>CAXHSM010000134.1:0-742212 GCA_964019185.1 Maratus speculifer | reverse complement strand
AGAGTTTGACACATAGATGTATTTTATGTTACATATTTCTGTTGCTTTTGCTGCAGTTATTTAATTTTATCACTTTAAAAATAATTTCTTATATAAAGAATACGTTCGTATAGAAAAGTATTTTTTCTTATATTTAAGCGTATAACAAAATAAAGGCCAGATAAAGAATGCTGCAATAATGCATTTCAATATCGGTGAAGTTTTTGTTTCCATAGCAACAAAATTGAATCGACAGAGCTCAATTAGATTGGAGTTAATTTTGAGATTGAAACAATTTTAATTAATTTAAATTTTGTTTTAATTCATAAAATTTCAGTTAATTTTCATTTTAAATACATTATGACAAAAATATAGTTAAAACAAACTAAAGCTGACAAAACAAATAAATTTTTTTTATATAAATAAAATTTTTTTAAACAAGTTCAAGGTGAAACATTTTTATCTTAAAAAGAATTTGACAAAAAAAAAGTGTTTTCCGAAGTTTCATTTTGTCGCCAACCGATAATAAATCGCCAAATAAAAGAAATGTTCATTATTTTTTTTTACGAACGTTCTTTCGGGGTTCGGACAAAAATTTTTTACAAACATATACATCGACATGAGAAGAACATTCTGTAATTTTTTCAGCATTTTCTGCGTATGCCCGTATGGAGACCTTCCTTGTAAGTAGTACCCAATTTATTAATAAACAATAACATCCGCGTTACCATATCAAACAAAATAACGACACTCTGGCACCAGTTAAATACCTCGATGATACGCATATGACATTAACAGAAATCACGCCAACATGGTGCATATATGATATGTGTGCCAAAAATGCGTACTTGGTTTATTTACATTACATACGATGCTACTTGACTATCAGGTCGACCAATTTTATCAATTTATAGAAATCGCCAAACTATTCGCCAATTTACTCAAAAGGAAAAATGTTGCCATTCTAAAATTTTAAGTTTAGAAAATTAATGAATTTAGCTTTAAAAAAATCCCTAACAAAAGGGATTATTTTAATGATGACGTTTACTTATGGCATATAGATGTACCAAATATAAAATTTGATTTATTTAGATGATTTCGAATAAAATAATACTAATAAAAGTTTTCATTATTTAATCCAGAATTTATTAAATCAAACCATAAAGAGATATTTTTAAGATATTGATTATGTGAATAACATTAAAATATTTTAAATGTATTAATAGAATTTATTAAGGGACATAAAATACATCAATGTTAGCGGAAGTTTGTAAGGAGTCAAATGCTTCTTATTTAGTCAAAAAATGTAGGCGGATATAACCATAAAATAACATTAATAAAATATATTTTTTTCTCACTTAATATCAAGAGCTATTCGTTTATTGGCATAAAATTTATTTTAAATAACAAAAGAACAAATAAATTAGTAAAACATTAATAAAAATACAGATAAATAATTGAATTTAAAATCATTTGTTGACTTAACAAACAAGTATAGAGTGTTTAATGTCAAGTGAGTGTAACATTTATGTTCATCCATTATTGGCATTTATATTACAGTTTCTGTATAGTTCTTTGTCGACAGGATAATCAAGTAGTACCATAAATACATTGTACTGACATCAGAAAAATAAATGCTTGTGTATATGAAACAGTAAATAGGTTGCTAGAATATACATTGCCAAATTTCTTTTCCCGCCAAGAACTTTTTCGTCATGTATAACTACTGAAAAAGTACTTTAATTTATTTACTTATAGTATTTTTAATAAGATGAAAGAAAAACGAATAATTTAAATGTATCTGATATAAATATATTTTAAATTTATGAGTTTTTAAATGAAAGTTGTGTATTTTAAATAAAGTCAGCGACAGCTTTATATTTAAAATAAATTAATGGCGAAGGAAACCTATTTGGCGATTGAACCATTTGAGCTAGCTAAAATAAAATTAGCAAAATAGCCACCTGGCATATCAAAAATGAAACAGTCAGACGGGAGCTCTTCATGACAGTATAGGTACTATATTAAAATTGTCAGCATCTCTGGTGAGATACTGGGAGTCTCGTGGTAACGTATTTAGCGGGTAGTGGTACTTCAAATCCCATTGGATGCAAGTTGCGTAAATTCGTTTTTGCTTATAAATGTTTTTGGTTTAGTTCTTATTCCTTCGGGAATATTCTTATGTTAATTGTTATTCAATTTCTACAATTTTTTGTTCCATACGAGAAAGTACCTTGAATATATTTAATTATTGTATTTTTCAGTTCTTTGAATAAAATTGTGAACACATTATTTTTCGTTCGACTCCATGGTTTATTTTTCGTATCATGCATTTTATATGAAAATGCAATGACATGCAATGACTTTTTTGATTATTCTAATACATTAAAAGGGGCCTCCGTGGCCGAGTGGTTAAGACACCGTGCCGCTAATCGCTTACGAGCGTAGGGGGTTGTGGGTTCAAATCCCGTTGGCTCCGTTGCACACACATTTTGTGTTGAGCTTCCGGTTGTACTTCTCTTGTGCAGTAAAATTTCCTTGTGCTGTCTCGTCCCTGCATATTGACGATGACTTTTAAGCAGGCTTTCAAGTCGAGCACACAAGTCAGATGTTGTTCAATAATAACAATAAGTCAAAATTTTCTACTGCTGTCATCATTTTATAAATTTTTTACAGCAGCAATTTTTTTTTCTTTTAAGATATTAGAAAATCTTCAGTTTTTAATCAAAAAAATTAAATGACTAGTATTAAAAGATGCTCTAACGAGCACAAAAAAAAGTTAATATGTTTTCCTTCTATAGTAAAAAAAAACTAGCCTTAAAAGGAATGACTCCTGGAATGATGCTGATGTGGAAGATTTCCGGAACTAATGAATCCGGGTTGTCCACTCCTTCCATGAGTCGAATAGACCAATCAGGAAAGGGCTCCGTCTATGCATCGCCATATGGGTTACCATAAAGAGAGGAAAGGTTACCGTCGCCAACAATCGCCAAGTTTGTCGCCAACTTGGCGATATATCGCCAAATTGGCGACCAAAATTAGTTGTCAAAAGTGACGCCAACTTGGCGATAACTGTAATATTTCGCCAAATTTTTAATTTTTTTACAACACCAGTCGTTTAATACATCATTTGAGAGGTTTGCAACTGCTTATTCATATAATGGATGTCTTGTGTGTTATCCCCCATTCTGCTCCCCAGGGGGTACACATTTTTATTTTATTTACAACACCAGTCGTGTTACACAAGATTTGAAAGGTCTGCAACTGCTTATTCATATTATGGTTGTCTTGTGTGTCACCCCCACACTCTGCTCTCCCCAGGGGGGGGGGGCGGTCACATTTTTAATTTCTTTACAACACCAGTTGAGTGACACATCATTTGAAAGGTCTGCAACTGCTTATTCATATTATGGATGTGTTGTGTGTCATCCCCCACTCTGCCCCCCATGGGGGGCACATTTTTAATTTCTTTACAACACCAATTGTATGACACATCATTTGAGAGGTCTGCAACTGCTTATTCATATTATGGATACCTTGTGTGTAACCCCCCCCCCCTCTGCCCTCAGAGGGGGCTCATTTTGTAATTTCTTTACAACACCAATTGTGTGACACATCATTTGAAAGGTCTGCAACTGCTTATTCATACCATGGGTTATTGGCGAGCGCAGCAAGCAGTGGTAGACAATAATTTGGAATCGCGAAGCGATTACGCGGGGGGTTGGCGAGCATAGCGAGCAGGGGGCGGGGCCCCCCTAGTCAAGTATAAAAAAGGATTTGACAAGTGCTTCTGTTAACAATTGAGCATGAGGAAGAACTAGGGATCCTTTCTTGGCTACAACTCACTTCAATGCCAACTTTGAAAAAATCATATTCGAACCTTTTCCATATAAAAGAATGTTGCGGTACTTTAGTAGAGCCTCCCACCGAGTTTTACGAGTTAACTGTACTGTTCACTCTGCAGTATACAATGAATAAATTTTCTGTACAGTTCTACTCTGCGGCCGTGGTTAGTAGCAGTGCATGAATGTGACACCTGCATAACTAGGTTTTTGGCCCTATGTCGCCTTGCCTTACATTTGTGTCTAATCAAATCGCACCTTTACTTTTAACGTCTTTACACTGCACATTTTAATAGTAACTGTGACTGATTTCTTTTATACGGAAAAAGTGCAAATATGATTTCTACCATGATTAGTTTACCTACAGAGAGAATCAAAAGTTTCCCATTACAGTACGGCCTATGGGGAAAAATCGCTAATATACTCGGATTGCCATGAAATTTTAGGACGTTATTGACGTTTACCCTAGCACGAAACCTACTGAAAATGAAGTTTCTACCATGATTAGTTTATCTACAGGGCGAATCAAAAGTTTTCCATTACATTATGGCCCACGTGGAAAAATCGTTAATATACTCGGATTGCCATGAAATTTTAGGACGTTATTGACGTTTACCCTAGCACAAGTCCTATCGAAAATGAAGTTTCTACCATGATTCGTTTATCTACAGGACGCATCAAAAGTTTCCCATTACATTACGACCTATGGGGAAAAATCGTATCAAAGGAATTTTAAAGAAACATGCCCCTGTCAAACATATTAAAATATGCATTCTATAAAATATAAGGTGAAAATGTAGCTATTATTCATTTACAGGGCCCAACAAAAGAATTCCATTAGATAATGGTAAAAGGGGGAATTGTGTGTAACATATTTTAAATATATTAAGCTTTTTCATGTATAATAAAATTGATATGTCACTGAAGCTTAGTATAAATTATACACTACTGTCTTGCATAATGAGAAGTACATAGCATTTAAAGGGCCACACAAAAGATTTCAAATAGTATATCCTTTCCGAAGTACCGTATATGTGTCCGATGGTGGCTGATGGAGGGATGAAATGCATTTTAATTATGATATTCGCGTTTATATTTCGATAAATATATGCACATTATATGGTGTGTATAAATGTTATAGTTGATATACAGGGCTACCCAAAAGAACTCACCAACGTTACTGAATATGAGCTCTTTTGAGTAAATTATTTAAGCGTGGTTCTTAAATAAGCTATGCATTTTTACGCTGAGCTTCTCTCAATTTACTGAGAAATGTTTGCAGAATATAGATAAAAGGATATACAGGGCCACGCAAAGCATTCGGTACATGGACGCCTATGAATGATAATTTATAAGAATGTGATTTCAGTTGTTTTAAAGGTGTTTTAGTTTACAATAAATTTTAGCCAAATGCTGACGTGTAATAAAGGTACAATGTAAACTACAGGGCTGAACAAAAGTATTCAAGTATGTTTCCATCTAATAGTATGAATTGCTGAAAAAGAAATTTCAAGCTACTGGGTATTTTCTTGCTAAACTAAATTTTCCCAATATATCAACTGACATATGAAATACAGGGCTGTTCAAAAGTACTGGAATACATATTTGGGTACATTTGGCTATACACTATTATTTCCCTAAATAACAAAGTTTTGTTAAAGATTTCATTAAGTGTTTTAAAGTGCTTCATAATCTATTCTTAATGCATGATTTTTCTTACTTGTTAAAGAAAACGTTGGATATCCTCAAAAGGTCAGTGGCTACAATACATGATATTCCATTTTGTTCCTATAATGTTTCTTGGTACTACTCTCTTATCCCGTCGACCCATTTCGCCAAATGATGCAAATCGCCAAACTAATAGCCAAATTACACATATTGACCTATTTTTTATTTAAAATGACGAAAAAACAAATAATTAGTAGAATATTAACAAATATTAATAAAAAGTCGAAATAAAAATCACTTAATGACAATTTAAAAACATGAATCGCGTTTAATGTCATTGAATATAACATTCACAATCCTCCATTATTGGCATTTAATGTTATAGTTTGGCGATAATTTTTTGGTCGACGGGATAACCCAGTAATACCTGTTTTTTAATAGGCTACATTGTTTTTAGAGAAAAATCTCGGTTTCATGAATATAGGTGTCTCAATGTTATTTATGTTTTATGGACTTTCCATTTAGGAATTATAGTTTTATGCCTAAGATTTTAAATTAATATTCTTTCATACTTACACTATTGTTTCCTATTTTTCTCCCCCCCCCCTTTTTCTAGTCTATTTATATAAAATGCAACTATATGGCTTAGTTTTAGCTAATTTGCTTATAACAAATAAACTTTAATTATTTTTGTATATTTTTTTTAACAAGAAATAATAGCGGTCGCATTTTTAACACTTTCCAACAAAGTTGAAATGTGTTTATGCTGTCGGTTTGTCTGGCCGGATGGCAGTCTGTCCTCATAAATATACTCTCATAAATGTACTCGGATTGCCATGAAATTTTTTGACATCATTGAGGTTTACCCTAGAACGAACCCTATTGAAAATGAAGTTTCTATCATGATTAGTTTATTTGCAGGGACAGTCAAAAGTTTTCGATTACATTACGGCCTATGGGGAAATTTTTTTTCAAATGATTTTTAAAGATGTTACACCCTGCCAAACATATTCAAATTCATATACATGCACTAAAATATGCATAGAAAAGAAATGTTGTTATTCATTTACAGGGCCACACAAATATTCCCATTGCATAATAATAAAGGGGATATTGTTTGCGACATATTTTAATTATGGTAAGCGATTACATGCAATAATCAAATTGATGTACGTCTCTGAGGCTTAATATGAGTTATTTCATGCATAATACAAAGTGCATAGCATTTACAGGAACACACAAAAGAATTCAAATAGTATATTCTATCCGAAGTACTGTATAATATGGATAATTGCTGTCGGAAGAATGAAATGGATTTTTAATTCTGGTATGCGCTTTTAAGTTTTAACAATTTTTGCATATAATATAATGTATATAAACTCTAATAGTAACAATTCATGTATACAGGGATACATAAAAGGTTACTGAAGATGAGCGTAATTTACTTAAAGATGGTTTTCAAATAAGTTTTGCATTTTTATGTTGAACTGCATTCAATTTACTAAACATTTCTTTTTAGAATATAGATAAAATGATATACAGGGTCACGCAAGGAACAGGATACATGGTCATCGTAGATGATAGTTTCTGGATATGTGGTTTAAGTAGTTTAAAGAGTATTTTTGCTTGAAGTAAATTTTAGAAAAATACTTTCTTGTATTAAAAGTTACTAGGTAATAAATATTCTGTAAATGCTAAATATTCTGTAAAAATGCTAATAAAATTTAAACTTAGAAAATTAATAAAATTTAGTGGTGATAAATTTCCCGCTAACGGTTAGATTTGTACACCCCTTTTTATAAGGTTGATATTTAGAGCAGAATTAAAGATTAATTCTTTCTTACTTCACCTGTCAATGAAACTAGGGAATCTGATTTCGAGAGAATGCAGTCTAACCATTAGACTATGACATCTTTTTTTTTTTTTTTTTTTTTTTTTTTTTATTTAGCTGTAAATATATCTCTTTCTAAAGAAAGCAGATATTTTGACTTTTCGGGATAAAACATTATCGGCATGCTGCAAAATTGTCATCAGTTGTCGAAGTTGTCATTAGGTGCGTTCGTAATTGTGTAATTACATAGCACTTATAGTTGTCATTCAGTCCGTCCGTTCGCATATAACAACGCAAAAACTACCCAACCGAATCTTTTGAAATTTAAAATATATAATCTATACTAATATTATAAAGAGGGAAGATTTGTTTGTTTGTTTGAATTGAATAGGCTCCGAAACTACTTGACGGATTTGAAAAATTCTTTCACTGTTGGAATACTTCACACTAGTTGTTTCACACTAGAATTAAGTTACACTATTTCTGGTGAACATAGGTTAATTTTTAATTGATTTATTCAAATGTTTTCCTTAATAATTCAAAATTTCACTATTTTTCATACAGAATCGATTAAAATTTTTCCGATAAAAAATAACCATTTTTCTTTCCCGTTGCCAAAAATATCAAAACCTGGAATAATAATCTCGCCCTCGCTTTGCTTCGGGTCGAGCAAGTCACCCAGTCCTGTGTCACTACTGACACCACAAACTTTTACTACCACTTCATCCCATTAAATTCAGCTACTAAAAGCCCTCCTTTTAGGTAGTCGGGTAAAAAGTAACCTATATGTTAATCTAAGGTGTCAGATACCTCCATACAAAATTTCATAAAAGTCGATCCATCCGTTCTTGAGTTATAAATTGTGTAACTAACACGACTTTGTTTATGGATATAGATTATAGCAGCCCGACCCGACTTCGCACGGATATTAAAAAATAAATTCAAGTTATAAATTTTTGTACACATACTCATACTCTCTTCTTTGTGCGTGCGGTTACTAAAAAAGTGTAAAATTATAAAAGAAAATTAGGATATTAGTATTATTTTTCATTTATTTGTAATAATGTTTGTAAAAAGTTTTGCACCTACAAAACAAAAGCCATTAAATTTATTGGGTCAGAGCTTCCCTGTAAGCGATGTTGGATGTTGTTTTATTTTGTGGCAGCAAAATAAATTGATTTACAGGAGCTGCCACCCGCGATAGGTCAACATACACTTGGCCATGAGTAAAACATTCTTTTCGTAGGTCGATCCCTACTAATTCGAAGGTTTGACTTTGGGACTTATTGACAGTTAACGCGAAAGATGTTTTTACAGGACATTATCTGAATTACTTTTTGTTACATACCTTTATTTACTGTATAATTGTTCATTTTTTTTCTTTTATATATATATGAACATTGCTGGGTATGGCTTGTTGAACTCAAACCAATTAGTAGACCTTCCCATCTGGCTGAATCTGAATATGTTTTTACAGGAAATTAAAGCCGTTTAAATGGGATTGGTAGATCAGTAGGGATCATTGGTATCCTGTGTATATGAGCTAGTTGACCAGCTGCTGGGTCGGTGATAATAGTTGCTACAGTTTAATTGTCCTTCAATTTCTTTATAAGTAGCCTCGTCCCGCCATTGCACATGTTCGGAGGGCTTAAATTTATCAAAAGCATGATTGGAATTCCAATTTTTAACGTCAAATCATGTGGTGGCAGTACAGAAGGGTTTAGCGAATTTAAAAATTCATGTGGATAATGGACTGCGTCTTCAGTATTAGTCACGTGTCGACTGATTTGAAATTTTTTACTTGACCGGGAACTTTTTGAATAATAAGATTGCTTATTTCGTTGACACTATCATTCCTAGGTGACACTATTGCCCTAGAACACAATCAATGAAAGTCTTTTTCAAGTAAATTTTCGATATCAGGTTATACTGCATCTATTAAAAATTATAAACTATGGAGTATTTGGCCTAGAGACTCATTCAGAAGGATGTTACAATTTCTGCTTAAATTTGGAGTGGGGAAAATTCCTTCCCCAAGTTTAAGCAGTTGCTGTGGAAAATCACTATCTGTGATTCCATGAAGATGAGCGTCCGTAATTTTATATTTTCAATCGAAGTCCATAAGGGCGACGATTTTAAGCATGCTTTGATGATATCTGCTCGCGTATCTCTGTTAATAACAGAAAGAGTGTGTCGGAAATCTCCAGCAAATACAAAAGTAATCCCGCCCATGAGAGCAGAGGAGTTTCTAAGATTTTTAAGGTTCTGTCCACTAAGATTCTGCCCATATAATCAATGAGGCTTCTTGTAATGGGTGAATTTCACATGAACTGCCAGTTTGATGTCCTGATGTTTAAATCTAAATTTCATATTAATAAATTAATTTTTTGATATTCTAAAATCAGGTAGTAGCACATCTTTTTATGCTTAATTGAATGTATTCATTAGATTTTTTCAGAGTTGTGAAATAGTGAACTTTTTTTTGTACTTTAATTAGCAAGTAATGGAAATTTACTTGTCCTGAATAAAAAATTCGCAAAATTTCAATCTTTTTTTATGCTTCCAAACATTTTAAAATTTTTATATATGGATTAAAAGTAAAATATCCCGTGTTAATTAAACAAATAGATAGTTTATATGTTTAAAATTTGTATCTAAGAGTTAAAAATTTAAATGTAGTTTGTGTCCGCATATGCAGAACATGAGTGTTACTTTAGGGAAGTTAATATTATTTGTTTTCAAAATATTTGTATATTGCAGTTGGCAACGGTAGTGAGAAAACAATGTTGTTTCTTCTTTACAGTGCGCTTATTTAGAACGCGATAATTTTGTTCTATAATTGCTATTTATCAGAATGTTCATTTCAACATGGTGAGTATTTTTATTTTCTTACAGGAGTGTTACCCATTTATTTATTATTATTTTGTAACGTATAAAAATGTTAAGTTAGGGAATGCTGTATTTTTTGTTCAGGAATCAATAGGCCCAACTAAAATTTCAATAAAACAGTTAGAATTTATTTTAGTGAAGAATTCCTTAATAAATGTCATGAGTGTTACCGTACATGAGTGTTACCTTACATGAGTGTTACTTAGAAAAAGTAACACTCATGAGAAAAGAAGTTAAGTAATTCTAAAACTATAAAACATGTGTAATATTTAAGTTATGATTATAATAGATTCATGATTCAGGGATATATTTTGCCATATTATATATATTTATAATTATTTAAAAATTGTAACAGGATTTTCGTGTCTGCACACGTGTTTTGTAAGTGCTATTTAAGATTCAAATTTTAATTCTTAATAAATAATTTTCAAAGGACTATCTATTTTACACAAATCATAGTTTAAACTTTTAAAAATCTTTTTTATATATATTGTTACAAAAAAAAAAAAAACTGTTTGCTGCAAGATGAGTCTTATCGCTTGTCACGAGTGTTACCACTTTTCATGAACGTTACTGTAACTAAGAATCAGAATTTTATTAATGAATTTGTTACTTCACTTAAATTAATTGTTTTGTCTATTAGAACTTTCTAATTCATTATTATAACTGCAATGAAAATAATTAATTTTTAATTGAATTTGTTTTTAATCAGAATTTATACCCTTTATTTTTAAGAAGCAAAGTAACACTCATGGCAAAATAACTATTAAAATGCTTTAAATTTATGAAATAAATAAATACTAATACATTTTTGATTTATTAATACGTATGAAAGAACCTTTAGCAATTTTTTAATTAATTATTGATGCAAAAAAATCAGAATGTTTTATAGAGTACACTTATGAGAAAAATAGTGACTGGGCAAGTCATTTCTTGAAATTTCTGAAATATAAATTAAAAAACTCGCAAATAATCTACTGCTTAGAATGTTGTAAACTATAAGCAACTCATACCTGAGTAAATTTTTATATTCAAACCAATTTATTTTTTCAAATTTTGTTTCACATAATACGGCAATACATTTGAAAACCACCCTAATAGTTTACCAAGAGGCCCATTTTTGTGAATAAAACATATCGATTGTTGCTCAAGATTTACGGTTAGAGGAAGTTTAAAAGTTAAATGAGCAGTTTTTCCATACTTTTGAAGAGTTGCAGCGATTCCTGAAGAAGCAACTGCTATCGCTATTTTCACTGATTGTCTTATCTTAGCAGTATTAAATTTGCAATAAAAGTCTTTCCAGTGCTAGCTGGCGCATCCAAAAAAAAAATTTTGTTTTTGTTGTTGTTCACGCTATCAACTATAATGTCAAAAGAATATCTTTGATCTGGGACTAATTTTGGCAGATTTGCATTAACAAAAGCGGTCAAATTATTTTTGTTATAGTGCTGTGCCATTGTTTTTGTCACATTGTTTTCTGTACGAACTGAAGACGGCAATCCAAAATCACTTAGGTTTTAATCATTTAGTTCCAACGGTGAAAGAATTTTTCAAATCCGTCAAGTACTTTCTGAGCCTATTCAATTCAAACAAACAATCAAATCTTTCCTCTTTATAATATTGATAGAGATGTGACGTCATTATTTACCATTTTTTATTAGTTACATATATTTATTCCTCTTGTTCTTTTAACAACAATTTAAACAAATACTTCAAAATTCCTATGTTATTTAAACTATGACGTCATATTTTTCCAAATCATATATTTTATTAATGATTTAATTCTTTCTCGTTCATTTTACTTCTATATGTCGCCATTTTTCAAAGAGAACCTCTTATTCACGTAACCGATATTCGTGCGTCTTATATAATAAAATACTTTTTTTCCAAGTATGACGTCATATTTATTTTCCTTTGAATTCTTTTTATTTTAATTTTTCACGTGGATACTGTTCAATATGAAAATTAATCACCAAGAAGAAATTATTATTCCAGGTTTTGATATTTTTGGCAAAAGGAAAGAAAAATGGTTATTTTTTATCGAAAAAATTTTAATCGATTCTGTATGAAAAATAGTGAAATTTTGAATTATTAAGGAAAACATTTGAATAAATCAATTAAAAATTAGTCCATGTTCATCAGAAATAGTGTAACTTTCCAACAGTGAAAGAATTTTTCAAATCCGTCAAGTAGTTTCGGAGCCTATTCAATTCAAACAAACAAACAAATCTTCCCTCTTTATAATATTAGTATAGATTATATATTTTAAATTTTCATTACATAATTTTGCCGAATCATTTCAAATTTTATGAAAATCGGATACATACATCAATTACAGGACAATCAAAAGTATTTCGTTACATTACAGTCAATGGAAAATAAAGTTTCAAATGCATTTTAATGGTGTTACACTCATTCGAACATAATAAAATTGATAGGTATCTATAAAGACATATTATAATATACATTTTGTGTAATTTGTGGTTGCAATGAACATTTGTTATTGATTTACTAGGCCACACAAAAGTATTCCATTACGTAATGGTATAGTGAGAACATTGTTTGGTGCGCCTTCTAATTGTAATTATTTAGAATTTTAGAATTTTTTATTTAGAATCTATTTAGAATTTTATGAGATTGACATTTTTAAAACTTCGTTATCGTACGAATGCACTTCATTTGCTACGCTTCACGTGCAATTTCCAGCGAAATAAATTTGAGTCTAGCCAGGGTTTGAAAAAACCCGGGTTTTTTTTTTTTTTTTTTGAAAAAGCCCAACCCACTGGGCCCAGTAGTCTAAAACCCGGATTTTTTCGGGCTTTTTTGAAAAAACCTGGGTTTTTTCGGGTTTTATCAAAATTTTTTAGAAAACTCTTCACATTTCTAATTTTTACATGCATAGTACCTATCTCATTTCATTTTCATTTATCAGTGAAACAAAGGTATAATTTTGCATTAAGTATAGATTAACAATAAAAATAAATATATTTAAAAAGATTATTTTGTACCTCATAGAACTAGATTACTGGAAGAATGATGTATTAAATCAAGTGCAACTGAATTTCTTTATATATAAATCTTAAGTTAAAGACTAATTTATGAAATTTCTTTCATTTACTTCAATAGAAATAAGTTTAAAGCAGCAACATTTATGTAAATATTTTTATTTTTGTGAAGAAAAAAATAGTATTCATATATATATATATACATACTACAATTTAAGCAACATTTATAGTGCAATAGTATTAAATTGGATTATCTAAAAGTCAATGTCAGTCATATCTATAAAGTTAGATCATAAATGGCAATACACTTTTACTAGTTTAGTTTTGCTTTTGTATGCCATCTGTAAGCAATCTTTTAAAGTATCTGGATACATTTTAGATTAGATTTTATTAGGGTTTTTTTGGATATTATCAAGGTATTTATGTTAAAGAAATATGGTTCAGAATGTTTGAAAACAAGGTACTTATACTACTAAATACAATTTAAAATAACTAATTGATTACAAAAAGTTTATGAGGTTAAAGGTTAAAAGGTTATGAGAATAATAAACATTATAATTTGCTTTTACAAAAATTAATTATTAGTAATAATTTTAACAATGAAATTATTAAAGTACTATACTAAAACTTTTTCACTTTTTTTTTGTTATAACAGCATTCCCAGCAAAACATGACTGGCAAATTCCTTGACCAAATCTCAAAAAATTCCCTGGCTTTCCCAAACCAAATCTAGAAAAATTCTCTGACCAAACGAGCATACAGCAAAATTTGATACTTATTTTCACAGTCTTTTGCCAAAATTAGCAATTTTTTTCTGCAATCATACTTCAATCTTTTTTTTTTCCAACTTATTAATGAATTTTGTGTCATTTTTCATTTTTTCATTCAAATGTTTTCCATGACTTTTTTAGAAATTATTTGTAAACTCCCTGACTTTTCCTGTATATTTTGAGATTTTCCTGACTTTCCATGATGCTGGGAACCCTGTATAATCTGTCACCATTTTTGTGTTGAAAATTACTGTATAAACTTTCATTGAACATTGAAGCAGGATAATAAATGTTGTGATTAATCTTAAAAGCTATAACAATACAAGCAATCAGGATGGGGATAACATTTCAAGCGCCATCATTAGGTATACATTAAGATTTAAAGCACTTGGATCCATTTTAAAATATATAGCCATGAAAATCTTCCTTATTTACAAACTAATTTATTTTATGGTCATTTTATCAATACTTAGAAATTCTTTTAAATATGGTTAGTTTGAAATATATTTAAATTGGCATTTATCTTTCTATCCTCATATCTTAGATTAAATAATGATACAGTTGTGAAAACACGAGAAAATTTGAAAAAACCCACAAATGGGTTTTTGATGGGTTTTTTCAAGTGGGCCCGCCCGAAAAAACCCGGGCGGGTTTTTTCGGGCTGGGCCCACTTCGGCGAACCCTGAGTCTAGCAGGCTACATCCATTATGCTGCTCCACTATTTCAAACAAATCTTAAATTAGAGGAAATGCAGTCGGCATTCTTATATTCGAACTCGTCGGGACCACAAGAAATGTTTCGAAATATGGAAAGTATGTGAGTAAAACATATTTAAAAAGGATTGTTACAAAGGAATTAATTTTATAGTATTTCTAAAAATTTATTTCGTTATCATTATCGGGCGTTATCATTAGAACATAATATTAAATTAAAAGATATAAGTACATAAACTAATTAACTCCCAGACCGCCAAGCAAAAGGGCAAAATTATGAAGTTTTTTTTCTCTGTAATTTATTTTAAATGTTAATAAAAGAAAGATTTTCTAACATGGTATAATTTTTTTGTTACGTATATGCTTATAAGCCTTGAAAGTATCAATCTTAATTTAATTTCTTAAAACTGGATTATATTTATAGAATTGTATTAATTTAAATAAAGTTTCAAATGCTCTGAAACCTGCAGCCTTGTGAACCGGTCGCGGCAGTGGGGATTAGGATCAAGCAAAATAGAAAACGGTGTCATTGACACACAGAAACAGGGTCAGTCTGTATCAGTCTTTTAATAAGAAAGCGGATATCAATGCATACTACTTCAGAAAAGTAAACGAAAGTTGTTTCAAGAATCTGAAGTTCGTGAGAAAGTAAAGGAAAATGAAGAATCGGAATTCTCGTTCGTTCAAATTAAACAAAATGCAAAGAAAACGAGTTCGAATAAATGAAAAATTTGAACGTTATTCTGCCCTTGAAATTTTCGGGACTTCGTATTTAGTTCGAATGAAGCGAAGATTCGATTTATCCGATTTCGAATTAACGAGAGCCGACGACTGTATATCCGTTAATATTTCCTTGTATTTTAAAGTTATATGGACATCCACCCGGACTGTCCATTCGCCTTGCTGAAAATAAAGCAAATGCCATTTCTTAATTCGTTGAGGGCTATTAAGGACCAGCCATTTTCGATGACTATTTATAGTAGGATTTGATTTGAAAATGAGATTGTTATGACAACAGAAATTAAAACATTCTCTCTTCATCACACTAATAAAATGGATAAAATTATAATGACTGGCAGAAATTTATCATAGCACCAAAATAATGTTCGGGGCAGGAGTTCCATATTCTGTTCTGGTTGGCGCGAATGGCGTAAAAAGGCCAGAAAAAGTCAATTTAGATACTTATCAGATTTCTCAAGCTGGTGGAAAAAACATGATTTCTAAATAATTTATAAACATTATTTTTGCCACATGTTCAAAATATGATTATATAAATATTTTTAATGTACACAGATTTTTAAGGCATCTCTATGTATGTAATTATATATTGAGATATACATATGTAAATGCGCATTATACACACCTATAAATAAATATTGCATACAATATATTTATAATTTTATATTTTTATTATATTATACATGTTAAATTAAAGCAAGCTACAAATTCTTCCGAAAAAATTTCTAAATGGAAAAAATCCGCAAAAAGCAAATGGATTTTGAATGGACATGGATGATGGTCCATTTCAGTTGTGAAAAAGCAACCCTAAAGGCTGGAGATTGCAACCACATCGATTCATTTAACGCCAAAAAAACCATGATATGAAACTGAGTTCAACCAACTGAGCCAATTCATGGCTCACTTGGAAGAGCATTGGCAGCTTCAGCCAATCATCCCTGGTTCGAATCCTGGCCCGGACTTTTTTTCACCCAAAAAGAAACTAGTCGTTGGGGGGGGCCACCGTAATACTTACCCATCATATATATGCATATATAATATATGAAAATAATACATTTGAAAACTATTTATCAAATGGATTGCAATTCAAAAACAAAATTTAAACGTGTATTTATATTTTTATTGTGCATAGTAATGCTGTATTAATGCGTTGCCGATGAATCTCTTTCGATAAATTATACTACACGCCTAACTACACAAGTAGTATTGAATTGCGAAAAAGAAACATGCTTATAACTCCAAAAATAATTATCTTATTAACTAACAGTTTACTGCGTTGTATGGAGCGTCTCATTTCCAATTAAAATATATCTTTGAATTGAAATTTGAATGAAATACAGGGTCATGAAAAATCGAAGAATGTGGAAAACAGGATTACAGATATCTCAGCAACTAATAATTCGAACAAATTCGCTATGAAAAATTTGTATTATTTTTTTGCCTTTTACGATATCTCCTTAAAATAAAAAATTTCGAAAGTTTTTATGTACCTTTCATCAGAACGAATTTTTTGAGAGTCCGAAAAAAATAGTTACGGATAATCGAGGTTACTGATATTTAATAGGCTTCGTTTCATTCTTACATACTAAGCACATACAAAATTTCAAGTCTCTATCTCAATTCGTTCGGTAGATAGAGCGTTTACAGACAGGCAGACTGACAGACGGACGGACGGCATAAAAAATTTTCTAAAAATGTTTTTCGAAATCTCCAGTGTCGAAAATGTGTAAATCCGTCAAAAAAAAAATTTTCGATTTTCAAAACGAATGCAAGACTTACCCTATACTACGTATGATGGGTAAGTAAAATGGAAAAATTTACATCTGTCAAAATTAATTTAGCGATTGAATAATCGTGCTTAATATTGATCTAATGATATGAAAATCTTCCAATGTTCGGGTCATCTATCTTTCTTGTTTTTTAAATACAATCTCACTCTCTTTGTGTTTATATCGTAATACATGTCCTATCCTGGCAGGTCGAGAATAGTTCCATATCCTGTTTTTGTCATCAAAGGAGCCGATTTTCAAACTACGATTGGCTACGATTTTCAGGATTTAGGTTTGCTTTTTAACACTTTTCAACAAAGTTGAAAAATGTTCATGCATTCGGTTTGTCGGGCCGGATGGCCGTCTGTCCGTGAAGAATCTTGTAATCGTCTGTCATCGTCGCGTCGTTCGAATTATAAAATTTGTGTTCTACTCATCAAAATAATCCATTTCTTTAGAACACATACAGTTTATTCTCACAAACACATAAGACATACACTATACTGCACAAACATATAAATAATAGTTTTTCTCGGCTTTTGCCGGATCATAACAAAATCTTCAGTCTAAGCTCGAATCAAAAACATTCTAATCTATTTTTCCCCTCGGGACGGGATGACGTCACTACAAAATCCCCATAGGGATCATTTCTTTCCCCAAGGAATGAAGTTGTAACAGTCCACGCTCTAACTCGTGTAAATATGCTCGAATTGTTATGGAATTTTTATTTTATTGATATTTATCCTAGCACGAACTCTATTGAAAATGAAGCTTCTACTATGATTAGCTTACTTACAGGGATAGTCAAAAGTTTATCGATACATTATGGGCTATGGGAAAAAATCGTTTCAAATAAATTTTAAAGGTGTTACACCCTGTCAAACATATTCAAATTTACATGGATTCGCGAAGTGCATTAAAATACGCATTCTGTAAAATATGCAGTCAAAATAATAGTTACTATTCATTTTCAGGGCCACGCAAAAGAATTGCATTACACAATAATAAGAGGGGAGGGCATGTTTACGACATATTTTAATTATGTTAAACGATTTCAAATATCATACAAGTAAGAAAAATCATGCGTTAAGCAAACGTTATGAAACACTTACAAACACTTCTTGAAATCTTTAACAAAACTTTGTTATTTAGGGAAATAAGATGCTACTGTCCATAGCCAAGTAAGTATTGCAATACTTTTCAACAGCCCTGTATTTGATCCGTCGATTGATATACATATACTATTTAATAGGAAAAATTAGTTTAGCAAGAAAATGCGTAACTGGTTTAAATTTCTCTTTCAGCTCTTTATTCTAATAGATGGAAAATACTTGAATACTTTTGTTCAGCCCTGTAATTTACCTAGTACCTTTATTGTACGCCAGAATTTTCTTAAAATTTTGTTCAAACAAAAGCACACTTAAAACAGCTTAAATCACATTTCCAGATATTATCATTTATGGTTGACCATGTAGCTGAATCTTTGCGTGACCCTGTATATCATTTTATCTATACTCTGCAAGCATTTCTTAGTAAATTGAAAGCTGTTCAACTTAAAAATGCACAACTTACTTAAAAACCACATTTAAGTTAATTACTCTTATATTCAGTAACTTTATGAGCTTTTTTGTGTAACCCTGTATATCAACTATAATATTTATACACACCATATAATTTGCAGATATTTAGTAAAACTTAAAAACGCATATCATCATTGAAAATGTATCGGCTATCATGGATGACATGCATTAATTCAAATAAAAATATAAGATTCGAAATATTTTGTGTGTCCCTGTAAAGGCTAGTCACTTCGTATTATTCGTTAAATATTAAGTCTCAGCGGTGTATATCAATTTTCTGGTACTTGAAATCGTTTAACATAATTAAAATATGTTGCAAACAATTCCCCCTTTTATTATTGTGTAATGGAATTATTTTAGGTGGCCTTGTAAATGAATAGTAACTATTATTTTTACTGCGTAATTTACTGCACTTTGCGAATCCATGTGAATTTGAATATGTTTGACAGGGTGTAACACCTTTAAAATTAATTTGAAACGATTTTTTCCCATTGGCCGTAACGTATCGGAAAACTTTTGATTATCCCTGTAAATTAATTAATCATAGTAAAAAATTCATTTTAAACAGGGTTTGTGCTAGGTTAAACACCTTTAACTTGTGAATGACCAGACGAACAGACAAACCGAACGCACAGGCACTTTTCATTTTTGTTGGAAAGTGTTAAAAACATTATCTGAACAAAATGGAATAATATATATTATAGCCACTTACTCCGCTCCGTTGAGAATATCATTTAAAATCCTTTAGGCGGAGAGAAAAAACTTTTTTTATGTCCTACAAGGATCTAGATAACTGATTATTTTGCATTTTTATTGAAATTAGTCAAGCTACCAACACCAGTTAGGCAACAGTCTTTTAAAACTATTAATGCAAACTTTGTAAAAACATGGCCAACTAGATATATACGGCCCATCTATTTGAGATTAATGTATGAAGCCTCCCGCCAAAAGGACTCTGATACCCAACCCGATCCTGCAAAACTTGAACTTAAGTAACGATCAAGTGCACAGAACAGAAATCAGCTTATTCAATGATAATTTGGGCGTCACGTGGTCTAATGAAATGGTTCAGGGTTTGAAGCTGAATCCAGCTTCACTTTTCCGGCTGTTTTTGGCGAAATGCGCCGGCCGTTATGTGTCTATTTGGCCATGGTAAAAATCCAGCTTCACTTTTTCGGCTGTTTTTAGCAAAATGCGCCGGCCGTTATGTATCTATTTGGCCATGGTAAAAATCCAGCGGCACTTTTTCGGCTGTTTTTAGCGAAATGCGCCGGCCGTTATGTGTCTATTTGGCCATGGTAAAGTCTAGCTTCACTTTTTCGGCGGTTTTTAGCAAAATGCGCCGGCCGTTATGTATCTATTTGGCCATGGTAAAAATGCAGCTTCACTTTTTCGGCGGTTTTTAGCAAAATGCGCCGGCCGTTATGTATCTATTTGGCCATGGTAAAAATCCAGCTTCACTTTTTCGGCGGTTTTTAGCAAAATGCGCCGGCCGTTATGTATCTATTTGGCCATGGTAAAAATCCAGCTTCACTTTTTCGGCTGTTTTCAGCGAAATGCGCCGTCCGTTATGTATCTAGTTGGCCATGGTAAAAATAGCTTCTTCAAATATCCTAATACTTGGCTCCATATTTACACACACTGTTTCTGAAATATCCCACAGAAGAAAGGCATTTCGATCTCACAGATTGTCAGTAAACTTTGGTCATTCCTTTGCATTATAAAATTTCACAGAAAATTAAACATGAGAACGTTAAAATAAAATACTTAGAAATAACAAACATCAGCACAGAACTAGAACACGCGTTTAAGACAGCTAGGCTCCGCTCTAAACTTGTTAGATAAGTTATACAGCGAAGCATTACTACGAGGGTAAATTTCTTTTCTTAGATGCACTTTCCTCGAAATTCTCTGACAGTAGGCTCAAAAAGATTTCAAAATTTCAAACAATTGGACGTTTTTTCCTTCTCTTTGTTTTGACCGGAAAATTAGGGAATATTTTTCTAAAAGGGATTTTTCATTCCGAAAAAAAGGTCATCACCTTCCGCTTTTTCCCTATAGTTTGTTCATTTTCCATATTTTTTCCCCATGTCCGTTTTTCAATGGACTTTTAATCCCCCATCGGTTATTCGAATATGCAATAGCATAAAAAAATCATCCCCTAATAATAATTCATAGTTTATTATTATTATTAGCCTTTTCTAACAAAGTTGAAAAGTGCTTATGCATTCGGTTTGTCTGTCCGTGCTCTAACTCTTATAAATATAATCGGATTGCCATGAAATTTTTGGACGTTATTTAGGTATATCATAGCACAAACCCTATTGAAAATAAGTCCCATCAGTGGCCGAGAGGGTCTAACCTCTCAACTGGTAGACGGCAGGTGCTGGGTTCGAACCCAATCGCGGCCGTCGGCCTATCCGTTCGGAGTTTTCGTGGTTTTCTTCGAACCTTGCGTAAATACGGGTTAGGTTCCCTTAAAAAGACCCCCACGATGGGCATCCCTCCTCCTGGGCCTATATCCCTAGCGTAGATAATCGGCCGTCACAACATACACACACTAACTCTCATAAATATAATCGGATTGCCATGAAATTTTTGGACGTTATTTAGGTATATCATAGCACGAACCCTATTGAAAATGAAGTTTCTATCATGGTTATTTTATTTACAGGGATAGTCAAAAGTTTTCTGATACATTACGGCCTACGGGTAAAAATCGTTTCAAATAAATTTATACGTTTATAACACTTTACAAAAGTTTGAAAAGTGCTTATGCATTGTCTGAAAAGTGCTTATACATTCTGTTTCTCTGTCCGTGTGTCCGCGCTCTAACACATGCAAATATACTCGAATTGCCCTGAAAGTTTTTTATGATTTTGACGTTTAACCTTGTACGATCTCTATTGAAAATGAAGTTTCTATTATGATTAGTTTATTTACAGCTAGAGTTAAAAATTTTCCATTACGTTATGGCTTATGGGGAAAAATCGTTTCCGATTTAGATGTTACACCCTGTCAAACATATTAAAATTTACATGTATTTAAGAGGTGCACTAAAATATAAAATATGCATTCTATAAAATATAGCTATTATTCCTTTACAGGGCTACACAAAGGAATTCCATTGGATAATGGTAAAGGGAGGGGGAATAGTGTGTGACATTTAAAAAATATATTATTCAATTGATATATGTCACTGAGGCTTAATATAAATTATACGATACTGTCTTGCATAATATGAAGTACATTGCTTTTACAGGGACACACAAAATATTTCAAATAGTATATTCCTTCCGGCGGACCGTATGTGTTTCCGATGATGGCTGATGGATGGATGTAATACATTATGTTTCTTTTTCAAAAAGTTTAAATACTTGCAAATAAAAAAAAGGCAACCCTTAGAAATATATGTATTTTCTCATTTCATGTCGTAGAATGTTGATTTGATACATTTAAACCTTTGCAACACTCATAGCCGCGAAAACTCCAAAATAAATATTTGCTTTTAAAGAAGTTTAAAAATTAAAAAATATATATATTTGAATGGAGAAAGAACAGTTTCCTTATAATAATTCATAGAGTTTTATTTTATAAACTTTAACCTTTTCTACGCCAGACACACATCCAATCTCCAAACCTATAGTTTACTTTTAAAAAGTTTTCCAAATTTTTTACTTTAAAAAACTTAAAAAATGGAGAGATAATAGAATCCTCTGAATAATTTATAGGCAATCTATTTGAAACCGCTTAACCCTTGGACGTGCACACAGCCGCTCTTCAGTCACTAAACATCGACCTTTTTTCAAAAAGTTTAAATACTTGCAAGTAAAACAAGTTGGAAATTGCACGTGAAGCGTAGCAAATAAGGTGCGTTCGTACTATAAAGGAGTTTAAAAAATATTCAGATGTTGCTGATCTATATCAGTACTTCGGATACATTATCTTTGTGTTCCTGTAAATATACAGGAAGTAATTTTTATTACACCTCAGCAACGTATAAGATATTCATAAAATGTGAAATTGTTTAATATAATTAAAACACGCCCCAAATAATATTTCCCCGTATAGCATTAAGTAGTGGAATACTTTTGTGTGGCCTGTAATTTAATAATAAATATTCTTTGTATCACAGATTGTACAAAATGTATATTTTAATATATATATACTTGATAGGTTCATGTCAATTTCATTATGTTCAAATGACTGTAAAACCATTAAAATGCATTTGAAACTTCCATTGACCGTAATGTAACGGGAATTCTTTTGATTGTGCCTTTAATTGATATATGCATCCGATTTTCATAAAATTTGAAATAACTCGACAAAATTATGTAATAATTATGTTTTAAATTTCAAACCATTAAAATGCATTTGAAACTTCCATTAACCGTAATGCAACGGAATCCTTTTGATTGTCCTTGTAATTGATCTATGCATCCGATTTTCATAAAACTTCAAATAACTCGGCAAAATTATGTAATAATTATATGTTTTAAATTTCAAACAATTAAAATGCATTTGAAACTTCCATTGACCGTAATGTAACGGAATCCTTTTGATTGTCCCTGTAATTGACCTATGCATCCGATTTTCATAAAATTTTACATAACTCGACAAAATTATGTAATCATAGCAAACGCGGTAGCGTTTGGTATAATCTGTTTAAGAAATACAAAGTGCAAACAACTTTCTAAAATTTCTGGCGAACCAGTTGAGATACGGTAGTGAAATTTTTTTAAAGGATCGAACTCGACGAGACGAATGAAATGGATAGAATTAAAAAAAATTACTGCAGCTTTCAATATTATTTTATTTAATTTTAAATGAAAAAATGAAGGCAAAAAATTCAACTAAGTCTAGCTAACGTTTCCGTGGATAGATCAACTTCGTTTTTGGTTTATTTTAATCTCATGGTAAAACTTAAAGTATTTTTTTTTTTCATCTTTGTATGTTTGACGGTCGCTGAGAAAATCGAATTTATGTCTGAAATCTCCAGCTGAACATAGTCTTTTTTAGCCTCCGATGCTATTTCTTTCAGACAAGCTAAAAAATGTCGTGTCATCAGCCCTGAATTTTCTATTCAACCGATTTTGATAATTATTTTTTTAAATGAAAGCTATTTATTTGTAGTTGTGCCCATTTTAGTTATTTTTTAATTTATTTCCATTTTTATATTTTATTTTTAATTTTAAATGCCTTTTTACGATATTTCTTCAAAATGGTGGCAACTCAGTTTAGCTTTTCTCTCGATAATAAAAATTTATTTTCCAAAATGATTGCGTATAATTATGCACTAATTGAGGTAAAAAAATATATTTACTGAGAAATAATATTAATAATGTAAATAAAATAACAGAAAATAATTTATGATAAAAATTAATGTCTAAAGCAAATTAAGAAAAATTTGAAATGAAGAAAATTATGTCATTCAGCATCCAGATAAATGGGAATTACAATATTATTACGGATGCCTTTTTCATATTACTAATAACAGTAACTTTAAAAAAACATTTGAAGAGAAATTGACCGCATTTTTACTCATAACGATATTAGGTACTACTCTGTTATCCCGTCGACCAATTTCGCCAAATTATACAAATCGCAAATTATACATATTGACATAATTTTTATTTTAAATAACAGGAAAAAGAAATAATTAGTAGAATATTAATAAAAATATTAATAAAAAGTCGAAATAAAAATCACTTAATGACATTTTAAATACATGAATCGCATTTAATGTCATTGAATGTGACATTCACGATCATCCATTATTGGCATTTAATCTTATAGTCGGGCGATAATTTTTTGGTCGACGGGATAACCTAGTAGCACCCGATATTACATTTCGATATTTTTTTCATTATGGACACTGAGATTGAGATTTTACTTTCAGATGACTTCAGTTAGTGAAAATAATGTCACAGTAAAAATGAAATTAGTTTTTTTTAATAAAACTATTTTTCTGTGAGTGCATATAAAATAAAGTTTCTTGATTTCGCCGGAACTCAGATTACAATTTTAACTGAAGATGTGTGAATATTTGCATGCAAAATTGTAACTTTCAAATTTGACATTTAGTTTGTAAATATATTTATTATATATTGATTCAATAATGTAATTACCTTTGCTTTTTTTTTAAACCAAATCGATCGGGTCTTTTGAACATTTCACTCGTCAAATTTGACGGGATTCCACTCATCTTATTGTTGAATTGCATTTCCTTTTACTCAGAGTCTATAAAAAGCGTTTAAACGAAAGAAAAAATCCGTTTTTGATGAATCTAGTCAATGTAAAAGTAGCACGTCAAATTGTATCTCTTTATTATTCCGCAATTCCAATGTCTCAGAGAGAAACTGCTATTCAGTTGGGTATTTCACGCCGTTCTGTTTGCTATTATATTGATAAACACAAAAAAATGAAGTTAGTTCATTGCAATCTAAACGGGGCGTCCTTCTAAAAAACCTCTATCGATTTTTTTTTCTAATCGGAGGCGAAACTCAATTCTGCAATGGCAGAATCTACATTCAACTTGTCTTATATTTGTTTCATCTTGTAATTTTTGCACGTAAGTTTAAATGAACATAAAAATTGCTATGTATGTAACATAAATAAATAGATTAGATAAATCACGTGAAAAAGAAATACTTATTGGTTGTTATTTTCATGTATCATATTCACTATCTATTTTGACAAGCGAAGTGAAATATTTTTTATTTATTAAATTCCTCTTTATTTAAGCTACTAGCCGCCTCTGGCAACTAAATTGGTCTCCCTTAAATTTATGCTAAGCATTGTAATATGATACTTTATTCATAATTTTATTTACTTGCGCATCTTACTAACAAGGAAGGTCTCCATACGGGCATACTCAGAAAAATCTGAAAAAATTACAGAATGTTCTTCTCATATAGTTATATATGTTTATAAAAAACATTTCGGCGGAACCTCCTTATAACGTCCGTAAAAAAATAATAATAATTTCGTTTATTTGGCGGTTTATCTCCGGTTGGCGAAAAAACGAAATTTTGAAAAATACGCTTTTACGCTTCGAATACTTTTTAAAGAAAAAACTTTCTATGTTCAATTTCATTAAATAAGTTTAGTTTAAGTAATTTTAGTTTTGCATTTTTACTTTACTTTAAGTGTAATTTTGTCGTATACGTTTATATGTACTTATAACTAAATGAAATTAATATATTTTATCATTTAAAACACAATTTAAATTGATTAAAATTGTTCCAAATTGAAAAATACACTGTTAAAAATCTGCTGCATTTTGTTGCAACGCACTCCCTTGCTTGTATAGAAAACGGTTACTTGGCCGTGAAATTTAGCTTTCTCATTGGTTGGAATAGAGATATTATATACAAGCGGTGGAGTGCGTTGCAACAAAATGCAGCAGATTTTTAACAGTGTATGACACGGTCGATTCACGGTGCTATGGAGCATTCTCATTGGTCAGAAGAGAGATATTCTATAAAAGTAGTGGAGTGCCGTTGCAGTAAATGCTGCAGATTTTTAACAGTGAAGTCAATTAAAATCAATTTTCAGATTCGTTAAAATCGTCTGCTTTTGGCGAGGAAATGCACTGTTCGCCAAATCCCGCGTAGCTTTCAGCTTTTCACGCCAATTATTCCAAACTATTTTATTTTTTTACATATGTAGAAATGAAATTCCGCCGCTAATTTTCACTGATCCTTTATTACCTACATGAGTAGTTTAATTCGTATTTTTTTTTTTCAAAAAATTCTGAGTATGCCCCCAATGGAGACCTTCCTTGTAAATCTGAAGGTTCACATAACGAAATCAACAAATTTAAGCGATCAGGGCAACATTTAAGGGAAGAAAGAGTTCATTATTTCTTTTCTGTTGGTGCGTTTGGCGAATAAATACAAATTGACGCCGAAAGACCATTTAGCAGATTCTTTTAAGAAACGTAAAAATATGGTTTAAAATTTTTATAAACATATATTTGAGCCTTTGTGACGTAAGGGGAGGACGTACGGGTAATATATCCGGTTTGGCGCGATACAAGAGCGGTGCACTCCCAGATGATTTGGACGTGAGAATGTGTCAGCTTTTTTTGAAGGTACGTTAGATGATTCTAGATAAATTATTACTAATGTTACGAGGGTCAGATTAATACTCATCCATTTGTCAAAGCTTGGTGCTATTCTGACTTCAAAAAGGGAGGATATAATTCCAAAATATATAAATAGCTCTGAAAAAAACCTGATGACTTTTTGTTGTTGTTTGTTTTCGTATAAATTATTTCTGTTTCTATATATATATATATAAAAGTGCGGCACAAATGTCATAAAGGAGCCGCATTGGCGCATTTTTTTTTCTGCCGCCAATTTGACGAAAATATTGTTTTAGAATATAAGTTACATATGTATTTTTAAAGAGGGAATAACAATAAATAAAAAAAGTTTATTTAATAACTATAGAAAAAAACAATTTATATAATTTAAAAATGAAATAAAAGTAAATAAACAATTTATGGTACCACTTGGTTATCCCGTCGACCAAAAAAAAAAAGTATCGCCAAATGACAATATTAAATGCCAATATTGGTTGACCGTGAATGTCACATTCAATGATATTTGTCACGAAATGCATGTTTAAAACGTCATCATGTGATTTTTATTTCGACTTTTTATTTCTATTTTTATTAATGTTTTACTCATTTATTTGTTCTTTCGTTATTTAAGATAAAAATTATGTAAATATGCAAAATTTGGCTATTAGTTTAGTGATTTGTATAATTTGGCGAAATTGGTCAACGGGATATTAACAAGGAAGGTCTCCATACTGGGCATACTCAGAATTTTTTGAAAAAAAATACTGCTTAAACTACTCATGTATGGAATAAAGGATCAGTCAAATTCAGCGGCGGAATTACAGAAGAAACTTAGTAAAAAAATAAAATACTTCGAGTATTTGGCGCGAAAAGACTACAGCGTCGAGCTATTTGGCGAGCACCATTTTCCCTCGCCAAAAGCAAACGATTTTAATTCACCTGAAAAATTCTTGTCAATTAAATTTTAGAATACGTGTAAACAGTATTTAATGAATTTAAATTTGAATAATGAGAGAGTTTGACACATAGATGTATTTTATGTTACATATTTCTGTTGCTTTTGCTGCAGTTATTTAATTTTATCACTTTAAAAATAATTTCTTATATAAAGAATACGTTCGTATAGAAAAGTATTTTTTCTTATATTTAAGCGTATAACAAAATAAAGGCCAGATAAAGAATGCTGCAATAATGCATTTCAATATCGGTGAAGTTTTTGTTTCCATAGCAACAAAATTGAATCGACAGAGCTCAATTAGATTGGAGTTAATTTTGAGATTGAAACAATTTTAATTAATTTAAATTTTGTTTTAATTCATAAAATTTCAGTTAATTTTCATTTTAAATACATTATGACAAAAATATAGTTAAAACAAACTAAAGCTGACAAAACAAATAAATTTTTTTTATATAAATAAAATTTTTTTAAACAAGTTCAAGGTGAAACATTTTTATCTTAAAAAGAATTTGACAAAAAAAAAGTGTTTTCCGAAGTTTCATTTTGTCGCCAACCGATAATAAATCGCCAAATAAAAGAAATGTTCATTATTTTTTTTTACGAACGTTCTTTCGGGGTTCGGACAAAAATTTTTTACAAACATATACATCGACATGAGAAGAACATTCTGTAATTTTTTCAGCATTTTCTGCGTATGCCCGTATGGAGACCTTCCTTGTAAGTAGTACCCAATTTATTAATAAACAATAACATCCGCGTTACCATATCAAACAAAATAACGACACTCTGGCACCAGTTAAATACCTCGATGATACGCATATGACATTAACAGAAATCACGCCAACATGGTGCATATATGATATGTGTGCCAAAAATGCGTACTTGGTTTATTTACATTACATACGATGCTACTTGACTATCAGGTCGACCAATTTTATCAATTTATAGAAATCGCCAAACTATTCGCCAATTTACTCAAAAGGAAAAATGTTGCCATTCTAAAATTTTAAGTTTAGAAAATTAATGAATTTAGCTTTAAAAAAATCCCTAACAAAAGGGATTATTTTAATGATGACGTTTACTTATGGCATATAGATGTACCAAATATAAAATTTGATTTATTTAGATGATTTCGAATAAAATAATACTAATAAAAGTTTTCATTATTTAATCCAGAATTTATTAAATCAAACCATAAAGAGATATTTTTAAGATATTGATTATGTGAATAACATTAAAATATTTTAAATGTATTAATAGAATTTATTAAGGGACATAAAATACATCAATGTTAGCGGAAGTTTGTAAGGAGTCAAATGCTTCTTATTTAGTCAAAAAATGTAGGCGGATATAACCATAAAATAACATTAATAAAATATATTTTTTTCTCACTTAATATCAAGAGCTATTCGTTTATTGGCATAAAATTTATTTTAAATAACAAAAGAACAAATAAATTAGTAAAACATTAATAAAAATACAGATAAATAATTGAATTTAAAATCATTTGTTGACTTAACAAACAAGTATAGAGTGTTTAATGTCAAGTGAGTGTAACATTTATGTTCATCCATTATTGGCATTTATATTACAGTTTCTGTATAGTTCTTTGTCGACAGGATAATCAAGTAGTACCATAAATACATTGTACTGACATCAGAAAAATAAATGCTTGTGTATATGAAACAGTAAATAGGTTGCTAGAATATACATTGCCAAATTTCTTTTCCCGCCAAGAACTTTTTCGTCATGTATAACTACTGAAAAAGTACTTTAATTTATTTACTTATAGTATTTTTAATAAGATGAAAGAAAAACGAATAATTTAAATGTATCTGATATAAATATATTTTAAATTTATGAGTTTTTAAATGAAAGTTGTGTATTTTAAATAAAGTCAGCGACAGCTTTATATTTAAAATAAATTAATGGCGAAGGAAACCTATTTGGCGATTGAACCATTTGAGCTAGCTAAAATAAAATTAGCAAAATAGCCACCTGGCATATCAAAAATGAAACAGTCAGACGGGAGCTCTTCATGACAGTATAGGTACTATATTAAAATTGTCAGCATCTCTGGTGAGATACTGGGAGTCTCGTGGTAACGTATTTAGCGGGTAGTGGTACTTCAAATCCCATTGGATGCAAGTTGCGTAAATTCGTTTTTGCTTATAAATGTTTTTGGTTTAGTTCTTATTCCTTCGGGAATATTCTTATGTTAATTGTTATTCAATTTCTACAATTTTTTGTTCCATACGAGAAAGTACCTTGAATATATTTAATTATTGTATTTTTCAGTTCTTTGAATAAAATTGTGAACACATTATTTTTCGTTCGACTCCATGGTTTATTTTTCGTATCATGCATTTTATATGAAAATGCAATGACATGCAATGACTTTTTTGATTATTCTAATACATTAAAAGGGGCCTCCGTGGCCGAGTGGTTAAGACACCGTGCCGCTAATCGCTTACGAGCGTAGGGGGTTGTGGGTTCAAATCCCGTTGGCTCCGTTGCACACACATTTTGTGTTGAGCTTCCGGTTGTACTTCTCTTGTGCAGTAAAATTTCCTTGTGCTGTCTCGTCCCTGCATATTGACGATGACTTTTAAGCAGGCTTTCAAGTCGAGCACACAAGTCAGATGTTGTTCAATAATAACAATAAGTCAAAATTTTCTACTGCTGTCATCATTTTATAAATTTTTTACAGCAGCAATTTTTTTTTCTTTTAAGATATTAGAAAATCTTCAGTTTTTAATCAAAAAAATTAAATGACTAGTATTAAAAGATGCTCTAACGAGCACAAAAAAAAGTTAATATGTTTTCCTTCTATAGTAAAAAAAAACTAGCCTTAAAAGGAATGACTCCTGGAATGATGCTGATGTGGAAGATTTCCGGAACTAATGAATCCGGGTTGTCCACTCCTTCCATGAGTCGAATAGACCAATCAGGAAAGGGCTCCGTCTATGCATCGCCATATGGGTTACCATAAAGAGAGGAAAGGTTACCGTCGCCAACAATCGCCAAGTTTGTCGCCAACTTGGCGATATATCGCCAAATTGGCGACCAAAATTAGTTGTCAAAAGTGACGCCAACTTGGCGATAACTGTAATATTTCGCCAAATTTTTAATTTTTTTACAACACCAGTCGTTTAATACATCATTTGAGAGGTTTGCAACTGCTTATTCATATAATGGATGTCTTGTGTGTTATCCCCCATTCTGCTCCCCAGGGGGTACACATTTTTATTTTATTTACAACACCAGTCGTGTTACACAAGATTTGAAAGGTCTGCAACTGCTTATTCATATTATGGTTGTCTTGTGTGTCACCCCCACACTCTGCTCTCCCCAGGGGGGGGGGGCGGTCACATTTTTAATTTCTTTACAACACCAGTTGAGTGACACATCATTTGAAAGGTCTGCAACTGCTTATTCATATTATGGATGTGTTGTGTGTCATCCCCCACTCTGCCCCCCATGGGGGGCACATTTTTAATTTCTTTACAACACCAATTGTATGACACATCATTTGAGAGGTCTGCAACTGCTTATTCATATTATGGATACCTTGTGTGTAACCCCCCCCCCCTCTGCCCTCAGAGGGGGCTCATTTTGTAATTTCTTTACAACACCAATTGTGTGACACATCATTTGAAAGGTCTGCAACTGCTTATTCATACCATGGGTTATTGGCGAGCGCAGCAAGCAGTGGTAGACAATAATTTGGAATCGCGAAGCGATTACGCGGGGGGTTGGCGAGCATAGCGAGCAGGGGGCGGGGCCCCCCTAGTCAAGTATAAAAAAGGATTTGACAAGTGCTTCTGTTAACAATTGAGCATGAGGAAGAACTAGGGATCCTTTCTTGGCTACAACTCACTTCAATGCCAACTTTGAAAAAATCATATTCGAACCTTTTCCATATAAAAGAATGTTGCGGTACTTTAGTAGAGCCTCCCACCGAGTTTTACGAGTTAACTGTACTGTTCACTCTGCAGTATACAATGAATAAATTTTCTGTACAGTTCTACTCTGCGGCCGTGGTTAGTAGCAGTGCATGAATGTGACACCTGCATAACTAGGTTTTTGGCCCTATGTCGCCTTGCCTTACATTTGTGTCTAATCAAATCGCACCTTTACTTTTAACGTCTTTACACTGCACATTTTAATAGTAACTGTGACTGATTTCTTTTATACGGAAAAAGTGCAAATATGATTTCTACCATGATTAGTTTACCTACAGAGAGAATCAAAAGTTTCCCATTACAGTACGGCCTATGGGGAAAAATCGCTAATATACTCGGATTGCCATGAAATTTTAGGACGTTATTGACGTTTACCCTAGCACGAAACCTACTGAAAATGAAGTTTCTACCATGATTAGTTTATCTACAGGGCGAATCAAAAGTTTTCCATTACATTATGGCCCACGTGGAAAAATCGTTAATATACTCGGATTGCCATGAAATTTTAGGACGTTATTGACGTTTACCCTAGCACAAGTCCTATCGAAAATGAAGTTTCTACCATGATTCGTTTATCTACAGGACGCATCAAAAGTTTCCCATTACATTACGACCTATGGGGAAAAATCGTATCAAAGGAATTTTAAAGAAACATGCCCCTGTCAAACATATTAAAATATGCATTCTATAAAATATAAGGTGAAAATGTAGCTATTATTCATTTACAGGGCCCAACAAAAGAATTCCATTAGATAATGGTAAAAGGGGGAATTGTGTGTAACATATTTTAAATATATTAAGCTTTTTCATGTATAATAAAATTGATATGTCACTGAAGCTTAGTATAAATTATACACTACTGTCTTGCATAATGAGAAGTACATAGCATTTAAAGGGCCACACAAAAGATTTCAAATAGTATATCCTTTCCGAAGTACCGTATATGTGTCCGATGGTGGCTGATGGAGGGATGAAATGCATTTTAATTATGATATTCGCGTTTATATTTCGATAAATATATGCACATTATATGGTGTGTATAAATGTTATAGTTGATATACAGGGCTACCCAAAAGAACTCACCAACGTTACTGAATATGAGCTCTTTTGAGTAAATTATTTAAGCGTGGTTCTTAAATAAGCTATGCATTTTTACGCTGAGCTTCTCTCAATTTACTGAGAAATGTTTGCAGAATATAGATAAAAGGATATACAGGGCCACGCAAAGCATTCGGTACATGGACGCCTATGAATGATAATTTATAAGAATGTGATTTCAGTTGTTTTAAAGGTGTTTTAGTTTACAATAAATTTTAGCCAAATGCTGACGTGTAATAAAGGTACAATGTAAACTACAGGGCTGAACAAAAGTATTCAAGTATGTTTCCATCTAATAGTATGAATTGCTGAAAAAGAAATTTCAAGCTACTGGGTATTTTCTTGCTAAACTAAATTTTCCCAATATATCAACTGACATATGAAATACAGGGCTGTTCAAAAGTACTGGAATACATATTTGGGTACATTTGGCTATACACTATTATTTCCCTAAATAACAAAGTTTTGTTAAAGATTTCATTAAGTGTTTTAAAGTGCTTCATAATCTATTCTTAATGCATGATTTTTCTTACTTGTTAAAGAAAACGTTGGATATCCTCAAAAGGTCAGTGGCTACAATACATGATATTCCATTTTGTTCCTATAATGTTTCTTGGTACTACTCTCTTATCCCGTCGACCCATTTCGCCAAATGATGCAAATCGCCAAACTAATAGCCAAATTACACATATTGACCTATTTTTTATTTAAAATGACGAAAAAACAAATAATTAGTAGAATATTAACAAATATTAATAAAAAGTCGAAATAAAAATCACTTAATGACAATTTAAAAACATGAATCGCGTTTAATGTCATTGAATATAACATTCACAATCCTCCATTATTGGCATTTAATGTTATAGTTTGGCGATAATTTTTTGGTCGACGGGATAACCCAGTAATACCTGTTTTTTAATAGGCTACATTGTTTTTAGAGAAAAATCTCGGTTTCATGAATATAGGTGTCTCAATGTTATTTATGTTTTATGGACTTTCCATTTAGGAATTATAGTTTTATGCCTAAGATTTTAAATTAATATTCTTTCATACTTACACTATTGTTTCCTATTTTTCTCCCCCCCCCCTTTTTCTAGTCTATTTATATAAAATGCAACTATATGGCTTAGTTTTAGCTAATTTGCTTATAACAAATAAACTTTAATTATTTTTGTATATTTTTTTTAACAAGAAATAATAGCGGTCGCATTTTTAACACTTTCCAACAAAGTTGAAATGTGTTTATGCTGTCGGTTTGTCTGGCCGGATGGCAGTCTGTCCTCATAAATATACTCTCATAAATGTACTCGGATTGCCATGAAATTTTTTGACATCATTGAGGTTTACCCTAGAACGAACCCTATTGAAAATGAAGTTTCTATCATGATTAGTTTATTTGCAGGGACAGTCAAAAGTTTTCGATTACATTACGGCCTATGGGGAAATTTTTTTTCAAATGATTTTTAAAGATGTTACACCCTGCCAAACATATTCAAATTCATATACATGCACTAAAATATGCATAGAAAAGAAATGTTGTTATTCATTTACAGGGCCACACAAATATTCCCATTGCATAATAATAAAGGGGATATTGTTTGCGACATATTTTAATTATGGTAAGCGATTACATGCAATAATCAAATTGATGTACGTCTCTGAGGCTTAATATGAGTTATTTCATGCATAATACAAAGTGCATAGCATTTACAGGAACACACAAAAGAATTCAAATAGTATATTCTATCCGAAGTACTGTATAATATGGATAATTGCTGTCGGAAGAATGAAATGGATTTTTAATTCTGGTATGCGCTTTTAAGTTTTAACAATTTTTGCATATAATATAATGTATATAAACTCTAATAGTAACAATTCATGTATACAGGGATACATAAAAGGTTACTGAAGATGAGCGTAATTTACTTAAAGATGGTTTTCAAATAAGTTTTGCATTTTTATGTTGAACTGCATTCAATTTACTAAACATTTCTTTTTAGAATATAGATAAAATGATATACAGGGTCACGCAAGGAACAGGATACATGGTCATCGTAGATGATAGTTTCTGGATATGTGGTTTAAGTAGTTTAAAGAGTATTTTTGCTTGAAGTAAATTTTAGAAAAATACTTTCTTGTATTAAAAGTTACTAGGTAATAAATATTCTGTAAATGCTAAATATTCTGTAAAAATGCTAATAAAATTTAAACTTAGAAAATTAATAAAATTTAGTGGTGATAAATTTCCCGCTAACGGTTAGATTTGTACACCCCTTTTTATAAGGTTGATATTTAGAGCAGAATTAAAGATTAATTCTTTCTTACTTCACCTGTCAATGAAACTAGGGAATCTGATTTCGAGAGAATGCAGTCTAACCATTAGACTATGACATCTTTTTTTTTTTTTTTTTTTTTTTTTTTTTATTTAGCTGTAAATATATCTCTTTCTAAAGAAAGCAGATATTTTGACTTTTCGGGATAAAACATTATCGGCATGCTGCAAAATTGTCATCAGTTGTCGAAGTTGTCATTAGGTGCGTTCGTAATTGTGTAATTACATAGCACTTATAGTTGTCATTCAGTCCGTCCGTTCGCATATAACAACGCAAAAACTACCCAACCGAATCTTTTGAAATTTAAAATATATAATCTATACTAATATTATAAAGAGGGAAGATTTGTTTGTTTGTTTGAATTGAATAGGCTCCGAAACTACTTGACGGATTTGAAAAATTCTTTCACTGTTGGAATACTTCACACTAGTTGTTTCACACTAGAATTAAGTTACACTATTTCTGGTGAACATAGGTTAATTTTTAATTGATTTATTCAAATGTTTTCCTTAATAATTCAAAATTTCACTATTTTTCATACAGAATCGATTAAAATTTTTCCGATAAAAAATAACCATTTTTCTTTCCCGTTGCCAAAAATATCAAAACCTGGAATAATAATCTCGCCCTCGCTTTGCTTCGGGTCGAGCAAGTCACCCAGTCCTGTGTCACTACTGACACCACAAACTTTTACTACCACTTCATCCCATTAAATTCAGCTACTAAAAGCCCTCCTTTTAGGTAGTCGGGTAAAAAGTAACCTATATGTTAATCTAAGGTGTCAGATACCTCCATACAAAATTTCATAAAAGTCGATCCATCCGTTCTTGAGTTATAAATTGTGTAACTAACACGACTTTGTTTATGGATATAGATTATAGCAGCCCGACCCGACTTCGCACGGATATTAAAAAATAAATTCAAGTTATAAATTTTTGTACACATACTCATACTCTCTTCTTTGTGCGTGCGGTTACTAAAAAAGTGTAAAATTATAAAAGAAAATTAGGATATTAGTATTATTTTTCATTTATTTGTAATAATGTTTGTAAAAAGTTTTGCACCTACAAAACAAAAGCCATTAAATTTATTGGGTCAGAGCTTCCCTGTAAGCGATGTTGGATGTTGTTTTATTTTGTGGCAGCAAAATAAATTGATTTACAGGAGCTGCCACCCGCGATAGGTCAACATACACTTGGCCATGAGTAAAACATTCTTTTCGTAGGTCGATCCCTACTAATTCGAAGGTTTGACTTTGGGACTTATTGACAGTTAACGCGAAAGATGTTTTTACAGGACATTATCTGAATTACTTTTTGTTACATACCTTTATTTACTGTATAATTGTTCATTTTTTTTCTTTTATATATATATGAACATTGCTGGGTATGGCTTGTTGAACTCAAACCAATTAGTAGACCTTCCCATCTGGCTGAATCTGAATATGTTTTTACAGGAAATTAAAGCCGTTTAAATGGGATTGGTAGATCAGTAGGGATCATTGGTATCCTGTGTATATGAGCTAGTTGACCAGCTGCTGGGTCGGTGATAATAGTTGCTACAGTTTAATTGTCCTTCAATTTCTTTATAAGTAGCCTCGTCCCGCCATTGCACATGTTCGGAGGGCTTAAATTTATCAAAAGCATGATTGGAATTCCAATTTTTAACGTCAAATCATGTGGTGGCAGTACAGAAGGGTTTAGCGAATTTAAAAATTCATGTGGATAATGGACTGCGTCTTCAGTATTAGTCACGTGTCGACTGATTTGAAATTTTTTACTTGACCGGGAACTTTTTGAATAATAAGATTGCTTATTTCGTTGACACTATCATTCCTAGGTGACACTATTGCCCTAGAACACAATCAATGAAAGTCTTTTTCAAGTAAATTTTCGATATCAGGTTATACTGCATCTATTAAAAATTATAAACTATGGAGTATTTGGCCTAGAGACTCATTCAGAAGGATGTTACAATTTCTGCTTAAATTTGGAGTGGGGAAAATTCCTTCCCCAAGTTTAAGCAGTTGCTGTGGAAAATCACTATCTGTGATTCCATGAAGATGAGCGTCCGTAATTTTATATTTTCAATCGAAGTCCATAAGGGCGACGATTTTAAGCATGCTTTGATGATATCTGCTCGCGTATCTCTGTTAATAACAGAAAGAGTGTGTCGGAAATCTCCAGCAAATACAAAAGTAATCCCGCCCATGAGAGCAGAGGAGTTTCTAAGATTTTTAAGGTTCTGTCCACTAAGATTCTGCCCATATAATCAATGAGGCTTCTTGTAATGGGTGAATTTCACATGAACTGCCAGTTTGATGTCCTGATGTTTAAATCTAAATTTCATATTAATAAATTAATTTTTTGATATTCTAAAATCAGGTAGTAGCACATCTTTTTATGCTTAATTGAATGTATTCATTAGATTTTTTCAGAGTTGTGAAATAGTGAACTTTTTTTTGTACTTTAATTAGCAAGTAATGGAAATTTACTTGTCCTGAATAAAAAATTCGCAAAATTTCAATCTTTTTTTATGCTTCCAAACATTTTAAAATTTTTATATATGGATTAAAAGTAAAATATCCCGTGTTAATTAAACAAATAGATAGTTTATATGTTTAAAATTTGTATCTAAGAGTTAAAAATTTAAATGTAGTTTGTGTCCGCATATGCAGAACATGAGTGTTACTTTAGGGAAGTTAATATTATTTGTTTTCAAAATATTTGTATATTGCAGTTGGCAACGGTAGTGAGAAAACAATGTTGTTTCTTCTTTACAGTGCGCTTATTTAGAACGCGATAATTTTGTTCTATAATTGCTATTTATCAGAATGTTCATTTCAACATGGTGAGTATTTTTATTTTCTTACAGGAGTGTTACCCATTTATTTATTATTATTTTGTAACGTATAAAAATGTTAAGTTAGGGAATGCTGTATTTTTTGTTCAGGAATCAATAGGCCCAACTAAAATTTCAATAAAACAGTTAGAATTTATTTTAGTGAAGAATTCCTTAATAAATGTCATGAGTGTTACCGTACATGAGTGTTACCTTACATGAGTGTTACTTAGAAAAAGTAACACTCATGAGAAAAGAAGTTAAGTAATTCTAAAACTATAAAACATGTGTAATATTTAAGTTATGATTATAATAGATTCATGATTCAGGGATATATTTTGCCATATTATATATATTTATAATTATTTAAAAATTGTAACAGGATTTTCGTGTCTGCACACGTGTTTTGTAAGTGCTATTTAAGATTCAAATTTTAATTCTTAATAAATAATTTTCAAAGGACTATCTATTTTACACAAATCATAGTTTAAACTTTTAAAAATCTTTTTTATATATATTGTTACAAAAAAAAAAAAAACTGTTTGCTGCAAGATGAGTCTTATCGCTTGTCACGAGTGTTACCACTTTTCATGAACGTTACTGTAACTAAGAATCAGAATTTTATTAATGAATTTGTTACTTCACTTAAATTAATTGTTTTGTCTATTAGAACTTTCTAATTCATTATTATAACTGCAATGAAAATAATTAATTTTTAATTGAATTTGTTTTTAATCAGAATTTATACCCTTTATTTTTAAGAAGCAAAGTAACACTCATGGCAAAATAACTATTAAAATGCTTTAAATTTATGAAATAAATAAATACTAATACATTTTTGATTTATTAATACGTATGAAAGAACCTTTAGCAATTTTTTAATTAATTATTGATGCAAAAAAATCAGAATGTTTTATAGAGTACACTTATGAGAAAAATAGTGACTGGGCAAGTCATTTCTTGAAATTTCTGAAATATAAATTAAAAAACTCGCAAATAATCTACTGCTTAGAATGTTGTAAACTATAAGCAACTCATACCTGAGTAAATTTTTATATTCAAACCAATTTATTTTTTCAAATTTTGTTTCACATAATACGGCAATACATTTGAAAACCACCCTAATAGTTTACCAAGAGGCCCATTTTTGTGAATAAAACATATCGATTGTTGCTCAAGATTTACGGTTAGAGGAAGTTTAAAAGTTAAATGAGCAGTTTTTCCATACTTTTGAAGAGTTGCAGCGATTCCTGAAGAAGCAACTGCTATCGCTATTTTCACTGATTGTCTTATCTTAGCAGTATTAAATTTGCAATAAAAGTCTTTCCAGTGCTAGCTGGCGCATCCAAAAAAAAAATTTTGTTTTTGTTGTTGTTCACGCTATCAACTATAATGTCAAAAGAATATCTTTGATCTGGGACTAATTTTGGCAGATTTGCATTAACAAAAGCGGTCAAATTATTTTTGTTATAGTGCTGTGCCATTGTTTTTGTCACATTGTTTTCTGTACGAACTGAAGACGGCAATCCAAAATCACTTAGGTTTTAATCATTTAGTTCCAACGGTGAAAGAATTTTTCAAATCCGTCAAGTACTTTCTGAGCCTATTCAATTCAAACAAACAATCAAATCTTTCCTCTTTATAATATTGATAGAGATGTGACGTCATTATTTACCATTTTTTATTAGTTACATATATTTATTCCTCTTGTTCTTTTAACAACAATTTAAACAAATACTTCAAAATTCCTATGTTATTTAAACTATGACGTCATATTTTTCCAAATCATATATTTTATTAATGATTTAATTCTTTCTCGTTCATTTTACTTCTATATGTCGCCATTTTTCAAAGAGAACCTCTTATTCACGTAACCGATATTCGTGCGTCTTATATAATAAAATACTTTTTTTCCAAGTATGACGTCATATTTATTTTCCTTTGAATTCTTTTTATTTTAATTTTTCACGTGGATACTGTTCAATATGAAAATTAATCACCAAGAAGAAATTATTATTCCAGGTTTTGATATTTTTGGCAAAAGGAAAGAAAAATGGTTATTTTTTATCGAAAAAATTTTAATCGATTCTGTATGAAAAATAGTGAAATTTTGAATTATTAAGGAAAACATTTGAATAAATCAATTAAAAATTAGTCCATGTTCATCAGAAATAGTGTAACTTTCCAACAGTGAAAGAATTTTTCAAATCCGTCAAGTAGTTTCGGAGCCTATTCAATTCAAACAAACAAACAAATCTTCCCTCTTTATAATATTAGTATAGATTATATATTTTAAATTTTCATTACATAATTTTGCCGAATCATTTCAAATTTTATGAAAATCGGATACATACATCAATTACAGGACAATCAAAAGTATTTCGTTACATTACAGTCAATGGAAAATAAAGTTTCAAATGCATTTTAATGGTGTTACACTCATTCGAACATAATAAAATTGATAGGTATCTATAAAGACATATTATAATATACATTTTGTGTAATTTGTGGTTGCAATGAACATTTGTTATTGATTTACTAGGCCACACAAAAGTATTCCATTACGTAATGGTATAGTGAGAACATTGTTTGGTGCGCCTTCTAATTGTAATTATTTAGAATTTTAGAATTTTTTATTTAGAATCTATTTAGAATTTTATGAGATTGACATTTTTAAAACTTCGTTATCGTACGAATGCACTTCATTTGCTACGCTTCACGTGCAATTTCCAGCGAAATAAATTTGAGTCTAGCCAGGGTTTGAAAAAACCCGGTTTTTTTTTTTTTTTTTTTTGAAAAAGCCCAACCCACTGGGCCCAGTAGTCTAAAACCCGGATTTTTTCGGGCTTTTTTGAAAAAACCTGGGTTTTTTCGGGTTTTATCAAAATTTTTTAGAAAACTCTTCACATTTCTAATTTTTACATGCATAGTACCTATCTCATTTCATTTTCATTTATCAGTGAAACAAAGGTATAATTTTGCATTAAGTATAGATTAACAATAAAAATAAATATATTTAAAAAGATTATTTTGTACCTCATAGAACTAGATTACTGGAAGAATGATGTATTAAATCAAGTGCAACTGAATTTCTTTATATATAAATCTTAAGTTAAAGACTAATTTATGAAATTTCTTTCATTTACTTCAATAGAAATAAGTTTAAAGCAGCAACATTTATGTAAATATTTTTATTTTTGTGAAGAAAAAAATAGTATTCATATATATATATATACATACTACAATTTAAGCAACATTTATAGTGCAATAGTATTAAATTGGATTATCTAAAAGTCAATGTCAGTCATATCTATAAAGTTAGATCATAAATGGCAATACACTTTTACTAGTTTAGTTTTGCTTTTGTATGCCATCTGTAAGCAATCTTTTAAAGTATCTGGATACATTTTAGATTAGATTTTATTAGGGTTTTTTTGGATATTATCAAGGTATTTATGTTAAAGAAATATGGTTCAGAATGTTTGAAAACAAGGTACTTATACTACTAAATACAATTTAAAATAACTAATTGATTACAAAAAGTTTATGAGGTTAAAGGTTAAAAGGTTATGAGAATAATAAACATTATAATTTGCTTTTACAAAAATTAATTATTAGTAATAATTTTAACAATGAAATTATTAAAGTACTATACTAAAACTTTTTCACTTTTTTTTTGTTATAACAGCATTCCCAGCAAAACATGACTGGCAAATTCCTTGACCAAATCTCAAAAAATTCCCTGGCTTTCCCAAACCAAATCTAGAAAAATTCTCTGACCAAACGAGCATACAGCAAAATTTGATACTTATTTTCACAGTCTTTTGCCAAAATTAGCAATTTTTTTCTGCAATCATACTTCAATCTTTTTTTTTCCCAACTTATTAATGAATTTTGTGTCATTTTTCATTTTTTCATTCAAATGTTTTCCATGACTTTTTTAGAAATTATTTGTAAACTCCCTGACTTTTCCTGTATATTTTGAGATTTTCCTGACTTTCCATGATGCTGGGAACCCTGTATAATCTGTCACCATTTTTGTGTTGAAAATTACTGTATAAACTTTCATTGAACATTGAAGCAGGATAATAAATGTTGTGATTAATCTTAAAAGCTATAACAATACAAGCAATCAGGATGGGGATAACATTTCAAGCGCCATCATTAGGTATACATTAAGATTTAAAGCACTTGGATCCATTTTAAAATATATAGCCATGAAAATCTTCCTTATTTACAAACTAATTTATTTTATGGTCATTTTATCAATACTTAGAAATTCTTTTAAATATGGTTAGTTTGAAATATATTTAAATTGGCATTTATCTTTCTATCCTCATATCTTAGATTAAATAATGATACAGTTGTGAAAACACGAGAAAATTTGAAAAAACCCACAAATGGGTTTTTGATGGGTTTTTTCAAGTGGGCCCGCCCGAAAAAACCCGGGCGGGTTTTTTCGGGCTGGGCCCACTTCGGCGAACCCTGAGTCTAGCAGGCTACATCCATTATGCTGCTCCACTATTTCAAACAAATCTTAAATTAGAGGAAATGCAGTCGGCATTCTTATATTCGAACTCGTCGGGACCACAAGAAATGTTTCGAAATATGGAAAGTATGTGAGTAAAACATATTTAAAAAGGATTGTTACAAAGGAATTAATTTTATAGTATTTCTAAAAATTTATTTCGTTATCATTATCGGGCGTTATCATTAGAACATAATATTAAATTAAAAGATATAAGTACATAAACTAATTAACTCCCAGACCGCCAAGCAAAAGGGCAAAATTATGAAGTTTTTTTTCTCTGTAATTTATTTTAAATGTTAATAAAAGAAAGATTTTCTAACATGGTATAATTTTTTTGTTACGTATATGCTTATAAGCCTTGAAAGTATCAATCTTAATTTAATTTCTTAAAACTGGATTATATTTATAGAATTGTATTAATTTAAATAAAGTTTCAAATGCTCTGAAACCTGCAGCCTTGTGAACCGGTCGCGGCAGTGGGGATTAGGATCAAGCAAAATAGAAAACGGTGTCATTGACACACAGAAACAGGGTCAGTCTGTATCAGTCTTTTAATAAGAAAGCGGATATCAATGCATACTACTTCAGAAAAGTAAACGAAAGTTGTTTCAAGAATCTGAAGTTCGTGAGAAAGTAAAGGAAAATGAAGAATCGGAATTCTCGTTCGTTCAAATTAAACAAAATGCAAAGAAAACGAGTTCGAATAAATGAAAAATTTGAACGTTATTCTGCCCTTGAAATTTTCGGGACTTCGTATTTAGTTCGAATGAAGCGAAGATTCGATTTATCCGATTTCGAATTAACGAGAGCCGACGACTGTATATCCGTTAATATTTCCTTGTATTTTAAAGTTATATGGACATCCACCCGGACTGTCCATTCGCCTTGCTGAAAATAAAGCAAATGCCATTTCTTAATTCGTTGAGGGCTATTAAGGACCAGCCATTTTCGATGACTATTTATAGTAGGATTTGATTTGAAAATGAGATTGTTATGACAACAGAAATTAAAACATTCTCTCTTCATCACACTAATAAAATGGATAAAATTACAATGACTGGCAGAAATTTATCATAGCACCAAAATAATGTTCGGGGCAGGAGTTCCATATTCTGTTCTGGTTGGCGCGAATGGCGTAAAAAGGCCAGAAAAAGTCAATTTAGATACTTATCAGATTTCTCAAGCTGGTGGAAAAAACATGATTTCTAAATAAATTATAAACATACATTTATTTAATAAACATTATATTTGCCACATGGATTATTGATAGAGAAAATGCACATATTATAGGGAAAAATCGGAAGCTGATGACCTTTTTTTTTTTAGAAATGAAAAATCCCTTGGAGAAAGACATTCCCTAATTTTTCGGGGCAAAACAAAGAGAAGGGAAAAACGTCCACCGAAATAATTACATAGGGAAAAACTAATATAAGTAGGGAAGAAGACGGATAAAATAGCCACAACACTGTAAATAATAATGGTAACATTACATTTAAAATCTCCAAACCTTTCTTGTTATCTGACGCAATGCTCCTTTGTACAAGTCTTCTGTCAAGAAGCAAGTTTAGAGCGGAACCTAAAAGTTCTATAAAAGGAAGCGAGTCAGTAAGAGCCAATCAAATGCTTGGAAATCCAAATGATGGTAAAGCCTTCTCTCGAACAGCCAATGAAATGCTTAGAAAACGAAAAAACGCTGGCGATTTTTGTCGCTTGCTATTTTTACGGGTAATATCACTTTAACTATGTTAACCGCGTGTTCTAGTTCTCTGCGGGTGTATGATATTTCTCAGCATTTTACTTTATTTTAACGTTCATATGTATAATTTTATGTGAAATTTTACCCTAAAAGTGAATGATCAAAGTCCTGCTTATTTCGCTAAAAACCGCCTAAAAATTGAAGCTGGATTCAGCTTCAAACCCTGCCAAAATGAGCAAAGAATAAGCTGATTTTTTGTTCTGTTATTGCTTTGGTTCAGGGTTTGTACGATTGTTTTGGGTATCCTCTGGCGGGAGGCTTCATACATTAATCTCAAACAGATTGGCCGTATATATCTAGTTGGTCATGTTTTTAGTAAGATTCCTGAATAGTTTTAAAAGACTTCGTAGCTTGATTAATTTCAATGAAAATACAAACTAATCAGTTATCGAGATCCTTGTTGGACATAAAAAAACGTTTTCCCCTCTTCGTCTAAAGGTTTTTCAATAAAACGTTGGATATCCTCAATAGAGTCAGTAGTTACAATATATAATATTCCATTTTGTTCGGATAATGTTTCTTGGTACTACTCTGTTATCCCGTCGACCCATTTCACCAAATTATACAAATTGCCAAACTAATAGCCAAATTATACATATTAACATAATTTTTTATTTAAAATGTCGAAAAAAACAAATAATTAGTAGAATATTAATAAAAATATTAATAAAATGTCAAAGTTAAAATCACTTAATGACATTTTAAACACGTGAATCGTATTGAATGTGACATTCACGATCACCCATTATTGGCATTTAATGTTATAGTTTGGCGATAATTTTTTGGTCGATGGGATAACCCAGTAGTACCTGTTTTTTTAATAGGCTACATTGTTTTTAGAGAAAAATCTCGGTTTCATGAATATAGGTGTCTCAATGTTATTTATGTTTTATGGACTTTCCATTTAAGAATTATAGTTTTATGCCTAAGATTTTAAATTAATATTCTTTCATACTTACACTATTGTTTCCTATTTTTCTCCCCCCTCCCTTTTTCTAGTCTATTTATATAAAATGCAACTATATGGCTTAGTTTTAGCTAATTTGCTTATAACAAATAAACTTTAATTATTTTTTTATATTTTTTTAACAAGAAATAATAGCGGTCGCATTTTTAACACTTTCCAACGAAGTTGAAATGTGTTTATGCTTTCGGTTTGTCTGTCCGTCTGTCCGGATGGCAGTCTGTCCTCATCTCATAAATATACTCGGATTGCCATGAAATTTTTTGACATCATTGAGGTTTACCCTAGGACGAACCCTATTGAAAATGAAGTTTCTATCATGATTAGTTTATTTGCAGGGACAGTCAAAAGTTTTCGATTACATTACGGCCTATGGGGGAAAATGTTTTTAAATGATTTTTAAAGATGTTACACCCTTCCAAACATATTCAAATTCATAAACATGCACTAAAATATGCATTGAAAAGAAATGTTACAGGGCCACACAAATACTCCCATTGCATAATAATAAAGGGGATATTGTTTGCGACATATTTTAATTATGATAAGCGATTAAATGCAATAATCAAATTGATGTACGTCTCTGAGATTTAATATGAGTTACTTCATGCATAATACAAAGTGCATAGCATTTACAGGAACGCACAAAAGAATTCAAATAGTATATTCTATCCGAAGTACTGTATAATATGGATAATTGCTGTGGGAAGAATGAAATGGATTTTTAATTCTGATATGCGCTTTTAAGTTTTACTAAATGTATGCATATATTATAATGTATATAAACTCTAATAGTAACACAATTCATGTAAACAGGGATACATAAAAGATCTTATGAAGGTTACTGAAGATGAGCTTAATTTACTTAAAGATGGTTTTCAAATAAGTTTTGCATTTTTATGTTGAATAGAATTTCTTTTTAGAATATAGATAAAATGATATACAGTGTCACGCAAGGAACAGGATACATGGTCATCGTAGATGATAGTTTCTGGAAATGTGGTTTAAGTAGTTTAAAGAGTATTTTTGCTTGAAGTAAATTTTAGAAAAATACTTTCTTGTATTAAAAGGTACTAGGTAAACTATACATAGCTGAACAAAAGTATTCATGCATGATTCCATCTGTTAGTATAAATTGCAGAAAGGTAAATTTCAACCAGTTAGGCGTTTTCTTGCTAAATTAAATTTCCCCTTCATATAGTCTATATATCAACCGACAAATCAAATACAGGGCTGTTCAAAGTATTGGAATACGAATTTGGCTAGGACAGTAATACGTTTTTCACTGGATAACAAAGTTTTGTTAAAGATTACAGGAAATGTTGGAAAGTGTTTCATAATGTTATAATGCTTAACGCATGATTTTTCTTACTTGTCAATATTACAGATCTTTTAACGCATCATGGTCTAACCTATTTTTAAATTGCACGTAAAAACATTAAAAAAACATAAAATTAATGAATCAGCAGCAAAGGAATTATTTAGAAAATTCACACTATTAAAATAACAAAACGCTCTGTCTGTGTGCGCGTTTGTCTGAGATAGCTAGCGAAATCTACGGCACGCACGAGGCTCGAAATTTTTTTGAGACTAGCACAAAGTCTTTGCTAATTAATACCTGACATTCAGAATTTCAAAATTCTAATTATTAACTGAGTAATTCCTCCCCCGTTTCCCATTGCCGACCTTTTGAGTATTTTTACCGCTAAATATTAATTGTTTATTTTGTTAAGCCGCATAGTCAACGGCCACGTACTTATGACAACAGAATTCCAAGTATTTCGAGTTCGAGATAAAATAACAAATTTCAGGTTCGTTTAATGTTTTCATCTCGGACCCAAAAAACGCCGGGCGGGTTAGCTAATTTATTAATAATCTGTTTGTTTACTTTTATTTTCTTTTTAGCATTTTCCAACAAAGTTGAAAAGTGCTTGTGTATTCGGTTTTTCTGGCCGTCTGTCCGCGCTCCCATTCTCGCAAATATACTCGGATTATCATGAAATTTTTGGACGGTATTAACGTTTACCATCCCGTTACATGAACCCTATTGAAAATTAAGGTTCTACGATGATTAGTTTATTTACAGGGACAGTCAAAAGTTTTTCATTACATTATGGCCTATGAGGAAAAATCGTTTCAAATGAATTTTAAAGATATTACACCCTGTCAAACATCTTCAAATTTATATGCATCCACAAAGTGCATTAAAATATGCATTATATAAAGTATGCAGCGAAAAGAATAGTTATTATTGATTTCCAGGGCCACTGAAAAGAATTTCAATGAATAATAATAAAGGGGGGAATTGTTTGCGACATATTTAATTATGGTAAACTATTTCATATATAATGAAATTGATATACGTTGCTAAGGATTAATATGCGTTATTTCATGCATAATACTAGTGCATAGCATTTAAAAGGGCACACAAAAGATTTTAAATAGTATATTCTATCGAAAGTCCTGTATATTATGGAAGAAGGCTGTTAGATGGATGAAATGCATTTTAATTATGAAACACGCTTTTATGTTTCACTAGATGTATGCATATTATATGGTTTACATAAATGCTAATTGTTACACTATTTAGAAATACAGGATTACACAAAAAATCTCTAAAGGTACTAAAGCGCAATTTACTTAAAGGTGGTAATTAAATATGTTATGCCTTTTTACGATGATATGCATTTAGCGCTGTGTAATGAATGTTTAGTGTTGTGTAGAAATATTCGTAGAATATAGATAAAATGATATACAGGGTCACGCAAAGAACTGGATATATGATCGCCTTTGGATGATAATTCCTAGAAATTTTATTTAAGTAGTTTAAAGAGAATTTATTTTAAACTAATCTTTAGCAAAATACTTTCGTGTATTAAAGGTACTATGTATTTTACAGGGCTAAACAAAAGTATTCAAGTATGTTTACATCTATTAGTATAAATTGCTGAAAGGAAAATTTCAACTAGATTGGAGTTTACTTGCTAAACTAAATTTTACCATTATGTAGTACATATATTAACCGATAGATCAAATACGGGACTTTTTAAAAGTATTGGAATAGATATTTGGATATGAACATTAAAACTTTATTTACCTAGATATCGAAGTTTTGATAACGGTTTTAAGAAGTGTTGGAAAGGACTTCATAATCTATGCTTAACCCATGATTTTTCTTACTTGTTTTTCTTATTTAAGGTTTTTTTTTATTATTATAATTATTATCATAGATTCTTAACGCAAGTTATTTTAAAAGAGGTTCAAGTACTATATGCGTATAGTAAAGGACGATGTCTGATTTAAAACATGAAAAAATTGTTTAAAGCATATTCATGCCTTTTAATATGATTTACTGATTTTGTTTTATCAGAAATCGGTAAACAATAAATTTCCGAAAATATCAAGCTATCAGTATTAATTTATAGATCATACCCCAAAAACTTATTAATGTTTTTGCATTTCTACTCCGCCCTCGCTGTTTCTACACTTAAACTCCGCCCATCGTCCTTATGATATGCATTCGTTCAGAATAAAAGCACAGTACAGAAAATCCTGCTATATAAGGTGGGAAGAGCACAATCTTCACGATACGATTTGAATACAGATGTAGATTGTATTAATATTGTTTGAGAAAAATATCTAATATTTGATATTGCAAAAAAGCTCTTTTTTAAAAGCTTTTTAAGCAAAAATTATTGCAAGGTGATTCATGAATTTAAAATATATTTTAAAGATATTAATAATTATGACCTGACAGGTTTTTTTTTTTTTTTTTTACACTTTCTTTCAATGAAAAATTGTTTAAAAAACGATTGTCCTTAAAAAGTATTTTCTTTTCTTCATCTTTTTTTACACATATTTATTTGTGTTAAATATTCCTTATGATTATGATCAGGATATAAATATTTAATTAGTTTCAAGTTGTACGGTGTGTATCACATAAATATTTACAAATATACTTAAAAATAGAAAAGAAAAAAAAAGGGAATTGGGTTTAGGGCGCAGCTACACAACATTTCGATTCTCTCTCTATAAACCTTGCCCTTTTTCTGTTCATGTATCTTTACCAGTAAATATGGAAACCTTTTGCAGACCGTGGAGCTAAGGAGATATCTCAGTACATGATGTAGACAAAATCATTTATGTAGCCGCCATTTCTTATGTCTTTCTACATCTTTATTGCAAGCCGTGTATAAATAAATTTTTCAACATATTTTTTTTTTTTTTTTTTTTTTTTTTTATTCTGTAAAATAAAAGAACGATGCGAATGGACGAAATACCAATATATGCACTGTTTAGATTTATGCTTAAATTCCCTATAACTTATATATTGTGCTTTTCCTTCCTGCAATATGTTGCAATACAAAAATACAACAATGCTTGTGTTTTTATTTTTTAGTATTAATGTTAATTATACTAAGCCATACCAAACAATAATTTTTCTATATGGGTTTTTTACACGACATCATTTGGACGTATCTTTATTTTATTTTTTTCTACTATATATCCTTTGCAATTTTAATTATTCATTTAAAATATAAAAGTTTATGTAATACGTAATTTTAGCAGTAGATAGCGACAGATAAATGTATGTACCTTTTTTATGTTTTCTGCGCCCTTCCTACTTCCATTCCTGAATTCAAATGATTTAATTTCGTGCTTTTTAACATCCGGCAAAAAGTGTATTTAAATTAAAGAAAAAATTACTAATTTTCATAACTGCTTCATATAAGTTATTTAATTGAAAAAAAAAAAAAAAACCCCAAGACTATTAAATCCAATAAATTTAGCGTAAATTTGCTATTAAATGCAATAAATTTAGCGTAAATTTGCTATTAAATGTAATAAATTTATTCGTTGCTAGTGGTGTTTCGCAACCAGTGGATATTTACGTATATTCATGAAGGATATTTACGCAAACATTTAAATTTAAAACTGACACAGTAAATTATATAATGTGATTTATATAAATAAAATGGCTAAAGTTTGGTGTGAATGATCTCAATACGGATAGTACAATTCAAGAAATCGGCTTCACTAAGCTGATCGTGTCAAATCAAGGTATCAGTATGGAACAGACGGCCACTGTACTCGGATACTGGGGGAAAATCTCTAGATCTAGGGAAATTAAAGCTAATTTACAAGGAAGGGCCTGAGGCTTTTGTCACAGAATTCAACGACCCTTTGTGCTTCCATAGAGTATAGTCAATAAACTATCACAAGGATAAAGGGCAAAGGCGGGGGGCGTAAAAGAGGGCCCTTTAGTATATAAACGGATAAATTACGCGCGATTGCGGTTAACCCAGATAGCTCAGTTCGCAGCATGCCATACCTTTAAATTTACTCTCTCCGGATCTAAGCGAGTTCGATTCTGAGTTAGGTAATTTTTTCGGCCGTATGTCCAAGAATCGATGATAGAAAATTTTCATATTTGTTGCCACCATTTTTAACATTTTCTTCTCATTTTAATAATTGGTCTTTTCTTTTTAAAAAATTGCAACCCTTTTTTTTTTTCAATGAATGCAGACTCCAATTAAAAATGTTCTTTTACCATATTGACTGTTTTTATTTTATAATGTAAAGGAATGAATTCTGCATCTTTGCATTTTTTAGGAGCTGGTTCATATTAATCATCATCTTCTATCTCCTCAAAATTTATTTCTTCACATATTTCATTCATATGGATGAGTTCATCATCAATTATACGTTTCTTATCACAAAGTAGTAGTTCTAAAATATTCTTAAAAAGTCCATTCCCGATAAGCTCGACTTCATAAGAAATAGTATCGGAAGACTCCGGTGTAATTGAATCATTTTCAGGGAGTAACTTTTCGTAATACACGACTGCATCTTTTAATTTTAATTATTTTTTTAATTGTTTCTGCGTGGCGAGAGGAATACCATAAAATTACAATAGATGGTGGACATAAGGCTTATTTAAAAATAAATTTCATTTATTCGTTGTTCCCTTTTAATAGGTTATGCGTTCAGTAACATTTTGAACGTTTGTATGTTTGTTTCTCTCCTTCGTCTTTAGCTTTTTGATAAGAATTAATTCCCTGTATAACTATTCATTATTGTATCAAAACGTTTTAATATATTTGTTAATCTGTAACGTTATGCGAATGTATGCGGTATTTAGTTTAAAAATTTTTAAATTAAAAAATTTTAAAACTTATAACTGAATTATTGCTTTGTGTTTCTCATTCAGTCAATGTTTTACTATGCAAAATATTTCCATATATATTTTTTGGTATTAATATTAAGTAATTTTCCTTTATTACTTTTTTCACGTGACGTCATATGAATTTATTTTTTATTTTATTTCTACTGTTATGTAATCTTTTCAATTTTAATTCTTTTACAGGGTGAACAGCGAATAATACCCTGATTTCAAAATTAAATTTCTCAAAAAGAAAGACCGACAGTATTATGATAAATTACCTGTAAACGGTTTGTTTATTAGGAAAGCTGTAAAAATGTTGTATTTAAACGGTTGTTATAACGAAATGTTATATTTATACGCATAATTCATTGATTTTCAGAGCTAATTTTTTTTTAATTTCAGAAATTCCAAAAATTTAGTTCTAAAAATCGTTAAAATACGGCACTCTTTTCCCTAAAAACTCGTTTTCTGCACGCAATCTAAAACAAGAAAAATGTCAGGTCAAATGTTCTTTGCAATCAGAACGCAATCTTTTCAAAATATTCACCGTTCGAAACTTCAGTATGAAATTTTTTTCACCGTATCTAATAAACAAACTGCTTACCGCATAATTCTACTGTTCTTTTTGTTCATGGTCTCATTCTCCTGACATCCTGTAAAATTTAACTCCTTTATTGTCGTTGGGATATATTTTATCCTACCTAATTTAAACGAAAATATCACCAGAAACTTTCAACGAAATTTTATATTTTCAAATTTAGCGACAATATGCTGAAAAATTGCACTTTTTCATGTTAAAACAAATTTTTTCAATTTTTCCAGTGAGAATTCTATATTAAAGAGATGTTGTTGTTTGCCCCCTTTTCGGCACATTGTGCCCGGTCTGGGACACCTAATTTTAATTCCAAACTTTCAAAGGACAAAAATAATATTTTACTAAAATTTTGCTTATACAATACAATTTTAAATTAAAGATTTCAAATATCTAAAAAAAATTCGCTTGTAAATTCCGATATCAGTCGATAATTTCTAATTTATACTAATCGATTTTGCTCGTGCCGGAAAGGGTTGAAAGTGAACGTAATTTTAACAGTAAATAGCTTTGGATAATTATCTGTAGTTTATAAGTTTTCTAAGCTCTTCTTACTTTTCTAATTCACTACTTATCTTTTTCAATTCACAAATTCAAATAATTTAATTTAGTGCTTTTATTATCCTTCAAACTGTTTTATAAAAATAGTTTCGTATGCGTGTTACACTATCAAAGTATGTATTTACTTTATCAGCACAGAATAAAATACTAGTTTTGTTTTATGCTTCATATGAGTCATTGAGTTATTTATTCAACTAAGAGAACACAAAGTTTTTAAAAGCTAAAAAAATCCGGTTCTTTCTTAATTCACTGTTAGTGGATTTTCGCAACCAGTGCATATTTTCGCAACAGTGGATATTTTCAGATATTCAAATAGGTATTTAACCGTTTAAAATTAAACATCACACCGTAAAATATACCAAGAAAACGAATAAAAATAAAAACAACTATAGTCTCACAGGGTACATGGAAAATTAACAGTATGTTCTCGTGAATCAGCTCTCCAGAGCTGATCGTATCATATTAAGATAGAAAGCTGGCTTTAGCAGAGTCATACGTTGCCAGTCATTCATTTTGTACTAGAGAAGTACAGAACTAGACTCTGACCGCGCGTTCAAATTAGTTACTCTGTGTGACATAAGTGGAATCCAGGTTGTTATAATACTATTGCATAATTGCTATCCTACGGCTTTTTTTTTTTTAACTTAAAACGCACTTTGAACCAGAAATTATTTTTAAGCAAATGTGTCTGACATTAAACGGAGACAGTCATTTGAAGTTTAATTAAATTCGTGTTTTTTTTTTTTTTAATCTGGTTTCAAGTTTAATTGTTTTATTTAAAAAAAAAAAGTCGGATGTGGGCATATATGCTATTGATAAACATGCGAAAAATAACACTTACGAAAATATCTGTAATGGCAAGAGTACTAGAGTCACTAGTGACATGAAAGAAGTGCTAACAAGTCTCCAGAAATTTACCTATCTCCATGAAATATACTTGCACTCAATCTTATACCTGTATTTATTTCCGTCATGAGGTACAAACAGACAAATTTTCTGGGAATTTTGTTTTTATCTTAATTGAAACAGGAAATATTAAACTTTTTGTTTTGGTTTGTTTTCAAAATATAGCTCTCAAGCAATTGTTGTCATGGAAACAACTTCGTGTGAAAAATGTTATCGTTCGTGATGGCTTTTTGCACCATTTCTCGTATTTGTTGAAAAGTCAAGAACCGTTATGATAAAGGGTTCAAACATGTCTTTTTCAAATCTTTTACTTTAATTTTGATTCAACAAACTTGAAAAAAATATTTACACTTGGAAAATAGAAATTTTTAAGTTATATATTTTTTTCTTTTCAGCTATATATTTTTTTATTTTCATTTTTACTTTAACCTTCCGTCTACCAGACAAAACACCCATTTATCTACATTAAATATTGCTGTCGGGTAAAATGGACCCGTCTGGTAGACGGAAGGTTAAATATGTTTTAATCTTTATTTAAATTAATATTTTTTAAAATGGTGGATTAAAGTTGAAACTTATATATTTCTTTATGTTTTAAATAAATGAAATTCTACAAATAATGTTGCAAGATATAAAGATCTTAAATCATCCCCCCCCCTTTTTTTATTTCAAAAATTTATTTTTTAAAAAATGCATGTTTTTGTTTATTAACGATATAGTTAATCAGTACCAAAAAATTTCAAAATTTTAATTCAAGAAATAAAACATATTTTTAAATGTTTCCCGATCCCTTAAAGTCGAAAAATAAAGCTATGCAAGTATCCCTCGACTTGGGATTTATAATCAAATCCTTGAAAAATCAAACTTAAATTTTATTAAAATATCGGGAAAAAAATGAGTTAAACTGTTACAATTTTGTTTGCTGAACTCAAACCATAACGGAACTTAACTTTAAAGTTTGGATGAAGTGAGACGAGTGTATTTTTCTTCAAGCTTCAGTTGTTCGTTTGATGTAGATTCTTCAACCTATTCGTTTGATGTTGATTCAAAGCTGCAAATTAATCCTTCAAAATTAAACAGAAAATTATGAAATTTATAATTAAATTTATAAAACCCGTGTTTCGCAAGATATTTTTTATTTCAAAAGTGTTCTTTCAGTTTCTTTTTATATTTTTGCATGCTGTTATAATTTACATCCAAATAAATACTGCTCTTAAGCTGTTTTATTTATAAATTAATACCGTGTAATTAATGTATGCATTATACGTATGTAAGTACCGCAGTTTCTTATAAAATTTCACGTACGCAAATTACTAATTCGACTTGCATAAAATTCAATTTTACGCAAAAGCTTACAGAATGCATTACTTACGTAAATCGGGGGATGCCTGTATTCTTTCAATTTTACGGGATATTAAAAATTGTTAACTAACTACCTATTGTGTAACTATAGTCCGGGTGCGGCATTATTTATAAAAAGTGTTTACCAACTTATATAATGGCATGTATTCTACCACCGAATCAGTCTACAAATAATCTTTTCAATTTTTCCACGCTGGTTTTAGTTAGACTACACTACTTACGTAAATCGGGGGATGCCTGTATTCTTTCAATTTTACGGGATATTAAAAATTGTTAACTAACTACCTATTGTGTAACTATAGTCCGGGTGCGGCATTATTTATAAAAAGTGTTTACCAAATTATATAATGGCATGTATTCTACCACCGAATCAGTCTACAAATAATCTTTTCAATTTTTCCACGCTGGTTTTAGTTAGACTACACTAATTTAAACTAGTAAATCTGCAGATCAGGAGCCTCAACGTCAGCTTTTCACATCTTTTTTTTTAAAACACACTTAGTGTAATATTCAACTTCCTGCACAGTAAAAAAAAAAAAAAAAAAAAAAAAAAAAAAAAAAAAAAAATCCTGAAGTGGGTAAAAAAAAAAAAAAAAAAAAAAAAAAAAAAAAAAAAAAAAAAACAATTTGGCTTGAAAGATTGTTGGGTATGGAATACCCAAATTGGGTTAATACGAAATTGGGTCATGATCCATGCCTGTTTTGGTTATCACTGCGTATTCATTTTGGGTATTTTAAGACCCAATCTGGATGCTAGTGAGAATCCATTTTAGGCAGCGTTTAATACCCAAAACATTAAAACCCATTCTGGACGCCTCTGAGAATCCACCTTAGACATTGTTCAATTCCCAATTTGTGTATTTTAAGACCCATTCTTGACACCACCAAGAAACCATTTTAGGCAGAATTCAATACCCAATTTGGATATTTTAAGACATATTCTGGACACCACTGACAAGTCTTTTTAGGCACTGTTTAATACCCAATTTGGATGCTTTAAGACCCATTCTGGATACAATCACCAATTCATTTTGGAGATTATTTAATACCCATTTTGTCTATGCCAACAGTTATTTTCCACAATTTTAAATGTCTTTTAGGGCACATTAGTACTCAACAAATAATTTAGATAAATTTAAATATCTTTCTTCGCACACTTATCTATAATTTTAAACATTGCACAATCATCTCAAGCGTTTGAACTTTCTATATATACTTATTGATTTTATTAAAGCATTACTTTCAAATTCTAAAGTTAAAATATTACTTCAAAAAATTATTCATATTTAAAATAAGACAATAGCTGAATATCAGTTATTGATAGATGATTATATATTATTATTGGGATAACAATAATAAATAATTTCTTCAGCAACTTTTGGAATTTTCTGTCAGATTTGGAACTTTTCTGGTATACAAGAGCTTGATTTGTAACAAATTTAGAACATTTTTATGAGTTAAACCATTAAATTAAATATGTTATGCTATCAAATTTTATTGCTTTGTCATTAACTTTATTTTATTTTTTTATTTTTATTTATTTATTTATTTATTTTTTTTTTTGGGGGGGGGGGTGTCTGTCAAATTCTTAGAATATTATTCTCACTGCAAGCAATAAACTTAACAGTAGGAAAACTGATTAGAGCCAATTTGAATATCAAAAGCATGACTTATGTATTGCATTCTTGGTTGTGATATTTTATATGTGAATATAATTAGGTATTTTGTCATTATCCATACTTAAAATAGAATCTAGTTAGTTAATCATGCATTATAACACTGGAGTTCATTATCGTTTATTCTAATGTTATCTTCGAATAATTATGTTAGGCAATGAATCGGCTGCACAGACAATCATCTTATAGAGGTGAGAGGGCTGAAATTACAAAATTACTTAAAACAAGATTTACATATTAAAATGCAACTGGTCTGCCAATTCATATCTTCGTGGATAGATCCTACAAAATTGTTTCTAGTGATTGACCGGTAATTTTACCATTGGACTTCCCTGCTTCCAGTCCTCACATATTTTTATAACTTTGAGTGCAAGAAAACACGAAGGTAAATCTATCAACCGTTAAATTGGGTCTGCAAGTGGTTTCCAAGATATGACTTGGCAGAGGAGTTGCATTTTAATATGCTCATCAAATTCTGTCTAATTTTGGAATATCAGCTCTCAAACGGAGAGATGGTCTGTACAGTCGCCACTTGGTCTATGTTTTATTCGTGCTGACAGTTACATTAAATCATCAACTGCATTTTTCGTATGTAGGGGTTAAAATGAAACTTTCCAGTAGATAAAACATCTTGATCTTTCTAGTGTTAAGAACCAAGCATGCAATAAAATCAGCACACAGAGCAACGTTACTATATTTCAAATCCAGGTATAAGTAAAGTACAAGAACTTTTTAAATTTGTAAATAAAATAAGATTAATTATGCTCATTTGACAATTAATAATCCACCATTTTTTTCTTTCATCAATATAAAAAAAAGTGATGTCGGATTCAACTTCAAAAGCTGAAGCATGGCCAACTAAATATATAACGGTCAGCGCATTTCGATAAACACCACCGAAAAAGTGAAGTTGGATTCAACATCAAAAGGTGAAACATGGCCAACTAAATATATAACGGAATGAGCATTTCGGTAAAAACCGCGGAAAAAGTGAAACCGGATTCCACTTCAAAAGCTGAAGCATGGCGACTAAATATGTAATGTCCGGAGAATTTCGTTGAAAACCACCAAAAAAGTGAAGCCGGATTCAACTTTAAAAGCTGAACCATTGCCAACTAAATATGTAACGTCCGGCGCATTTCGATAAAAACCGCCGAATTAGTGAAGCCGGATTCAACTTCAAAAGCTTAAGCATAGCCAACTAAATATACATCGGCCTGCACATTTCGATAAAAACCACCGAAAAAGTGAAGCCGGATTCAACTTGAAAAGCTGAACCATGGCGACTAAATATGTAATGTCCGGAGAATTTCTTTAAAAACCGCCGAAAAAGAGAAGCCGGATTGAAATTCAAAAACATAAAAAACTAAAGCATGGCCAACTAAATATATAACGGCCTGCGCATTTCGATAAAAACTGCCAGATTTAACTTCAAAAGCTAAAGCTTGGCCAACTAAATATATAACGATAAACACCGCCGAAAAAAATGAAGCCGGATTCAACGTCACAACCTAAAGCATGGCCAACTAAATATGTAACGTCCGGTGTATTTCGATAAAAACCACAGAAAAAGTGAAGCCAGATTCAACTTCAAATGCTGAACCATGGTCATCTAAGTATGTAACGTCCGGCGCATTTCGATAAAAAACACCGAAAATGTAAAGCCGGATTCAACTTTAAAAGCTGAAACATGGCCAACTAAATGTATAACAGCCGGCGCATTTCGATAAAAACCGCCGAAAAAGTGAAGCGGAATTCAACATAAAAAACTGAAGCATGGCCAACAAAATATATAACGGCCTGCGCATTTCGATAAAAACCGCCGAAAAAGTGATGCCGGATTGCGAAATTCTAAAATGGAGGGCCAATATCACAGTCCAGTGAAATCCAAGCGTATTATTGGTCATTGATCCGCGTCCTTTTCAGAGAATAATCTCTGAGCGGTAGGGGAAGTGTCGCCTCACTCCTTTTTCCGAGAAAAAATCGTAACTGCAATTTTGAAGTAAATCTTATCTGTTTTCATTTATAATCAAAAATTTTCACTCTCGTTCTATCAAAATATCTTAACTAAGTTAATTTCGATGGTTTATTGTAAATAAGAACAGACGGTAACAATCGCTTGAAAATTACTTTACCCCTCCTTCTTTTTCAAACAGAGAAACAAATTCGTGATTTTCACCCTTTCCACACGACCAATGAGGTGTCTCGATTTTACTTGACTGTGAATCTGGCCCTCCATTTTAAAATTTCGCTGCCGGATTCAAATTCAAAATCTGAAGCATGTCCAACTAAATATATAACGGCCGGCGCATTTCGATAAAATTTGCCGGATTCAACTTCAAAAGCTGAAACATGGCCTACTAAAAATATATCGGCCTGCATATTTCGATAAAAGCCGCCGTAAAAGTGATGCTGGATTCAACTTCAAAAGCTGAAGCATGGCGAACTAAATATGTAACGGCCGGCGCATTTCGATAAAATACACCGAAAATGTGAAGCCGGATTCAACTTCGAAAGCTGAAACATGCGAACCAAATATCTAACGGCCTGCGCAATTCGATAGAAACTGCTAAAAAAGTGAAGCCGGATTCAATTTCAAAAGCTAAAGCATGGCCAACTAAATATATAACAGCCGGCGCATTTCCATAAAAACCGCCGAAAAAGTGAAGCGGAATTCAACATAAAAAGCTGAAGCATGGCCAACTAAATGTATAACGGCCGGCGCATTTCGATAAAAACCGCCGAAAAAGTGAAGCCGGATTCAGCTTCAGAAGCTGAAGAATGGCCAACTAATTATATAACGGCCTGCACATTTCCATAAAAACCGCCGAAAAAGTGCAGGAGGATTCAACATCAAAAACTGAAGCATGGCTAACTAAATATATAACGGCCGGCGCATTTCGATAAAAACCGCCGAAAAAGTGAAGCCGGATTCAACTTCAAACTCTGAACCATTTGATTGGACCACGTGGCGCAAACGCTGCCCAAATTATGATTGAGTAAGCTGATTTCTGTTCTATTCACATCGTCATTGTTTTGGATCAGGGTTTGCACGATTGGTCAGAATAACTTAGGCAGGGTATCAGAGTCCTCTGACGGGAGGCTAATACGTTAATCTCAAATAGATGGGCCGTACCAACGCCGACTGTATACTACCGGCTGAGCCATTTCTCGAAAAACCGCCGAAAAATTGACGCTGGATTCAGCTTCAAATCCTGAACCATTTCATTGAACCACGTGTAAGTCCATGTGACGCAAACCCTGCCCAAATTAGCATTGAATAAGCTGTTTTCTGTTCTGTGTATATGCACACGTGTCATTGTTTTGGTTGAGGGTTTACATAAGGCATGTCAAACACCCCTAACGGGTAGTAGCATACGTCTCAGTACTTGCCCACCAACCAACCAACCAACCAACCATGTCAAACACGTGGCCCGCCGAGCACTTGTTAGTAGCTCCCGATCCCCGTGGTATTATTTGTCAGTTTTACTCAGTTTCATTATTATTCGCAGGCAAAATGAAAGAAAAAAAATGAGGTTTCTGAAAAAAATATTTTCCTGTTTACGTACAAGTAATAAAGTAATACATAATTCATCATAAATTGTTTATTTTACGTAGCATTGAAAATATTTCTTATTTAGAAATAATGGTTTTAGTAAAAACGTGGTCTCGTAAATCACAAAATTTATAAATGAGCTTCCAGTCTTTTTGTTTTTTGGTAGGCAAACTGTTTTCCACACAAACATAAAGATATTCTAATTCGACATTGATACACAGACAAAATATCTCCAAGTAGACTGGCGACTGCCTATCTCCGTACAGCCTACTGAAGTCAGGGGAAAAAATTAAAATATATATATATATATATATACCGCCAAACTAAAAGATTAAATGCCCATAATGATGATAAAAAATGTCACATTTCCTTAATATTAAACTTGTATCACGTTCGTTACGCCATCAAGCGATTTTTAATATGAAGTTTTATTTGTATTCTTATTGATGTTTTATTAGTTAATTTATTCTTTTGTTATTTAAAATAAAAATTACACTAATTTGTTTAATTTGTCTAAAAGTTTGGCGATTTCTATAATTTGTCGAGATTGATTGACGGGATATCCAAGCAGTAGCTACTATTTTTGAATCTTTATTAAATAAAAACGCTACCTTATATTTTGGCGCATTTTAATTTTAGTAATGTAAATTCAGTCAAATAACTAAGAATTTCCTCGGAATTTATTATTTATGATATAAAACTGGTATAAATATACATTTTTTCCATGCAAAATTTGTCACTTTTTTTAAATTTTCAACTAAAAGCTTTTTTAAAGCTTTTTTTATATTTTCCATCTTGATATCTAACAAAAATGGGTACTACTTGGTTATCCCGTCGACCAATTTCGTCAAATAATACAAATCACCAAACTACAAGTCAAATTGTAAAAATTGACGAATATTTTTAAATAACGAAACAACAAATAAATTTGTAAAACATTAATAAAAATAGAAATAAAAAGTCGAATTAAAAATCACTTGATGACATAACCAGCACTTGTATTATCTTTAATGTTAAATAATGTGACATTTGCGATAATTTATTATTGGCATATAATCCTGAAATTTGGCGTTAGATTTTTGGTCGACGGTATAACCAAGTACTATCCAAAAATATACTGTGATATAGCATCTATGCCGAGTTGGGCAGTATCGAAAATACATGTATTTGAAATACATTTTCAAAATACATTTGTATTTTGTATTTTGAACTGACTAAGGGAAAGTATTTTGGTAATGTATTTTGAAGTGATTTTTCCAAGTATTTTGTATTTTGAAAATATTCTCAAAATACATTTTTGTAGATTTCAAAATTTGCAACTCTGTAAACCGCAAATCAAAGATTCGCAACAGGAAATACTTTCCACTTTGTTTAGTCTTTGAATTCGTTTCTGGATGTTAACAAAAACACCTTTTTACAGCCAGTGGTATGATAAACGCTGTTAATGAACAGGATGTACAGGTTATGCTGAATTGTTACAAAAATAATGTAATACATCTTACTTATGCTACGAGAATCGCAAAACAAAATGTTCCGTGACAGACAAGAAGAACAAGAGTTTTACTTCTTATTGCTTTTCTTTCTTTGTTCCTTTTTTTTACTTACCCATCATACGTAGTATAGGGTAAGTCTTGCAATCGTTTTGAACACATCGAAAAAAATTTTTTTTGACGGATTTACACGTTTTAGATAGTGGAGATTCCGAAAAACATATTTTTAGAAAAAAAATTTTGCCGTCCGTCTGTCTGTCTGTTTGTTTGTCTGTCTGTCTGTAAACGCTCTATCTCCCGAACGAATTGAGATAGAGACTTGAAATTTTGTATGTAGTTAGTATGTAAGAATGGGACGAACCCTATTTAATATCAGCAACCTCGATTATCCGGAACTATTTTTTTCGGACTCTCGAAAAATTCGTTCTGATGAAAGGTATATAAAAATTTTCGAATTTTTTTGTTCTAATTAATGGACGTAAAAGGCAATAAAATAACACACATTTTGCATATAGAACGAAGTCGATCGGATTATTAGTTGTCGAGATATTTGTAATCCTGTTTTCTACATTCTTCGATTTTTCATGACCCTGTATTTCACTCAAATTTCAATTCAGAGGTATATTTTAATTGGAAATGAGACGCTTAATCCGATGCAGTTAATTGTTAGTTAATAGAGTTATTATTTTTGGAGTTATAAGGATGTTTCTTTTACGCAGTTTGGTACTACTTGAGTAGTTTGGCGTTTTATATAATTTGTCGAAATTGGTACATCAGCAGTTCTTTAATAGAGCATTACTACGTATATTAACAATATTTAAATTTTGTTTATGAATTGCAATGCATTGTATAAATAGTTTCATTTATTTTCATATACATACCCATGATGGGTAAGTATTACGGTGGCACCCAACGACTAGTTTCCAGACGTCAGGAATGTAATGCTATTATCATTTATAAAAGCTCGTGAAGAGCTAAATAAGAATAACACTTTTGACGTTCCCAATGAAGATCCCCCAAGAGAATAATTTTATTGTGATAAGACATGGTGTGCAATAGAGATCTGCACGGACCAGGTCTGGGCCCAAATTCGGGCCGCGGGCAGAACCGAGCTAGGCCGACTTTCATTCTCGGCACTCGGGTTGGTCCGGGAACGAGCCTTAATTTTTTCTGAAGGTTCGGTTCGGGCTGGGCCTAATTTCTACTGGTCAAAACCTTTCAAAATTGTTCTTCGTGATAGAAGTTTGAAAAATATTAGAGGTATGTTGACATACATACGTTTAATTATTTTTAGCGTAGCGAAAAAATCGTCTAAAAAAGGCGCATTTTTTTAAAAATTGTTAAAATTTCTAATTTAAAAAAAACAATTGCACCATCAAGAAAAAAAAAAAGTTTTTATTTGTAAATATAAATTTTTAGCTCTCGAGCTATCAAATCCTGAGAGCTTACGTACCCGCCCGTTCTGTATATATATAGTAACAAGATACTCATGATAAAAAAAAAAATCCGATATGCTTCAAATTTTTGATATAAGTTTATGGTGAAAGGGCGCTTTTCAGATTAATTTTGGGAGTTCATTGGGTTAGTATAGGAGGAGGGGAATGGGGGATAATCCCCTCTCTTAATTTAGATAAATGGATTTTTCATGCTAAATTATTAGATTTTGTTCAAATTTTAGATATAGAATCATTCTGATGTAGTGCCTCCAGTTTGGAATATTCCTTGGTTAAGCATAAATGGGGGAGGGGAATAGGGGTTGACTCCCTTTTTAATTTGGGTAATTGGGGTTTTTTATACAGAATTTACCGATTACTTTCAAATTTTAGATATAAATGAGGCGGCATCCTGATGAAGCGTCTGCATAATTAGTTTTGTGTGTTCATTGGTTAACTATAAATGGGCGATGAGAATAGGAGATAACCCTACCCGTTTAAAGGTGTATTCGAAAAAACGCTTTTACACCTCCAACAGCTCGAAACCTTCTGATACAATTTCAGGCACATTTTTAAAAGTACAAACATGAAACTTGCTGAGGGAATTCTTGAAGGGACGGTTGAGGTGCCGTGTGATGTCTTTTTGCACTCAATTAATTAGAATTTGAGTTATAAACAATTACCTTATCAGTAAGACCCTTTTTTTCGTTCCCAGAACTCGCGCGTGGGAAAAATCGGTTCGAAATGCCGTTTTTGATTGCTTTTTTTGTAATATTTTCTGCATTTATCAAAGAATCGGCAATTACGGCACCTTGTGTACTTTCCAAATAAGAGATTGCGAAAGTTTGGTGTATTTGAGAGCAAAAATGAATTCAAAAATAAATTAGAAAATAAGCAGTTTGAATCTAAATACACCCTTAATGTATGTAAATGAGTTTTTTACGCCGAGTTTACCGCTTAGCTTCAAATTTTAGATATAAGATCATTCTGGGTGTATTTCGATTCAAACTGCTTATTTTCCGATTTATTTTTGAATTCATTTTTGCTCTCAAATACACCAAACTTTCAAAATCTCTCATTTGGAAAGTACACAAGGTGTCGTGATTGTCGATTCTTTGATAAATGCAGAAAATATTGCAAAAAAAAAAAAGAAATCAAAAACGGCATTTCGAACCGAATTTTCCGAAGCGGGATATCTGGGATCGAAAAAAAGGGTCATACTGATAAGGTAATTTTTTATAACTCAAATTCTAATGAATTAAGCATAAAAAGACATCACACGGCACCTCATACGTCCCTTCAAGAATCCCCTCAGCAAGTTTCGTGTTTCTACTTTTAAAAATGTGTCTGAAATTGAATCGGAAAATTTCGAGCTGTTGAAGGTGGAAAAGCGTTTTTTTTCGAATACACCCTTAAGAAGGGAACAGAAGTGGACCCCCCCCCCCTTTAAAGTAGATAAAAGGTTTTTTTATGCAGAATTTACCGATAAGCTTCAAATATTGGATATATGTTCATTCTGAAAAGGCGTTTCTCTTATTTGTTTTGGAGATCCATTTGTTAAGGAATTAAAAGCAGATCAGGGGCTAACCCTTTTAATTTAGGTAAATGAATTTTTCATGCAATTAAACAATTTGCTTCAAGTTTTGGATATAAGTTCATACTGATAATTAGCTTCTCAGATTAATTTTGGGGTTCTTTTGTTACGTATAAAGAGGGGGAACGGGCGATTATTACCCCTCTTAAATTGGATAAATGAGATTTTATGCAGAATTATCCGATTTGCTTTAATTTTGGATATAGATTCTTTCTGATAAAGCAAATTCCTGAATAGTTTTTAGGATGTAATGATTAACTATAAAAAGGAGAATGGAGGATTTACCCTCTTAAATTAAATAAAAAAGGTCTTATGCAGAATTATCCGATTTGCTTCGAATTTTATATTTAGGTTCATTAATATTAGACGTATCCCTAATTTGTTTTGGGAATTCAATCGTTAAGTATAAAGGAAAGAAATGGGGGAACTAATCCCCCCCCCCTTAAATTTTTTTCGAGGGGCATTATTCCTTGAAAAAATAAGGCTGTAATATACAATTAGTGCGGATAGCCTGTGAGCTCAGTGTTAAAAGTTTAACTGAGCAATATTCTTTTGATTTGTTACTCGATACATCCGAAAATGAGCCGCATGTGTACGTTACCGAAAGGGAGTAAAAGTCAAAAGTGAAAATGACCCTTTTAGGTAGCTTTCATTACAAAAAGTAAAAAGCTACCTATTGCAGCCGTCCGGAGGAAAGCACTTCCGGAAAATTTTGACCGATCATGACTCCCAAAACCACCCTCCGTCCGAATGTTGACACATATATATATATATATATATATATATATATATATATATATATATACAGTCCTTGGCCAAATTATTAGACGCACTCCCTTTTCCTTGTTCAGACTCATATTGCTAGCTTCATAGAATTATTACTGTTTGAATAACTGCAATTAAGTAATATATATCATTTGTAGGGTTATAATAAATAAAAAACATGTTCATGACTTAAAAATTATTTATTTTTGCAAATTAAATTAAAAATGGCTGAAATTGCAAAATTTATAGATTGAAACTCAAAAAAAAATTCAATATTTTTTAGATCCTTCTTTGGCGGCAATCAGTGCCTCTATTCTTCGTGGCATGCTGTTAATACAAAATTGAAGTGTTTCTTGTATGTGTAAGTAACGATTCCAGACATGGATAAGATTTTCTATTAGCTGGGTTTTGTTTGTTATGACTTCTTAGCCAATTCTCAATACAAATATAAAGAGGTTTGGAAAATCGGTTTATTCTACAGCGAAAATGATGGTTTCCAAATGAAGAACCTTTTTGTATTTTTGCAAGGTAAAGCTCCTTGTTACATAGCACGATTCCTCAAGACCTACTCTCAATAAAAAATATCCCTGTGTTGAACTGTTCCCGGTAATTCATCAGACATGAATATCATTGAAAATGTTTGGGAGCTTATGAAGAAAAAACTGGCCAAAGAGCTCATAACGAACAAAACACAGCTCATAGATAAAATTATCCTTGTCTGGAAACATCACTCACACATGCAAGAAACATTTCAATTTTGTACTAACAGCATGCCACGAAGAATAGAGGCACTGATTACCGCCAAAGGAGGCTCCAAAAATAATGACTTTTGAGTTTCATGTTTTAAGTTTTACAATTTCAGCAATTGTTCGTTTAATTTACAAAAATAAATAATCTAAAAGTCATTGGCATGCCTTTAATTTATTATAATCCAGAGATGATGTATATAATCAATTGTAACTATTGACACAGTAATATCTCTATTAAGCTAGTAATATGATTCGACAACAGAAAATATGAGTGCGTCTAATAATTTGGCCAGGGACTGTATATATATATATATATATATATATATATATATATAATACCATTAAAAGTAGACAAGATTCACCAACGGATTTTATCAATAAAACAATAAACCAAAACGAAGAATTAAATTGAATTACAGTAAACAATATTAACCATTTGAAATTAACCATTGAATATAATAACTTATAGCACATTGAACATGGAAGGAAAAAAAGAATAATATGAATACAATTGAAATTTGTAGAACCAAAGCAGAATCTTCAGGTCCCAAATACTTTGGAACTACAAATGGAGTGTGTGGTTTCATCTTCGTATTTGCCATGAAAAAGCAAAACAATACGAATTTGGGACTACCATCACACAAAAACCAAATTATTAAACAAGGAACAAAGATATTTTACAAAAAGGAGTTGAAAGTAAGTAAAAATAATAGTTATCCATAACAAACAAAAAAGATAAAGCTGAATGGAAATATAATTGAACCGGAAAAAATAATAATCGATATTAACATAAAATTAAATTAATAAAATGATTAAAATTAGAATTAAGAGATAACATTCATATTAACATATAACTTAAAATACATTATTGTTACTTTAATCAGTAACATTTATTGTGACTTTACATGGTAAAAACTCATTATCTTAATATAGGATAATAATAAAATAATAATAATAATAATAATAATAATAATAAAATAAATAAAAAATAATAATAGTAATAATATTATTAATAATAATACCAAAAATTATATCAATAACATTAAAAATAATTTGATATTTAAAATATAGCTATTTAACTATAGATATAACTAGACGAATATCCATATATTGGTGTAAATTAAACAGTTTAAAAATTATGTTAAAATAAATAACCCACTCTTATTTTTTTTTTAAATAATTAACCTTTGCGTTTTTATCCAGACAACACCACCCTCCCCCGTACTCTAACATCTACCCACCCAACCAACCTATATATATATATTTTTATTACTTTTTAACATTTTTAATTTTTTATTATTATTTTTATGTTTTATAATTTTTTTATACATTTTTTATGCAAAGAATTAATTATAAGATCATGTAATATCTAATTATAAATTAAAGAATATATGAATTTTTTAGGATAACCATTATTTATAGCATCATATACAAGCTTTTTAATATTAGTATTAATTAAATGGGAAGAACATAGACATTTTATTCTATATAAATGGTTAAGTATTATATTACGATATACAGAATTATGAAGACATGATTTAAAATTAGTAAAAGTATTAACTTTAAAATTAAATTCTTTCCTTTTGTCATAAATATCAGTTATAAATTTGTTCTCTTTTAATATAATTTTAATATCTAAGAAATTGATTGTATTATTAAAAAGTAGGTTTTTTGAAAGTTCTAGATTAGAAGGATAATCAACAGGGAATTGAGATATACAGGTGTTATCAGTATCAATTAAAATTACATCATCTATATATCGATATAAATGTATTGTATTATTTAAATAATGACGTTCATAGTAATATAAATATAAGTCAGATAATACACTAGATGTACTACCACCTTGTGGTATACCAACATTTTGAATATATATATTGTTATCATGCATGATAAAATTATTATAGATAATGAAATTAGTTAAGGTATGAAAATAATCAGAATCGATATTATGTGATATATCCAACTCGTGTTGATATTTTTTAAAAAGCTCATTTATGATATTATGTAAATCCGATAAATTGATATTATTAAATAAATCTTTAAAATCATAGGTAGTGATATTGTTTATACATTTAAGATTTTTCATAATATGGACCAGTTCATAACTATTTTTTATGCAATGTGTATTATCACTTTTTTTGTGATATTATATATTTGATTAAGAATTACTAATAGAAGTTTGTTAGCAGCATTATTATAGGTATTGCAACCAACTGTAACAGTTCTGAATTTAACAGGATGCTTATGAAATTTGGGTATAAGGACTAGATAAGGATATTTAAAGTTAGTAGGGTTAATGTCTAATAATTTATAGAATCCTTTAATTTTACGATTATTGGCAAGTAAGTTATCATTAATTTTTTGGAATGTGTTATTATTAGATATACTAGATTTAAGCAGTTGATGATAATAAGATTTACAAATAATGGCATAATTATTAGGAGATTTATCAACATAAGTTATTACAAAGTTTTGTTGTAATTTATTGATTTGCTTAAACAGATGCTGTGTATTTACATATTCTAGGTGTGAAATATTATATTTTAAGGACTTGGTTAATTTATCGATAACTAATATTTTCCATTGATTAAAATATTCAATGGGTTTATTATAATAAATTGCAAGTTTATAAATAAATATATCTATATCATATGTAAATAGTTTTATGATAGATTTAATGTTTAATTTGGATGGAATTCTGTACTTGGTCCCATAACCCATAATTTTTCTAAGTGGTAAATCATCTACAAGATTAAGATTACCAGTAATAATATGTCCATGATCTTTATTTATATATTTTTGTAGAGAGGGGTCATTGCATTTACAGGGTAAAGTACTAGCATCAAAAGAAGATTTAGCAAAAGAATTATAGTTAAAAATCGTTCTGCCGATAGATATGGGATACTTAAAGGTTTTAGAAATATGAATATTATTAATAGGAAATTGACAGTTTTTATCATTTAATATGGAATTAATATTGATTTTATTAAATATTGGATTAGAAAAAGTAATTACCATTTGAGTATTAGTTTGTAGATTTTTAGGTTTTTTGAGTAAATTTATATTGTACAGGTTGACACGAGTCATAATGAGATCATAAAAAATATCTGAAAAATGTTTAGAGTAAGTTTTACTGAGAAAAATATTTAAATATTGTACAATATGTTTCTTTTTTATTCCAAAAATATATTTACGTATTAGAAACCAATTGTAATTTTTTAAATAATTACGATGCAGATTATTAATTTGTTGAATTATAAGGTTTTTAGGAGTAATACTAGAAGATGAACCTTTTCCTCTTTTGTTACGTGTAGTTTTAGGATTTATAAGATGATTTAAACTATGATAAATGGGAGAATAATCTGTAGTATCATTTATAGATGAAAAAACTTTAACAGATCTTTTAAAAACCTCACTATTAAGACCATAAGGATAAATTGTATTATAATATTTCATATATGAAGACTCTAAATACAGACGCTCAGATTTATTTTTCTGAATTTGTATTATTTCAATAGTAGTATTTTTAAATTTATGTTTATGAAAATGCTGTATTTCAGCTGTAGACTGTATATTTTTTGCTAAATTTTTATCAGAATCTGACCGATGTTGATTCATGCGTATATGAAGAGGACCAGAAGTTTCACCAATATATTTCAAATTGCAAATGTTACACTTTATACTATAAATTACATTAAAGGCCTTACAAAAAATAGAAATATGAGGATCTGATACGATTTGTGACTGAGAAGCAGATGGACAAGTTTTACATTGGATATCAGAACATTTCTGAAAATATAATTGAGGAGGAGGAGCATGTATATGGAAACTGGATGACGGTCCAGGAGTAACCCTATTATTGCTCCTGTACCGGGCACTACACTGCAAAGAAGCATTGTGTATCTTGCCAGGATCGAGATTTTTACTAAGTACTGCCATAATATAAGAGATAATACAAATATAATAAAAAGATAAAAATAGAAAAATTACAATTAAATAATCGAGTATCTGGACTAATATAATTTACTAAAGAAAAGGATCTAGAATAATACAACTATAAAATGAAAATAGATACAATATGTACAAAGCTTTAAAGCAGTACTCAAACCTCCAAAAGGAAACAATACACGACCATAATACTACCATCCCACACCACATATAATAAGAATCATAGTACTCACAGTACAATAAATGCAAAGTCACAAAATCGACTCATTTAAAAGTGAAAAAATCACATACATAATAATCCACAAACTTATCCAGTTAACATCTCAGCACAATGCTCACATTGTTACTACATTTCACATAGGCTTAACTAATCATAATTTCAATGTATTTATTTAATATAAAAAAAATAATAAATAATGATAATTTCAATGTATTACTTTAATATTAAAAAATAATAAATAATGAATATTGATTTTGACATTTAATATACCATATATCAAGACAATGAATTAAACATAATATCAAAATTAACAGTTAAATTATTATAAATATACCACAGATAATATTCATGATGAAACGATTTGCAACTCTTAATGGAAATCCTATGAAGTGGTAACGGAAAACTACATAGTAGAAATCTCACAGACAATACACTAAGGTCATGCGGATAGCAGCAATTACCTATGCGCACCATATTTATAAAATTGCTATTAGCAACGGATGTTATATATTAATTATATATAAGATACCACAATAAGAAAAAATTCATTATGACTATTCAAAATGAAAAGATATCAATTAAATATCAGATTGTATACATTCATAATTACACGCGCGGAGCAGCATAATAATTTGAATGCTAATATAATACCATTAAAAGTAGACAAGATTCACCAACGGATTTTATCAATAAAACAATAAACCAAAACGAAGAATTAAATTGAATTATAGTAAACAATATTAACCATTTGAAATTAACCATTGAATATAAAAACTTATAGCACATTGAACATGGAAGGAAAAAAAGAATAATATGAATACAATTGAAATTTGTAGAACCAAAGCAGAATCTTCAGGTCCCAAATACTTTGGAACTACAAATGGAGTGTGTGGTTTCATCTTCGTATTTGCCATGAAAAAGCAAAACAATACGAATTTGGGACTACCATCACACAAAAACCAAATTATTAAACAAGGAACAAAGATATTTTACAAAAAGGAGTTGAAAGTAAGTAAAAATAATAGTTATCCATAACAAACAAAAAAGATAAAGCTGAATGGAAATATAATTGAACCGGAAAAAATAATAATCGATATTAACATAAAATTAAATTAATAAAATGATTAAAATTAGAATTAAGAGATAACATTCATATTAACATATAACTTAAAATACATTATTGTTACTTTAATCAGTAACATTTATTGTGACTTTACATGGTAAAAACTCATTATCTTAATATAGGATAATAATAAAAAAATAGTAATAATAATAATAATAATAATAATAATAAAATAAATAAAAAATAATAATAGTAATAATATTATTAATAATAATACCAAAAATTATATCAATAACATTAAAAATAATTTGATATTTAAAATATAGCTATTTAACTATAGATATAACTAGACGAATATCCATATATTGGTGTAAATTAAACAGTTTAAAAATTATGTTAAAATAAATAACCCACTCTTATTTTTTTTTTTAAATAATTAACCTTTGCGTTTTTATCCAGACAACACCACCCTCCCCCGTACTCTAACATCTACCCACCCAACCAACCTATATATATTTTTATTACTTTTTAACATTTTTAATTTTTTATTATTTTTTTTATGTTTTATAATTTTTTTTATACATTTTTTATGCAAAGAATTAATTATAAGATCATGTAATATCTAATTATAAATTAATATATATATATCTGATTTTTGTCATGCAATAACTAACGTATTTATGAACCGATTTGAATGAAACTTGGTATGTATATAGTACATACAAATGTCTCGACCGAGTTCGTTGGCCAGCATCATCCGCCATTTTGTTTCAAAATGGCGGCCATTTTAAATTAAAAAAAATTTTTAATTTAAAATTAAATGCGAAAAAATAAAAAGTTGAAAAATATTTTTCTTTTACATGTTAGAACCTAATACAACTATTCCAGAACACTTTTTATTTTGTCTATATTTTGAAAATGATTGAGTTATAGCACTTTGAATTTTTATTATGGCTGACATTTTGAAACGATCTGATTTTTGTCACGTGATAACACGCGTATTTATGAATCGATTTGGATGTAACTTGGTGTGTACATAGTCTATACTAAGGCCTGAATCGAGTTCGATACTCAGTTCCATCCGCCATTTTATTTCAAAATGGCGGCCATTTAAAAAAATTTGTAAATTTTAAAATTTTAAATTAGGTACCAGAAAGTGAGAAATTGAAAAAGATTTTTCTTTTATGCATTTGACCTTGATACAAAGATTCCAGAGCATTTTTTGTTTCGTCTGTATCTTAAAAAATAGCTGAGTTATCGCATATAAATATTAATCGCTTTCAATATGAGTGTGCATGTGCACCTGAATTAAGATTTCGACCAATTTCTACTAATTTGAGTTAGTATTTTTGAATAATATAACTTAATTTAAAATAAATAAATATATAAGTATATGAAAGCTACCTCTTCCTCCTGGCACTGCCGGAAGGACTATTTTAAAATACTTTTGTTTGTGTATGAAATGAGTTTTCTGTTAGAATTTAGACTCATTTCTTTTTTGTTTCATTTTGACACTTTTTCATTTCATTTTTAACACTTTCTATTAAGTTTAAAAGTGTTCATGAATTCGGTTTGCTTGTCTGTCTGCCCGTGCTCTAACCAGTGTTGAATGCAGACACTTGCTCCGGGAGGGACTTTTGTGGCTCCCGGGGGGGGGCGACATTATAGAGTTCCAGGAGATAATTTGCAATTTTTGATCATTAAAAGCACAAAATTTCGAATTTTTTGAGGGTGCATTTCAATGCACCCGGGGGAGGGATAACCCTCCCCAGGCCAACCCCTGAATTCAACACTAGCTCTAACTCGCGTAAATACTGTCCGATTTCCATAAAATTCAAAGATTTTATTGGACATTAGTATGGCATGTTCATTGAAAATGAAGAGTGTAGCATCAACAGTTCATTTATAGGAGCATACAAAAAACTTTCGTTACATTATGATCTATGGGAAAAAATTCTTCGTGGTGTACTTTAATAATAATATACTAATTTAAATCTGCTGAAATTTATATATAACACTGAAGTATACGACATGACGATTACTGTTGAATGTGATGTGCATACATTTTAACATTCATTTACAGGGGTGCATGAAAGAATTTGGCTAAAGAAGAAACTGAATAATAATTAAACTTTTGAAGGCTATGAATAATAATTGCTAGAAGTACGTTTTTAGTTATGATAAGCGTTTTTAAATTTAATTATATTTTTAACATGACTTTGGGTATTTAAATTTTAAATATCCTATACAGGGCTGTACAAAAGTGCTCAAGTACATTTGGTAAATTCACGGAAATTGCAGAATGGGAAATATTCGTTCAATTAAAAAAACTTTTAACATACTATGTAGTATGTATATACAAATCCATAAATCATATACAGAAACACACACACAAAAAGAAATCCGATATTTTTTTTTCCATTATTGATACCAATAGTAGAAATTGGGTTTTCGAGTGCATTATACGCCTTTTCAAATTCTTTATTTAGACATTATCGTTCTCTTTAATATACTATAAAGTTTTGTTACAGTATTCTGAATGTGTTGGAAAATGTTTCATAATCTATGCTGGACGCATGATTTTTCTTTCTAGTTTTCCTTATTTTGGAAACTATGTCACAATTTCAAAAACTTAATCAGTTTTGAGAAAGCACTTTGCAACACCCAGCTATTTTCAAAATTTGAAAATGTATTTTGTATTTTGAATGTATTTTGAAAATACATGCATTTTGTATTTTGAATTTTTTCTTTTGAAAAGTATTTTGTATTTTAGGTTCTCAAAACCAATGTATTTTGTATCGAAAATGATTTTTCGATGTATTTTGCCCAACTCTGCATCTATGGAATGAGGTAATAAAGTACAAATACCTGTAATATCTTGATGAAAATTAATAATTTGCCCACTGTATTCAAGCTAACCCCCTATAATACAGTAAAAACAGGATGAACTTGGGCAATTAGCTTCTCCTGAACGAAAACTAAGCTCTTTATTATTTAGGGATACGGTCCAGGATCCATATTATTAGCTACCGAAAAAATATTTAGTTCATTATTTACTATACATTTATGGCTAATCTTACAAAATCCGTCAGATTGAATTTGCATGCCTAACCAACGACGCCACAGTGGAGTATTTTTCCAATTTAGCCGGCCAAAAGTCATTTTTCGTAACGCTGTTGAGGAGATAAAAATGTAGCTAATTTTGCAGAGAAATAGATGGAGATTCACCATACATTTATAAATTTTTCCGTTGTGCGAGCATTAGAGTACCAGAGAAGGTAAAACTTGATTGTAGCATTAAGTTCTTTCAATGTTCCATTTAGTGCCTGTTTATTTTATTGCGATTTTTACATCGTAAACTTTTGCTTATACCATATAGTTCTGGATTGTGAAAGCCCATGTATATGCGTTTATAATACACATGCATGCATCATATTTGTTTATTTAACTGACATGATTAAGTGACATGAAATGTGCCATATATTTTTTAAAGTTTCGTTACTAATTTCAACATTCTTGAAAACATTTTTTATGTATCCCGGTTGATCCCGATGCTCTTTTTAGCACTTTCCAACAAAGTTGAAAAGTGCTTATGCATTCGGCTTGTCTGGCCGGATGGCCGTATGTCCGGATGGCCGTCTGTCCGCGCTCTAACTCTCGTAAATATACTCGAATTGCTATGAAATTTTTATACGTTGAGGTTTACCCTAGCATGAACCCTACTGAAAATGAAGTTTCTACCATTATTAGTTTATCTACAGGGCGAATCAAAACTTTTCCATTACATTATGGCCCATGGGGGAAAATCGTTAATGTACTCGGATTACCATGAAATTTTAGGACGTTATTGACGTTTACCCTAGCACAAGTCCTATCGAAAATGAAGTTTCTACCATGATTAGTTTATCTACAGGGCTAATCAAAAGTTTCCCATTATATTACGGCCTTTGGGGAAAAATCGTTTCAAAGGAATTTTAAAGATGTTATACCCTGTCAAACATATTAAAATGTGCATTCTATAAAATTTAAGGTGAAAATGTAGCTATTATTCATTTACGGGGCCAAACAAAAGAATTCCATTAGATAATGGTAAAAGCGGGAATTGTGTGTGACATATTTTAAATATATTAAGCTTTTTCATGTATAATAAAATTGATATATGTCACTGAAGCTTAATCTAAATTATACGCTATTGTCTTGCATAATATGAAGTACATAGCATTTACAGGGCCATACAAAAGATTTCAAATAGTATATTCTTTCCGAAGTACCGTATATGTGTCCGATGATGGCTGATGGAGGGATGAAATGCATTTTAATTATGACATGCGCGTTTATATTTCACTAAATATATGCACATTATACGGTGTGTATAAATATTATAGTTGATATACAGGGCTACCCAAAAGACCTCACCAACGTTACTGAATATGAGCGTAAATTATTTAAGCGTGGTTCTTAAATAAGCTATGCATTTTTACGCTGAGCTTCATTCAATTTACTGAGAAATGTTTGCAGAATATAGATAAAAGGATATACAGGGCCACGCAAAGAATTCGGTACATGGACGCTTATGAATGATGATTTATGAGAATGTGATTTCAGTTGTTTTAAAAGTGTTTTAGTTTACAATAAATTTTAGCCTAATGCTGACATGTAGTAAAAGTACAATGTAAACTACAGGGCTGAACAAAAGTATTTAAGTATGTTTCCATCTAATAGAATGAATTGTTGAAAAAGAAATTTCAAGCTATTGGGTATTTTCTTGCTAAACTAAATTTTCCCATTATATCAACTGACATATGAAATACAGGGCTGTTCAAAAGTACTGGAATACATATTTGGGTACATTTGGCTATACACTATTATTTCCCTATATAACAAAGTTTTGTTAAAGATTTCATTAAGTGTTGGAAAGTGCTTCATAATCTATGCTTAAAGCATGATTTTTCTTACTTGTTTACTTTAAACTAGAGTTCAATATATGTACTTAATAATTTTGAAAAGCTAATAAGTGCTAATTTAGAACAATTGGTCTCAAACACATAATTGTATGTTTCTGTAAATGACATTTTTTTTCATTTCCCTTTCAATTTGAAATGTATTCTACGATAGATAAGTTGTAATTATCGTCAGAATTTATCGTCTGCGGTCATAATAAAGTTCTAATTTACATATCTGAGGGCGTGTTCAGCGCAACTTACCGATTGTAGACAAATACGAAATGAAAATCAAGGGGAAGTGTGACGTCAGCTACAATTCAATAGGATACTTTTTATTGGTGCCACAATTCGCTTTCGTACTGCCCTACAATCGATCGGTATCATCGGTTACTTTGGTAAGAACATGCCCTGCACAGTATTATTTTAAAAATACCGTTTGCTAAATAATTTAATTTTTAATATTATACAAAAAATATCATTTGGTAAAATCAAATGTCTTCTTCGGCTATGACTCTATTGACCTATGAGAGTTAAGTTTCTGCAAGAGTCTGTATACAGGGTGAGTCATAAATATCGAAACAATAGGCTATCTCCTTAAATATTGCCCCTAGACCCATACTTCCAATTGCAAAAATTCATAAAAAAAATGAAATTTTTGATAAGACAAGTTGCAACTCCATGGGGGGTATATTTGAAAAAATAAGAAAATTAACTTTTTATACGGCCCCCGTAGGAGAAAAATTCCAATTAGGAAAACTTTCCTTATCCAGTCCTGAATAATACACAAAAAGTTGCATCTTCATATCTTCAAAATTCGCGGAGTTATAACCGTTTGAATAATTCATCAGGTTTTAAGGGATTAGATACAAATTGAAATGCGCGCAATTCGAAAGACAATATTACTTTAACAGTTGTAGGAAACGCGTAAAAAATCTATTTTTTGAATCAGAATTTTGTTTTTTTTTTCTTTTTTGTGATGGTTAGCCATATAATTTGCTAAGAAAATCACATCCTAAAATTTATCATAAAAATTAAAAAATTTTATATGGTTAGTTCTGGTTTAAATAAGATAGTTAAAAATCGTTATAACTCCAAACATTATTTATCGGATTTGAATATCTTTCTATTTAATTAAAAATGAAAATCGGATTTTAGTTTTGTTTCGGGGTTTATGTTTTTCAATATTTATCTTAGAACTATTAAAAATATTTATTTAAAAAGTAATAACTTTTTAAAAAATCATATTTTCAAAAGTAAATAATTTTTCATTTTTTTAAACAAAACTAATGTAAAATATTTAAAACTGACCTGTTTCAAGTTTGTACTTTTTTTCTTTAACAATTCTTAACTTTTAATAATTTAAAGACAAGAAATTGTCAGGAAAAAAAGTCATTATACAGAAAAACGAAATGTACTGTTTTACTGCCCATTAGTTATTTAAAAGAATGCTTTCCTAAGATGCAGATTGTTTTTTTTTTTTAATTTAGCTCTCACAACTTCAAGCTTTTTATCGTCTTAGAGAGGCCTTTAAAAAATCTGTATTCTGATCTCAGGTCAAATCAGGACCGAGACGTTACTTTTTTTCTGAAGACTCGCCTATCCGGGCCTAACGTATTTTTCATACCGGAGATACTTAGGTGTGCACTGGACGAAATTTTAAATCCCGGTCTCGAACAATCCGTATTAAAGTCACAGCCTCTGACTGACCTAATACGTGCATAAAATAAGTAAAATTTGGTTCAATCAATATTTTTACAAAAACCACAAACTTTAATATCGCTTTTATTTAAAAAAAAATCTTTAAAATTGATTTTTTAAGAATGGTATATTTAAATGCTAAAAAGTTAAACAAAATAAAACCAGAGAAAAAAAAATCTGCCTATAATGGAATTCTGTCTTAAACAGAAAATATGTTGATCCATGCAAAATAAATACAATAATACCTGAGAAAAAAATAAACTCCATTTAACCCTCCTAGGAAGGGCATTTGTCTATTATGTATGTTTTCTTTCCTATGTGATTCCGTCTTAAAAGGTTTTACTGTATAGCTTTTTACAAAGTCTCCAACGCACGGGATAGCGATAATAAAATATAAGTGGAACATTTACATATAAACAGAGATTCATTGATAAAATGAATATATCACAGCCTTTGGCGCTTCTTTAATAGTAAAAAGTATAAATATAAAAATCAGAATTCTATAAAGTATTTTTGGTCAGAACTCCTCCACGCATAACAATTTTTAACTATACTGAAGAAAAAACTATCTAGAAATTCACGGCTGAGCCGGCTATGATTTAAGCTTTTTTCCAGGCTGGTCCGGATTATGATGTCAACATTATTTCATGCCGGGCAGAACTTTTTTCCCTATGGGTCGGTTTAGGACCGGACCTATGTATTTTGATCTATTCAGACCTCCAGTGCTAATGATCAACATGTTTAGAAAACAAGTTTTGATTTAAATCAATACGCTATTTTATTATGTCCAAATAACAGGCACGGTCTTAAACCGACATATAATAACGAACAATTTGTGAATGATCCCATATTTGCTTTGAAAATGGATGAAAAAGACATCGTTTACAAGCATGGTAAAGTGGTGTAAGTCACGAATTTTTGAGAATGTTGGATTTTAATATCTTTGTCAGATTTTCAGATACGGAGATGAAATTTTTTTTGTTCAAATTAGGAATGGATAAGGAATAATTTCCTAATTGGGAATTTTGCTCTACGGGGGCCGTATAAAAATTTAATTTTCGTATTTTTTCATATAGACCCCCCTCCCATGGAGCTACAACTTATATTATCAGAAATTTCACCTTTTTTTGAGTTTTTGCAATTGGAAGTATGGATCTAGAGGCAATATTTAAGGAGATAGCCTATTGTTTCGATATTTATGACTCACCCTGTATTTCACTAAGAAAAAAAATCCCATTTTACATTAAAAAATCTGTTTGGCATCAATTTCTGGTAGATTAATTGTCCATGATGCAAACCATGTATTGCGCATTTTACTGTGAATCATGGTTACATGATTCACAGTAAAATGCGCAATGACACATGTGAAACAAAATTAACAATGCTTAGATTCATTTATGGAGGTATTTCAAAAGATTTACAGTTTGAAAATAACTAACAAGATTAGAGAGAGGTCACTGGAGTTTGTATTATCCATTCTCGATGTAAGCATCGGAATATCCGAGAGCATTTTTCATTATCGAATAAACTACCCCTTAAAAATTAGCGTATTCAGTCAGAGGAGGAAAGGGATCTGGTGGATCAAGACAGGAGAATACTTCAGCATGACTTTAAATTAAAAATGCGGTTACTTGTTGAGATACCCAAACCGGGATATGGGAACACGAGCCTAATGGTCATTACTGGTTTGCATTGTGCTGTAGAAATCGCGGCTATAAATTTTAATTTACTCTTTCATTTCAAGGTCATCTTAGAGGCATTGTCAAAAAATATATCAAAAATTTTTCTGAGTATGACATACATGATCAAATTATATGCGAATTTATATCTATTGTACTCCATGGTGGCAATAGCTCCTAAAATTTTAAAACATGTTGCTACAATTATTATAGTGGTATTAATTAAATTATTAATACCACTTTAATTACTACAGCTCTCTGAAGATTTACTTGCTTGTAATAATACTTTTCGGCAATATCGCAACATTTTTAACTGGAAATTTTCAAGAGAATCGTATATTTAACACATTCTATATCAATAAATGTTACCTTCAAATCGTCTTTTATCTTGTGTGGGAGGCATAAGAAATAAAAAATGAATAAATAAATAAGACTTTAATTTTACTTCACCCTACTGAAATTTACAGCATTGATATAGGCCATCAGTGTAACTTAGATCCCATTAGTGATAAAAATTAGTCCGAAGGCGAATCATCAGATGAATAATCTTTATATTTTGTCACAGATTATGTGTACACATTCTTTTATGAGTGACTTTTGTGTATTTTATACACATTTAATAAAATACCGTATTTACTGTATAAGGCGCACTTTTTTTCCAAAAAATTAGGGCAAAACTCTTAGGTGTGCCTTATACACGGAATAATTTTTTACTGTTGGATGCAGTTGAACTATATACATATGAAACAAGAAATTATTCAAAGAAGATATTAAAACTCGGAAAATGTTACTTAATTGAAGTATTACTTCATATTTATTTCATTCCTTGCAGTTTTTTATACAACAGGGCTAATGATATTATCTAAGCGCTAATTAGCAATTCTCTTTACCGTCACTCATTCCTATTTCCCGTCATTCTCTTACAACCGGAAGTCTAAAAATGCATTTTCGTCTTGTTTTCTGGCCTGGTGTAATGTTTGTTTCGACTTTTCTTTACAGAAACTCATTTAGTCATTCTTCATTACCGTATCAAATTTATGGTGTGCGTTAGTGATGGGCGATTTCGATTTTTTAAATCGATTTAATCGATACTACGGCCAACTCGATTTAATCGATACTTTAAAAATTTTAATCGATTTCTCTGAAGGTAACAATTTTCATTTTCTTTCAAAAGTCGAAGATAAAATAGACGGATGTGCCTATTCCAAAATTTCAGTGTATTAGTTTCTAAGACAGAAGAATTAAAGAAACCTCAGAACCCCCCCCCCTCCCCTGCAAAATAGCGTTTTTTGTTGAGTGATGTACACCAAAAATTGATCAGGATCAATTTTTATTAAGTACCAGCTGAATCTGAATTTTGATGAAAATCCATGAAAGCGCGAGACACAGCTATTGCAAAATCATAAAAAATGCAGCATATCAGCGCCACCTGTAGAGCAATTTACACCAAGAACTAAATAACACTAATCTATGTCAGAGATTTACTGAATCTGAATTTTGATGAAAATTCGTTCTTGAGATAGCGCTATTGCGTTAATCATGATTAATGCAGTATAGCAGCACCATCTCTTAAGCGATTTCCACCAAAATGTAATTAGCATTAAATAATATCAAGGACTAATTGAATCTAAATTTTTATGAAAGTCCGTGCATTAGTTCTTGAGATAAAGCTAAAATGGAAACAGGTGCGTGCGAAAAGAGAACTGCGCCCGGTTCAAAGTTCCAATTTAGCCCCCCCCCCCTATTAACTTTTTTTGTGATAGGCTAGAAGTAATGTTAGTAGTAAAAATTTGGCGCCCCCTAAATTTCCGTGCTCGAAACGACAGCTTCCTTCCCCCCCCCCCTTTCACATGGCGCTGAGTGGAAATTGTGAAAAATTCAGTATAGCAGCGCCATCTGAGAAGCTATATACATCAAAATGCAAAAAACATCAATTCTTGTCAAGGACTAACTGGATCTAAAATGTGATGAAAATCCGTTCATTCGTTATTCAGATATAGCTGTTGCTCAGATCGCAAAAAATGCAGCATAGCAGCGCCACCTGTTAGGCTATATGCACCAAAAATTAATTAGATTCAGTTTATATGAAGGTCAAACTAAATCTAAAGTTTTGTGGAATTCCGTGCATTTGTTCTTGAGATAGAACGGTCAGAAATTTTTGTCGTATACAGACTCACAGAGTGACAGACACACACACAGACAGATATTTCTTAAAAACCATGAAATCCTGTTAAAGACCTTCTAAAATATATAAATCCATCAAAAACGGGAAGTCAAAATTTTTCACGAATCTAACTCTCTTCTTGTAAAGTTACAAAAGGAAGTAAAAATGCAAAATCGATTCTGCCCGTAACATCGGTCTTTAGATTCGATGTCGATCTTTAGATTCGATTTCGATCTTTAGATTCGATGTCGATCTTTAGATTCGATTTCGATCTTTAGATTCGATTTCGATCTTTAGATTCAATGTCGATCTTTAGATTCGATTTCGATTTTTTTTTTTTTTCCGTTGGCTAAATGAGTGTTGAATGCAGGTATTTTTCTGCGAGGAAGGCATCATGTTTTACAGCTCTGTAAGAGAGGGGGAATCGCAATTTGTGCATTAAAAAGAATAAAATCTCATAACTTCTAGAGGGGGGGGTAATCCTCTGCGGGCTACCCCATTAATTCGACACTAGGTTAAATCGTTATATTTTTGTTTAGAAGTCCAGTTATTTGAAGTATTAGTTTATTATGTTTTACTTTTCACGCTCGTCTCTTCTAATCCCCCCCCCCCTTACGCGTCAGTTTTAACCATGGAGCTAAGAAGGTATATGGAGGAGATATATGTGACGTCACTTGAAGCTTTTCCTACCCCCCCCCCCGCCCGTTATAACGCCGCGGCCGCCATATTTGACCTGGGTAAGCTGCTTTTTTCCGTCTGCTACTGATCGTCGTCGTATTGAGGAAGCTCCTCGCGGTGCAAGTCAACTACGGTTAAAGTCAAACATGGCGGATATGAAAGAGGGGGACAGAACTGGTTTTTCGGCGTCAGGGCTCACCATGATGCTAGATTGATATGTCTCCTCCATATACCTTCTTAGCTCCATGGTTTTAACTTACAGGGCCGTTCGAAATATGCATACAGTTTTAAAAATGTCCAATTCTCGGTCTATTTTATTTTAGTTCCACATTTTAATTCCTTGACGAAAGATAAATAAAGGGTCGCCCTTCCGCCCGTTTGGAGTTTATCTGCGCCCTGCCGGGGGGCATATTTTTTTTGTTTCTTCAAAAGAAACAAAAAAAAGTGAGGGGGGGGGGCTTGCACCCTCCCCCAATATACACCTTAAAATTTCGCTCATTTAATTTTCTACCATTTTTAACTTAAAAGTTTAAGCTACATGGCACCCCCAGAGCTGTGGACCCCCCCCCCTGTCGATTACTCACCTAATTTTGCTTATTTCTTCACTTCATTTCAATCTTTAAAAGGTTATAACTTTCTTCTATAGGAGTTACAGTGATGTGAAAAATTCTAGTATAGCTAACCATTTCTTGCCGTTCTTTTTGCTATTCCAGTTTCCCGGTTTTTCCTATAGGACTTTTTTTTTTTGGGGGGGGGGGGGGGCAGAGGGTTTTTTTTTCTCATTTCTTGATACAATATGTCTATTGAAAGCTTATGCTTCATACATTACAAATCTAGCATAAGAAATTTTCTCACATCATTTCAGGTCACGTTACAAACCCATAATGTGTTAAAATTTTAATTTTTCAAACTTCAAAAAAAAAAAAAAAAAAAACATTGATACATATTAGCGAAATTGGGGTTCGAACCCGCAATCGTTTGATTGCAGACGCAATTTTTAAGCTTATTGGCCACCGAGTACTCAGCAGCGCTATTATTTCTTTAGATTGTCGTCTTTAAATTCGTAATATCTTTTGAATGGAATGTCCGATTTGAATAATTCAAAAAAGTAATCTACAGATATTGTAACAGGCATTAATACGAAATGATTTATTTGGATAAGGATTAAGGTATCGATAGTATGGTCTAATTTTGGTTGGTGTATTTATCGCGTTTTAAAATGTAAGAAAGTAGGTATAGTGAGTTAACTACAATAGCTGGATATATGGTATCGCGCGGTTTCTTTTTTATAGATATTAATACATTCTTTAATATTATAGAACCCTTTTTTCTTCATTTAAAAGTATTTCCAGGCGATTCAAAATTATATATCCTAACGATTCAAAAAATACACACGTAATTGTTCAAGGTTTCACTTCTATCGGCACTCTCAGAGTGCCACTATTTTTTTTTTTTTTCATGTTCGCCCATCCTACCGCCCCCCCCCTTCCTCACCAATCTTAACTTACAGGTTCGTTCAAATTATGACTTCGATTTCAAAAAAGTCTAATCCTCGTTCTATTTTGTTATAAATCCATATTTTGAAACCTCAACAAAAGATACATTTGGGCCGGGGTCGCCCTTCTGTCCGTTTGGGATTTACCTTTCCCCCCCCCCCGGGTGGGGGCATATTTTTTGTTTCTTTCACACCCTCTCATGTAAGATATCGTTATAAAGCTTTTATCTCCTCTTTTTTCTGTTACTACCCCTCTCTCCACCTAGTTACATGCTCTTGGCACTTTTTATAGTTTCAAAGAGTGCATGTTCCCCGCGGGCCACCCCATGAATTCAACACTAAGTTAAACACTATATTTTTGTTTAGAAGCTCAGTTATTTGGGTTATTAGTTAATTATGTTTTTTTTTTCAAGTTCGTCCGTTCTAATTCCTCGCCCCCCCTCCCCTTCCTCGCCAATCTTTACTAAATGGGCCTTTCAAAGTATGCATGCAATTTTTAAAATGTAAAATTCTCGTTCTATTTTATTGTAAATCCTCATTTTGAAACTTCGACAAAAGATACATTTGGGCTATGGTCGCCTTTCCGTCAAGAGTGAGGTTTACCTGCCCCCTTGGGAATGGGGCATATTTTTTGTTCTTTCAAACTATCTCGTGTAACATTTGGTTGGCATTAGAAAAAAAAAAATGTCTATACTCCTTGTTCCCCATCCTAGTTACACGTTCTTGGCACTCTTTATACTCGGTTTAATGCCAAGTTACTCAGAGTTGTTATTAGTTGAGTTATGTCTCTCAAATTTGTCAAAGTTTTTGTGTAAGTGACAACCATAAGTGACAATCATTTTAAAATTTAAAATTCTTATTATCCGACTCTAAAATCTGCAATAGCTTAATTCTATGCCTCCCTAAATGGGGATTGGGGAGGGGGAGACGGTAATTACGGTCCTGCTGATTGTCTAAGTTTGGGAATTAGTAATTTGGATCTTCTCTGTATAAACCTGAATATCGAAATATCGATTCTAGTATCGATTCTAGAACTGAGAAATCGATTCTTATTATGATCGATGTTGTTTTATACGATATCGATTTTAATCGATTCTCAAAATATCCAGAATCGCCCATCACTAGTGTGCGTTATATACGAGATTTTAAGAAATCACCATTTTTACTTGTAAAGTAGGGGTGCGCCTTATACACGCGTGCGCCCTATACACGAGTAAATACCGTAACTCATAAAACCGTAACACTGAAGTTATAAGTTAATGTTTGGTTTCTTTAAATTACTTTTGATTAACTCTGTAAAACTGTAAAAATTATTATTTTTTTTAATTAAAAAAATGTAAAAAGATTTGAAAAGATTTTTTTTTTTAAATTTTCAACATGTTTTGATATTGATTTAGTACTGGTATTTGATATTGTTTTTAGAACATCGAAAGACTCATGATAACAAAAAGGTAAAAATACTGTATGTACTTGAATTTGTGAAAGAAATTGCAATCTATATATTTAAAAGACCTGGCCGTTTTTTTAGTCATCAGCCCTGAGCTTTCTACTGGCCCGATTTTGATAATTATTTTTTTAAATGAAAGCTATTTATGTGTAGATGTGCCCATTCTGGCTAATTTTTAATTTATTTCCATTTTTATATTTTATTTTTAATTTTAAAAGCTTTTTCGTAAAATTTCTTCAAAACAGTGGCAACAGGTTAAGCTTTTCTCGCTATAATAAAAATTTATTTTGTGTTATTACTTTCCACCAATCAGGAGCTTGATCTCATCGGTGAAGGTGTCATCGCATTTCAAAGGAAAAAAAATAGTTTTCGTAAAATTTAAACCCAATAAAATGATTGCAGAATTATTCACTAATCGCTTTATAATACACAGATTTTTTACTGAGTCTTATTATTAAGTATTATGTAAATAAAATAACAGAAAATAAAGTTTAATAAAACATAATATGGAAAACGAAATTTTGTCGATGAAAAAAAATGTGATTCAGAAACCAGATAAATTTGTTCCATGAATATAATAAACATTGTTATTATAGCTGTGTCAGTGATGACGTCATATTTACTAACTTTTATTCCTGCATATAAATAAACTGAACTTCTATTTATTTAAAGGTCCATGGTGTGTACAATGAAAATATTTCTATAAATTGCGCTATTTCTATTTAATTACAATAAATATTTTATGAAACTAAAGAACTTTTAAATAACTGCATAAATCACGCTTTTATTTCGGAAAAGATGCGTGCTTCTGAAGATGTAAATGATGTCATATTAGAAAAAAAAGAATAAAACCAGTGAAATGCCGTTATTACGATATTTCCATTTTACATAATATCAAAAATTAATTAAAATCATTACATTGTATTAAGTCATTATTTAAAATAAAAAATAAATAAAAAGTTTTCTGAACATCAGCAACAAACACAAAAATTGTATTCCTTTTAATAACAACGATATCGTTTCTCTTTTGGTTGCCATAACAATGAAATTAATTTTAACAAGTTTATGGAGGTCAATAAATAAATTAAATTTATTGCAAGTGCTGTAAATGTGTAGTGGATTGGTTATGCAGTTTAGTAACTTCCTATTTTTATTATAATTTAAATTATTTATCGATATTATAATTATTGTACAGTTACCAAGCGATATTTAAACGGAGAAAAAGTAAACTGTGTAGATATTTTTGAATTCGTCTCCTGAGGTATTATATTAACTTCTTAAATAATTTGGAACTTAAGAAATGTTTAGAAACCGCATTAAAAAAGATTTGTAGCTGAAGTTAAGTCCAACATAATAATTTATGAGTTGTTTTCCTTATTTTTTTCTTATTTTCTGAAGTTTGTGTATCTTCATCATGAAAAGTTATGTTATCCCTATTTTAAGAGATGGCAATTGTTTATTTCGCTCAGTATTTTATTGTGTTTATAAGACTGATATATATCATATCTAACATATATTCTTTTCCGTCGAATTTCGACGGGTGCAGCTAGTATAGCGTTAAAAAGTTTTGTTTTTCAGTTACTCAATATGAAAAAATACTTTTCAACAAAGCGATCGAATGTTAATCGCATGAAGAGTATTTATTATTATTTTATTGCAGTTTAAATGCACTTTACATGTTACAATGTTTTTCATGTATCCTGTATATATTTAAAAAAAAAATCTCTTTTTTTTTTTTTTTTTTTGACGAAAACTACTAAAAAGTGGCAATAATATGATAAACCAGGCAATAGTAAACTTTACTCCCTTTTTTCAGTAAGAAATAATTTTGGCCGGCTAAATCCAACAAATACCCTACTGTGCGACGATGACAAATTTTACAAAAATATAATTTTAAATTTTTTTGTGCATCGTCGAAATTTAAAGCATTTTTTCGAGCATATGCATTCTCTGTCAGAAGAAATTTGTCATGTCGTTCTTTTGGCATAGATCTCATATAAGCACCACATTGGCGCTATTTTTTTTTTTCAGACGCCCTTTTTTAAAATTATATAAATTGTTCTGTTTTATAGATATTATTCAAACTTTTTAAAATTTATTGTTATTCCCTTTTTAAAAATTATATGGTAACTGGCATTCGAAAACGAAGTTTTTTTCAAATTGGCATCGGAAAAAATCGTGCCAATGTGGTGTGTATATGACATCTGTGCTGTTGGTTTTTACGCTGATATCTAACCTCTTGCCTTAAAGCTATATCATACTCGCGTTCTTTTCAACCACAACCAGTAAGTGTAGGTTTTCTACGCATTTTTTAAATTAGACCTAAAAATGGCTTAATACATTCCATAAATTGTTTTTAAATGACAAACTATTTAAAACTAATACTACATGTATGATGAGTATTATAATATATGTGTTTCATTTGGTTCAATTTTCAACCTTCGAATTCAAATAACTCTTTATATAATGAATTTAACAATTTTATTTGTTAACTATTTGGAAATAGTTGTTGTTCTTGGTAGAGAATTGAGAAATCTGAAGCATATATGAATCTATTGGTTGAATTTCACAAATTATTTCATTTCATTCGTTTCAAGTTTAATGTCCAAAAATGGAATACTTTTGTTTTTTATTTTATTCGTTTTCTGATTGGTCCAAGTTTAATGTCCAAAAATTAATAATTTAAAAACAAATTTTGATAAAAATTTCAAACAAATTTCATTAAAAAGTACATTTTTTTCTCTACGCATTGGTGCAAAAATTTAAAACGTTGGATGTTTAGTAGTTTAAAAAATTTGCAATTCCGAAAATTGTAAAACTGAAATTTCATTTAAAATTTGTGATGAGTCCAGGAATATTAATATTTAATCCATGTCGTATGTAATATAAGATGCTCAGAAGTCAGCCGGATTACCTCCATCAAATAAAAATGCGCATTATAAACAGTTGAAGTTGTCTATTTATAAATTACATTTTTTTTTTTTTTTTTTTTTTTTTTTTTTTATCATTGGTTTAGGAATATTAAAGTTTAATGCACGGCGTACGTAATATATGACTCGTTATAATCATCCTAATAGTGATGTTAATTATTAATACTAACTTAAATATAGAATTTCTTTGAAAATATCATTTTCCAAATTACTTCCAATTCTTTTGTTGCCATTAAAAAATCATAATATAATTCTTTTAAAATGCGTAAGTGTCATCAGCTAAATGATTTTGTCGGAATAAAGAAAAAACATTTCATTTATTTTATTAATCGTGATTTATCTGTATTTGCTAACTCCATGGTTTACTTCTGAAAATCGTTACTTTCTGAAAATATACATGTTCCATTTTTTTATTGCCAAAAATGCGTCCGTAATGGAAAAGCATGTAAAATAAATTAATTAAAATAATAATTTTTAGAAACGTTATTCGGTAAAAAAAAAAATAATAATAATATTCTGCAAATCTACAGATCATAATTAATTTTTGTGTTTAATTTTAAGTCAAAATACTGAATAGTTTTTTTGTAATGTGTACGACAAATTGCAATTTGAGTGGCCTAGTAGAGGATTCGCTTCGCTCATCCTAATAATTTCAACCCCATACACAAAATAAGGGTAAAAAGTAGTTGTTCGTTACTCTAAAGTCTAAAGCGCCCTCTATCGACAATTTTGAACGTAATCGTTAAATTTTTTTTACAAACAAATCGTGATATAAAGAATAATTTTAGCGAAAACCGCAAACGAATCCATCCTTTTTTCCGTTTTTTATAATCGTTTGAAGTTTTGGACCTTAAACTTTATTGGCCCTTAGCTCCAACGGAAGACATTTGCGCCCCATGGTTTCCCATTTAATAATGTTTGTCTTCATGTCTACTATCACCCCTCAAAGTTTGTCGGTCTGGCAGCGAAACACCCTCTGTATATATATATACAGGGTGTCCCTAAACAAATGGTATATACGCTAAATACGTAATATACGTAAATAGGAAACCAAGGGTCCCAAACGTTTTTCAAAGGAGATAGCCGCCATTAAAGTTTGGGGTCCAAAATTTCAAATACACATAAAAAACGGAAAAATTATTCGATTGATTTGCGGTTTTCACTAAAACTATTCTTTATGTTGGTATTTTCTTGAAAATAAATTATAAAGATAAATTTAAAAAAATGCCGATAGAGGACGCTTTAGACTTTGAAGTAATGAAAAACTATTTTTTGCCGTCATATTTTGCATCTCATTAAATGGTTTCGTAACCTTAGACTTAAGTTTTGAGCTCAAAATCTGAATAGTTGGGAGTTGTTAAGTAGCACAAACTTAACTATGTTCAGATGGTTTAAATTTTCAATGATTATAAAAAACGGAAAAATTGGTCGATTGATTTGCGGTTTTTACAAAAACTATTCTTTATGTCGGTATTTTATTGAAAACGAATTATAAAGATAAATTTCAAAAAATGCCGATAGAGGGCGCTTTAGACTTTGGAGTAACGAGTAACTATTTTTTACGTTATATTTTGCATCTGATTAAATGTTTTCGTAAACTTAGACTTAAACTTAAATTTTGAGCTCAAAATCTGAATATTTGGAAGTCGTTAATTAGCACAAACTAAACTGTGTTCAAAGGGTTCAAATTTCAAATTATTATAAAAAACGGAAAAATTGGTCGATTCGTTTGCGGTTTAAAATAAGACTATTCTTTAAGTCAGTATCTTCTTGAAAATAAATTTTAAAGATAAATTTGAAAAAAATCCGTTAGAGGGCGCCTTAACCTGCAGAGTAACCAACAACTAATTTTAACCGTTATTTTTTGTATCTAATTAAATGCTTTCCAAAACTTATTAAATGTTTTCGAAATCTTAGATTTAAACTTAAATTTTGAACTCAAATTCTGAATCGTTGGGAGGGCTTAAGAAGCGCAAACTGAAATGTGTTCCAGGAGTTGAAATTTACCCCCCCCCCCCACACACACACACACACACATCGAACACAATTCACTTTTGCGCTACTTAAACACTCGCAACGATTCAGAATTTGATCTCAAAATTTAAATCTAAGCATTTGAAATCATTTAATGAGATTAAAAAAAACAACAGTTAAAAATAGTTGTACGCTATTCCAATGTCTAAGGCGCCCTCTATGGGCAATTGTGAAATTTATCTTTAAAATTTGATTAAAAATTTGATTGTTGCCATATGTATGGAGAAACTCAATCTGATTCGAAAAATATATTTTCCATTTCCATACTAATAGTGTAGTCGTAAAAAAGAAGAAAAAAAACTGGAAAGTATACGATTTAAGTGGAGGGTATGCGCTAAATTCAGAGGATATATCCTAGAATGTATAACTATAGCTTTTTTGTGAAACAAAGGGTACACTGTGGTCTTTAAAAATATCCAGAAAGTATACGGAGTATACCTTTGTGCACCATCCAATACAACCCTGCAAAAAAGCTAACAATCTCTTTGGGATAAGACTGAAATTCATCATACTCATTTAGAATTTTTCATGGAAATCACGAATTTTACCCCCCCATAACTCACAATTTCAATAGGAATTCAGTATTTTCACAACATTCACTGCAATTCGATATTTTAGTAAGATTTTAAAATGAATTTAATAAGCAATTTTAGTTCATATCGTTTACCGTAAAATACCGAAAATGAACCATCTGTTTAGGAGACCAGAAATTCTAATAATTTTAATTGGGATTTGAAATGGAACTTTTTTTCGAAAATGTAGGAAAATTGGGTACTGCTCTGTTATCCCGTCGACCATTTTCATCAAATTATAAAAAATCGCCAAGGTTATACATGTTGACAAAATTTTATTTTAAATAACGAAAGAACAAATAAACTAATGAAATCTGAATAAAATTACAAATCATTTAATGGCGATTTAAACACGTGTGTCGTATTTAATGTCATTGAATGTGACACTCACGACCATCCATTACTGGCATTAAATCCTATAGTCTTTTGGGCGACAAGACAACCAAGTAGTACCGAAAATTGGTTAAATGGGGGAGAATGTTTGGAATTCCTGAAATTTCACAAGATTTTTGCAATTTGCAAAATGAAATCAGATCAAATTAATTTTTCTTGGTTTTATAATTATTATTAGAAAAAAAAATGTGTATAATAGTAGCGAGGATCCCAGTACAGATTTCGGAAAAAACTTTTTTATATGCCTTAAAGGCCAACACTAGGCTCAGAGAAAGACCCGTATGATAATGTAAAGTCTATAGGAGCGTTCTTTTCAACCATCTCGCCCAAATTTCAATAGTTTTGCATAGGATAACTGAGGACGATCTACAATCGGCCAGGCTTTTTCTTTTTCGATTTTACTTATATATATCTTTTTATATTATGATAGTTTCTATTTCACAACAGATTTAAACAGGTTTTGAAATTTAATGTAATTTAAGAAAAAAAATCAGAAACCGAAATTACAAAAAAGTAAAAACTATATAAGATCGTCCTCAGCTATCCTATGCAAAACTATTGAAATTTGAGCGAGATATTTGAAAAGAACGTTCCCATAGACATTACATTATCATCCGGGTCTTTCTCTGTGTCTAGTGTTGGCCCTTAATACAGTAGAACCCCGATAATTCGGATTAATTGGGACCAGACCCAATCCGGATTATCGAAAATCCGGATTATCCGGAGAATTAGAAAAAAATGAAATAAAATAAAACATACTTACAGAAAATCACCATTATGTTAAATTTATTGAATATTTATAGACAGTAAAAATGTTTTCTTTGTTTAATTCTTCCGAAAAGATTTCAGAAAAAGTTTTTTTTAATTCAGAATATGATGATGAAACAAGTTAATGTTATGGAAACTAACCAATCGCTTCTCAAACTTGAAAAAAAAATCTGATCAAATCGATCCGGATTATCCGGATTTACGGGGTCCGAATTTGCGGGGTTCTACTGTATATATTTAATGTGACAAAACAGTATTTAATCGTTTTTTCAAAAGACACTTCAATCTCAGCAAATCAGTCAATAGATGGTGCTGCCATCTATTGACATTATTTAACTATACATCTAAGTAATTTTAAATAATGTCGAAAATTTTTAAATTTGCGAAATTTTTTTAATTTCTTCTTTACTGCTACAATAACAAACAGAAAGAGGTTAAAATATTGCGTAAAAATATATGTGCATGTATATTTTATGCGTTTCTAACGAAATATCTGAATTATAATTGATTTTAAATAGTATTCCATAAAATACCGTTAAACTTAATATGTTTAGTGCTGCCATCTTTCTGATGATGTGATTCTTATCATAATATTTCTAAATACTTGCACTTGAACTCTAATAATTTGAAATTTCTGTAGCTTTATGTTTTACGAGCATGCTAGAAAAGCTAGTTCGGTGTCGCAATCCAAGAACTGTTTTTCTATCTTATGCATGTTAATACTTTCTGAAAAATGCAGCATAGTAGTACCACCAGTTAGATGACTTAAAACCAAAATCTGTAGTCAGCAATAACTTATGTCGACTTATAAATGAATCTGAAATTAGATGAAATTCCGTTTTTCTGATAAAAATATTGCAAAATTAAAAAAAAAAAAATGGGTAACAGCGTCACATATTGGGTGATGTAGACAAAAAAAAAACTAATCAGGATCAATTTTTAGCACTTTCCAACAAAGGTGAAAAGTGCATTCGGTTTGTCTGGCCGTCTGTCCGCGCTCTAACTCCCGTAAATATACTCGGATTACTATGAAATTTTTATGCGTTATTGATGTTTACCCTAGCACGAACCCTATTGAAAATGAAGTTTCTATCATGATTGGTTTATTTACAGGGAGAGTCAAAAGTTTTCGATTACATTACGGCCTATGGGGAAAAATCGTTCAAATGAATTTTAAAGATGTTTACACACTGTTAAACATACTCATATTCATATGAATTCTCAAAGTGCACTAAAATATGCATTCTTTAATGTATGCAGTGAAAATATAGCTACAGTGAAACCTCCGAATAAGGGACACCTATCGGACCGGAACTTTTGTCCCTTAAATAGAGGTGTCCCTTATTCGGAGTTTTTTATTTACGTCCTGAAAGATATAAAAAGAACAAAACATTAAAAGGTGACGTTTACATGTATTCGAAGTGTATAAATTACGTTAATCGGATGCAAAAAATAGAAAATTAATTAATTGAAATTTTTAATTGATTATTAAACCATTAAATGATTTGTAGAATTATTGATTTGTATTTTTTATGCAAACGGTGTACCTGCAAAAAGTATAAAAACATTTAAAATAATTATACTTGAAGTAATCAATTAAAAGTGATTGTTTTGCAGATTTCAATTTTTCACTATAAATTTATCAAATGTTCATTTACCATACTTATAAATTTTAATTCTTCGTTATCATTATCTTCATTATCATTAGTATTTATTAAAAAAAAAAGTATTTAACTGCTTTGCGTATTTTAAGGCAACAAATCTCACAACTGATCTGCTCAGAAAATGTTGTCACACATTTACAAGTTCAGTTTTTAACGGAACGGTTTAAAATTGGAACGCTTGACTGTGGAAGCGATTTGGAATCGAACTGTTCTTTCAAGTTTTGAATAAATTATCTATTGAGTTATGAGTGATTTTGATCACGTGACTGACTTTTTCACTTTTTCTTGAGTACTTATTCTTCTTTCGTTATAAATTCAGTTCGAAACGCCCGCGTTGACAATATTTTCTGAAAAATCCGTTGCGTTTGGAAAATTAAAAAAGCAAAGAAATAAAAAGAATATTGCCCAGTTAAACTGATGGCATTGAGCTCACAGGCTACGCATTGTACATTACAGCCTTGTATTTTCGTTAATTCCGTTCGAAAAAAAAAATTAAGAAGGGGAAACAGCTCCCCCCTTTCTCCTTTTTTATACTTAATCATTGAACTTCCTAAACTATCAAATACATGCTTTATCATATTAAAAAATCTATATCCAAAATTCAGAGCAAATTGGATAATTCTTAATAAAAACCCATTTAGCATTTATATAATTTAAGAGGAGTTATTCCCCTCTTTTAAACTTAACCATTAAACTTCCAAAACTATTCAGAGATTTGAACGAAATCTGACAATTCTGATTGAAAAATCCATTTATGCAAGTTAAGGGGAGGGGCATTAGAACCCCCGTTCCCCCTGTTTATACTTATTCAATGAACACCTAATAACAGCCACGGACTCGCCTCATCAGAATGATCCTATACCTAAATTTTGAACGAAAACTGTTAATTCTGCATGAAAATCCCGTTTATATCAATTAAGGGGAGGGGCATGAGCCCCCCGTTCCCCCTGTTTATACTTATTCAATGAACACCTAATAACAGCCACGGTATCGCCTCATCCGAATGATCCTATATCTAAATTTTGAACGAAAACTGTTAATTCTGCATGAAAATCCCGTTTATATCAATTAAGGGGGGGGCATGAGCCCCCCGTTCCCCCTGTTTATACTTATTCAATGAACACATAATAACAGTCACGGAATCGCCTCATCAGAATGATCCTATATCTAAATTTTGGACAAAAACTGTTAATTCTGCATGAAAAACCCGTTTATATCAATTAAGGGGAGGGGCATGAGCCCCCCGTTTCCCCTGTTTATACTTATTCAATGAACACATAATAACAGTCACGGAATCGCCTCATCAGAATGATCCAATATCTAAATTTTGGACAAAAACTGTTAATTCTGCGTGAAAAACCCATTTATATCCATTAAGGGGAGGGGCATGTGCCCCCCGTTCCCCCTCTTATACATATCGAAAGAACTCCAAAAACTAATCAGGGAAGCGCCTTATCAGGATATACCTACATACAAAATTTCAAGTGGATCCGATATTTTTATCATGAGTTATCGCGTTACGTACATACATACAGAACGGACGGGCACATAAGCTCTCAGGCTATGATAGCCTGTGAGCTAAAAAGTGTTTACCAACTTATATAATGGCATGTATTCTACCACCGAATCAGTCTACAAATAATCTTTTCAATTTTTCCACGCTGGTTTTAGTTAGACTACACTAATTTAAACTAGTAAATCTGCAGATCAGGAGCCTCAACGTCAGCTTTTCACATCTTTTTTTTTAAAACACACTTAGTGTAATATTCAACTTCCTGCACAGTAAAAAAAAAAAAAAAAAACAAAAATCCTGAAGTGGGTAAAAAAAAAAAAAAAAAAAAAAAAAAAAAAAAAAAAAAAAAAAACAATTTGGCTTGAAAGATTGTTGGGTATGGAGTAACCCAAATTGGGTTAATACGAAATTGGGTCATGATCCATGCCTGTTTTGGTTATCACGGCGTATTCATTTTGGGTATTTTAAGACCCAATCTGGATGCTAGTGAGAATCCATTTTAGGCAGCGTTTAATACCCAAAACATTAAAACCCATTCTGGACGCCTCTGAGAATCCACCTTAGACATTGTTCAATTCCCAATTTGTGTATTTTAAGACCCATTCTTGACACCACCAAGAAACCATTTTAGGCAGAATTCAATACCCAATTTGGATATTTTAAGACATATTCTGGACACCACTGACAAGTCTTTTTAGGCACTGTTTAATACCCAATTTGGATGCTTTAAGACCCATTCTGGATACAATCACCAATTCATTTTGGAGATTATTTAATACCCATTTTGTCTATGCCAACAGTTATTTTCCACAATTTTAAATGTCTTTTAGGGCACATTAGTACTCAACAAATAATTTAGATAAATTTAAATATCTTTCTTCGCACACTTATCTATAATTTTAAACATTGCACAATCATCTCAAGCGTTTGAACTTTCTATATATACTTATTGATTTTATTAAAGCATTACTTTCAAATTCTAAAGTTAAAATATTACTTCAAAAAATCATTCATATTTAAAATAAGACAATAGCTGAATATCAGTTATTGATAGATGATTATATATTATTATTAAGATAACAATAATAAATAATTTCTTCAGCAACTTTTGGAATTTTCTGTCAGATTTGGAACTTTTCTGGTATACAAGAGCTTGATTTGTAACAAATTTAGAACATTTTTATGAGTTAAACCATTAAATTAAATATGTTATGCTATCAAATTTTATTGCTTTGTCATTAACTTTATTTTATTTTTTTATTTTTATTTATTTATTTATTTATTTTTTTTTTGGGGGGGGGGTGTCTGTCAAATTCTTAGAATATTATTCTCACTGCAAGCAATAAACTTAACAGTAGGAAAACTGATTAGAGCCAATTTGAATATCAAAAGCATGACTTATGTATTGCATTCTTGGTTGTGATATTTTATATGTGAATATAATTAGGTATTTTGTCATTATCCATACTTAAAATAGAATCTAGTTAGTTAATCATGCATTATAACACTGGAGTTCATTATCGTTTATTCTAATGTTATCTTCGAATAATTATGTTAGGCAATGAATCGGCTGCACAGACAATCATCTTATAGAGGTGAGAGGGCTGAAATTACAAAATTACTTAAAACAAGATTTACATATTAAAATGCAACTGGTCTGCCAATTCATATCTTCGTGGATAGATCCTACAAAATTGTTTCTAGTGATTGACCGGTAATTTTACCATTGGACTTCCCTGCTTCCAGTCCTCCCATATTTTTATAACTTTGAGTGCAAGAAAACACAAAGGTAAATCTATCAACCGTTAAATTGGGTCTGCAAGTGGTTTCCAAGATATGACTTGGCAGAGGAGTTGCATTTTAATATGCTCATCAAATTCTGTCTAATTTTGGAATATCAGCTCTCAAACGGAGAGATGGTCTGTACAGTCGCCACTTGGTCTATGTTTTATTCGTGCTGACAGTTACATTAAATCATCAACTGCATTTTTCGTATGTAGGGGTTAAAATGAAACTTTCCAGTAGATAAAACATCTTGATCTTTCTAGTGTTAAGAACCAAGCATGCAATAAAATCAGCACACAGAGCAACGTTACTATATTTCAAATCCAGGTATAAGTAAAGTACAAGAACTTTTTAAATTTGTAAATAAAATAAGATTAATTATGCTCATTTGACAATTAATAATCCACCATTTTTTTCTTTCATCAATATCAAAAAAAGTGATGTCGGATTCAACTTCAAAAGCTGAAGCATGGCCAACTAAATATATAACGGTCAGCGCATTTCGATAAACACCACCGAAAAAGTGAAGTTGGATTCAACATCAAAAGGTGAAACATGGCCAACTAAATATATAACGGAATGAGCATTTCGGTAAAAACCGCGGAAAAAGTGAAACCGGATTCCACTTCAAAAGCTGAAGCATGGCGACTAAATATGTAATGTCCGGAGAATTTCGTTGAAAACCACCAAAAAAGTGAAGCCGGATTCAACTTTAAAAGCTGAACCATTGCCAACTAAATATGTAACGTCCGGCGCATTTCGATAAAAACCGCCGAATTAGTGAAGCCGGATTCAACTTCAAAAGCTTAAGCATAGCCAACTAAATATACATCGGCCTGCACATTTCGATAAAAACCACCGAAAAAGTGAAGCCGGATTCAACTTGAAAAGCTGAACCATGGCGACTAAATATGTAATGTCCGGAGAATTTCTTTAAAAACCGCCGAAAAAGAGAAGCCGGATTGAAATTCAAAAACATAAAAAACTGAAGCATGGCCAACTAAATATATAACGGCCTGCGCATTTCGATAAAAACTGCCAGATTTAACTTCAAAAGCTAAAGCTTGGCCAACTAAATATATAACGATAAAAACCGCCGAAAAAAATGAAGCCGGATTCAACGTCACAACCTAAAGCATGGCCAACTAAATATGTAACGTCCGGTGTATTTCGATAAAAACCACAGAAAAAGTGAAGCCAGATTCAACTTCAAATGCTGAACCATGGTCATCTAAGTATGTAACGTCCGGCGCATTTCGATAAAAAACACCGAAAATGTAAAGCCGGATTCAACTTTAAAAGCTGAAACATGGCCAACTAAATGTATAACAGCCGGCGCATTTCGATAAAAACCGCCGAAAAAGTGAAGCGGAATTCATCATAAAAAACTGAAGCATGGCCAACAAAATATATAACGGCCTGCGCATTTCGATAAAAACCGCCGAAAAAGTGATGCCGGATTGCGAAATTCTAAAATGGAGGGCCAATATCACAGTCCAGTGAAATCCAAGCGTATTATTGGTCATTGATCCGCGTCCTTTTCAGAGAATAATCTCTGAGCGGTAGGGGAAGTGTCGCCTCACTCCTTTTTCCGAGAAAAAATCGTAACTGCAATTTTGAAGTAAATCTTATCTGTTTTCATTTATAATCAAAAATTTTCACTCTCGTTCTATAAAATGTCGTTCTATCAAAATATCTTAACTAAGTTAATTTCGATGGTTTATTGTAAATAAGAACAGACGGTAACAATCGCTTGAAAATTACTTTACCCCTCCTTCTTTTTCAAACAGAGAAACAAATTCGTGATTTTCACCCTTTCCACACGACCAATGAGGTGTCTCGATTTTACTTGACTGTGAATCTGGTCCTCCATTTTAAAATTTCGCTGCCGGATTCAAATTCAAAATCTGAAGCATGTCCAACTAAATATATAACGGCCGGCGCATTTCGATAAAATTTGCCGGATTCAACTTCAAAAGCTGAAACATGGCCTACTAAAAATATATCGGCCTGCATATTTCGATAAAAGCCGCCGTAAAAGTGATGCTGGATTCAACTTCAAAAGCTGAAGCATGGCGAACTAAATATGTAACGGCCGGCGCATTTCGATAAAATACACCGAAAATGTGAAGCCGGATTCAACTTCGAAAGCTGAAACATGCGAACCAAATATCTAACGGCCTGCGCAATTCGATAAAAACTGCTAAAAAAGTGAAGCCGGATTCAATTTCAAAAGCTAAAGCATGGCCAACTAAATATATAACAGCCGGCGCATTTCCATAAAAACCGCCGAAAAAGTGAAGCGGAATTCAACATAAAAAGCTGAAGCATGGCCAACTAAATGTATAACGGCCGGCGCATTTCGATAAAAACCGCCGAAAAAGTGAAGCCGGATTCAGCTTCAGAAGCTGAAGAATGGCCAACTAATTATATAACGGCCTGCACATTTCCATAAAAACCGCCGAAAAAGTGCAGGAGGATTCAACATCAAAAACTGAAGCATGGCCAACTAAATATATAACGGCCGGCGCATTTCGATAAAAACCGCCGAAAAAGTGAAGCCGGATTCAACTTCAAACTCTGAACCATTTCATTTAGACCATGGGCCGTAAGCAAGAATTGTTTAGTTTCGTTTGCCAAACTTCGGGAGTATACAAATTTTTGTATATTTAAACATTATATATTACTTATTAAAAAACACAAAGTTGCCCAAAGGAAGTGTGCACATTAAAAAAATAATAGCTGTATAAAGTGGAACTATATTTCAACACCGGTTTGCATCATTTTATATGAAATGTATCACTAGATGGCGCTTTACAAGGATATTTTTCTAATGAAAAATAAAATATACATGCAGTTTGCTTTCAAATAGTTTTGTATTCTTACGCATGCTTGTTTTAAACATGGGATATGGGTTTCGTTTGATATCATGATAACTTATCAGTTATTAAAATGCCAAGATCCTTCAAAAGCAGTTGCGCATAAATAAAATAGTTGTATTTATACAGGAAAGGACAATGATTTTTTTAATAAACGCAGAAATATTTTATTAATTGTAATGATAACATTCTTTTTTCTCTAGTTACAATATAAGAAAATCAAAATAAATAACAATCATTAGTCAAAATATGCATTAATTATACATGAAGTGAAAAAATAATTAGGTAAAAACTTAGAGAGGGACCATTTAGAATATCATTTATTCTTGAGTAATATAATTTCAAAATATGCTAAATTTTAAAAACTATTAAAAAAAAAAAAAAACGTTCTATATTGACAATTGAGCTTTAAACTAAGTTCTTTCCACTAAGACAACACTGAAAAATATATAACTTAGTAAAATAGAATTGATAAATATATAATTAAAAATTTTTACATGCAGTTTTAAGCATAAATATTATATTTCTGAACAACTTGTTATGGAATTAAATCATTATTTTTAACTTTTCCTAAAATGGTGATGATGTTATAATTGCATATAAAACATGTTCAATTTATTGATTTTTTAAAGATATTTATAATGCAACAAACACAAATTAAGTACAAAATATATTAATTATAAGTTCATAAAAAGTATTCATTACAGAAAAAAAGAAAAGGTAAAATAATAAATTCATAAAAGCCGAGTACAAGATTTTCAAAAACACATAGGGAAGATTACATGGGCCAGTAAAAACAACCTTTAATCTTTTTTTTTTTTTTTTTTTTTTTTTTTTAAATGGCTAAAAAATGTTTAATTTTATTATTTTTTCTATAGCTCCTCCTTGCACGTTTTATAATCTGGGTTATTATTGACATTCTTTATCAAATCAAACACGAAGCAGAAAATAATGTTTTGCAGTTTCACTGTTTTTCAGTGAAAATCGAAAATGCTAAGAACATGTTAGCATTACTTAATAAGTTTCTATATCCTTTATTTTCTTGCAAAATTTGCACGTTCTTTTTAAAGTGTAATAGAAAAATTGAATTTTATATACTTATAACCATCTATAATATTTAATTTTTTTAAAAAAGATTTTAAAGCTATTGTCCATCACTGGAACAATTAATTACTCAATTTTGGGTAACAGATATCCTATATAGATAATACTAAAAGTACAATTCCAATAATATTCATACTCATACTGCATAGGATCTTCTGGCTTAGCTGAAAATCTGAGTAATCAAATTTAATTTGTAATTGTATACATCAGAATATAACAAGAACAAAATTTTTATAGCTGTTTTTAATTGATTTAATGTGATCAATATATATATTTTTTTTTTTTTACTGTAAGCAATTTATTTTTTTAACTATTTCTGCACTACATATTTTATAATCTGGCTATAAATCAAACAAACCAATAAGCAGAATTTTTTTTTAAATGCATAGGGAAATAACTGAACAAGAAATAAACTAATAAATAAACAATACCTTATTTAGCAATAGCATAATTTTTGTCATTTATGTTTTGTACAGCTATAAATAAGGATGTTATGCTTACAAGCATATAAAATGAGAAAACGAAATAAATAATACTTATTATTCGAAAAAAGAGAGAGGTTAAATAATATGTTTATAAAGACAGCTTCTTAGTAAATTAAATTTTATTAAAAAATAAATAAATAAATAAATAAAAATAACTTATGCTGTATTTTTATATTGCTTTAATACAGGCAAATAAAGAAAAACAATAAAACATGCTCTTAAAAAATACGAGAGAATTTATGAAAAATAATAATGTGTTATTAATAATAATAGCATAATAAGAGGGAAAAGTTGATCAGAGGATCACTTATATTTGTAAACAAATGAGCGGATGAATACAAAGCCTTCTTTTAAAAGACATCAATATATTACTTTAAATGTTTAGGTTACTTCTATTTATAAAAATATTTCTTATATTATTAATTATAAAATATAATATAAACAAGATTTTGCAAGCAGATTGCATGTATATTTTATTCTTAATTAAAAAATATCCTTACAGGTAGCGCCATCTAGTGAGAACATTCGTGTAAAATGATGTAAATTGGTTATGGAATATAGTTCCATTTTATACGGTTATTATTATTTTAATGTGCACGTTTGTATTGGGCAACTTTGTGTTTTTTCAATGAGTGATATCTAAGGATTAAACATGCAAAAATTCATATACTCCCGAACGTTGGTAAACGAAGCTTGTTTTTAAGCATCCTTTAAACGCTCATCCCGTGGTCTAATTGGACCACGTGGCGCAAACGCTGCCCAAATTATGATTGAGTAAGCTGATTTCTGTTCTATTCACATCGTCATTGTTTTGGATCAGGGTTTGCACGATTGGTCAGAATAACTTAGGCAGGGTATCAGAGTCCTCTGGCGGGAGGCTAATACGTTAATCTCAAATAGATGGGCCGTACCAACGCCGACTGTATACTACCGGCTGAGCCATTTCTCGAAAAACCGCCGAAAAATTGACGCTGGATTCAGCTTCAAATCCTGAACCATTTCATTTAACCACGTGTAAGTCCATGTGACGCAAACCCTGCCCAAATTAGCATTGAATAAGCTGTTTTCTGTTCTGTGTATATGCACACGTGTCATTGTTTTGGTTGAGGGTTTACATAAGGCATGTCAAACACGTGGCCCGCCGAGCACTTGTTAGTAGCTCCCGATCCCCGTGGTATTATTTGTCAGTTTTACTCAGTTTCATTATTATTCGCAGGCAAAATGAAAGAAAAAAAATGAGGTTTCTGAAAAAAAAAATTTCCTGTTTACGTACAAGTAATAAAGTAATACATAATTCATCATAAATTGTTTATTTTACGTAGCATTGAAAATATTTCTTATTTAGAAATAATGGTTTTAGTAAAAACGTGGTCTCGTAAATCACAAAATTTATAAATGAGCTTCCAGTCTTTTTGTTTTTTGGTAGGCAAACTGTTTTCCACACAAACATAAAGATATTCTAATTCGACATTGATACACAGACAAAATATCTCCAAGTAGACTGGCGACTGCCTATCTCCGTACAGCCTACTGAAGTCAGGGGAAAAAATTAATATATATATATATATATATATACCGCCAAACTAAAAGATTAAATGCCCATAATGATGATAAAAAATGTCACATTTCCTTAATATTAAACTTGTATCACGTTCGTTACGCCATCAAGCGATTTTTAATATGAAGTTTTATTTGTATTCTTATTGATGTTTTATTAGTTAATTTATTCTTTTGTTATTTAAAATAAAAATTACACTAATTTGTTTAATTTGTCTAAAAGTTTGGCGATTTCTATAATTTGTCGAGATTGATTGACGGGATATCCAAGCAGTAGCTACTATTTTTGAATCTTTATTAAATAAAAACGCTACCATATATTTTGGCGCATTTTAATTTTAGTAATGTAAATTCAGTCAAATAACTAAGAATTTCCTCGGAATTTATTATTTATGATATAAAACTGGTATAAATATACATTTTTTCCATGCAAAATTTGTCATTTTTTTTAAATTTTCAACTAAAAGCTTTTTTAAAGCTTTTTTTATATTTTCCATCTTGATATCTAACAAAAATGGGTACTACTTGGTTATCCCGTCGACCAATTTCGTCAAATAATACAAATCACCAAACTACAAGCCAAATTGTAAAAATTGACGAATATTTTTAAATAACGAAACAACAAATAAATTTGTAAAACATTAATAAAAATAGAAATAAAAAGTCGAATTAAAAATCACTTGATGACATAACCAGCACTTGTATTATCTTTAATGTTAAATAATGTGACATTTGCGATAATTTATTATTGGCATATAATCCTGAAATTTGGCGTTAGATTTTTGGTCGACGGTATAACCAAGTACTATCCAAAAATATACTGTGATATAGCATCTATGCCGAGTTGGGCAGTATCGAAAATACATGTATTTGAAATACATTTTCAAAATACATTTGTATTTTGTATTTTGAACTGACTAAGGGAAAGTATTTTGGTAATGTATTTTGAAGTGATTTTTCCAAGTATTTTGTATTTTGAAAATATTCTCAAAATACATTTTTGTAGATTTCAAAATTTGCAACTCTGTAAACCGCAAATCAAAGATTCGCAACAGGAAATACTTTCCACTTTGTTTAGTCTTTGAATTCGTTTCTGGATGTTAACAAAAACACCTTTTTACAGCCAGTGGTATGATAAACGCTGTTAATGAACAGGATGTATAGGTTACGCTGAATTGTTACAAAAATAATGTAATACATCTTACTTATGCTACGAGAATTACAAAACAACAGACAAGAAGAACAAGAGTTTTACTTCTTATTGCTTTTCTTTCTTTGTTTCTTTTTTTTTTTTCCAAACGTCAGGAATGTAATACTATTATCATTTATAAAAGCTCGTGAAGAGCTAAATAAGAATAACACTTTTGACGTTCCTAATGAAGATCCCCCAAGAGAATAATTTTATTGTGATAAGACATGGTGTGCAATAGAGATCTGCACGGACCAGGTCTGGGCCCAAATTCGGGCCGCGGGCAGAGCCGAGCTAGGCCGACTTTCATTCTCGGCACTCGGGTTGGTCCGGGAACGAGCCTTAATTTTTTCTGAAGGTTCGGTTCGGGCTGGGCCTAATTTCTACTGGTCAAAACCTTTCAAAATTGTTCTTCGTGATAGAAGCTTGAAAAATATTAGAGGTATGTTGACATACATACGTTTAATTATTTTTAGCGTAGCGAAAAAATCGTCTAAAAAAGGCGCATTTTTTTAAAAATTGTTAAAATTTCTAATTTAAAAAAAACAATTGCACCATCAAGAAAAAAAAAAGTTTTTATTTGTAAATATAAATTTTTAGCTCTCGAGCTATCAAATCCTGAGAGCTTACGTACCCGCCCGTTCTGTATATATATAGTAACAAGATACTCATGATAAAAAAAAAATCCGGCTTCAAATTTTTGATATAAGTTTATGGTAAAAGGGCGCTTTTCAGATTAATTTTGGGAGTTCATTGGGTTAGTATAGGAGGAGGGGAATGGGGGATAATCCCCTCTCTTAATTTAGATAAATGGATTTTTCATGCTAAATTATTAGATTTTGTTCAAATTTTAGATATAGAATCATTCTGATGTAGTGCCTCCAGTTTGGAATATTCCTTGGTTAAGCATAAATGGGGGAGGGGAATAGGGGTTGACTCCCTTTTTAATTTGGGTAATTGGGGTTTTTTATACAATATTTACCGATTACTTTCAAATTTTAGATATAAATGAGGCGGCATCCTGATGAAGCGTCTGCATAATTAGTTTTGTGTGTTCATTGGTTAACTATAAATGGGCGATGAGAATAGGAGATTGTGGTGGTTACTCGATAACCCCTCACATATTTTTATTTTAATTCAATTGTATTAACTATTTTATTTCCTATCATCTCCTTTTTATTAATGTTCTCATTTTAAATATTATTTCGATTTCGTTTCTTTTGATGTCTTCCCCTGTAAATATTTCTTCCTTACGTAGCTTATCGAATGTTCTAAAACGGTAAAATCTTGTTTGAATTCATTCCTTCCGGTTTAAAAAGCTTCTAGAAATTTCTCGATCGTTCGATGGGTGGTTACTTCCGTTTAATCTGGCCCTCCCTTTGGCCTATCAAATTAAAATACACAGATGACGTGACTTAAGCAGTTAAGTGCCTGGCCACCTTCTTTGGCTTTCCTTCTTTAAGTGTATTATCATTTTTTCCTTATTAAATTCATAATTCCCTATACATTCACACGTAGCTTGGCCTCTTTTTCCTCGCCTTCCCCATTCTAACGTTGCCAACTTGGCGTATTCCGGGTTTGCGGTAACCCTTTATCTTTCCTCTCCCCTCTCTCTGTGCCGCCAGTTCAGATGAGTGGATGGTGCACTGCGAGATGGAAGGTAAACTTCCGAATGGTTGTTTTGCTGCGAAAAGCAAAGTACCTCTACCGCAACGACCTAATCTTTTTGGCCATATTTTTTGCCGGCCGTTCAAATGTTCTCATAGCTTGTTGAGAATCTATTAATTTCATATATGCTTTGTCGCAGTTCTTTTTAAAAAAAGGCACTCTTCGATGTTATTCAAATCTTTCCAGTTAATCCCATATTGTTTGTTCTCAATGAAGTCATGTTTTTTTCTCGGAAGGTAATGGAAATAGTATTCTTCTTGCATAAAATATTATAACTTGTTTTTTTTTTTTTCGATTCATGGAAGATCGTTCATAGGCAAAGTATCATTATCTTCGCATAAATGGGATCCCCACAAGAAAATACAAAAAATCTCTTTACGATTCAAGTTTTCTTCTTTTATTGAGTTGATACAGTTGATGTTCTTAAAAATTTATTCTTCAGATCTTTAGAAAAACGATTGATCGGTATTTGTCAAAATGAATATATATAAAGAAAAATTGTGTGAAAAAGAATATCTACACCTGTGTATTATACTTGAGAAGAATTTGTATGAAATGAATAATGATCTATTTACATATAATGTGCATTCACGAGAATATGTTAAAAAAAATATGTCATGACGTTACTTCACAAATAATTATAAATAAAATTTTTATTCTTCAATTTTTCTTCAAATAATGTGTTCCAAGTTAATTTCTTCTTCGTCTTGAGTATTTCTTCATTTGTCAAGATTCCAGGTAACATTTTTCTTATTTATTTATTTTCTTCGCAATTTACTTTTGAGTTGATATTATCATAGTAAAAGATTCTTTACGAAGAACTATAAAGTTAAGCTTTTGTCATGTCCTTTTATTGTGGGTGTTTTGCTGGCATTCATCCAATGCAATGTCTTTTTACCCACTAATATGATCACGTGGCCTATTTTAGATGAAACGAAAACAAGCGTTCTCATCTCTTCTCCCAAACATAAGAGATAACCCTACCCGTTTAAAGGTGTATTCGAAAAAACGCTTTTACACCTCCAACAGCTCGAAACTTTCTGATACAATTTCAGACACATTTTTAAAAGTACAAACATGAAACTTGCTGAGGGGATTCTTGAAGGGACGGTTGAGGTGCCGTGTGATGTCTTTTTGCACTCAATTAATTAGAATTTGAGTTATAAACAATTACCTTATCAGTAAGACCCTTTTTTTCGTTCCCAGAACTCGCGCGTGTAAAAAATCGGTTCGAAATGCCGTTTTTGATTGCTTTTTTTGTAATATTTTCTGCATTTATCAAAGAATCGGCAATTACGGCACCTTGTGTACTTTCCAAATAAGAGATTGCGAAAGTTTGGTGTATTTGAGAGCAAAAATGAATTCAAAAATAAATTAGAAAATAAGCAGTTTGAATCGAAATACACCCTTAATGTATGTAAATGAGTTTTTTACGCCGAGTTTACCGCTTAGCTTCAAATTTTAGATATAAGATCATTCTGGGTGTATTTCGATTCAAACTGCTTATTTTCCGATTTATTTTTGAATTCATTTTTGCTCTCAAATACACCAAACTTTCAAATTCTCTCATTTGGAAAGTACACGAGGTGTCGTGATTGTCGATTCTTTGATAAATGCAGAAAATATTGCAAAAAAAAAAAGAAATCAAAAACGGCATTTCGAACCGAATTTTCCGAAGCGGGATATCTGGGATCGAAAAAAAGGGTCATACTGATAAGGTAAATTTTTATAACTCAAATTCTAATGAATTAAGCATAAAAAGACATCACACGGCACCTCATACGTCCCTTCAAGAATCCCCTCAGCAAGTTTCGTGTTTCTACTTTTAAAAATGTGTCTGAAATTGAATCGGAAAATTTCGAGCTGTTGAAGGTGGAAAAGCGTTTTTTTCGAATACACCCTTAAGAAGGGAACAGAAGTGACCCCCCCCCCTTTAAAGTAAATAAAAGGTTTTTTTATGCAGAATTTACCGATAAGCTTCAAATATTGGATATATGTTCATTCTGAAAAGGCGTTTCTCTTATTTGTTTTGGAGATCCATTTGTTAAGGAATTAAAAGCAGATCAGGGGCTAACCCTTTTAATTTAGGTAAATGAATTTTTCATGCAATTAATCAATTTGCTTCAAGTTTTGGATATAAGTTCATACTGATAATTAGCTTCTCAGATTAATTTTGGGGTTCTTTTGTTACGTATAAAGAGGGGGAACGGGCGATTATTACCCCTCTTAAATTGGACAAATGAGATTTTATGCAGAATTATCCGATTTGCTTTAATTTTGGATATAGATTCTTTCTGATAAAGCAAATTCCTGAATAGTTTTTAGGATGTAATGATTAAGTATAAAAAGGAGAATGGAGGATTAACCCTCTTAAATTAAATAAAAAAGGTCTTATGCAGAATTATCCGATTTGCTTCGAATTTTATATTTAGGTTCATTAATATTAGACGTATCCCTAATTTGTTTTGGGAATTCAATCGTTAAGTATAAAGGAAGGAAATGGGGGAACTAATCCCCCCCCCTTAAATTTTTTTCGAGGGGCATTATTCCTTGAAAAAATAAGGCTGTAATATACAATTAGTGCGGATAGCCTGTGAGCTCAGTGTTAAAAGTTTAACTGAGCAATATTCTTTTGATTTGTTACTCGATACATCCGAAAATGAGCCGCATGTGTACGTTGCCGAAAGGGAGTAAAAGTCAAAAGTGAAAATGACCCTTTTAGGTAGCTTTCATTACAAAAAGTAAAAAGCTACCTATTGCAGCCGTCCGGAGGAAAACACTTCCGGAAAATTTTGGTATATTTTCACCGATCATGACTCCCAAAACCACCCTCCGTCCGAATGTTGACACATATATATATATATATATATATATATACAGTCCCTGGCCAAATTATTAGACGCACTCCCTTTTCCTTGTTCAGACTCATATTGCTAGCTTCATAGAATTATTATTGTTTGAATAACTGCAATTAAGTAATATATATCATTTGTAGGGTTATAATAAATAAAAAACATGTCCATGACTTAAAAATTATTTATTTTTGCAAATTAAATTAAAAATGGCTGAAATTGCAAAATTTATAGATTGAAACTCAAAAAAAAATTCAATATTTTTTAGATCCTCCTTTGGCGGCAATCAGTGCCTCTATTCTTCGTGGCATGCTGTTAATACAAAATTGAAGTGTTTTTTGTATGTGTAAGTAACGATTCCAGACATGGATAAGATTTTCTATTAGCTGGGATTTGTTTGTTATGACTTCTTAGCCAATTCTCAATACAAATATAAAGAGGTTTGCAAAATCGGTTTATTCTACAGCGAAAATGATGGTTTCCAAATAAAGAACCTTTTTGTATTTTTGCAAGGTAAAGCTCCTTGTTACATAGCACGATTCCTCAAGACCTACTCTCAATAAAAAATATCCCTGTGTTGAACTGTTCCCGGTAATTCATCAGACATGAATATCATTGAAAATGTTTGGGAGCTTATGAAGAAAAAACTGGCCAAAGAGCTCATAACGAACAAAACACAGCTCATAGATAAAATTATCCTTGTCTGGAAACATCACTCACACATGCAAGAAACATTTCAATTTTGTACTAACAGCATGCCACGAAGAATAGAGGCACTGATTACCGCCAAAGGAGGCTCCAAAAATAATGACTTTTGAGTTTCATGTTTTAAGTTTTACAATTTCAGCAATTGTTCGTTTAATTTACAAAAATAAATAATCTAAAAGTCATTGGCATGCCTTTAATTTATTATAATCCAGAGATGATGTATATAATCAATTGTAACTATTGACACAGTAATATCTCTATTAAGCTAGTAATATGATTCGACAACAGAAAATATGAGTGCGTCTAATAATTTGGCCAGGGACTGTATATATATATATATATATATATATATATATATATATATATAATACCATTAAAAGTAGACAAGATTCACCAACGGATTTTATCAATAAAACAATAAACCAAAACGAAGAATTAAATTGAATTATAGTAAACAATATTAACCATTTGAAATTAACCATTGAATATAATAACTTATAGCACATTGAACATGGAAGGAAAAAAAGAATAATATGAATACAATTGAAATTTGTAGAACCAAAGCAGAATCTTCAGGTCCCAAATACTTTGGAACTACAAATGGAGTGTGTGGTTTCATCTTCGTATTTGCCATGAAAAAGCAAAACAATACGAATTTGGGACTACCATCACACAAAAACCAAATTATTAAACAAGGAACAAAGATATTTTACAAAAAGGAGTTGAAAGTAAGTAAAAATAATAGTTATCCATAACAAACAAAAAAGATAAAGCTGAATGGAAATATAATTGAACCGGAAAAAATAATAATCGATATTAACATAAAATTAAATTAATAAAATGATTAAAATTAGAATTAAGAGATAACATTCATATTAACATATAACTTAAAATACATTATTGTTACTTTAATGAGTAACATTTATTGTGACTTTACATGGTAAAAACTCATTATCTTAATATAGGATAATAATAAAAAATAATAATAATAATAATAATAATAATAATAATAATAATAAAATAAATAAAAAAATAATAATAGTAATAATATTATTAATAATAATACCAAAAATTATATCAATAACATTAAAAATAATTTGATATTTAAAATATAGCTATTTAACTATAGATATAACTAGACGAATATCCATATATTGGTGTAAATTAAACAGTTTAAAAATTATGTTAAAATAAATAACCCACTCTCAATTTTTTTTTTTAATAAATAATTAACCTTTGCGTTTTTATCCAGACAACACCACCCTCCTCCGTACTCTAACATCTACCCACCCAACCAACCTATATATATATATTTTTATTACTTTTTAACAGTTTTAATTTTTTATTATTATTTTTATGTTTTATAATTTTTTTATACATTTTTTATGCAAAGAATTAATTATAAGATCATGTAATATCTAATTATAAATTAAAGAATATATGAATTTTTTAGGATACAAGCTTTTTAATATTAGTATTAATTAAATGGGAAGAACATAGACATTTTATTCTATATAAATGGTTAAGTATTATATTACGATATACAGAATTATGAAGACATGATTTAAAATTAGTAAAAGTATTAACTTTAAAATTAAATTCTTTCCTTTTGTCATAAATATCAGTTATTAATTTGTTCTCTTTTAATATAATTTTAATATCTAAGAAATTGATTGTATTATTAAAAAGTAGGTTTTTTGAAAGTTCTAGATTAGAAGGATAATCAACAGGGAATTGAGATATACAGGTGTTATCAGTATCAATTAAAATTACATCATCTGTATATCGATATAAATGTATTGCATTATTTAAATAATGACGTTCATAGTAATATAAATATAAGTCAGATAATACACTAGATGTACTACCACCTTGTGGTATACCAACATTTTGAATATATATATTGTTATCATGCATGATAAAATTATTATAGATAATGAAATTAGTTAAGGTATGAAAATAATCAGAATCGATATTATGTGATATATCCAACTCGTGTTGATATTTTTTAAAAAGCTCATTTATGATATTATGTAAATCCGATAAATTGATATTATTAAATAAATCTTTAAAATCATAGGTAGTGATATTGTTTATACATTTAAGATTTTTCATAATATGGACCAGTTCATAACTATTTTTTATGCAATGTGTATTATCACTTTTTTTGTGATATTATATATTTGATTAAGAATTACTAATAGAAGTTTGTTAGCAGCATTATTATAAGTATTGCAACCAACTGTAACAGTTCTGAATTTAACAGGATGCTTATGAAATTTGGGTATAAGGACTAGATAAGGATATTTAAAGTTAGTAGGGTTAATGTCTAATAATTTATAGAATCCTTTAATTTTACGATTATTGGCAAGTAAGTTATCATTAATTTTTTGGAATGTGTTATTATTAAATATACTAGATTTAAGCAGTTGATGATAATAAGATTTACAAATAATGGCATAATTATTAGGAGATTTATCAACATAAGTTATTACAAAGTTTTGTTGTAATTTATTGATTTGCTTAAACAGATGCTGTGTATTTACATATTCTAGGTGTGAAATATTATATTTTAAGGACTTGGTTAATTTATCGATAACTAATATTTTCCATTGATTAAAATATTCAATGGGTTTATTATAATAAATTGCAAGTTTATAAATAAATATATCTATATCATATGTAAATAGTTTTATGATAGATTTAATGTTTAATTTGGATGGAATTCTGTACTTGGTCCCATAACCCATAATTCTTCTAAGTGGTAAATCATCTACAAGATTAAGATTACCAGTAATAATATGTCCATGATCTTTATTTATATATTTTTGTAGAGAGGGGTCATTGCATTTACAGGGTAAAGTACTAGCATCAAAAGAAGATTTAGCAAAAGAATTATAGTTAAAAATCGTTCTGCCGATAGATATGGGATACTTAAAGGTTTTAGAAATATGAATATTATTAATAGGAAATTGACAGTTTTTATCATTTAATATGGAATTAATATTGATTTTATTAAATATTGGATTAGAAAAAGTAATTACCATTTGAGTATTAGTTTGTAGATTTTTAGGTTTTTTAAGTAAATTTATATTGCACAGGTTGACACGAGTCATAATGAGATCATAAAAAATATCTGAAAAATGTTTAGAGTAAGTTTTACTGAGAAAAATATTTAAATATTGTACAATATGTTTCTTTTTTATTCCAAAAATATATTTACGTATTAGAAACCAATTGTAATTTTTTAAATAATTACGATGCAGATTATTAATTTGTTGAATTATAAGGTTTTTAGGAGTAATACTAGAAGATGAACCTTTTCCTCTTTTGTTACGTGTAGTTTTAGGATTTATAAGATGATTTAAACTATGATAAATGGGAGAATAATCTGTAGTATCATTTATAGATGAAAAAACTTTAACAGATCTTTTAAAAACCTCACTATTAAGACCATAAGGATAAATTGTATTATAATATTTCATATATGAAGACTCTAAATACAGACGCTCAGATTTATTTTTCTGAATTTGTATTATTTCAATAGTAGTATTTTTAAATTTATGTTTATGAAAATGCTGTATTTCAGCTGTAGACTGTATATTTTTTGCTAAATTTTTATCAGAATCTGACCGATGTTGATTCATGCGTATATGAAGAGGACCAGAAGTTTCACCAATATATTTCAAATTGCAAATGTTACACTTTATACTATAAATTACATTAAAAGCCTTACAAAAAATAGAAATATGAGGATCTGATACGATTTGTGACTGAGAAGCAGATGGACAAGTTTTACATCGGATATCAGAACATTTCTGAAAATATAATTGAGGAGGAGGAGCATGTATATGGAAACTGGATGACGGTCCAGGAGTAACCCTATTATTGCTCCTGTACCGGGCACTACACTGCAAAGAAGCATTGTGTATCTTGCCAGGATCGAGATTTTTACTAAGTACTGCCATAATATAAGAGATAATACAAATATAATAAAAAGATAAAAATAGAAAAATTACAATTAAATAATCGAGTATCTGGACTAATATAATTTACTAAAGAAAAGGATCTAGAATAATACAACTATAAAATGAAAATAGATACAATATGTACAAAGCTTTAAAGCAGTACTCAAACCTCCAAAAGGAAACAATACACGACCATAATACTACCATCCCACACCACATATAATAAGAATCATAGTACTCACAGTACAATAAATGCAAAATCACAAAATCGACTCATTTAAAAGTGAAAAAATCACATACATAATAATCCACAAACTTATCCAGTTAACATCTCAGCACAATGCTCACATTGTTACTACATTTCACATAGGCTTAACTAATCATAATTTCAATGTATTTATTTAATATAAAAAAAATAATAAATAATGATAATTTCAATGTATTACTTTAATATTAAAAAATAATAAATAATGAATATTGATTTTGACATTTAATATACCATATATCAAGACAATGAATTAAACATAATATCAAAATTAACAGTTAAATTATTATAAATATACCACATATAATATTCATGATGAAACGATTTGCAACTCTTAATGGAAATCCTATGAAGTGGTAACGGAAAACTACATAGTAGAAATCTCACAGACAATACACTAAGGTCATGCGGATAGCAGCAATTACCTATGCGCACCATATTTATAAAATTGCTATTAGCAACGGATGTTATATATTAATTATATATAAGATACCACAATAAGAAAAAATTCATTATGACTATTCAAAATGAAAAGATATCAATTAAATATCAGATTGTATACATTCATAATTACACGCGCGGAGCAGCATAATAATTTGAATGCTAATATAATACCATTAAAAGTAGACAAGATTCACCAACGGATTTTATCAATAAAACAATAAACCAAAACGAAGAATTAAATTGAATTATAGTAAACAATATTAACCATTTGAAATTAACCATTGAATATAAAAACTTATAGCACATTGAACATGGAAGGAAAAAAAGAATAATATGAATACAATTGAAATTTGTAGAACCAAAGCAGAATCTTCAGGTCCCAAATACTTTGGAACTACAAATGGAGTGTGTGGTTTCATCTTCGTATTTGCCATGAAAAAGCAAAACAATACGAATTTGGGACTACCATCACACAAAAACCAAATTATTAAACAAGGAACAAAGATATTTTACAAAAAGGAGTTGAAAGTAAGTAAAAATAATAGTTATCCATAACAAACAAAAAAGATAAAGCTGAATGGAAATATAATTGAACCGGAAAAAATAATAATCGATATTAACATAAAATTAAATTAATAAAATGATTAAAATTAGAATTAAGAGATAACATTCATATTAACATATAACTTAAAATACATTATTGTTACTTTAATCAGTAACATTTATTGTGACTTTACATGGTAAAAACTCATTATCTTAATATAGGATAATAATAATAAAATAATAATAATAATAATGATAATAATAATAATAATAATAATAAAATAAATAAAAAAATAATAATAGTAACAATATTATTAATAATAATACCAAAAATTATATCAATAACATTAAAAATAATTTGATATTTAAAATATAGCTATTTAACTATAGATATAACTAGACGAATATCCATATATTGGTGTAAATTAAACAGTTTAAAAATTATGTTAAAATAAATAACCCACTCTCAATTTTTTTTTAAATAAATAATTAACCTTTGCGTTTTTATCCAGACAACACCACCCTCCTCCGTACTCTAACATCTACCCACCCAACCAACCTATATATATATATATTTTTATTACTTTTTAACATTTTTAATTTTTTATTATTATTTTTGTTTTATAATTTTTTTATACATTTTTTATGCAAAGAATTATATATAAGATCATGTAATATCTAATTATAAATTAATATATATATATCTGATTTTTGTCATGCAATAACTAACGTATTTATGAACCGATTTGAATGAAACTTGGTATGTACATAGTACATACAAATGTCTCGACCGAGTTCGTTGGCCAGCATCATCCGCCATTTTGTTTCAAAATGGCGGCCATTTTAAATTAAAAAAAATTTTAATTTAAAATTAAATGCGAAAAAATAAAAAGTTGAAAAATATTTTTCTTTTACGTGTTAGAACATAAAACAAGGATTCCAGAACACTTTTTATTTTGTCTATATCTTAAAAAATGATTGAGTTATAGCACTTTGAATTTTTCTTATGGCTGACACTTTGAAACGATCTGATTTTTGTCACGTGATAACACGCGTATTTATGAACGGACTTGAATGAAACTTGGTATGTACATAGTACATACAAATGTCTCAACTGAGTTTGTTGGCCAGCATCATCCGCCATTTTGTTTCAAAATGGCGACCATTTTAAATTTTTTTTTAATTTTAAATTTAAAATTAAATGCGAAAAAATTAAAAGTTGAAAAATATTTTTCTTTTACATGTTAGAACCTAATACAACGATTCCAGAACACTTTTTATTTTGTCTATATTTTGAAAATGATTGAGTTATAGCACTTTGAATTTTTATTATGGCTGACATTTTGAAACGATCTGATTTTTGTCACGTGATAACACGCGTATTTATGAATCGATTTGGATGTAACTTGGTGTGTACATAGTCTATACTAAGGCCTGAATCGAGTTCGATACTCAGTTCCATCCGCCATTTTATTTCAAAATGGCGGCCATTTAAAAATTTTTATAAATTTTAAAATTTTAAATTAGGTACCAGAAAGTGAGAAATTGAAAAAGATTTTTCTTTTATGCATTTGACCTTGATACAAAGATTCCAGAGCATTTTTTGTTTCGTCTGTATCTTAAAAAATAGCTGAGTTATCGCATATAAATATTAATCGCTTTCAATATGAGTGTGCATGTGCACCTGAATTAAGATTTCGACCAATTTCTACTAATTTGAGTTAGTATTTTTGAATAATATAACTTAATTTAAAATAAATAAATATATAAGTATATGAAAGCTACCTCTTCCTCCTGGCACTGCCGGAAGGACTATTTTAAAATACTTTTGTTTGTGTATGAAATGAGTTTTCTGTTAGAATTTAGACTCATTTCTTTTTTGTTTCATTTTGACACTTTTTCATTTCATTTTTAACACTTTCTATTAAGTTTAAAAGTGTTCATGAATTCGGTTTGCTTGTCTGTCTGCCCGTGCTCTAACCAGTGTTGAATGCAGACACTTGCTCCGGGAGGGACTTTTGTGGCTCCCGGGGGGGGGCGACATTATAGAGTTCCAGGAGATAATTTGCAATTTTTGATCATTAAAAGCACAAAATTTCGAATTTTTTGAGGGTGCATTTCAATGCACCCGGGGGAGGGATAACCCTCCCCAGGCCAACCCCTGAATTCAACACTAGCTCTAACTCGCGTAAATACTGTCCGATTTCCATAAAATTCAAAGATTTTATTGGACATTAGTATGGCATGTTCATTGAAAATGAAGAGTGTAGCATCAACAGTTCATTTATAGGAGCACACAAAAAACTTTCGTTACATTATGATCTATGGGAAAAAATTCTTCGTGGTGTACTTTAATAATAATATACTAATTTAAATCTGCTGAAATTTATATATAACACTGAAGTATACGACATGACGATTACTGTTGAATGTGATGTGCATACATTTTAACATTCATTTACAGGGGTGCATGAAAGAATTTGGCTAAAGAAGAAACTGAATAATAATTAAACTTTTGAAGGCTATGAATAATAATTGCTAGAAGTACGTTTTTAGTTATGATAAGCGTTTTTAAATTTAATTATATTTTTAACATGACTTTGGGTAGTTAAATTTTAAATATCCTATACAGGGCTGTACAAAAGTGCTCAAGTACATTTGGTAAATTCACGGAAATTGCAGAATGGGAAATATTCGTTCAATTAAAAAAACTTTTAACATACTATGTAGTATGTATATACAAATCCATAAATCATATACAGAAACACACACACAAAAAGAAATCCGATATTTTTTTTTCCATTATTGATACCAATAGTAGAAATTGGGTTTTCGAGTGCATTATACGCCTTTTCAAATTCTTTATTTAGACATTATCGTTCTCTTTAATATACTATAAAGTTTTGTTACAGTATTCTGAATGTGTTGGAAAATGTTTCATAATCTATGCTGGACGCATGATTTTTCTTTCTAGTTTTCCTTATTTTGGAAACTATGTCACAATTTCAAAAACTTAATCAGTTTTGAGAAAGCACTTTGCAACACCCAGCTATTTTCAAAATTTGAAAATGTATTTTGTATTTTGAATGTATTTTGAAAATACATGTATTTTGTATTTTGAATTTTTTCTTTTGAAAAGTATTTTGTATTTTAGGTTCTCAAAACCAATGTATTTTGTATCGAAAATGATTTTTCGATGTATTTTGCCCAACTCTGCATCTATGGAATGAGGTAATAAAGTACAAATACCTGTAATATCTTGATGAAAATTAATAATTTGCCCACTGTATTCAAGCTAACCCCCTATAATACAGTAAAAACAGGATGAACTTGGGCAATTAGCTTCTCCTGAACGAAAACTAAGCTCTTTATTATTTAGGGATACGGTCCAGGATCCATATTATTAGCTACCGAAAAAATATCTAGTTCATTATTTACTATACATTTATGGCTAATCTTACAAAATCCGTCAGATTGAATTTGCATGCCTAACCAACGACGCCACAGTGGAGTATTTTTCCAATTTAGCCGGCCAAAAGTCATTTTTCGTAACGCTGTTGAGGAGATAAAAATGTAGCTAATTTTGCAGAGAAATAGATGGAGATTCACCATACATTTATAAATTTTTCCGTTGTGCGAGCATTAGAGTACCAGAGAAGGTAAAACTTGATTGTAGCATTAAGTTTTTTCAATGTACTTGAAAGTTCCATTTAGTGCCTGTTTATTTTATTGCGATTTTTACATCGTAAACTTTTGCTTATACCATATAGTTCTGGATTGTGAAAGCCCATGTATATGCGTTTATAATACACATGCATGCATCATATTTGTTTATTTAACTGACATGATTAAGTGACATGAAATGTGCCATATATTTTTTAAAGTTTCGTTATTAATTTCAACATTCTTGAAAACATTTTTTATGTATCCCGGTTGATCCCGATGCTCTTTTTAGCACTTTCCAACAAAGTTGAAAAGTGCTTATGCATTCGGCTTGTCTGGCCGGATGGCCGTATGTCCGGAAAGTATGTAGGATACTTTTTATTGGTGCCACAATTCGCTTTCGTACTGCCCTACAATCGATCGGTATCATTGGTTACTTTGGTAAGAACATGCCCTGCACAGTATTATTTTAAAAATACCGTTTGCTAAATAATTTAATTTTTAATATTATACAAAAAATATCATTTGGTAAAATCAAATGTCTTCTTCGGCTATGATTCTATTGACCTATGAGAGTTAAGTTTCTGCAAGAGTCTGTATACAGGGTGAGTCATAAATATCGAAACAATAGGCTATCTCCTTAAATATTGCCCCTAGACCCATACTTCCAATTGCAAAAATTCATAAAAAAAATGAAATTTTTGATAAGACAAGTTGCAACTCCATGGGGGGTCTATTTGAAAAAATAAGAAAATTAACTTTTTATACGGCCCCCGTAGGAGAAAAATTCCAATTAGGAAAACTTTCCTTATCCAGTCCTGAATAATACACAAAAAGTTGCATCTTCATATCTTCAAAATTCGCGGAGTTATAACCGTTTGAATAATTCATCAGGTTTTAAAGGATTAGATACAAATTGAAATGCGCGCAATTCGAAAGACAATATTACTTTAACAGTTGTAGGAAACGCGTAAAAAATCTATTTTTTTAATCAGAATTTTGTTTTTTTTTTTCTTTTTTGTGATGGTTAGCCATATAATTTGCTAAGAAAATCACATCCTAAAATTTATCATAAAAATTAAAAAATTTTATATGGTTAGTTCTGGTTTAAATAAGATAGTTAAAAATCGTTATAACTCCAAACATTATTTATCGGATTTGAATATCTTTCTATTTAATTAAAAATGAAAATCGGATTTTAGTTTTGTTTCGGGGTTTATGTTTTTCAATATTTATCTTAGAACTATTAAAAATATTTATTTAAAAAGTAATAACTTTTTAAAAAATCATATTTTCAAAAGTAAATAATTTTTCATTTTTTTAAACAAAATAATGTAAAATATTTAAAACTGACCTGTTTCAAGTTTGTACTTTTTTTCTTTAACAATTCTTAACTTTTAATAATTTAAAGACAAGAAATTGTCAGGAAAAAAAGTCATTATACAGAAAAACGAAATGTACTGTTTTACTGCCCATTAGTTATTTAAAAGAATGCTTTCCTAAGATGCAGATTGTTTTTTTTTAAAATTTAGCTCTCACAACTTCAAGCTTTTTATCGTCTTAGAGAGGCCTTTAAAAAATCTGTATTCTGATCTCAGGTCAAATCAGGACCGAGACGTTACTTTTTTTCTGAAGACTCGCCTATCCGGGCCTAACGTATTTTTCATACCGGAGATACTTAGGTGTGCACTGGACGAAATTTTAAATCCCGGTCTCGAACAATCCGTATTAAAGTCACAGCCTCTGACTGACCTAATACGTGCATAAAATAAGTAAAATTTGGTTCAATCAATATTTTTACAAAAACCACAAACTTTAATATCGCTTTTATTTAAAAAAAATCTTTAAAATTGATTTTTTAAGAATGGTATATTTAAATGCTAAAAAGTTAAACAAAATAAAACCAGAGAAAAAAAATCTGCCTATAATGGAATTCTGTCTTAAACAGAAAATATGTTGATCCATGCAAAATAAATACAATAATACCTGAGAAAAAAATAAACTCCATTTAACCCTCCTAGGAAGGGCATTTGTCTATTATGTATGTTTTCTTTCCTATGTGATTCCGTCTTAAAAGGTTTTACTGTATAGCTTTTTACAAAGTCTCCAACGCACGGGATAGCGATAATAAAATATAAGTGGAACATTTACATATAAACAGAGATTCATTGATAAAATGAATATATCACAGCCTTTGGCGCTTCTTTAATAGTAAAAAGTATAAATATAAAAATCAGAATTCTATAAAGTATTTTTGGTCAGAACTCCTCCACGCATAACAATTTTTAACTATACTGAAGAAAAAACTATCTAGAAATTCACGGCTGAGCCGGCTATGATTTAAGCTTTTTTCCAGGCTGGTCCGGATTATGATGTCAACATTATTTCATGCCGGGCAGAACTTTTTTCCCTATGGGTCGGTTTAGGACCGGACCTATGTATTTTGATCTATTCAGACCTCCAGTGCTAATGATCAACATGTTTAGAAAACAAGTTTTGATTTAAATCAATACGCTATTTTATTATGTCCAAATAACAGGCACGGTCTTAAACCGACATATAATAACGAACAATTTGTGAATGATCCCATATTTGCTTTGAAAATGGATGAAAAAGACATCGTTTACAAGCATGGTAAAGTGGTGTAAGTCACGAATTTTTGAGAATTTTGGATTTTAATATCTTTGTCAGATTTTCAGATACGGAGATGAAATTTTTTTTGTTCAAATTAGGAATGGATAAGGAATAATTTCCTAATTGGGAATTTTGCTCTACGGGGGCCGTATAAAAATTTAATTTTCGTATTTTTTCATATAGACCCCCCTCCCATGGAGCTACAACTTATATTATCAGAAATTTCACCTTTTTTTGAGTTTTTGCAATTGGAAGTATGGATCTAGAGGCAATATTTAAGGAGATAGCCTATTGTTTCGATATTTATGACTCACCCTGTATTTCACTAAGAAAAAAAATCCCATTTTACATTGAAAAATCTGTTTGGCATCAATTGCTGGTAGATTAATTGTCCATGATGCAAACCATGTATTAACCATGATTCACAGTAAAATGCGCAATGACACATGTGAAACAAAATTAACAATGCTTAGATTCATTTATGGAGGTATTTCAAAAGATTTACAGTTTGAAAATAACTAACAAGATTAGAGAGAGGTCACTGGAGTTTGTATTATCCATTCTCGATGTAAGCATCGGAATATCCGAGAGCATTTTTCATTATCGAATGGATAATACCTTAAAAATTAGCGTATTCAGTCAGAGAAGGAAAGGGATCTGGTGGATCAAGACAGGAGAATACTTCAGCATGACTTTAAATTAAAAATGCGGTTACTTGTTGAGATACCCAAACCGGGATATGGGAACACGAGCCTAATGGTCATTACTGGTTTGCATTGTGCTGTAAAAATCGCGGCTATAAATTTTAATTTACTCTTTCATTTCAAGGTCATCTTAGAGGCATTGTCAAAAAATATATCAAAATTTTTTCTGGGTATGACATACATGGTCAAATTATATGCGAATTTATATCTATTGTACTCCATGGTGGCAATAGCTCCTAAAATTTTAAAACATGTTGCTACAATTATTATAGTGGTATTAATTAAATTATTAATACCACTTTAATTACTACAGCTCTCTGAAGATTTACTTGCTTGTAATAATACTTTTCGGCAATATCGCAACATTTTTAACTGGAAATTTTCAAGAGAATCGTATATTTAACACATTCTATATCAATAAATGTTACCTTCAAATCGTCTTTTATCTTGTGTGGGAGGCATAAGAAATAAAAAATGAATAAATAAATAAATAAGACTTTAATTTTACTTCACCCTACTGAAATTTACAGCATTGATATAGGCCATCAGTGTAACTTAGATCCCATTAGTGATAAAAATTAGTCCGAAGGCGAATCATCAGATGAATAATCTTTATATTTTGTCACAGATTATGTGTACACATTCTTATATGAGTGACTTTTGTGTATTTTATACACATTTAATAAAATACCGTATTTACTGTATAAGGCGCACTTTTTTCCAAAAAATTAGGGCAAAACTCTTAGGTGTGCCTTATACACGGAATAATTTTTTACTGTTGGATGCAGTTGAACTATATACATAGGAAACAAGAAATTATTCAAAGAAGATATTAAAACTCGGAAAATGTTACTTAATTGAAGTATTACTGCATATTTATTTCATTCCTTGCAGTTTTTTATACAACAGGGCTAATGATATTATCTAAGCGCTAATTAGCAATTCTCTTTACCGTCACTCATTCCTATTTCCCGTCATTCTCTTACAACCGAAAGTCTAAAAATGCATTTTCGTCTTGTTTTCTGGCCTGGTGTAATGTTTGTTTCGACTTTTCTTTACAGAAATTCATTTAGTCATTCTTCATTACCGTATCAAATTTATGGTGTGCGTTATATACGAGATTTTAAGAAATCACCATTTTTACTTGTAAAGTAGGGGTGCGCCTTATACACGCGTGCGCCCTATACACGAGTAAATACCGTAACTCATAAAACCGTAACACTGAAGTTATAAGTTAATGTTTGGTTTCTTTAAATTACTTTTGATTAACTCTGTAAAACTGTAAAAATTATTTTTTTTAATTAAAAAAATGTAAAAAGATTTGAAAAGATTTTTTTTTTTAAATTTTCAACATGTTTTGATATTGATTTAGTACTGGTATTTGATATTGTTTTTAGAACATCGAAAGACTCATAATAACAAAAAGGTAAAAATACTGTATGTACTTGAATTTGTGAAAGAAATTGCAATATAGCGTTAAAAAGTTTTGTTTTTCAGTTACTCAATATGAAAAAATACTTTTCAACAAAGCGATCCAATGTTAATCGCATGAAGAGTATTTATTATTATTTTATTGCAGTTTAAATGCACTTTACATGTTACAATGTTTTTCATGTACCCTGTATATATTTTTAAAAAAAATCTTTTTTTTTTTTTTTTTTTTTTTTTTTGACGAAAACTACTAAAAAGTGGCAATAATATGATAAACCAGGCAATAGTAAACTTTACTCCCTTTTTTCAGTAAGAAATAATTTTGGCCGGCTAAATCCAACAAATACCCTACTGTGCGACGATGACAAATTTTACAAATATATAATTTTAAATTTTTTTGTGCATCGTCGAAATTTAAAGCATTTTTTCGAGCATATGCATTCTCTGTCAGAAGAAATTTGTCATGTCGTTCTTTTGGCATAGATCTCATATAAGCACCACATTGGCGCTATTTTTTTTTTCAGATGCCCTTTTTTAAAATTATATAAATTGTTCTGTTTTATAGATATTAATCAAACTTTTTAAAATTTATTGTTATTCCCTTTTTAAAAATTATATGGTAACTGGCATTCGAAAACGAAGTTTTTTTCAAATTGGCATCGGAAAAAATCGTGCCAATGTGGTGTGTATATGACATCTGTGCTGTTGGTTTTTACGCTGATATCTAACCTCTTGCCTTAAAGCTATATCATACTCGCGTTCTTTTCAACCACAACCAGTAAGTGTAGATTTTCTACGCATTTTTTAAATTAGACCTAAAAATGGCTTAATACATTCCATAAATTGTTTTTAAATGACAAACTATTTAAAACTAATACTACATGTATGATGAGTATTATAATATATGTGTTTCATTTGGTTCAATTTTCAACCTTCGAATTCAAATAACTCTTTATATAATGAATTTAACAATTTTATTTGTTAACTATTTGGAAATAGTTGTTGTTCTTGGTAGAGAATTGAGAAATCTGAAGCATATATGAATCTATTGGTTGAATTTCACAAATTATTTCATTTCATTCGTTTCAAGTTTAATGTCCAAAAATGGAATACTTTTGTTTTTTATTTTATTCGTTTTCTGATTGGTCCAAGTTTAATGTCCAAAAACGGAATACTTCTGTTGCCACGATGACAAAAAGAATAATAAAAGCTTTTTAAAAATTAATAATTTAAAAACAAATTTTGATAAAAATTTCAAACAAATTTCATTAAAAAGTACATTTTTTTCTCTACGCATTGGTGTAAAAATTTAAAACGTGGGATGTTTAGTATTTTAAAAATTTGCAATTCCGAAAATTGTAAAACTGAAATTTCATTTAAAATTTGTGATGAGTCCAGGAATATTAATATTTAATCCATGTCGTACGTAATATAAGCTGCTCAGAAATCAGCGGGATTAACTCCATCAAATAAAAATGCGCATTTTAAACAGTTGAAGTTGTCTATTTATAAATTACATTTTTTTTTTTTTTTTTTTTTTTTTTTTATCATTGGTCTAGGAATATTAAAGTTTAATGCACGGCGTACGTAATATATGACTCGTTATAATCATCCTAATAGTGATGTTAATTATTAATACTAACTTAAATATAGAATTTCTTTGAAAATATCATTTTCCAAATTACTTCCAATTCTTTTGTTGCCATTAAAAAATCATAATATAATTCTTTTAATATGCGTAAGTGTCATCAGCTAAATGATTTTGTCGGAATAAAGAAAAAACATTTTATTTATTTTATTAATCGTGATTTATCTGTATTTGCTAACTCCATGGTTTACTTCTGAAAATCGTTACTTTCTGAAAATATACATGTTCCATTTTTTTATTGCCAAAAATGCGTCCGTAATGGAAAAGCATGTAAAATAAATTAATTAAAATAATAATTTTTAGAAACGTTATTCGGTAAAAAAAAAAAAATAATAATAATAATAATAATATTCTGCAAATCTACAGATCATAATTTATTTTTGTGTTTAATTTTAAGTCAAAATACTGAATAGTTTTTTTGTAATGTGTACGACAAATTGCAATTTGAGTGGCATAGTAGAGGATTCGCTTCGCTCATCCTAATAATTTCAACCCCATGCACAAAATAAGGGTAAAAAGTAGTTGTTCGTTACTCTAAAGTCTAAAGCGCCCTCTATCGACAATTTTGAACGTAATCGTTAAATTTTTTTTACAAACAAATCGTGATATAAAGAATAATTTTAGCGAAAACCGCAAACGAATCCATCCTTTTTTCCGTTTTTTATAATCGTTTGAAGTTTTGGACCTTAAACTTTATTGGCCCTTAGCTCCTACGGAAGACATTTGCGACCCATGGTTTCCCATTTAATAATGTTTGTCTTCATGTCTACTATCACCCCTCAAAGTTTGTCGGTCTGGCAGCGAAACACCCTTCGTATATATATATACAGGGTGTCCCTAAACAAATGGTATATACGCTAAATACGTAATATACGTAAATAGGAAACCAAGGGTCCCAAACGTTTTTCAAAGGAGATAGCCGCCATTAAAGTTTGGGGTCCAAAATTTCAAATACACATAAAAAACGGAAAAATTATTCGATTGATTTGCGGTTTTCACTAAAACTATTCTTTATGTTGGTATTTTCTTGAAAATAAATTATAAAGATAAATTTAAAAAAATGCCGATAGAGGACGCTTTAGACTTTGAAGTAATGAAAAACTATTTTTTGCCTTGATATTTTGCATCTCATTAAATGGTTTCGTAACCTTAGACTTAAGTTTTGAGCTCAAAATCTGAATAGTTGGGAGTTGTTAAGTAGCACAAACTTAACTATGTTCAGATGGTTTAAATTTTCAATGATTATAAAAAACGGAAAAATTGGTCGATTGATTTGCGGTTTTTACAAAAACTATTCTTTATGTCGGTATTTTATTGAAAACGAATTATAAAGATAAATTTCAAAAAATGCCGATAGAGGGCGCTTTAGACTTTGGAGTAACGAGTAACTATTTTTTACGTTATATTTTGCATCTGATTAAATGTTTTCGTAAACTTAGACTTAAACTTAAATTTTGAGCTCAAAATCTGAATATTTGGAAGTCGTTAATTAGCACAAACTAAACTGTGTTCAAAGGGTTCAAATTTCAAATTATTATAAAAAACGGAAAAATTGGTCGATTCGTTTGCGGTTTAAAATAAGACTATTCTTTAAGTCAGTATCTTCTTGAAAATAAATTTTAAAGATAAATTTGAAAAAAATCCGTTAGAGGGCGCCTTAACCTGCAGAGTAACCAACAACTAATTTTAACCGTTACTTTTTGTATCTAATTAAATGCTTTCCAAAACTTATTAAATGTTTTCGAAATCTTAGATTCAAACTTAAATTTTGAACTCAAATTCTGAATCGTTGGGAGGGCTTAAGAAGCGCAAACTGAAATGTGTTCCAGCAGTTGAAATTTACCCCCTTCCACACACACACACATCGAACACAATTCACTTTTGCGCTACTTAAACACTCGCAACGATTCAGAATTTGATCTCAAAATTTAAATCTAAGCATTTGAAATCATTTAATGAGATTTAAAAAAATAACGGTCATAAATAGTTGTACGCTATTCCAATGTCTAAGGCGCCCTCTATGGGCAATTGTGAAATTTATCTTTAAAATTTGATTAAAAATTTGATTGTTGCCATATGTATGGAGAAACTCAATTTGATTCGAAAAATATATTTTCCATTTCCATACTAATAGTGTAGTCGTAAAAAAGAAGGAAAAAAACTGGAAAGTATACAATTTAAGTGGAAGGTATGCGCTAAATTCAGAGGATATATCCTAGAATGTTTAACTATAGCTTTTTTGTGAAACAAAGGGTACACTGTGGTCTTTAAAAATATCCAGAAAGTATACGGAGTATACCTTTGTGCACCATCCAATACAACCCTGCAAAAAAGCTAACAATCTCTTTGGGATAAGACTGAAATTTATCATACTCATTTAGAATTTTTCATGGAAATCACGAATTTTACCCCCCCCCCCATAACTCACAATTTCAATAGGAATTCAGTATTTTCACAACATTCACTGCAATTCGATATTTTAGTAAGATTTTAAAATGAATTTAATAAGCAATTTTAGTTCATATCGTTTACCGTAAAATACCGAAAATGAACCATCTGTTTAGGAGACCAGAAATTCTAATAATTTTAATTGGGATTTGAAATGGAACTTTTTTTCGAAAATGTAAGAAAATTGGGTACTGCTCTGTTATTCCGTCGACCATTTTCAGCAAATTATAAAAAATCGCCAAGGTTATACATGTTGACAAAATTTTATTTTAAATAACGAAAGAACAAATAAACTAATGAAATCTGAATAAAATTACAAATCATTTAATGGCGATTTAAACACGTGTGTCGTATTTAATGTCATTGAATGTGACACTCACGATCATCCATTACTGGCATTAAATCCTATAGTTTTTTGGGCGACAAGACAACCAAGTAGTACCGAAAATTGGTTAAATGGGGGAGAATGTTTGGAATTCCTGAAATTTCACAAGATTTTTGCAATTTGCAAAATGAAATCAGATCAAATTTAATTTTCTTGGTTTTATAATTATTATTAGAAAAAAAAATGTGTATAATAGTAGCGAGGATCCCAGTACAGATTTCGGAAAAAACTTTTTTATATGCCTTAAAGGCCAACACTAGGCTCAGAGAAAGACCCGTATGATAATGTAAAGTCTATGAGAGCGTTCTTTTCAAACATCTCGCCCAAATTTCAATAGTTTTGCATAGGATAACTGAGGACGATCTACAATCGGCCAGGCTTTTTCTTTTTCGATTTTACTTATATATATCTTTTTATATTATGATAGTTTCTATTTCACAACAGATTTAAACAGGTTTTGAAATTTAAAGTAATTTAAGAAAAAAAATCAGAAACCGAAATTACAAAAAAGTAAAAACTATATAGGCCTGTTGTAGATCGTCCTCAGCTATCCTATGCAAAACTATTGAAATTTGAGCGAGATATTTGAAAAGAACGTTCCCATAGACATTACATTATCATCCGGGTCTTTCTCTGTGTCTAGTGTTGGCCCTTAATAATGTGACAAAACAGTATTTAATCGTTTTTTCAAAAAACACTTCAATCTCAGCAAATCAGTCAATAGATGGTGCTGCCATCTATTGACATTATTTAACTATACATCTAAGTAATTTTAAATAATGTTGAAAATTTTTAAATTTGCGAAAATTTTTAAATTTCTTCTTTACTGCTACAATAACAAACAGAAAGAGGTTAAAATATTGCGTATAAATATATATGTGCATGTATATTTTATGCGTTTCTAACGAAATATCTGAATTATAATAGATTTTAAATAGTATTAGTAGTATATGGTACCTACTATGGAACACTTTTTATATTCCACTAAACGCAAATATTTAACGATTTTTGTAAGATTTTCATCAAAAAGTTTGTCTGTCTAAATATAGAGGATGTAACTATTTTAGTACGATTTATCGAGTAAATGATGATAAAAAATGCATGATTTGCATTGGTTGGATATTTTATTTTTTCTACTAAATTATGTAAAGACGAAGTTTTAAGAAAGGGTTATGGAATAAAGAATCATGATTATAAATAATAACGTAATCAATTGAGATGAAATATTTATCAATTTTAAATGCTAATATTTAATTATTGTAGTGATGAAAAAATTTTGCCTGACGCCCTTAGTTTACGAAATGCTAATAAACAATCTTCCTCTAGGATAGTCTTGATAGGAAAAGCAAAGAGCTGCATTGTATAATATTATTATCAATTGCATTACATTGATGTCTGAAATAAAAGTTAAATGCTTTTTATCCTATGTTTTAATAGATAACCAATTCTTTTTACTTATAGTTATAAATACTAATCTGGTAGTTTGATATTTTCATAGTTCGATAAAATTAAAAAAAATAGTTTGTGTCGAAATGAACACATCTTTGACAGCAAGAAATTTATTTTGAATTTCAGTAAATTTTATTTAGGGGTTTGAAATTTTCATAGATCGATAAATGGCCCATTCGATTATTGTAAGATTTATCGGGCAAAAGGTTATAGAATAATTGCTTGATTAGCATTAGTTGGATATTTTTTTGAAAATTAAATAAATATTTTATCCTCTGTAATTCCCACCGCGGTTGAGTCGCGATAGGAATTACCAGTCCATTTTCTAGAAATCTAGTCCATATTCAAGTCAAGTCCGTGATCTATTTAAAATAATATTTCCAGAAATCGAGTCCATTGTCAAGTCCATGATTTTAAATCATCTTTACATTAATCGAATTGTATTTCCATTTTTCTTTTTCATGAGGATACAGTTCGAAGGCTGCTAATATCTTAGGAAGGAGCCTTCTTAATTCTGTATAAGATTCTCCAGTGAATAATAATTTCTGATATTCACCAACATCTTTACAAAACTTTCTTAAATTTTGTTCGCAAGTGCTTTTCATCTTTTTTATATTGTTTTGTTCCAAAAACTTCTCAAGAAAAATCTGCCAGTTTTCTCTTTTTTTTAACTTTCTGTGTTTTTCTTTTAGATCGCATAATATATATCCCATTTCAAAGCATTTCCAAACGGTAATTTGCTTAGAAAAATAATAATTCAAGAAAGCATTTTTGGCATTTTCTAAAGTATCATTCCATGACAAATTATCAGGTAGATCAAACTTCACATTATAATTAAAACGATTATAATTCTCTTCAAGTTTTCGTAATAATTCTTTCAATTCATCTGGATCAAAACTTGATCCAATTTTTTTTCTTTCTTTCATCAATTGATTATAAATCAAAACGACTTTACCTTCAGTTAGGAAATATGATTCTTCGTAGACGGGTATATCCTCTCTGCATCTTACACATTCTTCTATGTAATTTTTAATTATACTATTGAAATCTCTTATTAAAGCGGACATCTTTCTTCGGCAGTGGTCAGCTCGCAAATAACGAAAAACATGATGAAAACAGGAAACGACTAATCCGCCTACGCTTTACTCTAGAATGTTCTTCAGAAACAAAATGGCAGCGGTTTGACATTTCCTAGAAAAGAAATGAGGGCGATCTCAGACAGGAAATGCGCTGCCGACATTGACCTTCGCCAGTGATTGTCATAAAACCAGAGCGCTGAATAGAGAAAGAAAACGGAAATTTGAAAGATACTTGCAAACAATAATAGCATTCGGAGATTTTAAATTTATCATAAGTATTTTAATACTCTTAAAGTATGTTTGAAAAAGGAAGGCTATTTAAGAAATGGTTAGAGTAATTGAAAGATTTATAAACCTTTTTATTTTTCGTCTTTATTCAAAAGTACTCTCAATTCATTAATAAATCGTGTTAAAATATTTTTTAATTCGAAAATTTCATCCATTAATTTTTCTCTGTTCGGTAGTTCTTCTTCATAATAATGACCAAATTTTTTATTTAATTCACCCAGTTGAACGGAAAGAATTTTTTTCCATTTATCGTTGTAAAAATTATCTGGTAATTGATCAAACTTATATTCAATGAGATTACAAAAATCTAGTTTATGCATATACTTTTCTAAAAATCTTTCACCAAATGTTTGAAAACGGGTTATTAATAGCCAATTAAGTCCTTCTTCCAATGTGCACATAGTATTTTCTGCCAACTGTTGAAATTGAGATACTTTATGTAAATCTAATTTTTCATGATAGGTTTGAATAAATTCGTCACTTAAGGTTTGATATTGAGATATAACAACCCAATTTATATAATTCGAATGTTTTAATATAAATTCCTCAGACAGCTTCTGATTTTTACAAACTAAATTCCAGTCTAATTCTTCTTTATATTTTTCTATAAATTTTTCCGAAAGTTTTTGAAAAATGCATATAACATTCCATTCGATATAATCTATGAGTTCTTCCATAAAACATTCGGATAATACGGAATATCTACAAACTAACTTCCAATTGAGTTTATCCTTCAAATTTCGAAGGACATCTTCGGATAAATTTTTCGTCTTAGAAAATTCGTCCCAGTTGATATCCATTTAATAATGAAATATTTTTAAAAAGGAATTTTTTCAATATGCATCCAAGGTTTTAAGGTAACTGGAAAATTACTTTTGGATTTTATCAAAAATGTAATCATGTCACCACTTTTTCCATAATCAAAACGAGTTAAGGAATAATCATCAAACATTTCTCCGCTTAAAATTATTTTATCTTCGATTTTTAGTTCTAACTCTGTAGCCCTATTTTTGCCGATTAAACTATTATATATTAAATATATAGTAATTTTCATATGCATATCTGTAGATAATCGCATATCTTGATCCAGTAATTTAGAACTCATCATATCGAAATTTACTTTGGTAAATTCTTTTCCTGTAAAAGTCTGAAAATCCTTCACTGTAACCCAGATATCTTTACTGTCTACATATATTTTATTGACTATGTCTTTATCGTTTTCGGGTTCTGGAATGTTGGTAATTATTTTATTTTTTGCATCAAATTTATCATTCTTTAATACTAATGCATTTTTTTCTAAATATCGTTTATTCACAACATTTTTATCATCTTTTGGATCTGCGACGTTTCCTATTCTTTTTCCTTTGGCGTCGTAAGCTTTTCCTTCGATAAGATGTAAAGTGTTTTCATCCAATTCTTTAATTCTCTTACCCGTTTCTTCGGTGAAGGTTAAAAAATTACTATCGTAATTAATATTATTTTTCTCTATAAAATCTTTTAGTTCAAAATGATTGTTTTCTATTTTATTCAAAACAAAACTTTTAGTGGTTAAATCTAAATCATCGATTGGATTTGAAGCATTTTTTAATATCTTATTATCCATATCGAAATTTCCATCCGGCGTTAATTTAAAACCGATACCTGGAGGTCCTACAGCGCCTTTTTGTACAGGATTATCATACGGTGGATAATAAACAGCCATTTATAAAGACTAAAAAATGTTATTCTCCTAACGTTTTAATCATAGTAATTTCTTTTTTATTCATATTTAATATACATTTCTTCCTTACTTCTAAAATATAATAAAATACATATTCTTTGGTTGTTTCATTTTCTAATTTCCAATTGAATTCTATTCTCAAATTTTCAAGAGTGGTATAGTTGACATGATTTGACAAATCAAAATGAATTATGGGATATAATTTACCAAAATCTGAGTAGTTTACCATACAACCGGTTTCTGTGTTTAGATTATTGAGACCTGATTCCAGAAAAGATTCATATAATCTATTATATTCTTTTTTACCAAAATCCATAGTATATCGCTCTGCTGGTAATGGCGATCTGTTAATCATCAACCAACATTCGATCATATTCAAATTATCAAATATCATATTATTTTTTTTAGGATTTTAATTTCTTTCGAAATATTGCGGTATGACGAATAATCTTAAAACTTCATCGGATGTAGCCGATATAGAATCGGAACCGCTTTTATATTTATTAATAGGACTAGATCTGTTAATTTCATACTGATTCCAGTTTATTTCTATATCCGTATTAGATAATTTTAATTCATTATAGAGAATCTCCGCTCCATTTTTAAAGTCGACGTATCTCACCCACAGAGTCACCCACTCACCCACTCACCCACTATGTCTTCAATTTCTACTTTATAATCTGGATTTGCAACGTCTGTGTAAATCATATTTCTACTATCGTCTCTTTGGAATTCCAGTCTTATTTTGAAACCAGAAATGGCTTTTTTATATTCTGCGACGAAATCAAAAATTTCCTTTAAAGGCGTCCATGTTGTAACTGAATTACTATTTTTCGACAATTCCCATCTTTTTTTAAATCCTTTATTGTAGTTTTCATTTTTTACAATTTTTAATTTATTGACGATATCTGTTACAGGGGTGGTAGCCGTTATCGTACCATCGCTTTCAAGTAAACTTTTATTTCTATCAGCACTATCACTGGTATCTGGATAAAAACCTATATTGGTGGCTTCTGATGTTGAATAATCTCTGGTATAATCCTTCAGTCTCTTAACCTGCAGAATGTAAGAGTGATAGTCTTCAACTGATTCGATTATTTGTTTACCTATCTGAAGTTTTACGCCTTTCATAGAACATACAGCTGCGACATTATCGTCGTTTATAGAATTGCCATTGGATTTTATAATTTTCCACTTTGTCTCCAGATAACTCTCCGATAGTGAAATAGGATCATTGGTATCAGTAATTTCGAAATGAAACGTCGTATTTTCTTTTTTGTCATTATGGCTTGTACTAGGCAATCTTATTTTTTTTAATTCGCTACTTTTTATATCGTTATTATAATAATAATGAGTATCTCTCAGATCATAAATTTTTTCCATTTATTTAGGAAGAATTTTTAGACCTGTTCCTTTCATCTTTTTTGAAAATATTTCTTTCAATATGTCAGCATCAGTCAATTTGTCAACAACTGCTTTTTCATTCAAATCTACTTTTTTAGATTTAAAAAATACTTTTCCTTGAATTCTTTTACTTTTCCTATATAATCTGTGTTGATTCATTTATTTATTGTGAAAATTTAGTTAATATCAATTGATATATTTTTTCAACATAGTCTTCTTTTTCCTCTACGACTCTAAAATTATACTCAATTAAACCTTTATTTAAATCAATTAATTCGCCATTTTGATTCGTAACTGTCATCCTTATTCTACGAATTGAATCCCTATTTTTCACAGGATAATATATTAAATTATTGAATTCTTTCGAAATGATAACACCCGGTACATCCCTCGGTGTAAAAGAATAAATAACTTCTGAATTATTCTGGTTGATTAAAGATCCATTCACTACATCACAATGGATATATATAATGTCGTTTCCGTTTGTTATATCCGCTATATTTTCACCTTCTATTACAGTCTCTTCATCTAGACTTTTATAAACTTTTTTTTCAAAGCCTATTAACTTATGAAAATCGCTTTTTGTTAAGTCGATATTCCAACCTTTAGTTAATTTAATAAGCATTTTTAGTCTAGATTGTATTCTACCAAATTTTACCGGAGGATCGTCTGAAGCAAACGCTTTCATTACATCTATATTTAAATCTTCAACATTTTTATTACCATAAGGAATAGTGATAGATTTAACATTATTCTCATCTGTGTACACGTCAAACGTATTAGTTTTATCTGTTATGTTAAACCATGAAACTGTCATAGTAAAAGATTGCAATGCTAATTTTTTTAATTTAAGAGGTTTAGGAAATTCAACAGTGAAATCCTCTGATTTTCATGACTTTTTGGTTTCAATTTGATCATTTATTAGACAGAAAAAAAGCTGGCGATTTAAAGATGAAAAACAAGCTCTTCGTTATAATCGCTAGGCTGTTGAGTAAATGAATTAAGTACACATTCTGGGCATTTACCTTTATTTCTTTCCTTTATATATTTCATACAAAATAATCCACAGTTTACAGATGTAGGTTTTTGTAAAAAGCTGTCATTGTGAGCTATATTAATTTTTTTATTGGAATGTTTAAGAAATTTCATAATATTTTCAGGAATATATTTTTCTTTGAGTTTAATATTTTTATATATATATTCCCCAAAAGGATCGAAATATTCTACATAATTATATTTCGGGTCATTATAGTAACAAACCCAATGTGTTCCAGGACCCGTCGAAATATCTAAATTAATAATCCCACTTTCAAAATTTCCAATCTTTTTAGGAAGTAAATCGGAAGAGAAAACACCTCTGAATCCTTTTTCATCTTTCATATTTTCTTTAATCGTTTTATCCGATATACCCAATTTTGTTATCGGGATTTTTTTTTTAGACAGGAAAGCTGGCCTTTTTTTAAGACCAGATCCTTTGTTTTCCCAAGGTTGAAAAACTCCAGATCCTGAAATTTTATCCAGGATTTTTTTAGTTCCCCAACCCGCCGCACCACTCGCAGCACCGAGTCCTAGTGATGTTAATATAGGAATTAAAAAGGGTAAAAATCCACCGTTTTTATCTAATTGAGTTTTGCTTATATTTATTCTTTTACCTTTACGAATCTGATTAATCTGTGTTTTAGTTAAATACATCTCATAATTAGGAGTTTTAGAATTGTCTATCTGCAGTGTCAGTTCTTCTTTTTTTCTGAGAGCTGATTTCAATTTACTAATCTGCCCGTCACTCAAATGAATCTTCTTTTTTACATAACTCATTTATTAGGCAGCAAAAAGCTGACGCTTTCAAAGAAGAAATTGGTTGTGTAATCGTTCTTTATCTCCGTTAGTTATTTTTTTAGCTTTAATGAGTTTGTCTATTAGTAGTTTGATTTCATTTCTTAATTTTTTCGACTTGCTACCTTGACAAACTTTATCCAATAATTCAGACAGTAAACCTAATCCTTTCCCCACTTTCATTACTTCGCTACCTCGAATTGTAGTTAATCTAGCCATATATTTTTGTAGCTCCCCTTCGTTTAATTTAACAGCGTTTAATTCATCCTTTTTCTGACTTAATTCATCCTCTGAAAGATTTCTAGCCCTATTAATTGTACTTTGTAAGTTGCCTTTTTTCCTCGATAATTCTTCTTTTAACTGCTTTGCCTTTGTATACATTTCATCTAATTTTTCTTGATTGTCTAGGAGTTTCGAAGGTCTGTATAATTGTACAGATTTTAAATAATCTGTATCTAAATATTGATCAACATTATAAGTAAATAGCGGTTCTTTATATAATCCTTGGACATCTTCGATCGCTTCAGGAATAATTCTAGAAGATTCTGCAATGGGCTGTAAAGATATATTTAATTCGTCCAATTTATCATTGATAGCTTTAATATTTTCTTTTCTACTTTTATCCTGTTCTTCTAATTTTTTAGTGACAGGTTTATGAAATTCAGTTAAACTTTTGTCTATGCCTAGCTTTCTGTCACGCTGTGCTTCATTATTTTTTCTAATATCTGCTTGTAATTTGACCAGTTTTATTGCATTTTTTAATTCTTCTTTTTGTTTCTTATTTCGATCTTTTTCTAAATCGTTTATTTTATCCATTTATAGACAGCGAAAAGCTGTCGCTTTCTAGTTTAAATTTTTTACTGACAGCTAATTAGAAGCGATAGCTTAGACGCCTATTTTTACTGTCAGCTAATATGTTTTTACTGGTAGCAATTTTATTTTTTACTAGCTGTAAATTTTAACAGTAAATAAATGATAAAAATTAAAAATTATACAGAACCGGAAGAATTGCCGGATCCCAAACAAAACTGTTTTTTACCCAGACATCCTTTCAGATTATTAATAATCGGCCCATCAGGTTGTGGAAAGACAAATTTACTAATAAATTTATTAAACGGTTTTGAGAATCCAAGTAATTTAAGATTAGATTTCGATGCTTTATATTTATGCGCAAAAGACATTTTCGAGCCAAAGTATTCTAAATTACAAGAAAATTACACACTGTTTGAAGGCTTTGAAAGAGACGATATTTTAAAATGTAAAAAAATAAATAAAAATAAAAAAACGGAATTATTAAAATTGTATGATAAATATAAAAAGAAAGTATTATTTTCTTCAGATTTGAGTGAATTTATTACTGTCGATGATTTAGATTCCTCAGAAAAAAACCTCGTTGTGTTCGACGATTGTGTTACAGAAAAAGATCAGAAAGTTATAGAGGATTTGTTTATAAGAGGTCGAAAGAAAAATGCATCCATTATTTATTTAACGCAGTCTTATTACTCAACTCCTAAAGACATTAGAAAAAATTGCAATTATTTCATATTTTTTAAGCTACAGCCTAGAGAAATCAGTCAGATAATCAGAGAAATAGACGGAAATCTAACGAAAAAGGAATTTCTAGAAAAATATAAATCTTGTACGGGTAATTTCTTTATGTTAGACTTAGTAAATTCTGAAATGAGATACAGAAGAAATTTTGAACCTCTATAAATGGAAGAATATTTAGAAAAGAGATTATATGTTTATCGGAAAAGTTACAATTTGTATCAAAAGATAAGTGTTTCCTTATCTGTTAGCAAATTTATGCTGAGTGCCTCGAGTCTAACAGCATTTGCTTTCATACCACTGGCTGCTTTGAGTTTGAGTGCTGGAATTGTAGAAGTTATTGAGAAATCTTTAAATATTTTAGAACGAAAAGAAGAATACAAGCAATGTTATAATTTTTATAAACAACAATTAAATTTGTTGAAAGCTAAAAAAATTTCAGAAGAAGAAGTGTATGTTAGAGAACAAGATTTTATAAATAATTTAGTATACTTCCCAATCGAAAAGTATGTGAAAAAAGTACAGTTGAATGGATATAAATATTCTTCTTAGAAAGCTTCAACTTTTTGCTGTCTAATAAATGAGTTGTAAATGTAAAAAATTTGTTATTACGTCTTTAACTAAAAAGGGTAATTTTAAAGGCGGTTGTTTAAAATGCGGACAAACGGGATCGGGTTTTCTGAATAAAGTCATTAGTAATTTACCTTTCGAAATGCATTTACCAGGCCATAATTTTACAGGCCCAGGAACCCAATTATTATGGGGGAAAACACGATTAAATCCAGATTTAACGTATAAAAATTCGTCTAAACCTGTTAACAGAGTGGATGAAATTGCATATAAACATGACAAATGTTATTTAGAAAATAAAGATACAAAAAGTAGAAATGAAGTATGCGATAAGAATATGATTGATGAACTAGATAATCTTGAAAATCCTACTCTTAGAGAAAGAATTGAAAGAGGAATTGTAAAACCGATTATTAAAGCTAAAAAATCTTTTGGTATGGGAAATACACAGATCTATTGTTTAAAATGTAAAAACCATACAGAAACAAAAGATATTAAAAATACAATGTCTAAAAATAACAGGCCAATGATGAAAGGTATTTGTCTAGATTGTGGTTCTAAAAAGAGTGTTTTTTTAGGAAAACCTTAGGGATGAAAGATCCTAAAAATATCTTAGAAAAAATATATTATCATCCTGAAAGTGGTTACTGTGGGATCAATGAATTAAAACGGAAAACAGGTTTCAGTCAAAAGCAAATTACAGATTTTTTACACAGTCAAGATGTTTATACCAGACATAAGCCTTTAATTCGTAAATTTAAAAGAAGACGCATTTATGTCAGTCATATCGATGACCAATGGCAAGCAGATTTATTGTTTATCAGACCTTTTAGTAAATATAATAACGGAACTAATTACTTATTGACAGTGATAGATGTATTTCGTAAATATGCTTGGGCTATTCCGATAAAAAGAAAAACTGGACAAGAAGTAACGGAAGCATTTAAAAAGATATTTAAAGAAAGAATTCCTGAAAGATTACAATGTGACAAAGGAACCGAATTTTTAAATAAATGGACTTTAAAATTATTTAAAGATCATGATATTCAATGGTTTACAACTGAAAATGTTGAAATAAAATGTTCTGTAGTCGAACGATTTAACAGGACAATTAATAAAAAAATTAGAACCTATCTAGCGGCCAACAATACTAAAAGATATATAGATGTTTTGGATCAATTAGTTAAAAATTATAATAATACCAGGCATAGGTCTATCAAAATGACACCTACCGAGGCGAGTAGAGAAGAAAACGAATCTGAAGTTTATAAAAATTTATACGAAGAAAAAATAATAAGAAAACCGAAATTCAAGGTTGGCGATAGAATAAGAATTTCGAAATACCAGACTGCTTTCACCCGCGGATACCAGCCTACTTTTACTGAAGAAATTTTCATCGTTTCAGAAATATTAAACACTGACCCAATTACTTACAGAATAAAGGATTTGAATGGAAACGAAATAAAAGGAACTTATTATGAACCAGAATTAGTTAAATATAATAAGGAAGATAAGATGTTTAAAATTGAAAAAATAATAAAAAAGAAAGGAAAGAAATGTCTAGTTAAATGGTTAAATTATTCCGACGAATTTAACTCTTGGGTTGACGAAAAAGATATCAAGTCAATTTAATTTTTCCGTTATAATATCAATACTCCCGCCTAGACGGGACTTTTTCAAATATTAAAATATAAACAAGCTATAATGTCAAAACTCCCGTCTAGGTGGGATTTTCAAATGTTATTATGTTATTAAAATAATTCATCAAAACTCCCGTCTAGATGGGTCTTTTTTCAAATATTAAAATATAAACAAGCTATAATGTCAAAACTCCCGTCTAGACGGGACTTTTTCAAATATTATTATGTTATTAAAATAATTCATCAAAACACCCGTCTAGATGGGTCTTTTTTCAAATATTAAAATATAAACAAGCTATAATGTCAAAACTCCCGTCTAGACGGGATTTTCAAATGTTATTATGTTATTAAAATAATTCATCAAAACTCCCGTCTAGATGGGTCTTTTTTCAAATATTAAAATATAAACAAGCTATAATGTCAAAACTCCCGTCTAGACGGGACTTTTTCAAATATTATTATGTTATTAAAATAATTCATCAAAACACCCGTCTAGATGGGTCTTTTTTCAAATATTAAAATATAAACAAGCTATAATGTCAAAACTCCCGTCTAGACGGGACTTTTTCAAATATTATTATGTTATTAAAATAATTCATCAAAACTCCCGTCTAGATGGGACTTTTTTCAAATATTATTATGTTATTAAAATAACTCATCAAAACTCCCGTCTAGACGGGACTTTTTCAAATATTATTATGTTATTAAAATAATTCATCAAAACTCCCGTCTAGATGGGACTTTTTTCAAATATTATTATGTTATTAAAATAACTCATCAAAACTCCCGTCTAGACGGGACTTTTTCAAATATTATTATGTTATTAAAATAACTCATCAAAACTCCCGTCTAGACGGGACTTTTTCAAATATTAAAATATAAACAAGCTATAATGTCAAAACTCCCGCCTAGACGGGACTTTTTCAAATATTATTATGTTATTAAAATAATTCATCAAAACTCCCGTCTAGATGGGACTTTTTTCAAGAAAGCAATGTCAAAACTCCCGTCTAGACGGGACTTTTTCAAATATTATTATGTTATTAAAATAATTCATCAAAACTCCCGTGTAGATGGGACTTTTTTCAAGAAAGCAATGTCAAAACTCCCGTCTAGACGGGACTTTTTCAAATGTTATTATGTTATTAAAATAACTCATCAAAACTCAAAATAAGTTTAAATAAATGAATTGTGACTTTTTTAACGACATTTTAATAGATGATTCTGATTCTAACTTAATGGATTCTTTTAAAAAAGAAAACAAATGTCAAATACCCGAAAAATATCTCAAAATTTATGACCAGATGAAAAAATGTGAAATAATGTACGATTCGGATGGTGAATATTTTACATATAAAAATATAGATGGTTTTTTAAGCGAAAGACGCAAATCCCGAATAAGTCGTTTTAAAGCATTGAAATGGAAATTGAAGTTAAATATTCCATATAAAGCTGAAGAAATGTTTATTCAGTTTTTAGATTTAGTGTACTATAAAAAGTCGATAAATTACCTATATTTCATAAAGAAAATATTAGATTATTATAATATTGATAATAATTTGAAAGTAAAATCTAATAAGAAAAACGAAGACATTTGGAATAGCTTTCTAAAAATTATTTCTTAATAAATGGAGCTGTCTAAAGTTTGCAAGCATTGTCAGATGACTAAACCTTTAGACCAATTTTATACTCGATTTCGTTACGGCAAAACAGAACATTACGCTAATTGCAAAAGTTGTCATTTAGCTATGAAAAATAAAAAAATTGATTGCGAATGTGGCAAAACATACACTCTAGCTCATAAAAAACGACATTTAAAAAGCAATTATCATATCAAACGAACATCAAAATAAATTTATGATATTGTACTCGTTTCAAAAATAGAACACGATGTAGTTTTTTTACTCGTTTCAAAAATAGAACACGATGTAGTTTTTTTACTCGTTTCAAAAATAGAACACGATGTAGTTTTTTTACTCGTTTCAAAAATAGAACACGATGTAGTTTTTTTACTCGTTTCAAAAATAGAACACGATGTAGTTTTTTTACTCGTTTCAAAAATAGAACACGATGTAGTTTTTTTACTCGTTTCAAAAATAGAACACGATATAGTTTTTTCTTGTTTAAAATATTATATTGAATGTTGCATTTTCAGAAATATTATTCAATTGGACCTTGATAGTTTCAAAATTAGAATTGTGGGGGGAAAAGTGCTCATAAAATTGCTATCAGAACCATTTATAGAAAAGTTCCAAGACAGAGTAGATTGGCATTTTATATTCAAATCTATCAGAAAAATTTTATTTAGAATTTAAAGGTAAAATAGAAGTGCCTGATTATGACAGTGATTTTTAGGCTAAATAAATGGGTAATTCAAAAAGTACAAAGATTTTGACAGGTAACTGTACAACTGAAAGAATAAATGTTGATTGGAATCATACCTTTAATGTTCATCCCAATGTTCATATAACACCTGTATGTAAATACAGCGAACCATTTTTCGTTAGAATAACAGAAATAGATAAAAACGGATTTCGATTTGAATGTTTAAAATTGAATGGCGAACCTGTAGAAAAAAATTTAGATTTCTTTCAATGGACTGCAATTAGTCCTTTTGAGTAAACGATCTTATTTTTGAAATATATTTTTTAATAGTCGTTTTCAGAAATTCTTCAATTCATTTTAAATCGCTTAATCTAAAATTACCTGCTACCGAATTTGGATTTATAGATAGCTATTAAAAATGTGTAGCAAAAAGTATTCATAAAATTTCTTCTATATAAATGGAGGAAACTCTAAGATTGATATCTGTTTCAAAATTGAGACACACTGCAAAAGTTTTAAATATAAAACAACCCAAAGGTTGTAAAAAAGATGAATTAATTAGATTGATAATGAGATACATAAAAAGAACAGGCGAATATAAATATGTTTTGGTAGATTTATTAAATTTAGACGTCACAGATTATTTAAATGAAATGAAGAGAGAATTTATCAAAAATCCTAAGAAAAGAAATAAGTTGAAAAAAATATTCGATTCTTTTGATTTAAAATTTAACAATAACACAGCAGAATTTAATCCAAAAAATAACGAAGAAAAAAAGATAAAAACAGTGGTAAACCTTAAAAAATTATTTCCTGATTTGAATGAAAAATTGAAACAATTTATAAATGAACCGAAAAACCGTCCAAAACTTAAAAAACTCTTTGATTATTACGGCTTGAAATATAAAGATGAAAATTTGATCAAAAAGACAGAAAAAAAAGTCAAATTACAAGCAAATTTGGAAAATCTGTTTAGACCCGATTATGAAATTGTTGAGAAAGATAAAAAATTTGTAAAAAAATTTAATACTTATAGATATGTTTATAAAATAAGACAAATAAACAAACTCACACCTGGCCAGTATTATAGTATCTTAAAAGATTTATTCAGGAGAGCAATTGGAAAAATCGAAGGAAAGGTAGATATAATTGTATTCAATCCCTATTTGACACAGCCCTTTCACCCTAAAATGATGTCAACAAAAGAAGCCTATGAGACCTATTTAGATGTTTTAACGCATAAAATTGAATACAAAGAGTTGGATATTAAAGACTGTGAATTTATTTTTACAGTCGTTGATTTGCCTAAAGGTGGTAAACATTTGAAATTACTGAACGATAACGATGTTGTCGATAAAAGAAGTATAATTCAAATTAAAAATGACGATAATATCTGTTTGGCTAGATCCATCGTTACAGCCCTGGCTATTCAAAATCGTAAAATTTTATGCGAAAAATTGAATCTAGAAAAACTTACAGATTTAGATGTTAAATACATAAGAATGGGTAGAAAATTACAAAAAAGTTTAGCGATAAAATTGCATGAAATGTGTGATATTCCGTTAGAAATGTGTAATTTAGAGCATGTTAAACAATTCGAAATTTTTTTAGATATTCAAATAACTATATTTTGCAGAGAAAATTTTAACGAAAGAATATACAGCGGAGCCTATAAATCTAATTGTGTTTACATTTTAAAAAATAGAAATCATTTTGATGTCATTACAACGGTAACAGGATTTTTAGGAAAAAAACATTTTTGTGAATATTGTAAAGTAAGTTATAGTAGAAGTGATCAACATAAATGTTCTTTAAAATGCAATAGATGTTTTAGGAAAGAGAGTAATTGCGAAGGCGATGATATTCAGTGTAATGATTGTTTTAGATCTTTTAAAGGAAAAAACTGCTTCGAAAATCATAAAAATAAAGCAGTCTGTGAAACACTGTGGAAATGTTTAAAATGTAAGAGAAATATCAGTAGAAGCCAAAGAGAACCGAAAGATCATAAATGCGGAGAAAAACAATGTAAAAACTGCAGAAAGTGGGTTTTGGAAGATCATAAATGTTTTATACGTAGGAAAGAATCTAAGGGGGGAACTTGTAAAAATATCTGTCCCAAAAATATAAAAGATAGAAAGGAATGGTGTGAGAAATGTAAAAGATCAGAATTTACAGAAAAATATATGTTTTTTGACGTTGAAACGAATCAAGAGACAGGAAATCACCAAGTCAATCTAGTTATAAATCATGATTTTAACGGAAATGAAAAAATATTTCAGAATGAAAATGAATATTGTAAATGGTTATTCCAAAAGAAACATTGCGGTTATACTGTATTAGCGCATTATGGAAAAGGATTCGATTTTCAATTTCTAGCTAAATACTGCTTTAAAAATAAAATTAAAGTGTTTACAATATATCAAGGAAATAAACTCATATATATGCAAGCAACCGCATTTAATATAAGGTTTATCGATTCTATAAATTTTACATTGATTCCGTTAAGAAAATTTCCTAAAACGTTTGGACTAACGGAATTAGCAAAAGGGTATTTTCCTCATTTGTTTAACACTATGGAAAATCAAAATTATGTAGGAAAATATCCTGAAAAATACCATTATGGTTATGATACTATGACTTTAGATCAAAGAAAAACGTTTGATAAATGGTATAAATCGGTAAAAAACGAAACATTTGATTTTCAAAAAGAAATGATAAAATATTGCAGATCTGATGTTGATATTTTAAGAAAAGGATGTTTAGAATTGCGAAGATTATTTCTAAATATTGCTGATATTGATCCTTTTAAATATATCACTTTAGCTGGCGTTTGTATGGCTATATACAGAGATAAATTCATTCCAGTGAATACAATAGCGATAGATGAGGAGTGTATTCAAAAGGATCAATACAGTAAGAAATCGATCATTTGGTTAGACTATCTGTCCAAAAAACACAATATCAAAATACAGCATGCTTTAAACGGTGGTGAGAAAAAACTGAAATTAGGTGATAAAACTTATAAAGTAGACGGTTTTTATAAAAATACCGTTTATCAGTTTCAAGGATGTCATTGGCACGGTTGTCCTCGCTGTTTTACAGAATCCACTGTCAATCTTCAAAATCAGATATGTATGAAAGATTTGTATGAAAGAACTCAAAAAATAAATAAAAAAATAAAAGATAAAGGATTTGAATTGATTGAAATATGGGAATGTGATTTTGATAGTGACAAAGAAATTAAAAAATATATGAAAAATGAATGGAAAAGAGATTTTGTAGAACCATTAAATCCTAGAAACGCATTCAGCGGAGGTAGGTGTGAACCTACCAAATTAATATACGAAATGAAAGAAAACGAAAAGGGTAGATATATCGATGTTTGTTCACTTTATCCAACAGTGAATTACTTTGATTACTATCCTGTTGGTCATCCGATAAAAATTTATAATCCGGAAAAATATGATAAGAATTGGTATGGTTTGATACAATGCAAAGTACTTCCACCTAGAAAGCTCTATCATCCTGTTTTACCTTATAAAGGAGAAAAATTAATATTTAGTTTGTGTAAATTATGTTCAAAACCTATAAAATGCGAAAAGAAACAATGTTATGAAATACAGAATAAAGAATGTAATCATACGGATGAGGAGAGAAGTCTTACAGGTACGTGGACAACTACCGAAGTTGAACTGGCTATTGAAAAAGGTTATAAGATTTTAAATATCTATGAAGTTTGGCATTTTGAAAAAAAATCTAATACATTATTTAAGGATTATGTTAAAATGTTTTTGAAAATCAAATTAGAAACAGATGATAAATGGTCTGAAAATTTCAAAACTGAAAAAGAATATAAAAGTTGCGTAGAAAAGAAATTGGGTATAAAGTTAGGAGAAATCAAAGAAAACCCAGGAATGAGATTTATATCCAAAATTTGTTTAAACTCTTTATGGGGTAAGTTCGGACAGAGAAAAAATATGAAACAAACAGAGAATGTAACAGAATTGGCAGATTTTTATAGAATTATACTGAACGACCGCATTAAAGACTTGAATATGATATTTTTAAATGATGAGTGTGTGCAAATGGATTATAAGATGAAAGATGAATATGCCAAGAATAACTTTAATACGAATATTTATATAGCGGCTTTTACTACCAGTTCGGCTAGAATAAGATTATATAAAATGCTAGATAAATTAGGAGATAAAGTAATGTATTACGATACAGATAGTATTGTTTATATCGATGATGGATCTAATAAAGTAAAAACAGGTTGTATGTTAGGGGAATGGACTGATGAATTAGGAGAAGATAAATATATGAAATCATGGATATCTGGAGCAAGTAAAGATTATGGTTATATTCTGAACGACGGTTCTGTAAAAGGAAAAGTAAAAGGATTTAAAATGAGTTATGAGAGTGAAACTAAGCTGAATTTTGACGAGAGAATGAAAATAATAACTGGGGAAATTGACCATATACATGTAAAAATAAATCAATTTCAGATACAAAAAGACAGAAATATTAAGGTGAATAAAATGAATAAAAGATATATGTTTGGATATGATAAAAGAAGAATTTTAGATAACTTTGATACTGTACCATTTGGATTTTAAGCCGAATTTTTTAGTTTATAAAAATTGTTTTCTAATAAAATGGACGATGTCACCCTTATCATAAATGTTCAAGGTTTTATACTTCCGTTCAAATCTATAGCGAGAGAAATAAGCTGGGTTCATTTAAAAGAAGGAATAGGTGAAACTATTTCTGTATTTACACCTAACTATGAATTAAGTGATCAAGACCATGGAATAGTTCGTAGATGTACTAACGATATCCATGGTTTAAGATTTAAAAGATATTCAGATAATACAGGCTTATGGATTAGTAGTGACAATGTAAAAGATTATCTCTTACAATTGCATCAGATATACGGCGGCACATTTGCTTTTAAAGGAGGAGTTTTTCCGAAAAGTACCTTTGAAGAATGGGGAATTCCTATAAAAATATTAGAAGTACCGAGATGCGTAAGAATCCTAGGACCTGGCTGCTCTATGTACAGATGTCTGTACTATAAAAATTGTCTTTCAAAAATTCTTTCTTAATAAATGGAAGAATTCAACAGTCTCAGATCATTCCCTGTAACTCATAAGCTAAAAGATTTAGAGACAGGGAAATACAAGCTGATTTCGTTGAAGAAAATTCAAACTAAATTTGGAAATACGACTATTGCAAGATTAGAAGTTAATGATGTAGAAAAAGATTATTTTCTTAAAAAGAGTCATGGAAAAATATCTGAAAATGCAATAACAAAACTGAATGAAGGTGGTTATATCTTTCATTTTAAAGGAAAAAATAATGATGGCTTTTATGATTATGAATTAGAAAAAGCTTAATCATAAAATTTGTTTTAAATCTTACAATAATCGAATGGGCCATTTATCGATCTATGAAAATTTCAAACCCCTAAATAAAATTTACTGAAATTCAAAATAAATTTCTTGCTGTCAAAGATGTGTTCATTTCGACACAAACTATTTTTTTTAATTTTATCGAACTATGAAAATATCAAACTACCAGATTAGTATTTATAACTATAAGTAAAAAGAATTGGTTATCTATTAAAACATAGGATAAAAAGCATTTAACTTTTATTTCAGACTTCAATGTAATGCAATTGATAATAATATTATACAATGCAGCTCTTTGCTTTTCCTATCAAGACTATCCTAGAGGAAGATTGTTTATTAGCATTTCGTAAACTAAGGGCGTCAGGCAAAATTTTTTCATCATTACAATAATTAAATATTAGCATTTAAAATTGATAAATATTTCATCTCAATTGATTACGTTATTATTTATAATCATGATTCTTTATTCCATAACCCTTTCTTAAAACTTCGTCTTTATATAATTTAGTAGAAAAAATAAAATATCCAACCAATGCAAATCATGCATTTTTTATCATCATTTACTCGATAAATCGTACTAAAATAGTTACATCCTCTATATTTAGACAGACAAACTTTTTGATGAAAATCTTACAAAAATCGTTAAATATTTGCGTTTAGTGGAATATAAAAAGTGTTCCATAGTAGGTACCATATACTACTAGTATTCCATAAAATACCGTTAAACTTAATATGTTTAGTGCTGCCATCTTTCTGATGATGTGATTCTTATCATAATATTTCTAAATACTTGCACTTGAACTCTAACAATTTGAAATTTCTGTAGCTTTATGTTTTACGAGCATGCTAGAAAAGCTAGTTCGGTGTCGCAATCCAAGAACTGTTTTTCTATATTATGCATGTTAATACTTCCTGAAAAATGAAGCATAGTAGTACCACCAGTTAGATGACTTAAAACCAAAATCTGTAGTCAGCAATAACTTATGTCGACTTATAAATGAATCTGAAGTTAGATGAAATTCCGTTTTTCTGATAAAAATATTGCAAAATTAAAAAAAAAAAAATTGCGTAACAGCGTCACATATTGGGTGATGTAGACAAAAAAAACTAATCAGGATCAATTTTTAGCACTTTCCAACAAAGGTGAAAAGTGCTTATGCATTCGGTTTGTCTGGCCGTCTGTCCGCGCTCTAACTCCCGTAAATATACTCGGATTACTATGAAATTTTTATGCGTTATTGATGTTTACCCTAGCACAAACCCTATTGAAAATGAAGTTTCTATCATGATTGGTTTATTTACAGGGAGAGTCAAAAGTTTTCGATTACATTACGGCCTATGGGGAAAAATCGTTCAAATGAATTTTAAAGATGTTTACACACTATTAAACATACTCATATTCATATGAATTCTCAAAGTGCACTAAAATATGCATTCTTTAATGTATGCAGTGAAAATATAGCTACAGTGAAACCTCCGAATAAGGGACACCTATCGGACCGGAACTTTTGTCCCTTAAATAGAGGTGTCCCTTATTCGGAGTTTTTTATTTACGTCCTGAAAGATATAAAAAGAACAAAACATTAAAAGGTGACATTTACATGTATTCGAAGTGTATAAATTACGTTAATCGGATGCAAAAAATAGAAAATTAATTAATTAAAATTTTTAATTGGAATTATTAAACCATTAAATGATTTGTAGAATTATTGATTTGTATTTTTTTATGCAAACGGTGTACCTGCAAAAAGTATAAAAACATTTAAAATAATTATACTTGAAGTAATCAATTAAAAGTGATTGTTTTGCAGATTTCAATTTTTCACTATAAATTTATCAAGTGTTCATTTACCATACTTATAAATTTTAATTCTTCGTTATCATTATCATTAGTATTTATAAAAAAAGTATTTAACTGCTTTGCGTATTTTAAGGCAACAAATCTCACAACTGATCTGCTCAGCAAGCAGAAAATGTTGTCACACAAATTCAGTTTTTAACGGAACGGTTTAAAATTGGAACGCTTGACTGTGGAAGCGATTTGGAATCGAACTGTTCTTTCAGGTTTTGAATAAATTATCTATTGAGTTATGAGTGATTTTGATCACGTGACTGACTTTTTCACTTTTTCTTGAGTACTTATTCTTCTTTCGTTATAAATTCAGTTCGAAACGCCCGCGTTGACAATATTTTCTGAAAAATCCGTTGCGTTTGGAAAAGGAAAAAAGCAAAGAAAAAAACAGAAAAAAGAGTTCGATTACACAGTTTCTGAATAATGCCTGCTAGTTTCAGGCATTTGTGATTAAAAATAAATTAAAACTTTTAGTCTTAAAATTTGCCTTTCTGGATTTCAGAACAGCATTAAAGCATTTGTAAAGTTCTTTATTCTATAATTTTCTTTTGTTCTCCACTTTCAGAATCATCCTCATAATTTTCAACATTACTTTCAATGAGGATGAACGCATTGAAGTCGAATCAAAATTGTGGGTAAATAAATGCTTATAAATTCTGTAGTAAGCCTCTGCATCAACACGACTGTCTGTCAGTTTGATAAGTTCACAGAAATCCATTTTTTTATTTTTATCACAGACTACTTCGTTATCTGAAATTCAAAAGCCAGCTTCTTTAATCTCATTTTCAAGTGTCCCTTAAATCGAGTGTCCCTTATTCAGAGGTAAATACATTACACGTCCTATACCAAGGGACTGGGACCGTGAGTTTCGTCCCTTAAATAGAGGTGTCCCTTATTCGGAGTGTCCCTTATTTGGAGGTTTCACTGTATTATCCATTTACAGGGCCGCACAAAAGAATTTCATTAGATAATGGTAAAGGGGGATTTGTGTGCGATATATTTTAAATATATTAAACTGTTTCATGTATATTGAAATTGATATATGTCACTGAAGCTTAATATAAATTATACGATACTGTCTTGCATAATATGAAATACATAGCATTTACAGGGCCATACAAAAGATTTCAGATAGTATATTCTTTCCGGAGTACCGTACATCTGTCCTATGATGGCTGAAGGAGGGATGTAATGCATTTTAATTATGATATGCGCGTTTAGATTTCCCTAAATATATGCACATTATATGGTGAGTATAAATGTTACAGTTGATATACAGGGTTACCCAAAAGAGCTCGCCAACGTTACTGAATATGAACGTAAATTACTTAAACGTCGTTCTTAAATAAGTTATGCATTTTTACGCTGAACTGCATTCAATTTACTGAGAAATGTTTGCAGAATATAGATAAAAGAATATACAGGGCCACGCAAAGTATTCGGTACATGGATAATAAATATAAATGAATATAAATGATAAAACCTATAAATGATAATTTATGAGAATGTGATTTCAATTGTTTTTAAAGTGTTTTAGTTCAGAATAAATTTTAGTTAATGCTGACGTGTAATAAAGGTACAAGGAAAACTAGAGGGCTGAACAATAGTATTTAAGTATGTTTTCATCTAATAGTATGAATTGCTGAAAAGGAAATTTCAAGATACTGGGCATTTTCTTACTAAACTAATTTTTCCAGTCATATTAACTGACAGATAAAATACAAGGCTGTTCAAAAGTACTGGTATACATATTTAGGTACATTTGTCTATACACTATTATTTCCCAAAATAACGAAGTTTTGTTCAAGATTTCATGAAGTGTTGGAAAGTGCTTCATAATCTATGCTTAACGCATGATTTTTCTTACTTGTTTTATGAGGAACTAGATTAATATGATGTTTGATGAAAATACATGCATTAGTTTTTAATGTACATTTATTGAGAAATCGTGAAAAATGCATCATAGCAACGCCATCTGTATGACGATTTACAGAAAACTAAACAATACTAATCTATATGAGGGATTAACTGATCTGAAGTTTTAGAAAGTTTTGTGCATTACTTCTAGAGCCATTTGCGATAATCACGATTTATACACTATGGCAGTGCCACCTGTTGAGCCAAAACATAATCACCACTATGCTATATCAAGTACTAACTAAATATAAAGTTTTATGAAAATCCATGTAGTAGTTCTTGATATGTAATTACTGTGGAATTTGTAAATAATGCATCATATCAGTGCCCTCTTTGAGCGATATGCACCCAAAACTAATCAGATCTAGTTTATATCAAGGTCTCACATTATCCAAGGTTTAGTGAAATTCCGTGCATTAGTTATTGAGATAGAGCTTTTGTGATAATCACGAATGGCAGAGCCATCTGTTGAGTGATTTGCACCTAAACGTAATCAGGACCATCTGGAAATTGGAAAATTATACAGAAGGTTTTCTTCTAATCCTAAAAACGTGAGAAGAAAAATAAACGGAAAGATTAAGAAAATGATAGTGAATGAATAGTGATGATGATAGAGTGATGATAGATGAGTGAATGATAGTGATAGTGAATGAATGTGAAAAGATAATCGGATATCGCTGTATACAAACAGTTCGTATGATATTCACAGTTCGTAATAGTTCGTATATGTGATTCGTATTACAAATAATACGAATTTTTTTGATATAATGTTTTATATTCTGAGAAACTAAAGCGTCGGATTTCTGATGATCTAGACTAGATGATATCATGGTATTTCTTATCCATCAGCTTGAACTCCGTAATTTTTTTTTTAATTTCTCAAGATTTATGTTTTGCGAGCATAGTAGAAAAAAAGGTACTGCTAGGTTATCCCGACGACCAAAAAATTATCGCCAAGCTATAAGATTAAATGCCAATAATGGATGATCGTGAATGTCACATTCAATGACATTAAATTCGATTCAAGTGTTTAAAATGTCATTAAGTGATTTTTTTTCCACATTTTATTAATATTTTACTAATTATTTGTTTTTTTCGTTATTTAAAGTAAAAGTTATGTCAGTATGTATAATTTGGCAATTAGTTTGGCGATTTGTATAATTTGGCGAAATTGGTCGATGGGATAATAGAGTAGTACAAAAAATATATATAATACATTAAAAATATATTTTCCAAAAAATTTTTTAATAAATAACATTGAATTACTCTATTTATTTATTTCTACTGATTTATATATATATATATATTTACTTTGTATTCTTTTGAGCATCTATTGTTATTACTTACTACATTGATAAGTAGATTTTAAGATTTACTAGTGTAGATTTACTTATCTGTAGAATTTAAGATTTAGTAAATATTGCCTGCGACATTACTTACGTATCATTTGAAGAAGAATAAGTATATTGCTTAAGCAAACAAAAAAACAAACAAGATATAACAGACATTTGGAAAATGAAATTCTAATTAATTTGATCAGATTCAGATTCAGTTGACGAAAGTTTATGAGATATAAGTTTACCGGATTCAGATTTGTGTTTATCCGATGCAAATGGTGAGCTAATAATTTATTAATAATAAGTTCGACGTAGCCTCAGTTGTTCGGTAGCTTCAGAGACCCGAACCCGCCCTTTCCTGTTTTCGGTGTCTTTAATTTAAACAATTTTCCTTTTAAATTTATCCGGTTTCATTTTTAGATTTTTGCCCCCAGCTTGGTTTCTGCTGGAATCTAGGCTATTCGGGATGTGTCTTGGAATATTTGAACTTCCTTTTCGCTAGAGTATGTCAAAAGAAAAGAAAATCTAAAAGATTATGGGCGACAAGAACAAAAACTAAAGAATCATGAATGTTGAAAAGAGTAAAAAAAAAAAAATGCGAACAACACAAGGCCCAATTTAGGCTGAAAACAAACATTTTTTCTAGTAATCAAAACGGTAATTTAATAAATATACAATTAACCAAATTTTTTTTTATCGTATTTTATGCTTATAAATTATTATTGAAAATTCAAACTTGCATATTTATGTTTTCAACTGTAGTTTCATTTAATTTTTTTCATGAGCTCGAAATATGCTTTCGCTATGTTGAATAAATTTATTTACTGCGTTATTCTATCATTTCTATTAATTCTATTTTACATTTGTTTTGAAAAAATATCATATATTTTTCATATATTTTTGTAAATTTGTTAATTAACGCGTCATTTGAAATATGTTTTTGAAGGGACTAGAATATACGAAAAACCAACATACACAACGAAAAATCTAAAGAAAATTTTATGCTTTTTAAAAACGATTTAAAAAAACGTGAGGAAAGTTTAACAATTAATCCTAACTTGGATAATATTTTTAACTCTTACATGTTTATAGCATTTGTATTTAACAGTATTTTTAAATACTGTAACATCTATCAGTGACAAAATGTTTATAATTCTTCAACATACTTTTCTGTTTAGCAATAAAGTTGCTTATTGATTTTAATTTTAATATAAATTATTATTTATGAAAAAGCAACAAATTATGGATAAACATTACAATATTGATTATTGTGTTACAATTTATTATCGTGGAAGTTTTGAAAATTGAGAGGAATGTATTGCAATGTTTGAGAAAGATTTTCTTCCAGAAATATCATCATAAGTAATATTTGATATTTAAAAATTTAAAGAAAATACATAAGTACCTGAAGATTAAAACTCATTATTACTGGGATTTTTAATTGTCTTGTACCTCAAAGATATTTTATTTATATTAAATTGCGGTAGAATGAAATATAACAATGGCCGCCAGACGTGACCCAAAATGAACAGGCAATTGTATTGTATTTGTACTTTGAAGCAGTTATTAGTTTTAATGTCCTATTATTTGTATAAAGAACACACATTATACTATTCAAATTTACTAATCTAATTTATTATTTATTGAATTGCATTATAATGAACAAGTTGATTTTATCATTTCTTCATCACACAAATTTTACGCACATTTATAGCCTCAAGAAGCAAGTAACAGCTGAACGTTCTTCACAACAACAGCTCAACCTATCTCATGCATTTATGTACTGGGCGGCCACGAGCTCCTCTTGCAACTATACATGGTCCTATGCAGCATTTTATGCGTTCTGAGCAATGCTCATCTTTGTTAGCACAGGACCTTTAAAAATGAAAAGAAAAAATATTTTTCAATAAATTTTTCAGGTGAAAATACAGAAACAAATGAAAAAACTCATGTAACTTAAATGGTTTTGCTAATAAATATATGTATATTGCTTTTAAAATGTTATTGGTGGGTTGTTTCATGTTTTGAACTAGAAGATGGACTGCACAGACTTTAAGGAAAACCCATTTTTTAAAAATTAAAAACTCTTTTTTACATGAAGTACAATTTTTAGACTATCCACTAACATAAAATGATCCTTGAGAGCCACCGTCATACTTACCCATCATGGATATAAATAGCATAAAATATGAAAATAAAACATATAGTTTGGCGATAGCTTTATGTACGACTGGATAATCAAGTACAGTAGAACCCCGCAAATTCGGACCCCGTTAATCCGGATCGATTTGGTAATGATCTGGTAATTTTTTTTTTCAAATTTTAGAAGCGATTGGCTAATTTTCATAGCATTAACTTGTTTCATCGTCGTATTATGAATAAAAAAAATCTTTTTCTGAAATCTTTTCGGAAGAATACCTTAAGCTTTCTTATTTAAAATCTTTGGTGTTATCTTTCAAAGAAACAACAATGTATCACTAAGTTTGGCAATTCCAATTTTCCCTATTTTCTATTTAAACCACTTAGAAATGTCATTAAAAATCACCACACAATAAATTTTTACTTAGAGCATTGCAAAAAATCCCTGTCGGCTGGGCCTATAGGCGGAGGTAGATTTCGAAGAGTGCTCATTTCAACAAAAAAATATATATGATTAGAGATAAACGCAGTTTAATAACTTCATTTGGCCGTTTATGAAAAATTTTTAATTTCATTTTTCTGCAAAAACTGGTTTTATCAGAATCATCTTAAGAAAAATTCAGCTCAAATGCCCGTTTTGACAACAAATTTTGACATAGATTCTGAATTTATAAAAAAAAATCGACCAAAACAGTACATTATACAGCTCCTAAAAACTGTCAGTTGAATGCATTTAAGAAAAAAAATTGAATTTAAAAATGAGTCATAAGATAACCGATTTGTTGTTTGAATACATACTTAATTCTTTTATCATGATTGCTTCGGAAAATTTTGTGCGAAATACTCACTTTGACAGCATTTTAAAAAATATATTCTATCTTTATCGAAAAACTGGCCAATGCGTCACAGTATATAGTTCCTAAATAAGAGGATCTGTAAATTGGATGCGTTTGAGAGCGAAAATGGATTTTAAAACGAGTCATAAAAAACGCAATTTGCTATGTGAAAACTTCCTTAAATTTTCTAATCACAAAGACTTCGGGAAATTCTGTTCAAAATACCCTTTTTGGTAGCCTTTTTCAAAATATATTCTGTCTTTATCAAAAAACCGATCAATGCATCACATTATATAGTTCCTAAATAAAGGATCTGTAAATTGGATGCATTTGAGAGCAAAAATGGATTTAAAAACGAGTCAGAAAAAAACGCAATTTCTTATTTGAACACTTCCTTAAATTACCAGTCACGATGATTTCGGAAAATTCTTTTCAAAATACCCTTTTTGGTAGCTTTTTTTGAAATATATTCCGTCTTTATCAAAAAACTGACCAATGCATCACATTATATAGTTCCTAAATAAGAGGATCTGTAAATTGGATGCGTTTGAGAACAAAAATGGATTTATTAACCAGTCAGAAAAAAACGCAATTTCTTATTTGAATACTTCCTTCAATTTTCAGTCCCGATGACTTACGGAAATTCTGTTCAAAATACCCTTTTTGGTAGCCTTTTTTGAAATATATTCTGTCTTTATCAGACAATTGACCAATGCGTCACTTTATACAGTTTCTAAATAAGAGGATCTACCATTTGGATGCGTTTAAAATCAAAAATGAATTTAAAAATGAGTCAGAATATAAGCAGTTTGTATTTGAGGTTTTTTCTCCAACTCCTATTTTTGTTTAATTTCTTTTTGCTATACGAATTGATCCTATAAAAAACCTGTCAATATAAAAGTTGTAGATATTTTTGAGAAGATGTAAAATAAATTTAATCAGATTTGATATCTTAAAAATTGTCGGAGTTATGGATTTTTCTCTTTTTTCAGCGCCCTTTTTCTTTTCGTTTTTTTTACCGTTATTTTTTGCATCTCATAATTTTTTTTTAGTAGCTTAGACATAAACTTAAATTTTGAGATGAAAATATGAATCGTTGGGAGTGGTTAAGTAGCGCAAACTGAACTGTGTTCAATAGGGGTGGGGAGGTTCAAATTTCAAATGATTATAAAAAACGGAAAAATTGGTCGATTCGTTTGCCGTTTTCACTAAAACTATTCTTTATGTCAATATTTCCTTGAAAATAAATTTTAAAGATTAATTTCAAAAAATACCGTTAGAGGGCGCCTTAAACTTTAGAGTAACCAACAACTATTTTAACCGTTACTTTTTGTATCTAATTAAATACTTGTAAAAGTTCAAATTAAAAATTTGAGCTCAAAATCTGCATCGTTGTGAGTAATTAGGTAGCAGAAAATTGAAATGTGTTCGAGGAGTGGGGAGGGTAACATTTTAACTCCTGAACACTGTTCAGTTTGCGCTTCTTAACACCTCCCATCGATTTAGAATTTGAGCTCAAAATTTAAATCTAAGCATTTGCAAGCATTTAATTAGATACAAAAAATAACGGTTAAAAATAGTTGTTGGTTACTCTAAATTTTAAGGCGCCCTTTAACGGTATTTTTTAAAATTAATCTTTAAAATTTATTTTCAAGGAAATATTGACATAAAAAATAATTTTATCGAAAACGGCAAACGATTCGACCAATATTTCCGTTTTTTATAATCATTTGGAATTTGAACCTCCCCACCCCCATTGAACACAGTTCAGTTTGCACTACTTAACCACTCCCAACGATTCAGATTTTCATCTAAAAATTTAAGTTTATGTCTAAGCTTCTAAAAAAATTTTATGAGATGCAAAAAATAACGGTAAAAAATAGTTGTACGTTACTCCAAAATCTAAAGCGCCCTCTATCGGCATTTTTTGAATTTTATTTTTATAATTTATTTTCACGATAATACTGACATAAAGAGTAATTTTAGTGAAAATCGCAAATCAATTGACCAATTTTTCCGTTTTTTATAATCATTTGAAATTTGAACCTCCCCCCCACAGTGCAGTTTGCGCTACTTAACCACTCCCAACGATTTAGATTTTGAGCTCAAAATTTAAGTTTATTTCTAAGCTTCTAAAAAAATTTAATGAGATGCAAAAAATAACAGTAAAAAACAGTTGTTCGTTAGTCCAAAGTCTAAAGCGCTCTCTACTGGCATTTTTTGAAATTTATCTTTATAATTTATTTTCAACACAATATTGACATAAAGAATAGTTTTAGTGAAAACCGCAAACGAATCGACCAATTTTTCTGTTTTTTATAATCATTTGAATTTTCTGACCCTAAACTTTAATGGCGCCTATCTCCTTCGGAAGACGTTTCGGACCCTAAGTTTCCTATTTAATATTGTTTGTCTTGATGTGTACTATTACCCCTTAAAGTTTGTACCATGAATTTAGAAACACGCTGTATATCTATCTATCTATCTATATATCTCACTTTTTTATGGACACGATAACTTCTATAATTCTTCACCAATCTCCACCAAACTGGTACATAAAATCAAAGGGGATAAAATCTCGGCTAAGTTCGTTAATGGGCAAAATCGGACCAAGGGGGTCGGAATAGGGGGCGTTTTTGTGAAAACCGAAAAAACGCCATAACTTTTTAATTAAAGTAGATATCGAATCGGTTTAAAGTTTATATTGCTTCATAAAAATGGGCCAAAAGTTTATGCATGACAGATTTTTGATAAATTTAGAAATGGGCTCAAAGGGCGAAAAAAACAGGGTTTTGTAGAGAAAAAAATTCATAACTTCGTCAATTTTCAAGATATCAAGTCCAACTAAATTTTTTGTAAATGTTCTTAAAATTATCTAAAACTTTTGTATTTACAAGTTTTTGATAGGACCAACTTTTACCGATGAAAAAAATTAAAAACGAAAAGAAAAAGGGCGGTGAAAAAAGAGAAAAATCCATAACTCCGTCAATTTTTAAGATATCAAATCTGATTAAATTTATTTTACATCTTCTCAAAAATATCTACAACTTTTATATTGACAAGTTTTTCATAGGACCAATTCGTATAGCAAAAATAAATTAAACAAAAATGGAGTTGGAGAAAAAACCTCTAAGCCAAACTGCTTATATTCTGACTCTTTTTTAAATTCATTTTTGATTTTAAACGCATCCAAATGGTAGATTCTCTTATTTAGAAACTGTATAAAGTGACGCATTGGTCAATTTTCTGATAAAGACAGAATATATTTCAAAAAAGGCTACCAAAAAGGGTATTTTGAACAGAATTCATCGGGAATGAAAATTGAAGGTAGTATTCAAATAAGAAATTGCGTTTTTTTCTGACTCGTTTTAAAATCCATTTTTGTTCTCAAACGCATCCAATTTACAGATCCTCTTATTTAGGAACTATATAATGTGATGCATTGGTCAGTTTTTTGGTAAAGATGGAATATATTTTTAAAAAGGCTACCAAAAAGGGTATTTTGAACAGAATTTCCCGAAGTCTTCGTGATTTGAAAATTTAAGGAAGTTTTCACATAGCAAATTGCGTTTTTTATGACTCGTTTTAAAATCCATTTTCGCTCTCAAACGCATCCAATTTACAGATCCTCTTATTTAGAAACTATATGCTGTGTCGCATTGGCCAGTTTTTTGATAAAGATAGAATATATTTTTAAAAATGCTGTCAAAGTGAGTATTTCGCACAAAATTTTCCGAAGCAATCATGATTAAAGAATTAAGGATGTATTCAAACAACAAATCGGTTATTTTATGACTCATTTTTAAATTCAATTTTTTTCTCAAATGCATTCATCTGACAGTTTTTTGTTATTTAGGAACTGTATAATGTACTGTTTTGGTCGATTTTTTAATAAATCCAGAATTTATTTCAAAATATGCTGTCAAAATGGGCATTTGAGCTGAATTGTTCTTAAGATGATTGTGATAAAACCAGTTTTTGCAGAAAAATGAAATTAAAAATTTTTCATAAACGGCCAAATGAAGTTATTAAACTGGGTTTATCTCTAATCATATATATATATATAGTTGAAATGAGCACTCTTCGAAATCTACCTCCGCCTATAGGCCCAGCCGACAGGGATTTTTGAGAAAAAGAAGCTTACAGTGAAATCTTTAAGGTATGTATAATGACTGTCTCTTACAAAACTTTAGTTTGTCAAATAAATTGGTCAAATGTGGCAATCTCAAAGCTTTCTTTCACTCTGATATACATGTTAATTATTCCTGAAAATGCAGCATAGCAGCGCCACCGATGATTTCCCCCAAAATCTAGACAAAAACAATTTATGTCAGTTTCTAACTGAATGTGAATTTTGATAAAAATCCATGCATAAGTTTCAGAAATAGAGCTATGGCAGAAATGTTAAAAAAAAATTGCATCTATCTTTTGAAAAGTATTGGAATACATATTTGGATATGGACAATAATACATTATTTTCCTGGACAACGAAGTTTTGTTAAAGGTTTCAAGAAGTGTTGGAAAGTGCTTCATAATCTATGATTAACGCATAATTTTTCTTACTTGTTGTATTTGCTTTAGTTTGAAAATGTAATCATATTATTTAATGTAAATATAATTTTATCAGTAATCACCACGAGTTACAATACGTGCTGCTTGGGCTTCAAAACGTTCTGGGAGGTATACGAAACATGAATTAAAGTAATTTATATCTGCGAATTTTTGTATATTTTATGTATTAAATTGTGCATATTCTTTAGATTGCTCACCGACTGCAACGTAAAGAAGAAGAATATTGAACGATATTAATCATGTATTTAAATAATAAAGTTTCGAATTTATTAAAATCAGCAAGAAATAAGTAGATCGTGTTATAAATCTCGTTTATAAATCCTACATATACAAAGTTGCAGAAACCATATTTCTGCATATTTCCTCAGTTCTGCAGTTATGCAACCATATTTCTATTTTACGAAAAATATATAGGATCGGTTACGATAAATATAAGCAGAGGGTAATTGCAAACAATCCAAAATAGCACCCAGCAATACATTAGGAAAAGTAATCTATACCTATATTATAAAGAAGTAAAGTTTGTTTATTTGTAAAGGCTAACCCCTGGAACTATCGAACCTATTTTTTAAATAATGGTACCAAAATAGTTACACTGCGATTCAAACAAAGGCTATATCTTATGTCGATGACACCAACACTAAGGGATGCAGTTTCAAAAAACGTTCTAAAAATTCGATTTGTGTCTTACTGAAGGACCTAGAAACATGAAATTTGGCATGTTAATTACTTATAAGATAGAAAGGATCACAAAGAAAATTTTCTAAAAAATACGAAACTTGAAAGGTATGAAAAAAGCTAATAATAACACATTGCTCAGTGGTGCACAAAACAGGAATTTTAATATACATTAGTACATATTAAAATAAAATAAAATTTTCAACGTTTCGCGCCGTCTTCTGCGGGCGTCTTCAGGAAAATATGAAATGGAAGGACTACGTTTGCATCTTGTTCGAGAGATATTTCTACTAAATTAAAAATTAAATGAATTAAAATTTAAATCAATGCGTTATTAGCAATGTGTTATTATTAGCAATTGTGTGAGCAATGTGTTATTATTAGTTAAAGTTTATGGTGCAACTGTCCTATATATATTTATGAAAAAAGCTTTCTAGAAACGTTCTAAATAACGATTTTTAAATCATCCCAGGAAGTGGCAAGTCAATTTCAAAAGTAATGATGTCAAAAAGATGGTGACATCCTTTCTGAGAAAAAGGAAATGCATTTTAACAATAAAACGAGTGGAATCCCGTCGAATTCGACGAATGAAATGTTTAAAAGACCCGATCGATTTGGTTTTAAAAAAAGCAAAAGTAATTACATTATTGAATCAATATATAATAAATATATATCCAAACTTAATGTCAAGTTTGCCACTTACAATTTTGCATGCAAATGTTCGCACATATTCAGTTAAAACTGCAATATGAGTGCCGGCAAAACCCAGAAATTTCATTTTATATGCACTCACACAAAAAAAGCTTTATTTAAAAAAAAAAAAAAAAAAAAAAAAAAACTAATTTTATGTTTACTGACATTGTTTTCACTAACTGAAGTCACCTGAAAGTAAAATCTCAATCTCAGTGTCCATAATGAAAAGAAATATTGAAATGTAATATCGTTATGAGTAAAAATGCGATGTTTTAAATAGTGACGTAATTTTCTCTTCAAATGTTTTTTAAAAGTTACTGTTATGAGTAATATGAAAAAGGCATCTGCAATAATATTGTAATTTCCATTTATCTGGTTGCTGAATGACATCATTTTCCTCATTTGAAATTTTTCTTATTTTGCTTTAGACATTAATTTTTATCATAAATTATTTTATGTGTATTATTTACATTATTAATATTATTTCTCAGTAAATATATTTTTTTACCTCAATTAGTGCATAATTATACGCAATCATTTTATTTTGGTTAAATTTTAGGTAAACAATAAACTTTTTTTGTTTTAAATACGAGGACATGTTCACTGATGAAATAAAGCTTCTGACTGGTGGAAGGTGATAATGGAAAATAAATTTTTATTATCGAGAGAAAAGCTAAACTGAGTTGCCACCATTTTGAAGAAATATCGTAAAAAGCATTTAAAATTAAAAAATAAAATATAAAAATGGAAATAAATTAAAAAATAGCTAAAATGGGCGCAACTACAAATAAATAGCTTTCATTTAAAAAAATAATTATCAAAATCTGTTGAGTAGAAAATTCAGGGCTGATGACTAAAGAAACAGCCAGGTCTTTTAAATACATAGATTGTATGAATATCTCGTTTTGACGGCCAGATTATGAAAAAGTGGGCCATAATTTTTGACACGACACTTTTTAGCTTGTCTGAAAGAAATAGCATCTTAAGCTAATAAGATCGAAATCAAATGCCGGATAATTGTTGTCATACATATAAAAAAATTACTTTGAGCGAAAAATGCAGAAGAGATGAAAAATTCCTTTAAAAATATGTAAGATCGCCAAAGAAGTAGAAGAAAAAAAAAGTGAGAATACTGTGACGTGTCGGTCTAATGAAGACATATTCTGAGTAGAGTTAAAAACACAAAACTTTTATGTACTGTAATTGGGGAACGGGGAGTGGAGCAAAGTTCGGTATTTTGGACAATTAAATACACTAGTATGAGAATAAACTTTAGCTTGTACTCACAATATAACTAAGTCCGGCTCAAATCACCAATACGGCTCTTCTCTTCAAGTCGCGGACTACTTGGTACTTACGTATTAACGCCACCGCAGCAGAAGTTGCACTAATGCACCAATAAAGAGCAATCTTGTTCGCACGCAGTTATCGTTTGGTATCCTTGCTACCTTGTTGCTTGCTGATTTTTGACACTATTTTTTAGTGTTTTAGTGCTTTTTTTTAATCATTTTTGACACCATTTTTTGTTCTTTATTGGCGGTTTTTGATTGCTCTTTATTGGCGCATTAGCGCTACTTCTGCTGCGGTGGCGTTAATACGTAAGTACCGACTATTTTTACTAACTTGTAAATAAACAACCCGTGGTCACACAAATATCTTTATTTTAAACAACCACAGTGCAAAATTACTCTGAAATCACTTTTACGGAACTCCTATGCTGAGGCTCTCTACTTTCATTAGTCACACGTCAGCTCTACTACTCGTCACTGCAGACTCTCCCCAACTCACCGCACCACACCACAGACACCCTCCAACTCACAACTTACAGCTTTTATACTTTGCAAACTGAAGACGGAGCTAGAAATTTGCATAAAAACTAAAAGAAAAAAAAAACTGCAGTTGACTGTAGATCGAGGGCGCCACACATGTTAGAACATTGCGATCTCACTCAAAACACCAGAGTGTCTGTATTAGGAACACTCCCTCACAATATGATATGTAAAGAGAAAGATAAAGTGACATACTTTACCGAAGATAGTTATATGGTGAGCTAGAATATTTAATAGATGCTGACTTTAGAAAAAAGGATGTAGAAAAAAATATATAGAGGAAATTAATTCATTTCAGTTATTTTTTCGACTATAGGAATCTTCTCGAGTGGTTCTGAAACTTGTATAATTTCAGTAAGAGAGATCATACTTTCGACGAAAAATAGGGAGTTGCAGAAGATGACGACAGATTATTGTCATGCAGAACAGTTCAAAAATGTATAAAAGGCTTCCTACACCTGATACAATAATGTGTTCGTAAAAAGACATAATAAATCAGATTCAGACACCAAAACATCCTTCAAGAGGAAACTTTATTCTTAGTCTACTTTTGAAATACTAGCTTGTTTATAATACCTTTGATTCTTAAGAATTTTAAAAATCCCTGTCGGCTGGGCCTATAGGCGGAGGTAGATTTCGAAGAGTGCTCATTTCAAAACAAACAAACAAACAAACAAACAAAAATATATGATTTGAGATAAACCCAGTTTAATAACTACATTTGGCCGTTTATGAAAAATTTTTAATTTCATTTTTCTGCAAAAACTGGTTTTATCAGAATCATCTTAAGAAAAATTCAGCTCAAATGCCCATTTTTACAACATATTTTGCAATAAATTCTGAATTTATTGAAAAATCGACCAAAACAGTACATTATACAGTTCTTAAATAACAAAAAACTGTCAGTTGAATGCATTTGACAAAAAAATTGAATTTAAAAATGAGTCATAAAATAACCGATTTGTTGTTTGTATACATCCTTAATTCTTTAATCATGATTGCTTCGGAAAATTTTGCGCGAAATACTCACTTTGACAGCATTTTTAAAAATATATTCTATCTTTATCAAAAAACTGGCCAATGCGTCACAGTATATAGTTCCTAAATAAGAGGATCTGTAAATTGGATGCGTTTGAGAGCGAAAATGGATTTTAAAACGAGTCATAAAAAACGCAATTTGCTATGTGAAAACTTCCTTAAATTTTCAAATCACGAAGACTTCGGGAAATTCTGTTCAAAATACCCTTTTGGGTAGCCTTTTTCAAAATATATTCTGTCTTTATCAAAAAACCGATCAATGCATCACATTATATAGTTCCTAAATAAGAGGATCTGCAAATTGGATGCATTTGAGAGCAAAAATGGATTTAAAAACGAGTCAGAAAAAAATGCAATTTCTTATTTGAACACTTCCTTAAATTTTCAGTCACGATGATTTCGGAAAATTCTGTTCAAAATACCCTTTTTGGTAGCCTTTTTTGAAATATATTCCGTCTTTATCAAAAAACTGACCAATGCATCACATTATATGTGGTGGGTGTAGATTATAATTGTAGGAGTCATTACTTAATAATATAACTAAGGTTTATTGGAATTCTGGGCTAAATAAATCTATGTACAGCATATCAGGGTAAAAGGGGGAAGCTTAGGCCATTCCGAGTAAGTCCGGGGCGCATTCGTCGGCCGGTTGTGCTTGGACGTAAAGTGGAGAGATTTTGGGCCGTCTGCCCGGTATCAGTTCCACAACGAATCTGATGTATTTTCCTTTTCTTTGCTATCAGGCTAATTGGATAAAACCTGATCGTCAGCAGATAAACAAATGTGTACGAGTCATTCGGTTCTCGTGGGAGAATGCTTACTACAGCAATAATACTAATTGGATGTTTTGGGAAGCAAACTGCAACGTACACTCGGCCATCGACGACAGTGCGCCCTCGCACATGTATTTTAAAAATAAAAATAAAAAAAACACAAAGAGAGAAAAAAAATATTAGAAAAAAAAAATTTAAAATTTAAATTATTGTCAAACTGAGAGAAAAAAAAACGGTGAATTTTTCAAAATTCGGCTATACAGAATTAATTAAAGTTAAATTAACTTTAAGTGGTACACGGAAACAAAACAAGTTGCAAACGGAAGGAAAACGAAACCAAAACAAAACAGCGCGAGTAGCTATAACACCGTCTGTGCGTATCAAGCCGTCTGCTTGAATGCTACTCTCACAAGAGGCAACAAGAACCGTCTGTTCTTGTGATGTTCTGCGAAATTTCCGTCTGAAAAAACGCAGGCATACGATCCATATAACATTAAAAAAAATTCTACCGCTTCTTGCCCCATCTGGGCGGCGGGTAAAAAAACAATTTTCCTCCGTTGTACCGAGTTTAAAGTTATCCGTGCCACGACAATAAAATTTAGACTATAACTGAAAAAAGAGAAAAAAAAGCAAGAAAGAGAAAAAAATAGGGAGGGCGGGGGGGGCACAATATTACAATATACAGGAAAGAAATTACATAATAAAATACACAATAATCAAAAGATAATAATATACATAACAATCAGATAATATATATTACAACACTATGATGAGCTGAAAGTATGGAGATAATAACGATAGTTTCTTTTCAAAAAGTGTTGGCAGTCCTGGTGAAACTGTCCAAAGTTGTCTATAGTCAATAGTCAAAAGTGATGTCAGCGAAAGGACGAGTGATAAAAAAAATGTGATGATAACATTGACATATTGTCACCAACATGGTCGTGCAGAGAAAAAAAAAGGTTTATAATCGTGGAGCATATTTCACAAACGAAAAAAAAAAATGCTTTAAAAAAAAGGAATTGTGCTTCGAATAAAAATTGTAGTTTCAAAATAGCACTATTAGATGAGAAAACTGTGCAACTTGGCAGTTCACTTTACACATAAGCGAGCACACTGATTGATTCCACTGTAAATTCACAATTTGGGTGACTGGAGAACAACACAAAAATAAAATTGGTGCACTGAGCATATTTACACAAACTTGGAGAAGAACGCTGGCTGTATTCACACATGATAAAGAAAAATGAAGAAAAATATGATTTCTTGAATAATACACAGTAATATTCGTAACCAAGCGGTGAAAGGTAAAAAAAAATGCATATTTCACAACAATTCTTAATGGTGTTTGTTTATCGTAACAGGCGAGAAACTTTACACAGGAGAGAGAAAAAAAGGACCAGCTGGAAGAATTGTTGTCTCTCCGCAGCTGTCAAAAAGGGGGGTGTGGTTGATTGATATCTTGGCGCGGAGAAAGTTTCGTTTTCAGGCATATATGGGTTTGAGAATGTTGACCCTATTGCGTCATGCACCAAGGTTTCATATAGTCGACTGATGTTTCTGTTATAGATGGGCCTTCATGATTCCCAATTTTCATGACGCTGTATCGATCATTTGGTTTAATAGTCGTAATTTTATATGGTCCGAGGAATTTGATTTGTAACTTTAATCCACTGCCGAATTGAGTACACTTAATTGCTACTAAATCGTTTATTTGATATATGGATGGCGTTTTACGTCGTTTATTGAATTGTTTTTGTTTAATTTCCTGTTGCTTCAAAATATTAAGTTTGGCATTCTCTTGTAACTGTTTTTTATGATCCATGATCATTTCTACATTTTCGAGGTCCAAGAGCTGTTTTATTCGTAAGTCATCTTTGTTTTTCATAGTAACACCCATTAGTAATTCAAATGGGGAATATTTAGTTACCGAAGAAGTTGTACTGTTTAAAATTCGTTGGACGGCAGGTACATGTTTATACCACTTTTTCGGATCGTCTAAAGAGAGTTTGGTGAGAACAGGAATAATGGATCGAATATATCTTTCAATTTGGCCGTTTCCGCGGCAAATGCCAGTTGTAATTGGGTGAAAATCTATACCTTCTATGTCGCAATAATTTTTAAAGTCAGCAGACGTGAATGCAGGACCTTTATCCGTAATTATTCGTCTAGGATTTCCAAATGTGACTTGTTGCTGCTTGAGTTTATCCAGGGCGTCTTTGGCAGACACTGATTTAACGGGGTATACCATAAAAATTTCGTGAAAGCGTCGACGACGAGGAAAATGTGCTGATAGTTTTTATTCGTGGAAGGGAGTGGTCCTAAAAAATCACAATGGTAAGTGTCTAAAGCGTGGTCACCCTTAGGAATCGGGTGTAAAAGTCCTTCTTGTTTCCCTAATTTTTTTGTAGCTAAGATGCAAGGGATACAATTAGTTACTACTGTACGTGATAATTCCGATATATTAGGAATGAAAAAAGTTTGAGACGCTATTTCTTCCGTTTTCTTAGCAGAGTAATGACCCTTTGTGTGGATATCCCGAAGTACATTAATTTGCATAGCCTCGGGGACCACCAATAAATCACGATCATTTAGTATTTTATATAAAATATTATTACGTACAACAAAATCAGTAATTGGTGTGTCCGTCGCTGCAGTTTTAAGACCAGCAAGAAATGGGTATTGTTCCTGCGCTCTCATAATTTTAAGAGTTAATTCATCATAAGTTATATTTAATACAGGATAGCGGCTGAGAGCGTCTACATGCGGCATCTTAGTCGCTGGCCGATATTTATTTCAAAGTCAAATTCCTGGAGGAAGAGAGCCCAGCGAGCTATTTTCGGTGTCAAGTCTTTTTTGTCTAGAGTTTTCTGAAACGCTTGACAGTCCGTAATAATTCGAAACTGTGTCCCATGGAGGTAGACGCGGAATTTTTTAAGTGCCTCTATTACTGATAGCACCTCTAGCTCATAACTACTAAGCTTTTCTTCTTGCGGGGGATGTTTTTTTACTCATGTACTGAATCGGGTGATAATGACCATCGTCGGTTTTTTGTAAGAGAACAGCACCAAATCCAAGGTTACTAGCATCTGTATGTACCTCTAGATCAGAACCGGGAATGAAAATATGTAGCAGCGGGGCGCTCGTGAGTATATGCCGTAAGCTATGGAGCGCGTGTTTTTGCTCCTGTCCGAACTCGAAGTTCGATGTTTTGCGTAAGAGATCGCTGAGGGGTCGAGCGATAGAAGCATAGTTAGGAATAAATTTTTGGAAGTAACCTGTCAAACCAAGTAGTGACTGGAGTTGTCTGACATTTGTGGGTTCCGGAAAGTGTAGGACCGCTTTAATTTTTGACGGGGAAGGCGCAATAGTATTGTTTTGAATGATATGGCCCAAGAACTCAATTTTTCGCTGTAGAAACTGACACATTTTAAAGTTGATTTCTAAACCATAGTCGGCCGCAGTCTGTAAGACTTGTCGAAGTTTCTGTAGGTTTTCGGCTTCGGTTTCTGGGGGGATTATAAAATCGTCCATATATTGAATCAAAGTACCGTTCGTTAATAGTGTGCGGAAAACACAAGCTAGGAATCTTGAAAAAACGACAGGGCTGGACGTGAGGCCAAAAGGGGCTTTGAGAAATTCGTAGAGACCGTCATGTGTAATAAACGCTGTGTACTTGGTGCTATGGGGGTCGATATTCACATGGAAAAATCCATTTTTGAGGTCAAGTGTTGTGAAGACTTTTGCTTGTTTCAGTTGATCGAGAACATTGTCAATAAGGGGGAGGGGAAAACGATCTTTAACAATTTTTTTATTGAGGGTACGATAATCTATACATAAGCGTGTGGAATTATCTTTTTCCTTGACTAATACGATAGGGCTGGCGTAATCACTGGAAGAGGGTTGGATTATTCCGTCATGTAGCCACTGCTGAATTTGATTCCGGACAATTTCCTTCTCAGCTATGGACATTCGACGCGGTCGCTGACAGACTGGTTTATCATCGGTCAATACGATAGACATTTTTAAATTAGTAGATTTCGATTTGGTGGGACGGTAATATTTGATTAAATCAGCTACTTCCTCGCGAACTGCGCGATCAGTTATATGAACTAAGTCTACATCAGGGATATCATCACTGACATTAATGAGATTAATAAAAATATCTGATTGGGGTTGTTTTGTCAGAGATATACCACTCTCATTACATACAAGTGTACCTTGACTTATAACGTCTGTTCCTAAGATAAAAAGGTGGGACATATGAGCAAAAGGGATAACGTAAACATTAGCGGGAAAGACTGAACTGTCTATCTCAATATCGGTAGAAAAAGAGCCATTGGGGCGAACATCGCCACTACCGAATCCGGTAAATTTAAGGGGTGCTGGTGCCAGGGGTGGTGATCCTAATAACCGATAAATATCCTCGCGGGCAAGCGTAACTGGGCTGCCCGTGTCCACAACGGAAGTAATGTCTAAATCAGCGATTTTGACCGATTTTTGCATACTGTGGGAAGAGCGAGTGAGTTCGACGGTATGAACCTGTCGATTTTTTCCGGAAGTGACCGCGCGGGAAGGGGGGTTGGTCTCAGGTGGTTTCTGAGGCTTAGTAAAGCGCTCATTGCATTTGGAAGCGACATGGCCAAAACGGGAGCAAGCATGGCACCTAGGGCCTAGATTTTTCTTATTGCATACTGAGCTAACATGTCCAATTTGGTTACAGTTAAAACAGACCAGCTTATGCATTCTATCTTTCGGGGGGGGTAGGGGTGGGAGGGGGAGGGACAGGGTTAGGTGTATTGTGATGAATTTTGGGTTTAGGATGCGAGTCGGAAGCAGAAATTTCGTCATATATGAGAAGTTTTTGTTTAAAATCGGCTAAATGCGAGCATCCGTACAAAATAGATTTGTTAGCCGGTGGATCTGGGATACCTTGGATGACAGACATGTCATCAATATTTGCTCTTTGAGCCAACTCCTTCATTTTTAAGAAGTATTCCATTAATGACTCGGAATTCTTCTTATGTCGCGCCGGGAGTAACCTATGAATTTCTGCGGGGGAAACGGACTTCGAAAATTCTCGCAAAAGCGCTTGTTTGAGTGAGGAATATGAGGAAATGTTAGGTTCACCCCGAACGTATAGTAGTGCGATCCCAGAAAGCGCACGTTCCGCGAACAAGAATTTTTGAAAATGGGAAAGTTTAAAAGAGTTCGCTAGCTTTTCAAAACGGTCAATCCAAACTTTGATATCCTCTTGCTTTGCACCACTAAAGGGTGTTATAAGATGCTGTAAGTCGTGAAAAGAAATGGAATGTTGTTGTGTAGGGTGAAATGCTTCGGTTTGAGTATCACTGTCTTCGTATGCGAAGTTAGCTGTCTCTGTACTGATATGAGAAGTATTTTTGGGTTCATCTGAGTCAGAATTCGAGGCATTGTCAAATGAAGATTTCAATTTAGAGATGTCTATTAAAGAATCTACTATGCGTTTAGCTAACTCGGGAATTTCTCCCGAAATATAGAGATTTAGCAGGTTCGCTACAGTAATTAACTGTAGCTTATCAAAAGTGTCAGAAATCTCCTTTAATTTCGCCTCATATTCTGGAGTTTGGGTTGCAAAAGGAAACCCGGAAAATAATCGTAAATTTTGGCGGTTCTGGCGGTGTTCGTCGGATGAAAAAATTAGCTGGTGAAGCAGTTTAATTTTATCAGTTCTGGCCGATTTAATCTGGCTCCGAATAAAAGTTATGTCGGCTAACTGCATTTCGTATAAAATATATTAAATCAATTGCACCGTAATAAAAAATAATCAAAATGGTGGTCGCTTACCTTGCATATACTGTATCCAATTAAAAAAACCGCTCTTAATGAGAGCCGGAGGAGAATTTATATTCCATGTAAATAAAGCGAAAGAGAGAAAAAAACACAATATCGCGCCCCGCTGAGACTGTGAAGAACCACTGTTTAAACACACATCTGTTACAGCCGGGAAGGAGCCGATTTTCGCCAATTGCAGCGACAGATGCAGAGAGGGAGGTCAGGTCCGCCGTCGAATTCACTGGATGTCCGCAACAGGCGTAGACAACAATCCTTTAGATTCCAGGAGCGCTATACTATGGAGAAGAGCAACACAGTTCGCAATATCCGAGCAGTAATTTCTTGAAAAACAAATAGAGTTCGGGCAAACACAGACGCGGATGCCGTATGCCGAAAGATGCAGTGCAGCGTAAAGCAGGTGATCTGACGCTGAAAGTTGCAGTTCAGGTTAGAACGGTCTAAGTCCACTTAATACAGGATTCATAGGCCGGCCCCCATGTGGTGGGTGTAGATTATAATTGTAGGAGTCATTACTTAATAATATAACTAAGGTTTATTGGAATTCTGGGCTAAATAAATCTATGTACAGCATATCAGGGTAAAAGGGGGAAGCTTATGCCATTCCGAGTATGTCCGGGGCGCATTCGTCGGCCGGTTGCGCTTGGACGTAAAGTGGAGAGATTTTGGGCTGTCTGCCCGGTATCAGTTCCACAACGAATCTGATGTATTTTCCTTTTCTTTGCTATCAGGCTAATTGGATAAAACCTGATCGTCAGCAGATAAACAAATGTGTACGAGTCATTCGGTTCTCGTGCGAGAATGCTTACTACAGCAATAATACTAATTGGATGTTTTGGGAAGCAAACTGCAACGTACAATAGTTCCTAAATAAGAGGATCTGTAAATTGGATGCGTTTGAGAACAAAAATTGATTTAAAAACGAATCAGAAAAAACGCAATTTCTTATTTGAATACTTGCTTCAATTTTCAGTCCCGATGACTTTCGGAAATTCTGTTCAAAATACCCTTTTTGGTAGCCTTCTTTGAAATATATTCTGTCTTTATCAGAAAATTGACCAATGCGTCACTTTATACAGTTTTTTAAAAAGAGGATCTACCATTTGGATGCGTTTAAAATCAAAAATGAATTTAAAAATGAGTCAGAATATAAGCAGTTTGGATTTGAGGTTTTTTCTCCAACTCCTATTTTTGTTTAATTTCATTTTGCTATACGAATTGATCCTATGAAAAACTTGTCCGTATAAAAGTTGTAGATATTTTTGAGAAAATGTAAAATAAATCTAATCAGATTTGATATCTTAAAAATTGACGGAGTTATGGATTTTTCTCTTTTTTCAGTACCCTTTTTCTATTCGTTTTTAATTTTTTTCATCGGTAAAAGTTGGTCCTATCAAAAACTTGTAAATACAAAAGTTTTAGATAATTTTAAGAACATTTACAAAAAATTTAGTTGGACTTGATATCTTGAAAATTGACGAAGTTATGAATTTTTTTCTATCAAAACCCCTGTTTTTTCGCCCCTTGAGCCTACTTCTAAATTTATCAAAAATCTGTCATGTATATACTTTTGGCCCATTTTTAAGAAGTAATATAAACTTTAAACCGATTCCATATCTACTTGAATTAAGAAGTTATGGCGTTTTTTCGGTTTTCACAAAAACGCCCCCTATTCCGACCCCCTTGGTCCGATTGTGCCTATTAACGAACTTAGCCAAGATTTTATCCCTTTTGATTTTATGTACCAGTTTGGTGGAGATTGGTGAAGAATTATAGAAGTTATCGTGTCCATAAAAAAGTGAGATACAGTGAAGCATCGTTTATACGACGCCAAAGGGACCACCGACAAACGTCGTATACACGATAACGTCGTATAATCGATTTTCACTTCTAAAACTAGAATTAATTTTGGTTTCATTCAATTTTAATATTTAACGCGTTGATTTACAGAAATTTGCAAATTAGACAAACAAAAACAAACAAATAACCAATAAATAAATACATAAATAAAAGGGGGTAAATTAGTAAGATTTAAATATACGTACCTTTATTTATTTTTTTGAATTTGATCATATTACGTAGTATTGCAGAAAAAAAAATAGCTGTTACGGAAAAAAATAGTCTATGGTTGTTTGAGGTGATGACTAGCGTTGGGTTGTAATTAATGATTTCTGCAATGAGTCAAGGAACTGAAAAGATTTTTCGCCTGATAACAGTTAGAAGGATAGTCTATTTGCAACTTAAAACAGGTCGGGAAAGCCGAACCGTCTCCGCAAAAAGAATGTCCCCTCCAATGTAATCCGTTACGCATAAGCTAATTTTTCGAACTAATTGAACATCAGCTCGCATTGTTATCGTGTGGAGTACATGTAAACATGCTATTTAGTGTCGTTCAAAGTTGCAAATTTTCGCGCATTCTTAAAATATACAAAAAAAATAAACAAAGATAAACCTTACCAAATCGAACAATCGACGTATAAACGATATTGTGCGTCGTATAAAAGATATATTTTTACATTAAAATGAATAGGAATGAATTGGGACCACACTGAAACGTCGTATAAATGTAAACGTCATATAAGCGATCGTCGTATAAACGATGCTTTACTGTATATATGCAGATAGATAGATAGATAGATAGATAAACTGGTGCGATTGCAATAGGTAGTATTTCTTACGAAATCTACCTAAAAATCAATTTCAAATTTTTAAAGTTAAGTGAAAAAAATCAAAAATGCAGGTTACCTTAATCCTTTATTCCATACCCATAAGTTATTGTGCTTAGATATTTACAGTGCCTCTCTTTCTATTTCATCACATGATATATGCAAATGTGAAAATCTGAATATTGGAGTAATTCTAAACTGTCAAATAAAGGTAATTAAGCATCATATCCAAACGACCAGAATAATAAAGCCACCTAAAAAAAACTTTAATTAAGACAGTTCCTTATCCTCTAACCTTTAGTTTTCGAAGTAAATGTAAAACCATCGAGTAATGCAGATCAAGCTGCCATTGGTGTTATAATCCTTCCAGATTGATTTATATATATATTGGCTATACCGCAGCGATATGCAACATGCGGCGGCCCGGCAATCTATGTGCAATCCAAAATGCACATAATAATTAATCTATGCTTTCTACTTGTTCAATTAAGAAGCGCATTAAAAAGTGTTTAAGATCTTCAACTTCGTTTTATATATTTTCACGCTAAGATAAAATCTCTTTTATTATAGTGTTCGTTCGTTTCAAAGATTTTAAAGCACATTTTACCAAAATGTTCGTAAAAAAAATGCTCTTTTTGTATGAAGTCTTATTTATCCCACAGTGTGCGTATACATTTCTTAATTCTTCAACAATATTCAAACAGCATTTCAAGATACGTTTGTTCTATATATATATATATCGACATTTTTTTTACTGAGCAAAAGATGGATTTATTAAAGAAAATCTCCTTGGAAAGTCTACGATATTTTATTACTTTTTAGATTTATTTTATAGCTTTTAAAATTTAACTTTTGGCGCGGAATAAATTTTCTACCAAGTACATTTTGCCAAGTAGCAAACTTCAAGGTTTACTAGTTTTATAGCATTTGCAACAGAAATTTATTATGATGTTTATTATTTGGAAAGAGTGCTTTTAATTTTTTTTTAAGCACTTTAATTTTTTTAAATCCCTCATAAAGTCGAAAACTTATGTTTGCGACCAGCGACAAAGGAAAAAAAAAAAAAAAAAAAAGAGTTGAGCATGGCTTTTAAAAAAATAAAACAATAGTTTCACGAAAAAAAAAAAAAAAAAAAAAAAAAAAAAAAAAAAAAAAAAAAGCTACACATATGTATTATAAATATGCATTATAAAGAAGGATTTTTATCCATTATTGACGACTGAAGAAATTTGTTTGCAATTAAATTAACTAGTCCTACGTTATTTCCATGATTTTGTTCTCATACACGTAATTATAAAACACATGTTTTGTCATTTACATTTAACATACAAAAGGGATAATTACGGATTTTTCACAATCATGACAAATCTTTTGATGAATCCTTTGAAAAAAAAAAATAAGTATTAAGATGAAATGTAATATTCTGCAGTACACTAAATTTGATGTAGAATAAATATCTCATGCAAAAAGTTTTTAAATGACATTTGATTTACAAAGGTTTGTTGTCCTTTCTCAAACAACAAACGACAACACCTGCCACACAAAGTTTGCAAAAGGTAGTTGCAATATGTATTAATGGTGTATTTCGATTCAAACTGCTTATTTTCCGATTTATTTTTGAATTCATTTTTACTCTCAAATACACCAAACTTTCAAAATCTCTTATTTGGAAAGTACACAAGGTGCCGTGACTGTCGATTCTTTGATAAATGAAGAAAATATTTCAAAAAAAGCAATCAAAAACGGCATTTCGAAACGATTTATCCCTAGCGTAAGTTCTGGTAGCGAAAAAAAGGGTCATACTGATAAGGTAATTGTTTATAACTCAAATTCTAATGATTTGAGCGTAAAAAGACATCACACGGCACCTCATATGTCTCTTCAAGAATCCCCTCAGCAAGTTTCATGTTTCTACTTTTAAAAATGCGTCTGAAATTGTATAGGAAAATTTCGAGCTGTTGAATGTGGAAGAGCGTTTTTTCGAATACACCCTTAAGGCCCCTGTCCCTACCCGTGAAGACGTTCGCGAGCTAATGCTATTTCTATGGGGAGGCATTTTTCTAATAACTCTTTCGCATTTTGATATTTTTAAATATTTTTTTTTGCATTGGATAGTTGAGGCCCCTCTCAAGATCGCTTCTTGATTACTTTTTCGATTTTGGTCGCAGATATTTTTTATAAGGTTGGTTTCACTTTCTCAACCGGTTCTGAAAGAGAAACTAACTTTATAAAAAATACTTGCTGTCAAAATCGAAAAAGTAGTCAAGGAGCGATCTTGTGAGGGACCATAGCTATCCAATGCAAAAAAAAAAAAAAAAAAAAAAAAAGAAGAGAAAATGCGAAAGAGTTATTAGAAAAATGCCTCCCCACAGGAATAGCAATAGCTCGTGAGCGTCTTCGCGGGCAGGAACAGGGGCCTTAACCCCTTCGGGACGAGCCTATTTTGAGATTTTTTTTTCCCCTTTATCACCGGTTCTTAAATAACGGAAATTTTTGGCTGCAGTGTAGAAAAAAAATCTGCAAGGTTATTGAGATTTTTCTAGTAGACTTGTATTCCAAGAACTTTTCATGCAATGGTAACAGCAAAAATGAATGTAACCTTCCTCGGTTACATAAAATTTTGCTGTCACCGTTATGTGAAAAGTTTTTGGAATACAAGTCTACTAAAAAAATCTTACAGAATATTTTTTTCTTTTTTTACAATGCAGTTAAGTAGGGGAAAATGCGCAGATTAAATAAGGCAAAATTTATATATATGTATATATATATATATATATATATATATATATATATATATATATTTAATTTCTTCTATCTTTAATAGAAGAAAGTATTGTAATCGAAATTTTTTTCGACTTCCGGTTTTCGACGGATTTACACGTTTTAGGGGTCAGAGATTCTAAAAAACACGTTTTTACAAAATGTCTGTCTGTCGGTGTGCCTGTGTGTGTGTGTGTGTGCGTGTGTCGCCATTCTACCATCAAAAAGTATATGAAGTTATGCATAGAATTGAACAAAATTCTTTGTGAATGTTTTGGCTGTGGCAAGCAGGTCCTCCTTCAGTTTTGAAATATTCCGCCGGAAGGGGGCGCTGCAATCTCGACTTTTGTGCCATTTTCAATATATTACCGACCAAAAGTACATGAAGTTATGCATCGAATTGAACGAAATTTTTTGTGTAAGTGTATGGCTATGGCTAATTGGATCGCCCTGAATCTGAAAAAAATCCGCCGGAAGGGTGCGCTGCAATAGCGAATTTTATGCTATTTTCAATATTGCACCACATAAAAGTGTATGAAGTTAGTTCTAGAACTGAACTAAATATTTTGTATATGATTATTTTTTGGTAAGGCAAGTAGGTCCTCCCTGAATTAAAAAAAAAAAAAAAAAAAAAAAAAAAAAAAAAATCTGCCTATCATTCATTCTATTGTCTATCGGCTCGTGCAGAGACGGAAATTCGTTTTTACTTCGATTAATTGATTGAAGCAGAAATTTAAGATGAAAATCAAAGTTGATATGGTATTGAATTTAAATTATTAAAGCATTAAAATGAGCAACTATTTTTTTAAAATATTAAAATGTACGTATGAGATAGAAGAAAGTTTTGGGATTGGCACATCCAACTAGTTTACAGTGCAGTTAAATAGGGAAAAAAATTTTATAATAAAATTTTTCTGGTGAGAATCAGCGCCGTGAAAAAGGGGGTTGGTCGGCCCGGGCGCGGAAATTTAAGGAGCGCCAAATTTATACTCTCAACGTCATTTTTAGCCTATCACAAGAAGTCGGGAAAAGGGGCGCCAAATTGAGACTTCGGCCCGGGCGCAGTTTTCTCTTCGCACGCCCCTGGTGAGAATAATCAAAGATTTTGAGCACCTTATGTGGCATGTTTGCGTCCCCATGCATGAGGCTAAAATTATTAATTTGTCTTAAGACACTGAAATATTACTTCCGTTATATTTTTAATGTTCTGTATGGTAATCGAAGCAAAAATATCAGAAATAAATAAATAATATATGAAAAACACTTCATAATAGTAATTTTGATTTTAAAACTTTTTATTTAAATCTATGTTCTACCCTGATTACATATTAAAAGGGAAGTATCAATCAAAAGTATGTTTCTATATGGATTGTAGCAAGGAGTTCCATTTAAGAATTTAGATGCGGTAACATTTTTCATGTCATAACTTCATTAAAATCAACATTGTCATTTAAATCTACTAATTTTATTCAATACTGTATTAACATAGGTATATATATGTATATATATATATATATATATATATATACAGACACACACTCTAAGAAATACAAAGTCCGTATTATTAAGCAAACTTTAGAAAAACTGCTAAGTAACTATATGACAAATTTTTAAAAAAATGTACATTTTGGTAAAATAAACTTTCTAAATCGGAAATTAATTTATCAAATGCCAACTTTATAATCTAGTACTGTGGATTTAGCTTCAATGCAGTAAAGTGAAATTACATGGCAGACATACAATACATACAATACAATTCAAATTTGTTACACACAAGTATTGAATGATGTTTCAAGTAATATTTCATGAAGTTACTTTAATTTAATACTCATATACGGCAGCATTGTTCAGATATTAAGCCAGTTGTTTTTGTCAACTAAATTCATATATTTCTTTTCAAACTACATTTTTTGGATTTTGGAAGTTATTTGAATGAGAAAATTCTGTTTTTCTTATTGTGACTAATTAAAATATACATTATGATTTCATTCTTTCGTTTTAAACAAATTAAGTGAACTGAAATAATTTCTGCATTTGAGAAAGGAGTCACATGATATTTTAGATTCTGTCTCCATAATTATGACATAAATGGCAATGTTAAAATTTATTACAAGTTGCTTTAATTGATATGATTGTCAATGAAATTTTTAACTACAAATTATTAAAATTTATATTTCTACTGTTGTTATTTTTTTATTAGAAATAATTAAACAAAATACTGCATGTTATTCATTGTAAATAAATTAGATCTATCACAGTAAAAAAATATTAGTCAAGCAACTTTCTTTCTGTTACTCCTATATCTTAGATATTTAAAAAAATATATATATAACTTATATTGATACCAAAATCAAAAGCACAGAATTCAGTGATTAGAAATGAGTTTATTAGGTGTAGGGGTAACTGGGGCACATTGATGCATGGGACACATTGATGCATCCCCTCTACTGCTCACAAGATCGTTATAGGAAGTTTCACAACAGCTCCAAAATATGATGCCAGTGTACACAACTACAAACAGAAAGTCTTGGCATGATTCAGTAGTTTGATGAAATGGGACGGGTGATTTATTGTTTTTGTAGGTTAAAAGTAAATTTTAGTTGTACAATTGCAATGGTATTATACAAATCATCCAGTATTTTCAACCCAAAAGAATACTCTCCCTGGTAAGTAAAACTACTGTTTATCAGTTCCTCCTTCTAAATTGTTAGGTAAATTATAAAGTGGTGGATTTGAACCTCATGTTATTCAAAATGGCTGCATGGGGTACATTGATACAGTCTATGTCGGGGAACATTGATACGTATCAATGAGCCCCATGATAGCTACAGACAACCTAAATCTTTTTCCAATTTATATTTTTATTACCTTTTATTATTTTTTTACCATACACTCCTTAATCCAACCCTTTACCGCAAAAAAATTCTAATATTAGTTTTTATTGAAGTATGATAGCTTCAATTTTTTACATTAGAAATTTTTATAGTATTTTTGCAAACAGAAGACGTACGAACTTGCCTAATAGCTAGTGGTAGTACAACTAACAAAAGAAAAGGACTGCAGCCTGGTAGATCTCGAATTTCTATCGATTCTCCAGAGAATAAAAGTATTTTTGACGTGATAAATGTTAAGTAAGAGAAACAGGCTGCAGCACAACAAAAGATAATTATATTATAAACAGAATTTTTCATTTAACTATCCTTTATTTTCTGTTTATAAACTAATTTATAAACAGAAAACCTGGTAATATTGTTGTCTTTTCTATGAAAGAAGATAATGCAAGGATTGAAATGCCAGATTTGACAAAGTTACCACTGCTAACAATCAGATAAGCAACAGCTAGAGTCATTATACCTTTAATTTTGAGTGTTTTAATATTGCTTACAAATAAACTATGGGTGATTTGAATTTCTATAAATAAATATAAAATAGTTTGCTAATTCATTTTCTATGAAAAATATGCATTGGTGTTATTTTGTCTCCATTTTTTTTTTCAAATGTATCAAAGTGCCCCAAGAGGTGTATCATTCTGCCGCGGGGATAGGGTACATTAATACAAAGTGACTTTTTTAGATTTTTTTTAAAATTACATGCAAAAATACTGTATAAAACAACGATTTTACATTTTAATGACACACTACGAAAATTTTATGGACACCACATGGAAAAATAACTTGAAATTTCTATTTTTTGGACACCAAAAAATTCAAACTTTAGTTGATTTTAAAAATAGCAATTCAGGACAAGCATTTAGCGTTTCCCAGACTGTAATGTGGTCAACTATCAAAAATGCTACCTTAAAGCGATATCACACGGACCTTTTTTGCAGAACGTTTTCCCCCTACACAACGCTACAGTCAGCAAAAGTTGCGTGACCTTGATGCTGGGGAGAATTTTGGTCAGTATTCTTGTTTACCGAGCGTTTCCAGCATTGCACGGAAAATGTTGGTCATTCACTCAGTGCTGATCAACTGACCAATAGGAGCGGAGCGAGTAATTAAATAACCCCGCGAGAAGCTTCAATAAAAAAAATATTGCCCAGTTAACAGGATGGCATTGAGCTCACAGGCTACGAATACTAATTGTACATTACAGCCTTATATTTCCAAGGGTTAATTCCGCTCGAAAAAAAATTAAGGGGAAACAGCTCTCTCCTTTCCCCTTTTTTATACTTAATCATTGAACCTCCTAAACTATCAAGGACATGCTTTATCATAAAAAAATCTATATCCAAAATTCAGAGCAAATCGGAAAATTCTCAATAAAAACCCATTTAGCATTTATATAATTTAAGAGGAATTATCCGCCTCTTTCATACTTAACCATTAAACTTCCAAAACTATTCAGAGATTTGAACGAAATCTGACAATTCTGCTTGAAAAACCCATTTATATAAATTAAAGGGAGGGGCATTAGAACCCCCGTTCCCCCTATTTATACTTATTCAATGAACACCTAATAACAGTCACGGAATCGCCTCATCAGAATGATCCTATATCTAAATTTTGAACAAAAACTCTTAATTCTGCATGAAAAACCCATTTATATCAATTAAGGGTAGGGGCATGAGCCCGCCGTTCCTCCTATTTATACATATCGAATGAACTCCCAAAACTAATCAGGGAAGCGCCATATCAGGATATACCTATATACAAAATTTCAAGTGGATTTGGTATTTTTATCATGAGTTATCGCGTTACGTACGAACGTACATACAGAATGGGCGGGCACATAAGCTCTCAGGCTATGATAGCCTGTGAGCTAAAAACCTGTTTACCGAACACGGAGCAAAATGAACGATCGTGTTTTGTAAAATGTTTGCGGTAAAATCGTTCCCCGTGTGATACAGCTATTAAGATTACAAAAGTTGCTTGAAAATGACGGCCGTTACATGGAATATGATTTGGTGTAACAAGATTCTAAATTATCGCAAATGCATGCGAAATGCGAAATTCATCGAAAAACGCTCCCTGGGGACGAAATTTTGAACTTTTTCTTTTTTCGCTCAAGTTTATTCCCATACCTTCATTATGTTCTTCACAAAATTTCACAAATTCGTAAACAAAGGTTTTCTCTAAAGACGAAGTGATAATAGGGTCGTTTAACTATGGACACTCAGTGTATTAGCATCAGCACCGCCGAAGCGATCCTTTTGACCGCTACCAAACAAAATATTTCGATTCGAGCCAGTAGTGTTTTTCTAAAGTAAGTTCAATATGTACCACATCGAAGCAGGCAAGTCAAATAAATAAGCTAAAAGGGTTGTAGATAAAAATTCTGGTGAGTAATATTTTTCTAACAATTGGTAGAATTTCTGGCGATTCTATTGTTAAAGTAAACTACATCGGATGGACTATAAAATATGAAAGAGTTAAAAAAATTAAAAAAAGAAAGTACAAAAAATAACTGCGTAAAAATATTCCACTCATACCAGTAAAACTAAATGATAATAGCTTTAAGAAAAACAGGTACTTTTCTTTAACACAAAGAAGTAACTAGCGAAATTTTAAAAGGACGTTGATCAGTCTTGTGGCTGCTTCTTCGTCTACTTTTAACACTAAGCACTTCTAATTCTGCCATACGCTGTTCGATATTAATACTAACAGCACTTTCGAAGAGTGGCTCACTATGTAATAGCTCTGCGAGCGAGCGCCTCTACAGGTATTAAGTTCTCCTCGCAATGTCCTTCAGAATAAAATGGTTTCGGGTAAGTGGCGTCTAGCGACAGCAGGATTCCTAATGGTAGGACTTAGAATAAAATCTGCAAATCTTGAACTTTCAGATTTATCCCTAAAGAGGGATATTTTCCTCTTTTAAACTGTTGTATTGTGCTGCCATCTATCAATAGAAAATTAAATCCGTTGTACTTACAGTTATTTAAGATTATTACTACATTGAATACTGTGACAGACAAAACTGAAATAAATTATCAATGGAGTTTAAGTTACTATTGCTCTTAATTCAAATATTTCTTGAATTTATGTAATAATTATATTTTAATATTTACAAATCACATCTATACTTTCATGTATGATAAGCTAAACAAAAACATGCTAATTTATTATTTCATATTTATCATATAAATTACAATTTAAATTAAAATAATTAACATAAAAAAATTATTCCCCCCCCCCCCAAAGAAAAAATGTTATAGCATCTTAAGATAGTAATCAGGCATTCCCAGAAACGGTTTTCTTAGGGACTGATGAAAACTCTTACTTTAAGTTTTGGCATTTAAATTATTTATAGAGCTTATATTGTTCTCTATTAAAGCGATTCTTGAATTTATGTGGTAATTACATTGCGAAATTTTCAAAATTTAGCTACAGTTTTGTAACAACATAAACTAAGCATGCTAATTTATTATTATATATTTTATTATATATACTGAATTGAAATAATTGGCATAAGTAATTTACCCCCCCCCCCCACGAAAAAAAAACTTTCATTAGCGTTTATTTTAAGTGCGTAAACAAGCAAATATTCCCAGAAATTCTTTTCGTAGCAAAACTTTAAAATTCTTCGACTTTCTAATCAGTATCAATAAATATTAAGTAACAGATTTCATTTCAGAAGCAATCTTAAAGATAATAAAAAAAACGAAAAGCTGGTTATCGCTGGTTATGATAGAAAAACCTTGATTAGCGCATTTTCAATAACCCGCATTATCAGATCGCTATCGATAATTTCCCTAAGCATTTGAGGAAAGAGGGGAAAATATACCTCTTTAGGGATAAATCCCAAGTTTCAAGCTTTGCAGATTTTATTCTAAGTCCTAACATTAGGAATCCTGCTGTCGCTAGACGCTAGTTTTCGGGTACGGGTGGGAAACACATTCTCTGCCAGGTGGGCGTTCCTTCTCCTTTTGAAAATCGAAACGAACTGTACCAAAAACTTGAACTTGAAGAGGCATGACATGGACTTCCTAGTTGACGATCAACACCACGTCCGGGCTATTGGATAGCACATCATAAGGTACACCTAAGAAAAAAGATTAGATGCAGAACAAGTTCTGCAGGAAAGAAGTCTAACCGTAGTGCAAGCACTACATGAGATGAAGGCTAAAGATGTCGACAGTTTCCGGAGCGCGTCTGCACGCCGATGAGCTGGAGACGGAAATGAGAGGAAGAAGTTGAGGAAAGTGAATTTACGCGGGGTGGCTGCCGGAGCAGCCAATCCGTGAGAAGGAGGGCGGGGCAAGCCCGCGATAGAAGAAAACGAGAAAAAAGTCTAAAAATAAGGAGTTCAAGATCAACATGAACGGGCAAACTGCTTGGCGGCAAAGCGAATTCAAAACAAAGGCACTTTTCAGGAACCACACATAAAACATTACAAAATTAAGTTATAATGCACTACAAAAATTAAGAGTTAAAAATAATTATCTAAGGTGTGTCATTTCGTTGACATATTTTCATTTTTTTTTTCAATTTTTCATTAAGATAATAACATAGGATAACAAATTAAAATAACAATTAAAAAGATAAATTACATTAACAAATTATTTAGAATTATGGTCAGAGTTAACTAACAACTCACTGAATGTTATTAATTTAGAAATAGGATCTTTTTTAATTTTAATTTTCTCATAGACACTGTTGAGTTTTTGGAGAATTTCGTCAAAAGATTTGACTTGCAGTTCAGATTTGATAGCTTGTAAAATTTCAAAAATAGAAGAAACATTATTAGTTAATTCTTGTAGCTCGTAAAGCTGCTGAGTGGGTGGATTAGGTTTAGTATTAGTTTTAGGTATAATAACAGATTTTTGAATAATTTTAGTTTGAGGTTTAATTTCAGGTTTAGCAGTTATTTGAGCATAACTTTTGCGAAATTGAGGTTTTAATGGGTATTTAGAGCATCCTTTGTAGTTAGAAGGATGATCGAGATTACAGTTGGAACATTTAGGGGGCGGTTTAGGACCGTCTTTAATAAGTTTTACTTTACACTCGCTGGAAAGGTGGTCGCCACTGCAACCGACGCATTTAGGATTGTCAAAACATTGCGAACTTACATGGTTAAATTGCTGGCAACGAAAGCATTGCGCAGCTTTCCTAGCAGGTCTAAATTTTTCTATATTAACCCTAAGATGGAAGAGATTACGTATATTACGGATGTCTAACGTATTGCTTTTTTTAGGGAGCTCAGCCGAATAAAGTGGAAGAATTTTTCCGTCGCGTTTACTTTTCATTTGGGTGATTTTAGTGGCTGAAAAGCCCTTATTTTTGAGTTCAGTTTGGATGTCATCCATGTAGACGTTATTTTTCGGGAGACCTCTAATGACAACCTTGATTATGGCTTCTCTATCAGAGATTAGATAGTGCGGAACATTATTATTTTTCAGGTGCTCGTGCAGAGCCATTTTGTCTTCAATACTATCAGGAATAATTTTTAAGTAATTACCGGCCAATTTGGCCAAGAAGTTTAGTTTGAGATCTGAGCTAAGTTGCTCAGTGAGTTGAAGGGTATTAGCTTGACGATTATCTATCATGATAGGTTTAGGTTTTTTAGGTTTAGTTTCACTTAGTAGTAATTTCATTAATGTTAGGTTGCTCATTTGAAATAATTTCACTAGCGATAGAATCACAAACGGACTCCATTTCGATCACACTATCATTATCTTTAATTTCATTATTTTGCGGGATATTAGGCCTAGATATAATATCATTCTCAGCAGCATTACTATGCAATTTTTTCATACGTTTTTTACCCTTTACAGGGATAAAGTCCTCATCAGCGTCTTTAGAATTGCCAACTTTAGAATCAATTTCAATAACTTTAGTAGAATTATTTTTAGAATTTAGATTATCATTATTAGTTTTAGAAGAGTCATTTTCATTAACGCTAGTTATAACAGGTTTAGAAGTAGGATTAACTGTACTGTTATTAACAGAACTATTAGTATTACTTTTAGTAGAATTGAAGTTAGGATTAGGTTTAGCATTAATAGAGTTATTACTTTTAGGATTACTTTTAGTCGAATTAAGACCCCGTTTAAGATCACAAACTCTAGCAAATTCCTCAGTAGTGGTACCCAGAAATTGACATAAAAGCTTAGCGCCATCAGGAAAAGCAGTAAAAAGTTCAGAAGTAGAAGAAATAGACGTGCTATTCATAATATTACCTGGCGTTGATGCGGCGGGCACACCGGCCCGAGAACTTGAATTCATGCTTCAGCGAAAGGCAGTCAAACAGGTGCTTACACACTCGCTCTCGTGTACCAAAAAATGCTGGAACAGTTCCTTTTAGCTGTTGCTTTCGTACAGGTCACGTGATGTCGGAATGAATGTGTAAGGAAGGAGGACCTGTTTCTAAGCGTTTATCTGGCACTGATGCTGTCTACAGCATCAGTGCCAGATAGACGTCAATGCCATGTCTACAGGGCATTGGTTGATTATCGGTTTCGGGGATTAAAAAAACTTTTCTCTTCCCCTTACTTTTACTGATGAAAATGTTGTAGAAAATACTGAGGAAGGGAATTTAAAGTAATTGTAGTTCCTGATACAAAAGAAAAATTTGGGTGCATGATGTTTTCTTTCTTTCCTTATTTGTTTCTTTTTTCCATTTGAAATGTCAAATGGAAACAAAATTTCAGTTTGAGAATCGAAATTCTTACTACACGAAAATAAAAAAAATCTTGCTTGGGGGGGGGGGGGGGGGAAGGAAATATTAAAAGTAATAATAACATGTTCAGTAAAATAAAAATGGAGCCCATAGCTAATATTTAAAACAATTGCTATAAATGCAGTTTTCGTCTTTCTCTTTTAACTGGCTTTAACTAATTTTTTTCCTTTTATGTGTTGTTTGGAAAAAAGTGAAATGTTATTTATTTTACAAGCAACTTAAATTTTTATATACTAACTAAAAAGCAAACGAACGATTTTTTCGTGAGGAGGAAGATATAATATACATAAATAAAACACAGCCTAGGCACTTGGCTAAGACACATTGGTTCCAAAATCTACTGTCTCTTTGGATTTTTTCCCCTTTTTCTCTCTGCGAGTATAAGTGGTAATGTATCTTAGAAGTGTATAAAAAAATCATTTTGATCTAAAAACTGTTTCTCGGAGAACTTAAGCAACCCTTTTAATGCAAATATCCTCAATGTTTTGTAGCTGCTTCTGTAAATCTTAATTCCGAAATCAACTATACCTTAAAACATATCTGGAACTGCTTCAAAAATTTTAAGCATATAATTTTAGGTCGACACCAAAAAAATTTTCAATGAAGCAAGAAAATTTTGTAGGCTTCCAACTGAATGTAGTTTTTATCTTTTTTTTTTTGGGGGGGGGGGGAGGGAGGTGGAGAAAAATCTTTTAAGTGATTGTTTATCCGATTGGTTTGAATTCGCAATACGATCAATGATAAATGCATTTATTTTTCAAAAACAGACCTTGAGAAAAAGATATTTAAGGAACATTTTTACTTCCTTTTTGATTGCTTACAGGATTCACAGTTCTGCACCAACCTACACCAAACGAAAATAATCTGCTACAAATAAGCTATTTTGACTAATTCTGTGCAAAATGGCTATTTTGTTTTTTTCTTCCGCGCCCAAATTTAATTTTTAGCGTCATTTTGTTACCTTCGATGAATTTTTTTTCATCTTTTAACGCTTAGAAGTAATTTTGTTTCAAATTTTGCGAACAATTAAAGAAAATTAAAATCCATTTCCGAAAATGAAAAAAAAATCGGTCATAAATCCAAAAATTTGGGAATAAATGGTATCGCGATAATTGGGTATCGCAGATTTTAAGAAATGGTCGTCGGTGAAAAAAAATAATCAAAGGATCGAGAGAAAAACAAGAATTTACTCGGAGGATTGCGAAAAACTACACAATTTCGTTCTGGAATGACGAAAAGACGCATATTTTGGCAAAGAATTGCGAAAAAAGCAGCAAGGTTCGTGAAAAGGTAGAAAAAATAGCAGATTTTGTCAAAAGAACGCAAAAAGGGCAGACTTCGTCAAAAGATCTGGAAAAAAATCAGAATCCCTCAAAACACTGCGGAAAAATGGCAAATTTTGTCAAAAATCCTTAAAAAAAAACCTCCTCAAATTTCTTCGGTAGATCTCGAAAAAACAGCAAATTTCGCCAAAAGATCTAAAAGAGCGGCAAATTTCGTCAAAAAAATCGCGGAAAAACGGTAGATTTCGTCAAAAGATCACAAAAAACGACAGATTTCCCCTAGAGATCTCAAAAAAGCATATCTAAAAAAAATTGCAAATTTCATCAAAAGATCTTGAAAAAACTGCAGATTTCTGCAAAAGATAGCAAAAAAGTGCTGATTTCGTCAAATCGTTTTATTGCTGCACCAAAAATGAATTTTCCTGCTCCAAAATCTATTTTTGACTGCTAAAAAACTTTCTGAGTGAAAGTGACCTCTGTAATTATCATAATTAAAACTATGTAAATAAAATAATAAACTTTTTTTTTCATTGGATATCTTAGAAAACCAGAAAATGTATGAGTTTTTCCCGAACTATTTGCTTAATTAATAATTGTAGCTATTTAATTTTTTTCACCTGTATGAATATCAAAAACATCTGAATGCATGATTTTTAAAAATTATTTTAAGGCTCTTCACAAATCTAAACTCTTCCTGACATATGTAAGAAAGAAACCATATGCACACTCTACATTTTCAAATATTCCTCAAATACTTACGTATATTCTTCATTTTATTTCTATCCGTAAACGCATAAAATTGCTAGGTGCTCTTGCTAAAATTTAGCTAATCGAAAGGCTTTTCTCCGTTTTTAATAAAGGCAGATACTTCAGAAAATTCTAACAATTTGACATCCTGAAATAAATTTCATCAATAGTTATGATAAAATCGCATGCGAACACAGACAAAATTACTATTACTACAATTCATTTTCGTAATTCTTTTTTCTATAACATAAAAAATATATATATAACAGAAGTAAGGTTATTATTAGATAAAACTTACCATATTTGCACTGTAATTATTAGGAAAGTTAAAATATCTAGATTAAAAAAGTGTGGAAGTATGTCTATTGCCTACAGTTCTTCAAAAACTAAAATTGCCCTCGTCTTGCGAGAAAATACACTCGCCATTGGCTAGCAAAATGTTGTATTTCTTCACCCCTGATTATTATGTAAAGAAAATCTTTAATTTTAATTGTACTAAACTTCCACTATTTTAAGTACAAATGAAACAGTAACTGGTAATAGGAGTATACGAAGGATAATGCTTAAGATAAATACTTAATTTAATATTAGTCTGTTGCTATAATTCTAGCATAAACTTACCTTTTGTCGAAGATTAGGGATTATTGAGTTTTAATAAATATTTATCTAATTAATAAAAAAAAGCTTACATGAATTAAAAAAATAATTCTTGAAAGTTATTTAAAATTAAATTCTGGTTTATCTAATAAAATATTAATTACATTTTATTAAACTGAATTACAACTTAACATTGTTTAATTTAATTGTAATTAAAATTTAATTTGATTATGAAATTAACAATAGGAAAATTGCAAAAAAAAAACTATCTTTATTATCAATACTTCATAAGACATTATTATTATTACGCAATTTCTTTTTTGAACACTTACTTAAATTTTCAGTCACGATGATTTCGGAAAATTCTGTTCAAAATACCCTTTTTGGTAGCCTTTTTTGAAATATATTCCGTCTTTATCAAAAAACTGACCAATGCATCACATTATATAGTTCCTAAATAAGAGGATCTGTAAATTGGATGCGTTTGAGAACAAAAATGGATTTAAAAACGAGTCAGAAAAAACGCAATTTCTTATTTGAATACTTCCTTAAATTTTCTGTCCCGGGGAATTTGGGAAATTCTGCTCAAAATACCATTTTTGGTATCCTTTTTTGAAATATATTCAGTTTTTATCAGAAAATTGACCAATGCGCCACTTTATACAGTTTGTAAATAAGAGGATCTACCATTTGGATGCTTTTAAAATCAAAAATGAATTTAAAAATGAGTCAGAATATAAGCAGTTTGGATTTGAGGTTTTTCTCCAATTCCTATTTTTGTTTAATTTCTTTTTGCTATACGAATTGGTCCTATGAAAAACTTGTCAAAATAAAAGTTGTAGATATTTTTGAGAAAATGTAAAATAAATTTAATCAAATTTTATATCTTAAAAATTGCCGGAGTTATGGATTTCTTTCTTTTTTCACCGCCCTTTTTCTTTTCGTTTTTAATTTTTTTCATTGGTAAAAGTTGGTCCTATCAAAAACTTGTAAATACAAAAGTTTTAGATAATTTTAAGAACATTTACAAAAAATTTTGTTGGACTTGATATCTTGAAAATTGACGAAGTTATGAATTTTTTTCTCTCAAAACCCCTGTTTTTTTCGCCCCTTGAGCCCACTTCTAAATTTATCAAAAATCTGTCATGCATAAACTTTTGGCCCATTTTTAAGAAGTAATATAAACTTTAAACCGATTCGATATCTACTTTAATTAAGAAGTTATGGCGTTTTTTCGGTTTTCACAAAAACGCCCCCTATTCCGACCCCTTTGGTCCGATTTTGCCCATTAACGAACTTAGCCGAGATTTTATCCCCTTTGATTTTATGTACCAGTTTGGTGGAGATTGGTGAAGAATTATAGAAGTTATCGTGTCCGTAGTAAAGTGAGATATATATATAGATAGATATATAAACTGGTGCGATTGCAATAGGTAGTATTTCATACGAAATCTACCTAAAATGCCCTCGCCTTGCGAGAAAATACACTCGCCATTGGCGAGGAAAATGATGTATTTCTTCACCCTTGATTATTATGTAAAGAAAATCTTTAATTTTAATTGTAGTAAACTTCCACTATTTTATAACTACAAATGAAACAGTAACTGGTAATAGGAGTATAGGAAGGATAATGCTTAAGATAAATACTTAATTTAATATTAGTCTGTTGCTATAATTCTAGCATAAACTTACCTTTTGTCGAAGATTAGGGATTATTGAGTTTTAATAAATGTTTATCTAATTAATAAAAAATAGCTTACATGAATTAAAAACATAATTCTTGAAAGTTATTTAAAATTAAATTCTGTTTTATCTAATAAAATATTAATTACATTTTATTAAATTGAATTACAACTTTACATTGTTTAATTTAATTGTAATTAAAATTTAATTTGATTATGAAATTAACAATAGGAAAATTGCAAAAAAAAAAACTATCTTTATTATCAATACTTCATAAGACATTATTATTATTTCTTCTAATTTGATATTTAACTTATAGCTCTAACGTTGCTCTTTAATATAAGTTATTTTGTGTAACATAATTTAAGTGTTATGTTGTACATTAGAGCAGAGCAGAGCAAAATAGATCTGAAAGTGGCCGGAACAAAATTGCTTCCCGGTTCAAAAGATTAAAAAAATAATAACGTAATTCTGGATAGCTCAGATGATAATCCGAGATACAGCTGGGCAGGTAGATCTTGAGACTAGCGTCTAGCGACAGCAGGATTCCTAATGGCAGGACTTAGAATAAAATCTGCAAAGTTTGAAACTTGGGATTTATTCCTAAAAAGGTATATTTTCCCCTTTTTCCTCAAATACTTAGGGAAGTTATCGATAGCGATCTGATAATGCGGGTTATTGAAAATGCGATAATCAAGGTTTTTCTATCATAACCAGTGATAACCAGCTTTTCGTTTTATAGCACTTTCCAACAAAGTTGAAAAGTGCTTATGCATTCGGTTTGTCTGGCCGTCTGTCCGTCTGTCCGCGCTCTAACTCCAGTAAATATACTCGGATTGCTATGAAATTTTTATACGTTATTGAGGTTTACCCTAGCACGAACCCTATTGAAAATGAAGTATCTACCATGATTAGTTTATCTACAGGGCGAATCAAAAGTTTCCCATTACATTACGACCCATGGGGAAAAATCGTTAATATACTCGGATTGCCTTGAAATTTTAGGACGTTATTGACGTTTAGCCTAGCATAAGTCCTATCGAAAATGAAGTTTCTACCATGATTAGTTTATCTACAGGGCGAATCAAAAGTTTCCTATTACATTACAGCCTATGGGGAAAAATCGTTTCAAAGGAATTTTAAAGATGTTATACCCTGTCAAACATATTAAAATATGCATTCTATAAAATATAAGGTGAAAATGTAGCTATTATTCACTTACAGGGCCACACAAAAGAATTCCATTAGATAATGGTAAAAGGAGGAAATGTGTGTGACATATTTTAAATATATTAAGCTTTTTCATGTATAATAAAATTGATGTATGTCACTGAAGCTTAATATAAATTATACGCTACTGTCTTGCATAATATGAAATACATAGCATTTACAGGGCCATACAAACGATTTCAAATCGTATATTCTTTCCGAAGTACCGTATATGTGTCCGATGATGGCTGATGGAGGGATGAAAAGCATTTTAATTATGATATTCGCGTTTATATTTCGCTAAATATATGCACATTATATGGTGTGTATAAATGTTATAGTTGATATACAGGGCTACCCAAAAGAGCTCACCAACGTTACTGAATATGAACGTAAATTATTTAAACGTGGTTCTTAAATAAGCCATGCATTTTTACGCTGAGCTGCATTCAATTTACTGAGAAATGTTTGCAGAATATAGATAAAGGGGTATACAGGGCCACGCAAAGAATTCGGTACATGGACGCCTATGAATGATGATTTATGATAATGTGATTTCAGTTGTTTTAAAAGTGTTTTAGTTTACAAAAAATTTTAGCCTAATGCTGACGTGTAATAAAGATACAATGTAAACTACAGGGCTGAACAAAAGTATCCAAGTATGTTTCCATCTAATAGTATGAATTGCTGAAAAAGAAATTCCAAGCTACTGGGTATTTTCTTGCTAAGCTAAATTTTCCCATTATATGAACTGACATATGAAATACAGGGCTGTTCTAATGTACTGGAATACATATTTGGGTATATTTGGCTATACACTATTATTTCCCTAAATAACAAAGTTTTGTTAAAGATTTCATTAAGTGTTGGAAAGTGCTTCATAATCTATGCTTAACGCATGATTTTTCTTACTTGTTTATTATCTTTAAGATTGCTTCTGAAATGAAATCTGTTACTTAATATTTATTGACACTGATTAGAAAGTCGAAGAATTTTAAAGTTTGCTCTTTTTAAAGTTTACACTCTTAAAATAAACTGTAATGAAAGTTTTTTTTTTTTTCGTTTGTATGTGGGGGGGGGGGGGGTTAAATTACTTATGCCAATTATTTCAATTCAATATATATCATAAAATATATAATAATAAATTAGCATGCTTAGTTTATGTTGTTATAAAACTGTAGCTATATTTTGAAAATTCCTCAATGTAATTACCACATAAATTCAAAAATCGCTTTAATAGAGAACAATATAAGTTCTATAAATAATTTAAATGCCAAAATTTAAAGTAAGACTTTCCATCAATCCCTAAGAAAACCGTTTCTCTTTCTGGGAATGCCTGATTACTATCTTAAGATATTGTAACTTTTTTTTGGGGGGGAGGGAATCATTTTTTTATGTTAATTATTTTAATTTAAATTGTAATTTATATGATAAATATGAAATAATAAATTAGCATGTTTTTGTTAAGCTTACTATACATGAAAGCATGGATGTGATTTGTAAACATTAAAATATAATTATTACATAAATTCAAGAAATATTTGAATTAAGAGCAATATTAACTTAAACTCCATTGATATTTTATTTCAGTTTTGTCTGTCACAGTATTCAATGTAGTAATAATCTTAAATAACTGTAAGTACAAAGGCTTTAATTTTCTATTAATAGATGGCAGCACAATACAATAGTCTAAAAGAGGAAAATATCCCTCTTTAGGGATAAATTTGAAAGTTCAAGATTTGCAGATTTTATTCTAAGTCCTACCATTAGGAATCCTGCTGTCGCTAGACGCTAGTGATCTTGAGGGTATTCCTTCTGAATCCCTTTTATCCGTTCTGAGAAACACTGCGAGGAGAACTTGATACCTTTAGAGGTGCTCACTCGCTTATGAAACGTGTGTAACGAATCACTGTAACGTACAAACACGGCAGTTATAGCAATATAATATTATTTAATAAATTTAGTGGTATAAGTTAATTTTTTTGTTTTAATGTTAATACTAGTTTAGATTAATCACATTCAATAGCAAGTCTAATTAGCTTTCATCCCCAAAACAGCAGTGTTTGCAACAAGTGCTTCCACTGTGGCCCCCAAGGGTTAGTTGAAATGAGGCCATCCACAGGCAAACAGTGGAAGTTGGAATTTGAAATATTTCCTCTATCATTCATTCTTAAGAATGTTGCTTGAACGTTTAAGCTACAGGCTTGATCATACAATGGAAATGTTTGCAAAAATTTATGTTTTTTACTACATAGTTAGTTGACATTATTTTTCAGGTATTAATCAAGTCATTATCAAGTTTTAACTTCAAGTGAACGTTATTTTCTGATTTGTTTAACCCTCTAGATCCCAAACCGCCTGATACTGCCCGAGATATTTTGAGACCATTTTAATTCGTATATTAACACCTGAAAATTAAAATAGAAACATTTGCTTTAATTAATAAGACATTCCGTAATTAAATAAACCAAAATTAGCCACTGAATTTTTCTGGTGTAAAATCAGATTTTCAGAACTACATAATTTCTAGAACGTGTTCTATCATGGGAATTAAAGGGTTAATTTCAACAGAGACATCTTCTCTGTTGAAGACCCAGATAAACAACTTCACTGTGCTAGAATTAATAATTGGAATGAATCATACCATGCTTAGATGTGCAAGTTTCATTAGTTAATGTACATCTGCCTTTTTATGTCTGCACACGTTTAATGACGTTTACTTCTAAATTTTGATTATATGTGTGCAAATAAATATTTCTTTCGAATCTATCAGAAAAATTACGATATTCACTGCTGCTTCAAGCACCTCTCAAAAATGAGCAACATATAATATCCTTCAGTAATTATAGGAATAAAATATGAGAGGTCATAATGCATGTTACCCAAATTGATCAAAATAATTAACAATCCATTTTTAAAAATCTACAATATTCCAAAAAAAGAATGATAAAACATGAGCACAAGAACTTTAATTGTTCAATATGACTGCCCAGTCACATTCACATCTTTATTGTAGAGATTAAATGACTCCTCCCCTTATAAAAATAATACTTCAATCAGGTTTCGAAGGGTGTGTCACACTTATTAAATTAAGATGAAACTTGATTGATAAATAATTATAATAATATTAATACGTGGAATGGGTATAGCTTTTTCGCTTTCTTTCAAGAATTCAAAGCCTGCCTTTTAATCAAATTGTTTGATTTTTTTTCTCAGGTGTTTCTACCTATATGACAATGCTATTATCACCTTATAAATATATATCTTTTATGAGATAGAAATGTTTTTTCGAGAATTAGAAAACCTCATTTTCTCAAACTACTGTATCGAATTGCGTGTAGTTAATTTAGTGTATATAGACATCAAATATGCGAAATTGGGAATTTTCGTATAATTTTTGAATTGTAAAAAGTGTGTGAAAAAGCGATAAAAAAAATTTATAAAATAAAAATAAAACCTTATAGTTCTCTGAAAATTACCATTTTCTTGTAAAAAATTCCTTATATGTGTCCGATTATTATATATAAATGCTGAAAGTTTGCGATGGGAACTAGATATAAATATTTACAAAAATATGTATAAAAATTATTAAAACTCATTTAAGGGCGTTATTTGGGGCGGAGCTACTCAACTTCGACATCCAAGAATTTTTGGCACAATGTCAGCAGAAAATGTGTCAAATGATGTATTTTATATTTTATTAAGCGTATAGGCTATAATGTTCGATACAGTCGATGCTATTTCGATATCGAAAACTGTTGTTTTGTATCGGAGACACTTGAGAAAAATAATTTTGCTTGGAAAACAATAACATCCTTCGGTATCGAAATATAAAGACAGTTAATATAATGATTTTTATTCAAACATTTTCATCACTTTTAACGAAGAATAATAGTCCAAGAGCCGACCGCACAAAACCCTATGTCATCGAGCACAAGAAAAAATATTTCATTTTATGAAGAGTAGTACTAGAGGAATCTAATTATACATGTGTGCCGGAAATGAAGTGGTGCATAAGTCAAACAATGATACCACTAACAGATGTAAATTGTCTATGTGGGTGAAAAAAAGTCCGGGCCAGGATTCGAAAGAGGGATATATTTGCTGAAGCCGCCAATGCTGTTCCAACTGAGCCATCCATGACACGAACACTGGAGGATTATTTCACCCCAATAACCTTTACAATTGCTTTATACTTTACTTTTTACTTTAACAATTGCTTGATTTGCATCAAAATAAACGGTTTTTTTTATTTACATCAAATGTTAATAGATTTTCCTATTTTCTTTTTTAAATATTGCTCACACAGGTTTTACAGATTTCCGAATTTTCAGTTGCAGCTATTTGACTTCTTTACAAAATTAATAACTTCAATTTTATCTTTTAAATGCAATTTTTTATACGGTTTAGACATTTTATATATAGATATTTTATTCCCCATATTTTAAAAAGAAAAATAACTGCATTAAAATTAATAATTAAAAAAACTATCAAAATAATAAGAAAATTATAAGTTCACTCATCGAAAATTTAATGTTAAATGTTATACATCTTGCAAGCAGTACAAGTACAGTGAAAGTACAAGTGCAATTTTATGAAAAAGGTATTAAATCTTTTATATTTTTAAATCAAAAGATTATAAGAAATACACATTTTACCTATAAGCATTCGCAATTTTATTTTTAGAATTTCTACAAACATATGACAAAGAAAGCCTTTCTAAACTAAACCCGAACAATCTCATTCGGTAGCACGTCTTTTATCTTGAGAGTATGGGAAGATAAGTTACTAGATTGGTGCAAATATCTTTACAATAAAGAACAAACTGATCAATTTGCAGGTGGCCATTAACGAAGACCTGTATATTTTAATGGATGAAAAGAAAAATTTTGAAAAATGGTCACTTTAGTGTTTTAGTTTGAAAATTTTCTGCATACAGAAAAAGGGATGGTCACATTTTACAGGTTCAAATAACATTCACAATGACAGGCTATCTGGTCACTTTACACAATAGACAGGTGGTCACATTACGGAACAATTCTCATACTATTTTACATGAGCACAAGTAAAATTTTGCCAAAGCGGTCGCTTTAGCCAGGTTGACACTTTACAAAGGTGGTCACTTTAGCAGGTTCCACTGTACTTAGTCCATGTATCAGTAATAAGCATTAGACGAACACTTGGAATTATACTAAATATTTTCATTCCACTAAATAGCTTTTTTTTTTTTTTTAAAAAAGAATATTTTAAATTTAGTCTCGTATCAGTAAAGGATGAGAGAAATTGCTATCAAACAACTCTTTGGTTAATGGGTGTAGGAAATAGTAATCTCACTCCTCCAGTTCGTTTCTCGGAATCCTGCATGGCTAGTAAATGATCATTACCTGACCTTAACAAGAGAGGATTTTCGGCCGGAAATTTTCTGGGTAACAGAATCTATGTGGGGTAGTTTTTCTTCTATTAGTGAGCCGTTGAAGTGCTTAATTAGCAACATTATACATTCAGATATAACATGTAAATATTTTTAGAAATATGTGTAAAATATATAAAATTCATTTAAAGGCGTTATTCTGGGCGGAGCTACACAAATTTGACATTTCCTACATTCGACATTTTTTATTCTTGTTTGAATAATACTAGTGTGTATTGCTGTAACTACAGGGGTCGCAGCGTCCCTAAAATTTTCGCACTTTTCTACCAGCATTTTAAATCAAAAATCATCGTGTGAAATTCCTTTACCATCTACAATGAAGTTCTATAATAAATATTATCGTTTTAAAATTGTGGTAAGAAAGTGTGAAAATTTTAGGGACGCTGTCACCCCCTGTAACTATGGATATATTACTGAATTAACACTCACTTTACTCTCTGTTTAAGATAAACTTAATATCCATTAAAAAAAAAAAAAAAAAAAAAAACATAAATTTATCTCTTTTTTTATGTAAAAGCATTATGTAACTAAAAAAATCTTTCCCATTTTTATAGCATTAACAATTGTTATAGACTCTGCATTATTTTTTAAAACAAAAAATTCTATAGCAATTAATGCAGATTTCCTTGTTTAAGGGGGCTCAGGGTTGATCGATATGGAAAAACATGTAAACAGAGCTCTCGCTTCGAGTCCAAATAAAAACAGAAGTATTCAATGTAATTAATTTAAACTTTCTGATATTTTAACGTTGAACTGACATAAGAACCTAATTTTTGCTTTAAACTTTACTCTATAGAATGAATCAAGGATATAACTATCACTCAAAAACAACATTATTAAAAAAACTCTCAAACTTGAAGTTTAAAAACGCCTAAAAAATACAACTTTTTTTTCTTTAAAAATACTCAAAATATTAAACTATCTAAACTATATTAATTCATTCTGTAGATAATTGTTATATGCATGCAAAAAAAAAAAAAAAAAAAAAAATTAAGTCATTCTATCAAATAGTTTTTTAAATTTCGGTGTTAGTCGACAAAAATCAAATTTTGAGAAAACGCGAATTAAAGTTGAAATTATATGGGTGCGGTTATCAAAGTTTTGATACATAAATGCTTATAACGCCGTTAAAAATGCAAATATTTTTATGCGGTTTTTTCCATTGAGTTCAGAATTAATTGAATAATACAACTAGATCATAAAAAAAAAAATTCGATATTTGCAAAAGTTTCAACCCCTGAGCCCCCTTAAATTTTTATATAGCACTATTAATAGTTTTGAACATGAAATGCTTGTCTTGAGAATTTTTTTCAATCTATAAATGTCTAAATAAATTGTGCCACAGAAATTTTCAATATCAATCTCAATGTGTATTTTTTTTTTTTTTTTTTTTTTTTTTTTTTTTTTAACGTATATACTTTTTAAAGACAATTTTTATATAATATAAATTTCACAATTAACGCATTAATCAAATATTCTAGGACGAAAACACAAGAAATGGGCGTTCCTTCAGAATTTTCCATTTATTTTGGTCAACGTTCCAAACGTCGTCAGATATGCCAATATCGATAGACATCTTCAAAAGTCTAAAAAATTATATTGTTTTTACGAATGTCGATGAATGTTAGAATACAAATATCATTTTTACAACATTCACCATTGTAAATAAAACATTAAAAATAAAGGCATTAAAAAATTAAGTTTTCTAAAAATAGCAAACATTTTAAATTTTGTTGTTTAGAATTCTATTTACATATTATAATGTTATAAGTAATCCAAAAAATCAGTTAGATGATTTCTTTTAAAAACTAATTTCAAGTTACATCTGTGAATATTGGCAGATATTGTAAATTTGATGTTTATCTTTTCAGATATTGGCAATATTGATGGGGATATTGGCCTAAAGAGTAATGAAAGAAAGGGTAATGAAAGAATTAAAAAAATCTTGTTTGATCTGAGAATTCAGTAACATTAGAAGAAATCAACAAAAATAAATTATTAAATAGATAAGTTTTTAAAAAATATTCAAATTATCATCATTAAAGGAATAAGGGATACCACCACAGAGGATGCTTGTACAATTACGTTGTTTGAAATGAAATTTCTATTTGAATATTGTTTTGTCATATATAGTAAATTTAGATACCACGGAAAATTCTGCGTTAAGTAAATGAAACATATAAAAAGACTATTTTTTTTTATTCTTCATCTTCTTTTTTCAGGTCTAATGCAAACATTTTCGATGTAAAAAAAAAAAAAAAAAATATCTATGAACATATTTTCATTGTCCTCTAAATTTGCGGAGCTGAGTAACTCCGCCCCAAATATGATTTTATTATATTATTGTGCATTTTTACATTTACAATTGTGAATACTTATGCAGATACCAATGACATAATCCTGGGAGGAAAATTATATAGACTCACTATGTTGAACAGCATCGGAAGAAATATTATTGAAAGAAAATTGCATAACACATAATATAGTGATTGTAATTTATGTACTGCAATCAAGCAACGGTGTAGTGCGAGCGGGTTTTTAATTGGTTAATATGAGTTAAATTACTTCAATGTAAATACAAAATCAATTCTAATCATCATAATGAAAATAATCAACTGAGGTTTAAAAATTCGTTGTTTTCCAAAATTTTCAGAGCGTCCAGATAAAATTTACATCTATCACATTGTGGATCAATTCTACAACTGTCTACGCGTATTCCTAACGGGCTCATGCAAATCGAGTGAGCGTCGACTCCTCAAGATGAATCGAAATGCCCAACCCCAATTGGAATCATCAAAATCAATCAAATGTTTATGCTTGCTATTTTTTAACTCCAAACCTAACCAAGATGATGTCTGGAGCACCATGATCAAATTAAACAAAAAACAATCATCAAATATTCCGGAAAGAAGATTTTCCTCTAATAAAATTCTCTTTTAAAATTTAGTGGGTCGAGTATAAATAAGATGCTGTATCCGGAAAGTGAGGATTTCTGCAGAGAGTATATTTTTTCTCGAATTCTTTAGCTTCGGTAAAGTACACTGTTTTCACACTTTATTCATTTTCATTCTAGACAAATATGGATTTCGGAAATTCCGTTTTCATGTTTAAAATTATATTGTGTAAAGTATACTTTTTTTATTTATGGAATTGTCAGTTATCATTTACAGTCATTTTAAGATTCCCGTGGACCTTCACTTGAGGGTGAAATTCGATAAATATTTTTCTGTATGTTATGTCTCAGGTTTGTTCTGAGACATAGGCGAAAAACCATATGCAGACACCATTATTACTTACCTATAATACATAGTATACGCTAAGTATTGCAATCGTTTTCATTTTTTTTTTTTTTTTTTTTTTTTTTTTCAGGGATTTAGACGTTTTGGCCACTGGAGATTCCGAAAAACATATTTTTAGAAAAAAAAAAATCCGCCTGTCTGTGTGTTTGTCTGCCTGTCTATGTGCCTGTAAACGCTCTCTCTACTCTCTTCCGAACAAACTGATATAGAGATTTGAAATTTCGTGTGCACTTAGTATGAACTAATAGGAAGAAGCCTATTTATACAGGGTGACGAGTGGTCAGGGAAAACCGGGAAAAAACACAATCAAGAAAAGAAAGTCTACCAGTATTCTCTTACAGAAAATAATTCAAATAATATAAAGAGATTATATAAACTCAATTTATCTTTAACAAAACACTGATATTTTGATCATGTATAATGACTGTGTTTTTATGTAACTACTCGCCACCCTGTTAAATCAGTAAGCTCGATTATCCGGAAACATATTTTTCGGACTTACGAAATATTTGTTATGATGGAAGGTACATAAAAATTTTCGGATTTTTTTATTTTAACCAATGGATGTAAAATACAATAATTTAACATAAACTATGCTTAAAGAACGAAATCGATCGGTTTGTTAGTTGCCGAGATATTTTTCCTCACTCTTCGATTTTTCATGACCCTGTATTTCTTTCAAATTTCAAATATATATTATATATATATTTGAATATATATATTTGAATTGGATATGAGACGCTTAATCCGGCGCAATAAACTGTTACTTTATATGATTATTATTTTTGGAGTTATAAGGATATTTCTTTTACGCAATTCGATACTACTTGAGTAATTTGGCATATTATCTAATTTGTCGAAATGGGTTCATCAGCAATTCATCAAACAGTGCATTGTTATGTATTAAAAATATTTAAATATACGTTTAAATTTTATTTTGGAATTGTGATGCATTTTATACATAGTTTGAACATGTTTTATTTTCATATTTTACTTTATTGATATTCATGACACGTAAGTATTACGGTTGCCTCCCAAAGACTAGTTTTTTATAATTACTGTAAAGAACTTAATTCTAGAGAACTTAATTCCTAAGCCTACGATAGATGGCGCTACTCGTCCTAAGAGAAAGGAAAGAACATTCCAAAAAAAGAACAATTTTTCATTTGAGTGTGTGGCAGTTCAAAGTTTTTGTGTAGTGAGATGGCGAAGCGTTGTTTAGGTTTTGTTATGGAATGTGATATAAAATGCTACTGAATTTTTTGTTATTTGTGTTGTGCTCGTCTAAGTGACTGTTTACGTGTGAAAAAATTTTTAAAAAAAGACAAAAATGAGTTCTCCCTTGTGTCGACGTCTGCAGTTTTTCGTCAATTCTACCTTCTGTGTTCTTACATTACAATCGTTTGAATTTTGTATACAAACAATTTTTTAACCTTTTGATACATCTGTTTTTCTCGAAATCGATTTTACAATGTTTTCAAATGTTTAAAATGTTTCATGCGCCATATGTTTTTTTTTTTTTTTTTCTTTTCCCAAAATTCATGATATTTATAACAAAATATTTTGATATTGCTCACAAAAAACTGTGTATGCATTTTAAAATTCGGCTTCATTAAGGTAATTAAATTGGAATTCTAATTTAAATTCATTCAAATCATTTGTAAAAGCATAAGACGGATTAAAAAACTAAATTTTGATGAAAAATCGATATCAAATAACATAAAAAAATCTTTAAATAATTAACTATCAAAAGATTAAAAAATCAATTCACATGTTTGTTTGTAAAAGAGTTTTAAGTCATTAAAATGCAAAATTAAAAAAAAAAAGTGCAGGGATATTAAAATTTTGTTTTAAAATGTTGATTTTTTTTAAATCACATAAATATAAGATTGGAATTTTTTTAAGGTTTTCGTCCTATATACAAATGGTCAAATATATATTTTCTGAAAATTTCACATACCTTCTATCTTTACAAGAAGAAAGTATTGGATTCGTGAAAATTTTTCAAAGATTTACACTTTTTAGGGGTCAGAGAACATGAAAAACATGTTTTTACCAAAGTGTTTGTTTTTGAAAAGTCTGTTTGCCAGTATGAGTGAATTAGAGAGACAGGGTGTTTGAATAATTGGAAGTTCGGTTAAAAAATCACGAAAGAAATGGGTTGTTCGAATAATTGAACGTTCGGTTAAAAAAATTGCGAGAGAAAGAGGCTGTTCGGGTAATTGAAAATTCGGTTAATTTGATTTCCAGTAATCGGCGCTCTACTATACTTAATATTTTTTAACTTATCCTTTCTTTGTAAGTTATTCTTATATTGTTGGTTCTTAGTAAAACAACTGCATGAATATTGTGAGGTAAATTAAACTTTTAAATGTTTGTTGTCATGTCTAAATTCCATAGATCTCGGAACCTAAATTCATTTAAGGAGACTCTTCACTCACTTGAAAACACTCGCTTCTTAATGTTAAGTCTGTGGGACGGTTGTTTTCATAGTTTAAATTTGAACATTTTTAACACTTTTTTTCTGGGGGGGAGGGGGGTTATAGGATAACTGAGGTCGAATTTTTTTTTAATAAAAATATTTTCACTTTCAGAACCGTTTCGAAAGCGAAAGTATCCTTATTTAAAAAAATCTGCAACCATAATCGAAAATGCACAAAATTGTCATAATAAAGAATGACCTAAACTATCCTATGCAAAAAATAAATAAATAAATAAATAAAATAAAAATAAAATAAAATTTTTACCAAAGATTTTATGAAATAAGTTTTAAGTTATTTTTGTTCGGAAGTGCATGACACTGGCAAGATTTATTGTTCAGAAACTATTTAATCGCACTCGATTTCTCGTCTTTTCGTAAACAAAAAAGAAATAGATCCTTCACAACATTGTGTCAAAATGGATGTTTTGAACCGGATCTCTGCAAAGGAAAAATAAGTACTCAAACAATGGTAAAAGCAGATTTGTCACATAAACAAAATCGCTTAGAATTCAATCGATAATTGCGTTTATTTGTGAGTTTGTAGGGTATTTTCTGGAACTAATGAATCCATTTTAAAAGTAATGATGACAAATTGATTTTTGTTTGTCTTTGTCTGAGATATTAGCATTAAAACCTAAGGATGGTTCCCAGTTTCAGTTTGGCCTCTATCCTCCACATTTATTTTGGAATTTCAATTTCAAACCTGAAATTTTGAAAAAAAAAAACTTTTTTATATGTATGTAATCACAAAATTTCACTAGCGGCAGCAAGATTCTTAATGGTAGAACCGGTAGGACTTAGTAAAATCTGCAAAGCTTTAAACTTAGGATTTATTCCTAGAGAGTGATATCCCCCTCCCTCCTTTTTCCTAATCCTGTTACTCTGTTATATTGGACCTCTGTTATATTGGACTGTTGATGGAATTTGATTTTAAAACCGATATTTTTTTTCTAGGAAAGAAACATTTGAAACAGAAACTAACTTCTATGTTTGTTTTTTAGCATAGCGCCAACTACATTGAAGCAATCAAGTTGGAAATTGCACGTGAAGCGTAGCAAATGAGGTGCGTTCGTACGATAACGAAGTTTTAAAAATATCACTCCTATATATCAATCATATAAAATTGTATATAATTACAAATAAAATGTATACCAAACAATGTTCTCCCTATACCATTAAGCAATGGAATACTTTTGTGTGGCCTTGTAAATCAATAACAAATATTCTTTGCACCACAGATTATGCCAAATGTATATTATAATATGTACTTTATAGATGCATATCAATTTTATTACGTTCGAATGAGTGTAACACCATAAAAATGCATTTGAAAAATTTTCTCCCATTAACCGTAATGTAGCGGAATACTTTTGATTGTCCCTGTAATTGAACAATGCATCCGATTTTGATAAAATTTAAAATGACTCGACAAAATTATGTAATAATTATGTACTTAAAATTTCAAACGATTAAAATGCATTTGAAACTTTTTCCCCCATTGACCGTAATGTAACGGAATTTTTTTGATTCTCCCTGTAATTGATCTATGCATCCGATTTTCATAAAATTTGAAAATTCTCGACAAAATTATGTAATAATTATATATTTCAAATTTCAAACGATTCAGTTGGGTAGTTTTTGCGATGTTATATGCAAACGGACAGACAGACGGACGGACAGAACGACAACAATAGGTGCTACATATTTACAAACGCACCTAAAAAATGGGATAAGAGCAGAGCAAGTTACTACTACTGTCATAGAAAATTATATTGTCATGGAATTCAATTTAATTTATGATAAATCTATAGTAATAAATTAACATGTTTAGATTATCTTCAGGGCCATAGCTAAAGGGATGCTGTGGGCAGGTCACCTCTCCCCCCCCCCCCCCCAATAAAAAGAACATTCTGAGCTTCTCTGCAAAAGATTTCAAGGTATAAAATGGATTTACGTTCTGAAAATCCAAATGAAATTCTGTTCAAAAATATTATTTAGTTTTGGGGCCCTTTTATAGTTTTGCAAAAATACTCAATTGGGTATTTACGTATTAACGCCACCGCAGCAGAAGTTGCGATAATACGCCAATAAAGAGCAATCTTGTTGTTCGCACATGTACAAAAAGTGATATAAAAGAAATACTAAAACGGCTATAAAAACGGTGTCAAAATTAGTGAAGAACAAGGACAACAAGGAATCCAAAAAATAACTGCGTGCGCGTGCGAACAACAACACTGCTTTTTATTGGCGCATTAGCACAACATCCGCTGTAGTGGCGTTAATACGTTAAGTACCCTAAACTGTAACTAAAATAAGTGTTTCAATATTTACTCATCCTATTTCTACATATGAAGCCAACATGATGTTTATTTTGCACCAGTTATACACACAATATTTTCATCATCCTATACTTTTCTTTGCATAAAATGAAATTATTACAACAGTTTAATGAGAAACATAATGCCTACAGTGTGAACATACGAATATGCACTTGCATCACAAAGAGAGAGAGAAAGAAAATATGAGACCACCGCCTACATTTTCTTAACCTCCCCCCCCCCCCCCTTATTACTTACTTCTAGCTGCTGCCCTGACACTTTCTGGAAATTATTTATTCTTTTTAAATTGAGAAAGGAAGTTTTCATCATAATAAAATAAAAATAAAAGAAAGGATAAATAAATAATACCATTTTACCTCTTTTATTCACATTCTGGCGAACAATAAAAAATGTATTATTATTTTTAGAATTTTTTGATGTGTGGATTTCGTTTAATTTATTCTGTTTGATGACACAAATCCTTTAAATAATATGAACTTTAAAATGTTCAGTTTCACTTAAAAGGAGATTAAAATAGTCAAACAGACATGTTAATAATTAATTTTAGTTAAAAGCATCTCAGTATTTTCAAGCCTTAATCAGGCTCTTCCTGAGAGAATGTTTTTGTTTATTTAAACAAATATAGGATTGCATTTTCCCTAGATAATAATAATATATACAGGGTGATTCCAAATTTTCTTTACAATAAAAGAGGGGTGATAGTACACATCAAGACAAACAATATTAAATAGGAGACCAAGGGTCCAATACGTTTTCCTACGGAGATAGCCGCCATTAAAGTTTGGGGACCAAAATTTCAAATAAACATAAAAAACAGAAAAATCGGTCGATTGATTTGCGGTTTTCTCCAAAATTATTCTTTATGTCGGCATTTTCTTGAAATTAAATTAGAAAGATAAATTTCAGAAAATGCCGATAGAGGGCGCTTTAGACTTTGGAGTAACGAACAACTATTTTTTGCCGGTATTTTTTGCATCTCATTCAATGTTTTCGTAAGCTTACACTCAAACTTAAATTTTGAGCTCAAAATCTGTAGTTGGGAGTGTTTAAGTAACACAAACTGAGCTGTGTTCAGAGGGTTCAAGTTTCAAATGATTATAAAAAACGGAAAAATTGGTCGATCGATTTGCGGTTTTCACTAAAACTATTCTTTATTTAGGTATTTTCGTGAAAATAAGTTATAAAGATAAATTTCAAAACATGCCGATAGAGGGTGCTTTAGACTTTGGAGTAACGAACAACTATTTTTTGCCGTTAATGTTTACATCTCTTTAAATGATTTAGGAAGCTTAGACTTAAACTTAAAATTTGAGCTCAAAATCTGAATAGTAGGGACTGCTTAAGTAGCACAAACTGAACTGTGTTCAAGGGGGAGGGGGAGGTTCATATTTAAAGTAATTATAGAAAATGGAAAAATTGATCGATTAGTTTGCGTTTTAAAATAAAACTATTCTTTAAGTCAGTATCTTCTTGAAAATAATTTTTAAAGATAAAACTCAAAAAATTCCGTCAGAGGGCGCCTTAAACTTCAGAGTAACCAACAATTCATTTTAACCATTATTTTTTGGCTCTAATCAAATGCTTGCAAAAGCTCATTAAATGTTCTCGGAAGCTTAGATTTAAACTTAAATTTTGAGCTCAAATCCTGAATCATTATGAGGAGTTAAGAAGCGCAAACTGAAGTGTGTTCAGGAGTTGAAACTTAACCCTCTTTCCTCCTCCAACACAATTCAATTTTTCGCTACTTAAACACTCCCAACGATTCAGAATTTCAGCACAAAATTTAAGTCTATGCATTTGAAAGCATTTGATGAGATTAAAAAAATAACAGTTAAAAATAGTTACTCCAAAGTCTAAGGCGCCCTCTATCGGCATTTTGTGAAATTTATCTTTAAAAATTATTTTCAAGAAAACACTGATTGATGAAGAAAACTGCTGATTTAAAAATTAGTTTTAGCAAAAACCGCAAACGAATCGACCAATGTTTCCGTTTTTTACTTTTATTTGAAATTTGAACCGTCTGAACACAGCTAAGTTTGTCTACTTAACCATTCCCAGCTATTCAGATTTTGAGCTCAAAATTTAAGTTCAAGTCTAAGCTTAAGAAAGCATTTAATAAGATGCAAAAAATTACGCCAAAAAAGAGTGTTTCGTTACTCCAAAGTCTAAAGCGCCCTCTATCGGCATTTTTTGAAATTTATCTTTATAATTTATTTTCACGAAAATACCTAAATAAAGAATAGTTTTAGGGAAAACCGCAAATCAATCGACCAATTTTTCCGTTTTTTATAATCATTTGAAATTTGAACCCTCTGAACACAGCTCAGTTTGTATTACTTAACCACTCCCAACTACAGATTTTGAGCTCAAAATTTAAGTTTGAGTGTAAGCTTACGAAAACATTTAATGAGATGCAAAAAATACCGGTAAAAAATAGTTGTTCGTTACTCCAAAGTCTAAAGCGCCCTCTATCGGCATTTTCTGAAATTTATCTTTGTAATTTAATTTCAAGAAAATGCCGACATAAAGAATAATTTTACTGAAAACCGCAAATCAATCGACCGATTTTTCCGTTTTTTATGTTTATTTGAAATTTTGGTCCCCAAACTTTAATGGCGGCTGTCTCCTTAGGAAAACGTTTTGGACCCTTGGTCTTCTATTTAATATTGTTCGTCTTGATGTGTACTATCACCCCTCTTTTATTGTAAAGAAAATTTGGAATCACCCTGTATACCGGGTGTCCCAAAAATGACTGATGGATTTTTAAATTCAATAACTTTCAAACGGTAACAGCTATTTAAAAAGTTTTTGCAGGAGGGTTATGTATAATGTCAGGAGTTTTTTTTTAACGTATTTTTTTTATTTTAGTTCGCATATCAAACAATAGGTGGCGCTGACGGCGATTGAAAGCCAAGTGATCAGTGCTGAGTGAAGCGTCGACCTGGCCTTCAATCGCCGTCAGCGCCACCTATTGTTTGAGATGTGAACTAAAATAACAAATTACGGTAAAAAAAACTCCTGACATTATACATAGCCCTCCTGCAAAAACTTTTTAAATAGCTGTCACCGTTTGCAAGTTATTGAATTTTAAAATCCATCAGTCATTTTTGGGACACCCGGTATATATATATCATATTTCATATTTTATGTTTTGAGTTAAAAATATTGTGAAAATTGCGTCCCATCATATGTTTTTATTTTTATTTACAAATCCTTTCATTACTACTTTTGTGCAATCATATATGAATATGATAAATCCATTTTATTTTTTAATAGTTTAAAAGTTTCAATTTTTACTTTTATACATAATTTTTTTTTTCGTTAATTTGCTCAAATATTTCAATTTAAAGAAACTCATCCTGCTATTATTTAACCATCGTGTATTTTATATTTAATTAACTCTAATCGGTGTTGAGCAAATTATAGTAAGGAAAGTGATTTCATTCAGTTTAATTTGGAAGATCTGCTTTTTCAAAGATTCATTTACTTCATATTTCGAGAGCCACCTTAACCTTTTACAGGCAAAATTTAGATTCAGGCATATTTAAATTATTATTATTATTATTATTATTATTATTATTATTATTATTATTATTATTATTATTATTATTATTATTATTTTCACATTATTCCTTTAAATGATTTAGTTAACCTTTACGCAGGGGCTCGCTCAGTGTCTACCTGAGAATACATGTAAGTCCGGACAGATGCTGTCACAGCCCCTCCGTAAAGGTTAAGAGATATTAGTCATTAATACGATGGAATTTTTTTTTATATATACAACTTTCCGAACGAAACTACATAAGGAACATTGGTCACTTCCGATAATCATTTTTATCATTCTCTGTACATTTTCCCATAAATGATAGGAATGTGATTTCTATTTCAAAAAATGAAGTTATCTAATTCGAAAAAATTATTTCAAAAAATCATTTTTATGAGTGATCATTTTCCAGTGGTCATTGATCATTTTTATGATTTGCTGTACATTTCCTCATTAATGATAGGAATGTAATTTCTATTTTTTTTTTTTTTTTTTTTTAATAAGTCATTCATTTACTATTTCTGCTAATTTTTTCAAATCAATTTTGATTAAATTAAATTTTTAATATTTTTTTAACTTATGTTCCCAATTGGGAACATTGGCCGGTAAAACGTTAATGCGCATCGTTCTGGAAATTCTAAATTACTTTTTTTCTCTCTCTTTCGGCAACCTTTTAGGTAGATTTCGTATGAAATACTACCTATTGCATTGTCTCCCATGTTGGAATTTCTGAAAAATTTTTGCGGATCTGCACGAATCATGACTCCTAGACTCCAAAACTACCATCAGTAAAAAAGTTTATATCTATCTATCTATCTATCTATCTATCTATCGGTGTATATCACTTTCTTCTAGACACGATAACTTCCATAATTATGCTCAGATCTTCATCAAACTTTTACAAAAAAACAAGGGGCATAAAATCTCGGTTAAGTTCGTTAATGGGCAAAATCGGACCAAGGGGGTGGAAGTTAGGAGGGTTTTTGTGAAAACAGAAAAAACGCGATAACTTTTTAATTAAAATAGATATCGAATCGGTTTAAAGTTTATATTACTTCTAAAAAATGAGGAAAAAGTTTATGCGTGACAGATTTTTGATAAAGTTAAAAATGGGCTCAAGGAGCGAAAAAAACATGGTTTTTGGGAGAAAAAAAATCATAACTTCGCCAATTCTCAAGATATCAAATCCAACTAAATTTTATATAAATGTACTTAATATTATCTAAAACTTTTGTATTTACAAGTTTTTGATAGGACCAATTTTTGCCGATGAAAAAAATTAAAAACGAAAAGAAAAAGGGGGGAGGAAAAAGAAAAAAACCCATAACTTACTCAATTCTTAAGCAATTAAATCTAATTAAATTTATTTTACATCTTCACAATAATATCTACAACCTTTATATTGACAAGTTTTTCATAGAACCAATTCTTATAGCAAAAATAAATTAAACAAAAGTAGGAGTTGGAAAAAAAACCTCAAATCCAAACTGCTTATATTCTGACTCATTTTAAAATTCATTTTTGATTTTAAACGCATCCAAATGACAGATCCTCTTACTTAGCAACTATATAATGCGACTTATTGGCCAATTTTTTTTATAAAGGCAGAATATATTTTTAAAAAGGCTGCCAAAAAAGGTATTTTGAACAGATTTCCCGAAGTTTTCATCATTAAAAAATTAATTAAGTATAACAAATTGCGTTTTTCATGAGTCATTTTTAAATTTATTTTTGTTCTCAAACCCATCCAATTTACAGGTCCTATTATTTAGGAACTATATAACTTGACGTATTAGCCAGTTTTTTGATAAAGGCAGAATATATTTTTTAAAAGGCTGCCAAAAAGGGTATTTTGAACAGAATTTCAAGAAGTTATCGTGATTAAAATTTGAGGAAATTTAAGAAATTGCGTTTTTACCGAGTCATTTTTAATTCTTTTTTTGTTCTCAAACGCATCCAATTTACAGGTTCTCTTATTTAGGAACTATATAATGTGACGGAGTGGCCAGTTTTTTGATAAAGGCAGAATATATTTCAAAAAAGGCTGCCAAAATGGACACTTCGCACAAAATTTCCCAAAGCGAGATGATTAATCAACTATGGGTATTCAAATAACAAATTGGTTATTTTATGACTCATTTTTAAATCCAATTTAGCTCTGGCACGCATTCAGTTGACAGTCTTTTGTTACTTAGGAACTATATAATGTGCGTACTCGTCGATTTTTTGATAAAGGGTGAATATATATATTTTAAAAGCTGTCAAAGTAAGCACTTCGCAAAAAAATTTCCCAAAGCGATCATGATAAAAGAATTGAGGTTGTATTCAAATAACAAATTGTTTATTTTATGACTCATTTTTAAATTCAATTTTGCTCTCAAACGCATTCAATTGACAGTTATTTGTTATTTAGGAACTGTGTAATGTGCCGTATTGGTCAGATTTTTAATAAAGGCTAAATATATATTTAAAAAAATCTGTCAAAGTGGGCACTTCGCACAAAATTTCTCAAAGCGATCTTGATTAAAGAATTGTAGATGTATTAAAATGATAAATTGGTTATTTTATGACTCATTTTTAAATTCATTTTTGCTGTCAAACGAATTTAATTAACAGTTTTTTGTTATTTAGGAACTATATAATGAGCATATTGGTCAATTTTTTAAATAAAGTAAGAATATAATTCAAAATATATTGCCAAAATGGGCATTTAAGTAGAGATAGGCATTTTTTTTTTTTTTTTTTTTTTTTTTTCTTGAGATGAAAACTTTTCGAAATCTACCTCCGCCTATAGGCCATGCCGAAAGGGATTTTTTTTTTTTTTATTGCTTATTCTGATTATCTGATTAATGCCATCCACGCCTTGCATTTGGAACCGGTACTAATTCAGCTTCTTTTTATTCATTATATTTTATTATTTAATCGTCATTTTATCATTTTGCTTATAATTTATATTTCTGTTTTTATTAATTGTATTTTCAGTTTCCCTGAATGTTTGCTTGATATGTCAACCATTTCGTCTGCATTTGCTTATTCATCATTGCATTTCTAAATCGACTTATCGAATCCGAAAAGAAATAAACGCAAGCAACGCAAATTGCGTAGTAATGGGATTTCAAGAACTCCGCTTTGGTCAATAAGTGATTTAGAATTTACTTTATTACACGCGAGTAAAATTTGATTTTGTCCCCGCACTAATGTACCGTTTAGGGCTTGGGCTAGAGTTGGCCGAGGAGTCGAGGAGTCGACTCTAAATCTCGACTCCTTACAAGTGAATCGACCTGTCGACTCCTATCTGGCTAACGGAGTCGACTCAAAAGAGTCGAACTTTCATTTCAACTCAGTTTGGGATTCGGAGTCGAAGAGTCGAAAAGTCAACTCACTCACTAAAAGAGTGGTTGGACCAGTTTAACAGAGTCGGACTTGGAGAGTCGAGAGTTGAAGATTGGGTGGTCGACTCTTCGATTCTTCGACTCCTTGAAAACCACTCTTTCGACTCGGTATCAGATTTCGACTCTTCGAATCCGCGCTGGGCTTTTTAGCAAAAAACAAATGTCTTGGTTGGGAAAAGCGGAGGCCGTGTAGATGTGCATTTCACGTGTAATTAGGAAGATACCGAATGAATGAAAAGAGTGGGAGGGGCAGAGAAAAAAGGGCGTTCTGCTGGTTATTTCTGGAAAGATTAATTGAATTTATGGAAAAAGGGCCGTTCAGCAGGATATTGTTGGGAAGATTAATTGAATTTATGACAAGCTTGTGCCGATTTTCGTATTGAGGAAAGATCGAACGATCAAACAAAGCAGATATTATGTTTGTATTTTTTGCTAAAAGAAAGTAGAACTGGTTAGGGAAATATTTTCAACTGTCTTTATCTGATCCAATATAGAAAAAAAAAAATTGAAGAGAGAGAAATAAAATTTTACTTTAATAGCAAATTGTTTAAAAAACAGTGTTAAATTAAGACATATTTTTTTCGAGAGGAGATATCTGTGGGTGTAGGTGGATGTTATAAAGAACTTTGGGTGGGGTAAAGACTGCACTATTTTACCATTTAAAACACAAAATGCCTGATATTTCAGGGGGGAGGTCTCATTGTTCCGCGGGAATGCCTGACCCCCGGGCCACTTTCCGAATTCACCACTGCTAAAAAGTTTTATGAGTTTATTTTATGATTGATGTATTTTAGATAAAGTGTTGTCCTTCATTTGATTACGAATATATATATATATATATATAAATGATAAATATTTGCAGATAATGTAAAAATGGATATAATTTTCATATAATTTTTTTAAGTTTAGATGGTCGATTTTATTAAATATTCCTTTTTTCAAACCAGATTCGGATAATATTTCCTGTTTATTTTATTTTACTTATTTAATTTAATTTAATTTTTTTTTTTTTTTTTTTTTTTTTTTTTTTTTTTGGTAGCGCAAGTAAGTTTTGAGTGTCAATCGGGAGGAGAGGGGATCACAATGTCATAACTGCCAAATTTTACGTTTATTTTTTACAGTTATTTTTTATGAAGGGAATTTGCTTGTTTTCCTAAATTTCCAATGATTTTAAAATACATTTATTTATTTATTATTATTATTTTTTAAATAGTGGTAGAGTAAAAACATAAAACCTGGCAGTTATTCAGTATAATATCATGATTTTATAAATAGAATTTCCAAAGGAAGTCAATTATAAAAACTGTAAATATGAGGCAAAAAATTTAAAAATTAGTCTGCCCGCCGCTTTTTTATGATCGCCTAAGGGGTAAATTATGTCCCAGACACTGAACATTTTGATAGATTTGCAAAATAAAATTTATTAAAATTACAGAAAACTTGCAAATATTCATAATTTATTTAGATGAGCTCACAGGTCCAACCAGGCCCGGTACAAGCGAAAGCTACCCCAGGCTAATGTAAAATAAAAAGTTCTATCCGGTCCCGACCCGTACAAATAAATAAATAAATAAACTTACCCGGCCCGGTTCAATTTCTACAAAAAAATCCGATTTTTCTTAGCACACAATAATTTTCTTAAGAATATTTTATGCACATTCATGAGCAATATTTTAGTTTAGTATGTATTCGCAAGACAGAAAATACACAATATCAACAGCAATGTTATCGTTTACTTAGATTTTAAGACTCTTCAACATTCGTTAAAAAAAAAAAAAAAAAAAAAATGTAATTTGGAATAAAAGAAAAAAAAGAGGGTTAAAAATGTCGTAGCTTTTAAAGCTGTATAATATAAAGTAGATTTCTGAAAATATTTCTCTGAATTTATTAAATCTGTTCCTAAATTCAAAAAAGCTACTTTCTTACACATTTCTGAATTCATTTTTAGTTGGAAAAGAAAACTGGTTAAATTAAAAAGTTTTCTTATTCAGAAATTATGTAATTGATTGGCGCTTTCCAATTTTTGACAAAATACATTAAAAAATTACTCTTAAAATTGAAGTTTATATTGCAAGGAAAAAGAGAAAAAACTGTCGTTTCATGACAAGAATACATTTTTTCTTCATATGTAATGTATTTATTAAAAAATGGAAATGCTGTTTGATTTTTCATCTCCTCTATAGCTACCGGTCAATTTTTAAAGTTCTAAATAAAAATGTATCAGAAATTATGTCAATGCTGAATTTTTTTTCTAGAATTGAATCTTAAATTTTCTAATATCTTTTCACCTCTTCAAACACACTACAACAGCTCCGTTTTTTCTTTTCGTATTTAGTTTGATTAGCAGTTCATTTATAAAACAAATGGAAAACGTTATTTGATTCGAAATCCCCTCAATAATCAGGCTATCAATTTTATAATTGTACATTAAAACATGCTGACATTGAGCCCTGCAATATAAAGCTTATGTGAAACGAAAAATGCAATTTTCTACAAAACAATGAGACTCAGGATAATCGCTATTATTTTCCAGCAAAATTCGAATAAACTACTGTTGTCTCCTTTTTTTCATAATTTTAGTTTTAATAAATTCAGAAATGGACTAAACTGGGGGAGGGGGAGATATATTTTTTGCATTATATTTTCTACAGAATCTAAACGTAAAGTAATTAATTTCTTTTTAATTCGATGATACGATATATTTCCAACATAACCAACACGACATATATGTAAACGCACACGTATTAGAAATTTTTTTTAAAAAAATCAATCAACTTAATTTGTTTAATTTCTCTAATATTCTCCAATAATCTCTAATTTCTCTAATATTTCTCTTTTTTTTGGAGAGGGGATATTTGTGAATAACTAATAATCTATAAATATAAAAACATAATGAACTTAAAGTATCCGTTTTAAATTTTTAAGTAAAGAACCCCCCCTCCCCCTCAGAAAAAAACGAAAAAAAGGAAAGAAAACAGTCGAATAATTTTAAACGCTGTGATTGCCGGATCCTGGCTCGAAGCTCCGGCCTATTTTTAGCGGCACTCGGGTCGGATCTTACTTTATTTTACAAGCCTCGGATTGGGCCTTGTCATGGCATTCTCCCAAGCCGAGCTCGAGACTTACTTTTTACTAAAAGACTGGTTCGGGTCTAACCTTTTTTTCCTCGTAGCGATCGGAAGGTAACTCGTATATAGCGAATTTTTATTTAATGTTATTCCGTCTTGGAGGATTTTACTTTGTAGCATTTTTCAGATTTTTAAGCCTCTAATGCGTAGAGTAGCACATAATATGTGGATTAACAATATTAATATCAACTGAAACATTTACATACAAATTAACATTAATTAAAAAATGAATATCATAGCATAGGGTTCTTCTTTAAAAATAAAGATTATAAACATAAAAAAAATCTAAAATAATAATTTTTGATTAGAACTTCTCAAACGGAAAAATCCATGATTTCTACAAATTTAACTATGCCGGATCAGGCTAAGAAGAAGATTTTAACTTTTTTCTTGTCGGGTTAATAACTGTTTTGTACGAAGCAAGTTGGCCGAACATTTATGTTTTTTACCAACCAGGTCATTATTTTTTATACGTTCTGGGCCGGTACAGGACTGAAAATTTCTGCTCTTACCACAAAAATATAGCTTTTATCTAAAAACTAAAGCAAAATAATTCGAGCATACGTTTAAAAATTCTCTTTTGTGCGATATACGTGATAGAAGACATAAAATTGCATCATTTTTACAACCAACCAACCAACCAATCGTAAGTGAGTCGGGAGTCGACTCACTATCTCGACTCATTAACCAAGTGAATCGAGTCAGAGTCGACTCCTCAAGATGAATCGAAATGCCCAACCCTAGCTTGGGCTTAGTCATGCTCTACTCTACTATCTTTGGCTATCCTTGTCACAGAACAGCCTCAATTTAACGATATGGATTCCTCATCGAAGGTTAATGTACAAATACACCGATTTGGCAAATACATAAATATTTCGAATAAAATTTCTGGTGTGAGTTATAACTTAAAATACACAATGTATAGTACAGGAAAAGTCAAGCATACTTAACCTAATTTTGTTATAAGGTTTAGAAGTATACTTTCAGACAGTGTCGTTTAATTTTTGAGATAAAATTGCATCTTGCTTACCTATGTTATTTTTATTTGTTAATGTACATCTGCATATGCATGTCACATTTCGGCACACCACGGGAGACATAATAGAGTTTGAGATTAAATACCGAAGTATTTACATTTGAAACCTCCCTCTAATATTGTTAATTGTGTATGTGATAGCAATATAGTACTATAGTAGAGTGATCAAGCCAAACCGAATGCAACTGATAGCAGAGACCCGGTGCGGCGAAAGTTGGAAGCTTCTCTGGGAGGCATCGCTTAATACTAAATCTAGGATGCTCCATACATTTGAAATTGATTTTGTTTTTCACCGTCTTTCACAATTTTTGGCAATAAGCTAGATCATTTCCAAATTTCACCACAACGGCACCCCCACACGCATTTTTACCGATCCCACCGAAGCTAGTATAGGGGAGAAAAATACGGCCTTCTGATTGGTCGAAAAACTGCTTGCAAATAAATCATCTTGAATTCTAACGTATGTATTAGGAGCGTGTATGGGTATATCATTAAAATAATAATAAGAAGAAGAAATTGCAATTTTTTTAAAAAGTAATATAGAACAATTGAGTTTGACGCCGTAAAATGAAAATACTGTTGTTTCTAAATAATTGTTCTGATTGTGTATATATGTGCATATCATGTTTAAAAAAAATAGAAAGAAGAAATGGCAATTCTACTTTTATTATTTTCTAAGAGTAATACAGAACAATTGTTAAACATTCTGATTAACTTCTTTAATTATATATTCCGAGTTATCTATTTCTTTATCTATTAATGAATATGTAAAAACAAAAGGAAAATCCAGTTTTCAAAAGCTTTTCAAACAGAAATTGATGATTAAATAAACGTAAACTCAAAAATGAAGGAAAGCAAAATTATTCAACCAATCAGAAGCCCGTATTTTTCTCCCCTATGCTAGCTTCGATGGGATCGGCAAAAATGCCCCCCACACTACTGCCTGTAGCATTAATGTTTGGTGTTCTCAGTTTGCCGCCCATTTTTCTGGATACAGGAACTTCATCCTGTGTCAGATTTATATATTAATATTTCTTCGTTTAAATTTGGTTTTACGTGTGTTGGTACCCTTAATTTCGTATCATTTTGCTTTTTCATGGCTAATACGAAGATGAAACCCCACACTTCATTTGTACTTCCAAAGTATTTGGGGGCTTCCATTTGTATTCATTTCACTCCTCCCCCCCCCCCATGTTTCAATGTGGTAATTTTCTATTAAAATCAAATGGTTCATATATTGTAAAACAATTAATGTTTATATATATATAGATACATATACAGGGTGGTGTCCGAAAAGTCTGGAAACGAGTAGTCGAATAACTCGAGAAATACATATCAGATTTTTATTAATATTTTTAAATAAGATACTCAGTGATACCAAATTTGACCCTCGCAACCGACCCCCTGGGGGTGGGAAGGGGGGACCCAACTTTGAAATCTTAAATTTAAACCCCCATTTTTTATTGCAGATTAGGATTCTACCGACAAAAATACGTAACTTTTGTTTTTGATGTTTATTTCGGATCCTCATTGATCAAGGTGTAATCGAGCAAATTCAACAGATGCATATTTCGGTTTTCTCAGCCATGTTTTATCTTCTCGAAATCTGATTGGCTAGAACGTTTGATGTCAAATTTCCCGTCATTTGCAGGAATAGTCTTGTATCGAAAACAGCCTTTGTCGATTACTTCGATCTTGCTGCAGGGTATTATATGTTTTTCTCTAAAAAAATTCACTGAAATATATTAATTTAGTTTTCTATTTGAATTTTTATTTTATGCTGTAAATCGTTTCTAAATAATGACCTACTTGTTTTGATATTTTAATGAACCGCCCCTCCCGAACAGAAAAAGAATATCTTCATATTTTGGGGGCGGGGTATGTGGACATTCTGCGTTTCAGTAAGCTCTGCTCTTTAAAATATATATATATATATATATATGTATATATGCATTTAATTTAGGCAGACGGGCTTATATTGTGTTTTTAAATAATTTCTACAGTGTAGAATAACATGTAAGACAAATTGACCTGCGTGTTTCGATTTTTTTCACGTATAAATATGCACCCATACTCCGGAATCGATAAAGGATAATTTTCATTATTTTAGGGCGGGGTGTGTGTATATTATGCGTTTCCATGGATTATTTTGTTTTGTAAAAAAAATCATCTAATACGGCTGAAGCTGGTGTATGTTGTTTTAATTATTACTACAGTAAAAATAAAATAGAGGACAAAATATTTAAAAAAAACTTATAAAACCTTTTTGTGCTTGGTGTGCAACAGATGAAGAAGTATCGTAAATTCATGGTACTTACGGGTCCCGTTATTTTCCAGGTGAAATAGTAGTATTTTTTTTATATAAAATAAATAAGGTAACGTAATTTTCCCTTCTTTAACAAGTGATTTTCAAGAAGAAAATACTTCTGATTAAAAAGCAGCCTTGCTAATGTGTTCCACTATTGTATTAAATGTTTTGTAGGAATCAGTTGATAAAATTTAAATATGTACGATTAAGTTAATTATAGCACCTAAAAAGAACAATTTGTGAACAAAAGTAATCTTTTTTTTTTTTTCAAGCTAACATGTCTTTTATGGCTGCTAAAGAAGGGGCGGAGATTTAAATAGCCAGAATATAGCTCGGCCAATAGCAGAGCTCTATTTCCCCCTGTACATAAATTCAAGTATTGTTTACTTATATGCTTACGGTGATCTCCAATAACTCCTGGAAAATAGTCTTAAAAGAAAAAAAATCCTATTGAATACGCTGTATTAATGTGTTCCATTGCCTAAACTGCCTAAAAGAATCGTTAGAAATTCCAAATAAACTTTAACAAAAGGGGGGAAAATGAAAAAAGTACGCATTTACTTTATAGGACTAAAATATTAAACCAGATTTCTCCCTCAAAGGCCGACAAATCGCCATAAACAAATTAAAAAGAAAAAATAAAAGAAGAACTCGCAGATGAGAAAATATATTATAGCTATCTAAAAGTTGTTAAATGATTTTTTTTTTAACAATCTCAAAAAATAGCGCAGAACGATACAAAAAAACACTAAAAATCGTACTAAAAATTCGTGAAAGATATAAAAATCTCAGCACGAACTCCGAATAAACTATTGTTGAATCCAAGGGGTGACCCGGAGAGGACTTCCCCCCCGGAGGATTTTAGATTTTGAATTTTCAGTGGTCAAAAAGTGCAACCCCCCCCCCCCCTCCCCGGAGACACAGAAATCTTCCCGCAGGAAAGTGTCTGAATTCTGCACTGGAATAAACTTTATTGAAAAAAAAAAAGGACAAGTTCTTGTCATTTAAAATAATAAATACAAAAAAAGAAAATCGATTTACTATATTGGACTGAAAAAAAAAAAAAAAAAAAAAAAAAAAAAAAAAAACCTGGATTCCTGATTTTAGTGTTTTAGCTCTGTTCATTTATTAGAACTTATTATATATGAGGAGCCCAGAAGCCAAGGGGTACAAGTGACAAAATGTCGATTTGGAGTAAATTGAGTTTAAAGATAATTGATGTTAAATTGGAACATCAATAACAATTGACTAAATTGAAATAGGAAACATCTGCTTGCTGCATTCTAATCTTTGAACTCTCCCAGGCCCGGACTGGCCAGGTCGGCTGGTCGGCGATCGCCGAGGGCCCCCGAGCCAAAGGGGCCCCGAAAGTGCCATTCAAAAAAGGAATATACGATTTTATAATTAGTACTTACATAAGAAAAAAATTGAGTATTTTTCAATAATCATATGCGTTTACAGTAAATTTTAAACAATTCATAGTTTTTTCATGATAACTTACATAGTTTCGTCGCGTCATGTCGTAGGACAGACGGAATAGGGCGACCGACTGATACATCGCCCTTTCTGCAGTACTCACAGAATCAGATTCCGAGTGCATCGCGACGCTCACTTGCCAATCTCGTATAGTATGGTTATAACTAGTGCAATTTCACTGTGTGGTCAACATGAAGCATTTGTACGAGAGCGACAGTACGAAAAGGAAAGAAAAAAATGAGAAAATTTTTAAACATTGAAAAATGTTTAAAACTTCTAATACTTGGTTAAGTAGTAAGGACGACCAGATTCCACTCAATTTGCAAAAAAGAAAAAAAAAATAGGTTTTCTTAACATACAATTAAGATCCTTTTAAAGAATACTACATACACATTTATGAAATATTTTATATTTTAAAACTATACTTTAAAATCACGACGTTTTTGCAACATAGAAAATACACGATAATAACATTAATGATTACTTAGAAGCCTAGATTTTTGAACATTCAAATAAAGATTCATTATAAAATTAATGTAGTTTAGATTTAAAGAAAAAAAAGATGATAAAAACATGATTAACTTTTGAAGATGTATTATAAAAAATATATTTGTTAAAAATATTTCTCTGTCATTTATTACAGCTTTTTTCAAATCCAAAGGAGTTAGTTCCAGACGCATTTCTAAATTCATTTTCTTCGGAAATGCATAAGTTTTGCTGTGTTTTCATGCGCGTAGCCAGGGGGGGGGGGGTGCCCTGGGTGCCCGGGCACCCCCCCACTCGCGCAGATCCAAGATTGGTTTTTTTTTTTTTAAATCAAAATTTAGAAAAGAAAAAAGAAGAAAAATTTAAGCAAAGTTAGTTCAATTAGTTAATCAAAACTAACAGTCTATGTTTTGAAATGTGATAAAAGAAGAGACCTTGATTCTTTCTTTTTTTCTTTTTAAGAAAATTATTTTATTCATCTTTTTTAAAACTAGAATATTTACTAGAATCTGTAATCACAGTAAATCGAAAAAATTGGTTTTATAATCCCAGTTTGATGTCGTTTCTTTATGGAATTTTTTTAACACCTGTCTATTGCATGCATATTTCCATAAAAAATTAGAGTAAATTCTCGACAAGGATAGAAACTACTATTTATATCTTTGCTTTTGTTATCTATAGTCTAGATAGGAGTAAAAAAAAAAAAAAAAAATGAAAGGAAATACAGATGTGAAACGATAATTCCACCATGTGATTAGCCTGGAGAACGAAGGGGGTGGAAGGTTGTACAAATTAGAGATGAGACAGGCTCAACCCACGACAGCCCGAGTTCCTTTTCAAATCACTATATTGACATTTTGATTAGAATGAAGGGGAAGCAGAAATTGTGTTTTTTTCTATTTTAGCTTTAGAATGCTATTTTAAAAGTAAATTATTAGTCACTTCTACAAACCTATTTTAGCCATTTCCGACGATGATCTGGCGCCAACAAAAAAGCGGGAATAATGAATTTGTCTGTAGTTTGGTTTTTGTCTGTCGCAGAGGTTATTTTGTAATAGGGTTGTTTATTATCATTATTATTTAGACAATTAATGCGAAGAGGATATTTTCTTCCAATTTTAGTTTGCTTTTGGCGCATAATTTAGATTACTATTGTACACAGCGTACACAGGTCGTAATCGCTTTTCATATGGAAATAATTTTAGTGATTGTTGCTTTTTTGTGAATTCTGATGATGCTGAAGCTGTTACTCTGCAATTTACGAAGTCACTTTTGGTCGTAAGTAAGTTTAATTTCTATATTATTCCGATAGAAAGCAATTGAGCAGTGTTTTTTTTATTCCTATAAAAGCATCGTAATTTAGAACTTTTAATTTAATGTTATTGTCTGGGTCACGCCTATCCCAAAAGATTGTTATGAGGAATGAAATGGTTATAGTTAAAAATGTGCACTTTTTATAGAAAATTGATAAATGTTCGATTTGACAAATAATCGATAATAATTTCTACAAGTTCCATGCATTTATTCATGAAACAGACTTCATTAACATGTCCATAATATTTTCTTATTAAAGGAGACAAAATATGAGACTTTTTTATGTATAAAGTACAATTTTATTTTATACCAAACTTTATTTTATATACTATTTTTTACCAAACAATTCGTGCAGTTCTTCATTCCGAGCCCAATTCGGGCTGGCATCTTATTTATTATTCGTAAAAAATATATTTATGTTGCACATTTGTTTATCGAAATCTTAAGAAATGCATTTTTTAAAATTTACTTTTCTTCGTATTGTACAGCTTTACTATTATGATTTATATTGTAAGTAGAAGTTAACCCGACTCGCAGCAAAAAAGAAGTCATCCGGACCCAAACACAACCCACAGCAAAAGAGGTTACCCTGACCCACTGCTAAAAGCATAAGTCAAATGGACCCAAATGCGAACCACAGAAAAAGTATTAGTTTACAGATTGGTGCGAAAGGGTGGGGGCGGTCGCCCTGGGTCCGGAAATTTAAACGACGTCAAATTTATACTACCAACGACATTTTTGACTGTCACAAGAAAAGTAGTCTGGGGGGGGGGGGGGGGCAAGCTGAAATTTTGTTCAGGCGCAGTTTTCTGTTCACATGCCTCTGATTAGTTAACACGACCAGCAGAAAAATGTAGAAATCAAATGGGCCCAAACTCGACCTGCTTGAAAAAAAAGTCGACCGGACCCAAACCCGACCCGCAGAAAATATAGAAGTTAACCGGACCCAAACCCGACCCGTATTGAAAATATTAGCCCTGACCCGCGCATAGGATGCGAGTCTCCCAATTTTTAAAATCGCCCCCCCCCCCCCCCCCTCTTGAGGACTCTCCAGATCCGCCCTTGGCTCGGATGGTCTCGTGTTCTGATGTACTAAAAATCTTTCGGCCGCGAGTTTCAAAAATCAAGCCCGAATCATCTCTAGTACAAATCTGTGCTTCCTCTGAAAATAAGAAATGATGCTACGCAAAATTCAAATATGGAGGTTGGTTCGTTGTTTTGCTAAATTTCGTTTTTTGGGATCATATTTTGACATTCGTACGGGCTCATTTTTTTTAACGGGAAAATTTTATTTATTCAAGAGTAGAAAATATAAGAACTATTTTTCACTTTAAATTGCGTAATGCAAGTTATTTCAATGCTACTTTGATCAAAATGACGGGGGGAACTAAAGTCGTGCTTATTTATTTTAGTATTTTAATGCTGTTTGAAATGAAAACTTGTGATAATTACAGATTTATGTTTACGGATATCCTTATTTTATATCTATCATGTTTTATTTATGTTTATACATCTTTTTCTTATCCATTAGCAGCGTCGTGCGAAAGGGGGAGCGTAGGGGGCAGCTGCCCCGGCGTGGAATTTTATGGGGTGCCAAATTTATACTACCAACTTCATTTTTGGCTGTTACAAGAAAAAGTTGGGTGGAGGGGGCGCCAAATTATAACTTTGCCCCGGGAGCAGTTTTCTCTTCGCACGCCCCTGTCCATTAGATTTAGTTTTAAGCAATTTCTCATCCTTCTTCACGCAATGAAAGATTGCGTTTGGGTCCTTTTTAAAAGAAGTTCCACACAACTATACCTTCCGCAAAAAACCTGTCTAAAACGGAAATTTGATAGGTTTTATGGGGTTCCTTTTATTAGGTTTTATTACATAAGATATTGTTTGTACCCAACATGTTCAGGTTAAAAAATTTGGGCACCCCCCCGTTCAAGAGGCTGGCTACGCCTATGGTTTTCTTATTCAGAACTTATGAATTCGAATGGCGTCTTCCATTTTTTGATAAAGACATTATATCTTTTAGAAGTATTGTCAAAGTTAGCATTTTGAATTAAATTTTTGGAAGCGATATCATTGAAAAGGGGGAAAACCTGCAGTCACGTGACAAAAATCTCTTAGCATTTGATAATTTATTTACCAAAAATGGGAAAATTATTCTATTCCCAAATCCTTTAATAGTCTTGCATTTGCAGTTAAAAATTAGTCAGAAAGTTTCGCGTTATTGAGAAGTTATACATCCAAAGTTACAATTAACAGAAGTTTATTATCGCTATTAATATTTTTCAAGAACATAGTAACTGCCCAACATATTCTGAGAACAATTAAGCAAGTTCTGGCCTAATTCTACTACGTAGAAAAAAGTACACACCTGATCACGGCCTTAGGTATGAGTCTGCTGAAAAAATTAAACTCTGCCTCTGATACCACATAACTGTCCGATGCTCGCGTTTTTGTTTGGATGGTGTCAAACTTGCATCGGCTCATGACGCACATTTATACTCATTCTCGCAAAAGTCATTCACTGAAAGCGGATTATATTTTATCGTCTTCATTTAAGTTTTTATATCGGATTGGAAGGTTCCCTAATTTTTTTTTTATCGGTCCAGCACTCCCGCTAAATTTCTTTGCCTGACTGGCCCGGATACGGGTCTCGGGCCAAACCCGGGCCTATGCAAACCTCTACAACAAATAATAGGTTCAATGTTCTGTAATATTATTTTAAAAGACCCATATGATAGGATAATATATATATGATAGCATGATGGAACTGTCTGACCAAGATAAGAAAAACCCTGAGTAGGTTCCTGCTTTCGAAGTTTCCAAAACTTGTAGGGAGGGAACTTCATCGTAGCTGTTACGAGCTGGCAATTTGCATTAGCTATGACCCCACCAGTAGCCGATAGGTTCTGACCTCCAAACTGGTAGACGGTAGGTGCTGGGTTCGAACCCAATCGCGACCGTCGGCTTAACCGTTCGGAGTTTTCCGTGGTTTTCTTCGAACCTTGCATTTCCTTGCTCAAATACCTGTTATATTCCCTTAGAAAGACCCCCACGGAGGGTACCCCTCTCCTTTGGGCCTATATCCCACGTGTAGATAATTGGCCAGCATAAAACACAAACAAACAAACAAAGCGTCAGCTATGTCCTTCAAGAAAAGGTATGTGAAAGATTTTTAGGAAAACAGACTCGCTAGTACGCAGAAGATTCACAGTTCGAACCGTGATGCTGGAATTTGGAGTTTTCATACTAACTAGGGAACTGCAAGAAGTGTAAGTCATCGATTTTAAAGAAAGTGGTATCGTTGTAAAGATCTCATTATGAGGAGTAAAAAACTCAATGGAACTACCCGTCAGAAACGAGTCGTTTTCGAGATATCTGACAATTTATGTAATGTAGCTGGTGCATACTTACTGGGGAATCGCAAAAAAATTAGTTTAGATTTTGACGAAAGTGGTATTGTTGGAGAGATCTTATCGTGAGGAGTAAAAAATTCAAAAGAACTACCCATCGGAAATGAGCTGTTTTCGAGATATCCGATAATTTAAGCCACGTAGCTAGTACATACTGGGCAACACCTAACAGAGGACCGCAAAAAATTGTTGTCTCGATTTTGACGAAAATGATGTCGTTGGAAAGATATCATTTTGAGAAATAAAAAACTCAATAGAGCTACCCTTCGGAAATGAGTCGTTTTGGAGATATCCGACAATCTATGTAACTTAATGCAGTTTCTCATAGTAAATGTGCATTAGCTACGTGATATAAATTGTCGGATATCTTTACTGTTATGTCACTTTTAATATTTACTTAGGTATCACAGTAGGATTTAGATTATTATGACTTCGACACAGTCATTTGATAGCCGAAAACTAAAAAAATACCTCACGCTCATTTTAAGTAATAACCAATTAAAATGAATAATCCTTATTTTTTTTCTAGCATGAAATTAGTTTAGGTATGGTGTATAAAAATAATATAAATATATATTGTGAAAGTAAATTAACAACATTACAAAAAGCTTACATTTTACTCAACTATTTTCCAAGTGACAAAATAGCCTAAATGTAGTTTTTTGTCATCCAAGCCTAAATTTAAAAATAAAATATAATATTCTGTTTTTGCTAAATTTCCCGTAAGGGGCCCCTTTTCAGTCTCTAGCCGAGGGCCCCCAAAGGAGCCAGTCCGGGCCTGAACTCTCCTTTCAATAACTGTTAAAAAAATAGAGTACAATTTTCTTTAAATGTATAATTAATCAATAGTGTTTGTTTTTCGAAAAAAAGTCGTTTATCTCTATAACTCCCCAAATAATCAGAAAATGACCTATATTTCTTTACCTGAAATGAAAAAAGCATATTTCCAGATACCCTGTGCACATAACTCAATTTTTTCAATATTGTCACTTATACCCCTTGGCTTCTGGGGAACTCATATATTAATGTCTGTTAGAGGTCTGCATCGGCCGGAATTTCCAGGCCCGGGGCCGGCCCGTTCTGGCCCGAAGCGGTTTTGACTGTTCATAAACAATTCAGATTTTTATCATATAATTAACATTTATTTTAAGAATACAGGATACATATCTATGGAATGATTTTAAAGTATATTTTACTGAAATACACATTAGCAACATTAGTGATTATTTAAATTCTTAGACTTTCAACATTCAAATAAGGATTCATTTAAAAATTAACAAAGTTTAGAATAAAAGAAAAAAAAGAAAGTTAAAAACATCGTAACTTTTGAAGTTGTATAATAAAAGTAGATTTATGTAAATATTTCTATATCATTTTACTAAAGATTCTAAATCCAAATTCATTCTCAAATCTAAAGGAGATACTTTCTAATATATTTCTAAATTCATTTTTTTTTTTTTTGAAAGGCATAAGATTAGTAGGTGTTTTTTATTAAAAAACTATGTAATCGAATTATATCCATTTTTTGATATAAACAATTTAAGAAAATACTGTCAAAGTTAACGTTTTGAAAAGAGTTTCCGGAAGCGACAGCATGGAAAAGGAGGAAAATCTACACTCATTTGACAAGAATCTCTTATATCTCAACAAGGCTATACAAGTATCTTATTTACCAAAATTGAAAAACGCTATTCGATTCCCAATCCCTTCAATAGTCAGGCTCGTCAATTTTATACTTTTATGGTTAAAAATTAGTTAGAAAATGTGTCATAGTTTTGCGTTGCTGAGAAATGAATTTAAGAAACAATAAGAAATATATATATCCAAAGATTATGTTAACATAAGTTCCTTATCTTTATTAATAATTTTATAAATCATGTTGTCTACCCAACACATCTTGAGAACAATTAAGGCTCGTGTATATGTAGAAAAAGATTGCAAGCCTGATCTCGGCCAGCACGAGTCTTCTAAAAAAATATTAAGCACGGATTACGCACAATGTAATTATCAAATGCCAATCTCTATACTCTACAAGTTACATTTCTGTATTGATACTGTCAAACTAGTATCGGCTCGTTACGCACATTTATACTTATTCTCGTTAGGTTAAATTCATATTCATTGAAAATAGCTCATATTTTATCGATTCCCAATCCCTTCAATAGTCAGGCTCGTCAATTTTATACTTTTATGGCTAAAAATTACTCAGAAAATGTGTCATAGTCTTGCGTTGCTGAGAAATGAATTTAAGAAACAATAAGAAGTATATATATCCTGCCTAAATCAGGCCCGGTAAATTTTTTTATTGGCCCGGCCGTACGTCCCGTTCAATTTTTTGTCGGCCCGGCGTGTTGAAAAAAATAGTCTAAATCTTCTGGCCCGGCCGGCCCGGTAGAAAATTCAGAACCATTCCGCTGGGTCAGGCCCGGGTGCGTACAGACCTCTAATGTCTAAAGATATTAATATTACACTTTTTAGGTGCGTTCGTAATTATGTAAATACGTAGCACCTATAGTTGTCGTACAGTCCGTCCGAAAGTAACAACGCAAAAACTACCCAACCGTATCGTTTGACATTTAAAATACATGATTATTACATAATTCTGTCGAGTCATTTCAAATTTTATGATAATCTGATGCATAGATCAATTACAGGGACAATCAAAAGAATTCCGTTACATTACGGTCAGTAGTAGGAAAATAAGAGTTTAAGCTCATGCGGCGGCGGCACTGCGGCACCGTGCCGCCGCCGCACCACGCAGCAACCGTCCCTCCGCATCCCTCCGCGCCCCGCCGCCACCACCGTCCCGCCACCATCCCTCCTGGTCCCTCCTGCGGTACCCCTGCGCCCACCGTGCATCCCCCACCACAAACGCCTCCTAGTGGAAAAAAAGGAACATTCTATTATAACAGGATAGGTGAACAACCCCATCTCCACTGAATAAGAACAATACAGTCAATATAATTTTTAAGACTGGATATTTTCCATTGTTTTTTACTTAATTAACGAAACTCATTAAGATGTCTATCAAGCAAAATTCAAATATATGTTTAACTTTCTTGTGTTAAATTGATAATCTCATCATGTAGTTGAATAAATCTAAATAAAATGGCTAAAAACTGAGATTTTAATTGTTTCGCTTAATTAATAATACTCATTAAAATTACGGTTGTTCAAAATTCAAATATAAATTTAATCTTCATCTTATAGTATGATTCCGAGTTGAGATGTGATTCATAATATTTTTAATTAGGGAAGGTTGATCACCTCTCTGCTATAATAGAATGTTCCTTTTTTCCACCAGGGGGCGTTCGTGGAGGGGGATGCATAGTGGGGGGCAGGAGAGTGGCGGTGTCACGGTGGGCGCAGGAGGGACCGCAGGCGGGATGGTGGTGGCGGTGGCACTGGGTGAGGCGGTGGCACTGGGTGAGGCGGTGGCACTGGGGGAGGCGGTGGCACGGTGCCACAGTACCACCGCCTCCTGAGCCCGAACTCTTATTTTCCTACTCACCACCGTCCCGCCACCATCCCTCCTGGTCCCTCCTGCGGTACCCCTGCGCCCACCGTGCATCCCCCACCACAAACGCCTCCTAGTGGAAAAAAAGGAACATTCTATTATAACAGGATAGGTGAACAACCCCATCTCCACTGAATAAGAACAATACAGTCAATATAATTTTTAAAACTGGATATTTTCCATTGTTTTTTACTTAATTAACGAAACTCATTAAGATGTCTATCAAGCAAAATTCAAATATATGTTTAACTTTCTTGTGTTAAATTGATAATCTCATCATGTAGTTGAATAAATCTAAATAAAATGGCTAAAAACTGAGATTTTAATTGTTTCGCTTAATTAATAATACTCATTAAAATTACGGTTGTTCAAAATTCAAATATAAATTTAATCTTCATCTTATAGTATGATTCCGAGTTGAGATGTGATTCATAATATTTTTAATTAGGGAAGGTTGATCACCTCTCTGCTATAATAGAATGTTCCTTTTTTCCACCAGGGGGCGTTCGTGGAGGGGGATGCATAGTGGGGGGCAGGAGAGTGGCGGTGTCACGGTGGGCGCAGGAGGGACCGCAGGCGGGATGGTGGTGGCGGTGGCACTGGGTGAGGCGGTGGCACGGTGCCACAGTACCACCGCCTCCTGAGCCCGAACTCTTATTTTCCTACTACTTGAGTTCGAACTCTGCACCTGTCGTCTACCAGTTTCGAGAGCAGAACCTCTCTCTCATATAATGAAGGGGCTTTAATAACGGAAGTACAATTTTTTTGTTTATTTATTATTACAATAAAATAACAAATGTGACAAAATGTATACAGTCGAACCTCGTTATAGCGAACCCGGTATATAACGAACTCCCGGATATAAGGAATGAAAATTTTGGTCCCGCCGTTTTCCTATTGTATTTAATACAAATTTAACCTTTTATAACGAACTCCAAAATCTTAAAAATCGGTTATAGCGAACATTTTTTTATGTCGACCATGATTTTTTTTTCTTTTTTTACTTTTCCTCTGTCAGTCCTCTGTCCTCCAACAGTCATTCTAAGCCTGCTTATAAGGTGTAAACATTCTAGTACAGTCAGCATCATTCTGCTCATTTATCAGAACTAGAATCAGCCTCAACTTGTTCGGATAATCGACGCTGTACTCTATTTCTTTCGTCTTCATTTTTAGTTAATTCATTTAGAGTTAAATGCAATCAATTTTAGTCAATTCAATTCATTAATGATCCTATCTAATAGATTTTACGTCTCTTTTTACTTACCCATCATACGTAGTATAGGGTAAGTCTTGCAATCGTTTTGAAAATCGAAAATTTTTTTTTGACGGATTTACACGTTTTCGACAGTGGAGATTTCGAAAAACATTTACAGAATTTTTTTTTTTTGCCGTCCGTCTGTCTGTCTGTCTGTAAACGCTCTACCTCCCGAACGAATTGAGATAGAGACTTGAAATTTCGTATGTACTTAGTATGTAAGAATGGGACGAAGCCTATTTAATATCAATAACCTCCATGATCCGGAACTATTTTTTTCGGACTCTCGAAAAATTCGTTCTGGTGAAAGGTATATAAAAATTTTCGAAATTTTTTATTTTAAGGAGTGATCGTAAAATGCAATAAAATAACACAAATTTTGCATAAAAAACGAAGTTGATCAGATTTTTAGTTCTCGAGATATTTGTAATTTTGTTTTCCACATTCTTCTATTTTTCATGACCCTGTATTTCATTCAAATTTCAATTCAAAGATATATTTTAATTGGAAATGAGACGCTTAATCCGACGCAATAAACTGTTAGTTAATAAGATTATTATTTATGGAGTTATAAGGATGTTTCTTTTTCGCAATTCAGTATTGCTTGAGTAGTTAGGCGTGTTGTACAATTTATCGAAAGAGATTCATCAGCAACTCTTTAACACAGCATTACTATGCACAATAAAAATATAAATACACGTTTAAATTTTGTTTTGGAATTGCAATTCATTTTATAAATAGTTTTCAGATGTATTATTTTCTATATTATATATGCATATATATGATGGGTATTACGGTGGCCCCCAACGACTAGTTTTCTTAATACATCATTACTGAACATATACGTACCATGTAATAATATACATATTTTGTAAACTCTAATATTTTTTAATGTTTCCGATATAACGAACCACCGGATATAGCGAACAAAAACTTCGGTCGCTTAAAGTTCGTTATAACGCGGTTCAGCTGTATACATTAAAGCATAATTGCAGACCACATTAAAAACAAACCATTTTATTTCCTGCATTACTTTAATGAAGGAAATAAGAGAGCCTTTTTAATAAAATTTTGAGAAGGGGCATTTATTAAAATATTTCATTCAGCTAGTTCCACGTTTAATGTTAAATTTTTGTAACAAATAAGTTAAACCAATTGAACATTTAAAAAAAAGAATAAATTAAACAATATGACATTTAAAACACATTAAAATATCAATTTCAGTTTAAAAACAAATCTAAATAAATTTTAGACGTTTTTCATTTTTAAGTACTGCAGATTTTGTCTTATGCTTATGATGACCGTGTACAAAATAATACGGCACATGTAAAAAAAAAAAAAAAAAAAAAAAAAGGAAAAAGAAAAGCTAAGAGTTATTTCTATTTAATTTGAAGGGAATTTAAGTTTCTTATAGTTTTCTTTTACATGTAACCTAAGTATTTAAGATATTTAAAATATCATACTTGCTTGAATTTTTTATTATTTTTTTATGTTTAATTGATTTAATTTATTACAAAAATTTAACATTAAACTGATTGTAATATCTTAATAAATGTCCTCTCTCGGGCTTATAAAGAATATAAGAAATAAACAGATTTGTTTTTCTTTCTTTTTACTTTCTTCTATCTTTACAAGAAGAAAGTATTGGATTCATGAAAATTTTCGACTTCCGGTTTTCGACGGATTTATACGTTTTAGAAGGCCCTGAACACGTTTTGACTATTTTTAGAAAATGTCTGTCTGTGAGTCTGTCGGTCTGTATGTGACAAAAAATTTGTGGGCGCTCTATCTCAAGAACTAATGCTCGAAATTTAATAAAATTTTATATTCAGTTAGACCTTGATATGAATTAGTGCCTATTGGTTTTGTGAAAATTGGCCTGCTGGTGGCGCTGTTATACTACGTTTTTCATGATTTTCAAGATTGCTATATCTCAAGATTTAATGCACAGAATTTCACCAAACTTCAGATTCTGTGACCCCTTGATATACATAGACGCTGATTAAGTTTTGGTGTAAATTGGCCAGCAGGTGGCGCTGCTATGCCGCGTTTTTCATGATTTTCATGATAGCTATATCTCAAGAACTAATGCACAGAATTTCACCAAACTTCAGATTCCGCGATACCTTGAGATACATAGCCGCTGATAAGGTTTTGGTGTGAACTGCCCTATAGGTGGCGCTGCTATGCTACATTTTGCACGATTTTTGCGATAGCTATATCTCAAGAACTAATGGAGAGAACTTCATCAAATTTTAGTTTATTTTACACTAGAATATACATAACATAATTAGACGCTGATTACATTTTGGTATTAACCTTGCAGTAGGTGGTGCAGCTATGCTGCATTTTGCACGATTTTTCCGATAGCTATATCTCAACAACCAACGCACAGAATTTCATCAAACTTCAGATTTTGTTACAAAATGACATATAGCATAATTACACGATGATTACGTTTTGTTATAAATTCTTCAACTGATGGTGCTGCTGTGCTATATTTTACATGGTTTTTTTTAAGTTAGCTATATCTCAAGAACTAATGCACAGAATTTCATCAAACTTCAGATTCTTTTACACCATAATATAATTAGACGCTTTTTTACGTTTTGGCATAAATTGTCCAAGATATCATGTTGCTGTGCTAGGTTTTGCAATTTTTTTGTTATATCTCAAGAACTAATGGACGAAATTCCATCAAATTTCAGATTCTGTTAGGTCTTGACATCCATAGATGCTTATTAGGTTTAGTATAAATTACCCAACATGAGGCACTACTAAACTCATTTTCTCAGAATATTAATTAAATTTTGCGTTTTAGGCTTTTCGGATACCAGAATCTCATTAGGCTAGGTCAAATGTTCGAAGAAATTCGATAGTGGGTAACTTTGGGGTCACCACGTTTTTTTTTTTTTTTTAAATATTAAAATGTACTTATGAGATAAAAGAAGGTTTCGGGATTGACACATCCAACTAGTTTTTCATTTGTTCTGCGAATTACGTTTTTATTTATGTATTTTGTCACATTTGTTATTTTAATGTAATAATTACGTGGGACTTCTTGAGCTCTTGCCGACTGATAGGCCTGAACACCTAGTTGAATTTTTATTATAATAATAAATAAATAAATAAACAATTTCTGCACCATTTTTCCCCTATGAAATTTGAAACCTCCACTCACTCAAGAAATAAAAAACAGAACTTAAAGAGTTAAATTATATTTTAAATGGAAAATTTAAAAAAATAAAAAATTTTCAATTGTTTAACATTATTAAACTTACAATTATGTAAAAAATGTCAAAGTGAAAAAATATATTAATAAAAAAAAAAAAAAAAAAAAAAAAAAAAAAAAAAAAAAACATTACATTTATTAGAATTATTGAAAAGTTTTCTGTCCTACTTGATATTTTGTAATTTCAGGAACTAATCATCAAAGCCTATAATCCCGTCCCCCACCTGCATTTTACGCTACTTACCCATCAGGCAGCACAATTTTTTTTTTTTAATATTTTTTCCTCCTGTTTTGTCCTACATACCTTTGTCCTACTTTATAATAATAATAATAATAATAACAACATACGGTAATAATAATAAAAATAATAATAATAAAGACATACGGTACTACTTGGTTTACCCGTCGACCAAAAATCTATCGCCAAACTATAAGATTAAATGCCAATAATGGATGATCGTAAATGTCACATCCAATAACATTAAATACGATAAACGGGTTTAAAACGTAATTCGATGATTTTTATTTCGACTTTTTATTTATATTTTTATTAATGTTCTACTAATTTATTTGTTCTTTCGTTATTTAAAATAAAAATTACATCAATATGTGTAATTTGGCTATTAGTTTGGCGATTTGTACAATTTGGCGAAATGGGTCGACATACCAAACATACACCCCAACCGCCGCCGAATTAAGTGATGATAAAATAAAATAAAATAAAATAAAAAATAGCAGAAGGCTATTTCCACGCGAAATTGTTTGTCTGTTACGCATCTGAAAATTGCTATGCTTGTTTAGCCATCGTTATTTTCGAAAAGTTTGCTTCGCTTTATTCAAGTGATGAGATATATATTCGATAAAATAAGTCAAATTTTTTCCGCGCTAAAATACTGGTAGCCAAAAATCGTTGTTTGTAACATACAAACAAGTTCGCTTGGAAATAGCCAGAAGCAAATGAAACACAGAATGATGCCCCGCATCCAAATAATGAAGATCATCCCCTTTTTCCGTTGTTGAGGGGAGGTGGCTATTTACATGTTAAAAGATCAAAATAAGCGGATAATTATTTAGAAATGATTGGCCGGTTATAAAAATAGAGAAAATGCAAATGGAAAAAGTACATAAAGCGTCATCGTAACATTTCCCACAAACACTTTTCCCGAAAACAAAGGCTACTTTGAAGATAAAAGTTCTGGCCAATCAGATATTGAGATGATAAAACTTGGTTAGGTAAACTTAGAGATGTATCTGTCGAATTTGCTCGATCACACCGTGATCATTAAGGATCCGAAAAAAAAAAAAAAAAAAAAAAAAAAAAAAAAAAAACTAGTTGGATGTGCCAATCCCAAAACTTTCTTCTATCTCATACGTACATTTTAATATTTAAAAAAAAAAATAGTTACTCATTTTAATGCTTTAATAATTTTAATTCAATACCATACCAACTTTGATTTTCATCTTAAATTTCTGCTTCAATCAATTAATCGGAGTAAAAACGAATTTCTGTCTCTGCACGAGCCGATGGACAAAAGAATGATAGGCAGATTTTCTTTTTTTTTTTTCAAATTCAGGGAGGACCTACTTGCCTTACCCAAAAATAATCATATACAAAAAATTTAGTTCAGTTCTAGAACTAACTTCATACACTTTTATTCGGTGCAATATTGAAAATGGCATAAAATTCGCTATTGCAGCGCCCCCTTTTGGCGGATTTTTTTTCAGATTCAGGGCGATCCAACTAGCCATAGCCATACACTTACACAAAAAATTTCATTCAATTCGATGTATAACTTCATGTACTTTTGGTCGGTACAATATTGAAAATGGCACAAAAATCGCGATTGCAGCGCCCCCTTCCGACAGATTTTTTTCAAATTCAGGACAGAAAAAATTTGGTTCAATTCGATGCATAACTTCATATACTTTTAGTCAGTACAATATTGAAAATAGTACAAAAATCGCGATTGCAGCGCCCCCTACTGGCGGAATATTTCAAAAGTGAAGGAGGGCCTGCTTGCCACAGTCAAAAACATTAACAAAAAATTTGGTTCAATTCTATGCATAACTTCATACGCTTTTTGATGGTAGAATCGCGACATACACTCAGACACACAAACAGACGGACAGACAGACATTTTGTAAAAACATGTTTTTTGGTATCTCTGACCCCTAAAACGTGTAAATACGTCGAAAACCGGAAGTCGAAAAAAAATTTCGATTACAATACTTTCTTCTGGTGAAGATAGAAGAAAGTAAAAAACAAAAGTTACGCACTTTTGTCCGAATCTGCAATAAATAATGGGGACTCCATCTTATCCCTAGGTTGCAGGGGTAAAAATTGGTATTAGAAGCTTAAAAAAAAAAAAAAAAAAAAAAACTAACTTCTATTTTTTCATTTATCAATCTGATATGTATTTATCGAGTTATTCGATCGTTTCCACACTTTTCGGACATCTCGATATTAGAGAGGGGGATTTCTGATTGGCAAGTACATATATTTTAAAACAACATAAGGTAACATTTTAAAATATGTACTCAGAAATTACATGCAAAAAAGATTTAGAGATTAAAAGTTTAAAAACAATAAAATAAATAAATACAAATGAAAATTTAAATTCTTAAAAAAATAATCTTGAGGCCATCTCCGAACGAATTCAGAATTACATTTCATTAATTCTAATCGGTGTTTAAACAAATTAAATTAGGAAAGTCAATTTCATTCAATTTACTTTCGAAGATCTGCTTTTTTTTTTTAAATTTATTTACTTCTTGTATCGCTCTTTCTAAATTTTAATTTAATTTATGACAACTAGTTGACCCAGTGATGGTAACCTCGTATTATTTCCTATATTACCTTTCTCCCCTCAGCCTTTTAAACTTTCGAACCTTTAAAAAATAGTACATTTTTAAAGGGAAATATATAGTAAAAATAAACAACTAAGAACTTTTGATAGATTTTTCTTATTTCCATAAAAAATGAAGTATCTGAACTCGAGGATTAAAAAACTAGTAATAAATTGAAATGTTTGATTTTTAAACAATTTAAATACATCTGTAAGAAATATCTGAAACTTAAAAAAATCGAAATTCTCTATACTAAGAAAATATCTTCATCAGCTTTTTGTCTATATATGGAAAATTTAAAATTACAAAATATTTTATAGCAATGACATCGCAATTAAGCATTTTCTTTTTAAAAAATAATGCAATTAAAAAAAAATCAATAAATGAAGAAAAAAAAAATCGAAAATGTTGTCGAAATAGGAAATCTACTCATGCTCTCAGTGTATTGCGATATAATAGCTGGTGCTGCCCTCTCTTATCAGTGATGTATAGCAATGTCTCGTAAATGAAATGATGTAGGTTGCCGTTTAATTAAGAGATGGCATCACCGAAAAATCCAATTACTTTGAGACTATCATAATTTTGTAGCTCGAAGCTCCTTTTCAAAAGATTATTCAACAAACTAAAAACTATAAAATAAGGAAGAAAAAAATGCGTCAAGCACATATTATGAATCGCTTTCCATCACATTCAAAATAATGTAACAAAACTGCACCGTTTAGGGCCGTGCTTAAGGGGGGGGGGGAGCCGGACATTTGCCCAGGGCCGCCAAAATTTGGGGCCGCAAAAAATTATGTTGTTTTTAAATTTCACCAGTTTTTATGAAGCTATTAGCTGATCAGTCCGGCACTGACCGTGCCCATGATGAATAACCCTTACACTAACCTGAAATTTGTATGATTTTATTGCTTAAGACAATTTTATCTGAATTTATATTTTTGCGTGAAAAAGTATTGAACTGAAAATATGCTATTTTTTATTTTATTTTCTGCGTAATTTGAATTGTAGAGTTTTTGCGCACCGAAAGAGAGCGAAAACACGACGAAATCCCCAGGTTCTTGCCTATTTCGTCGAATTTCCCATACTTTATTTTGTAAAAAATATTTCTACCCGTCCGAACGCTTCGAAGTTTTAGTAGGTGATGTAAATATGATATATAGAGATGTTTTTAAAAGTTTGTGTTAAAATAAGGACGTTTAGTTACTTTTAGCTTAGAAAATATCGTCTTCGTTTCGCGCAAAGTGATCTGCTTTCTCTGGTGTATTGAGCAGATTAAAATTCACATAATTTAAAACTGATTGCACCGTCGATTAAAAGATTTCAACTGTAGGAGAATATTTTTGATTTGTACGAATACCTTAAATTGCGCTGTAGAGGGGGAAAACCGCGACAAAACGTCGAATTTTTTAGAGATTTCGTCAAAATTGTCACTCATTTTATTTTGTAAAAAAATATTTTACCCGTCAGAATGTTTCAAAATTTTTGAAGGTGATGTAAATCTGGTCTATTGAAATGCTCTAAAAATATTGTGTTAAAATACGAACATTTAGTTTTTTTAGAGTAGGAAAAATATTGTCTCTATGGTTCGCGAAGTGGCATGTTTCTAATGGTATAGTAGAAAGGATTTAAATTCTATATGATTAAAGTCAATTACACCATCGATTAGAAGAAGGCTTCAGCTTTACGAACATATTTTTGATATTTCGGTACCTATAAAATTGCATATTAGGGACACATTGCAATTGAAGACGTTGAAAAAAAAAATTAGCTGCGATAATTTTTTTAATTCATTGCGATATTTAGGATGTTAAAAGGATTCAAATTCTACGGTTTGTCAGAATATGATGCCTTTCGATTTAAAGTTTACCCCGCGGTTTGGACGATGTGAGTTGATAAATGCTGACAAACCTCATCCTACATTTTCTTTCTCTGTTCTTCAGTTTCATTTGACTCCTAAATAAGATTTCAGATCATTCACCATAACTTATCTCTTATCACAACGATCTCACCGAAATGAGTTTTTAATGACAGTGAATTTTTTGATAATTAAAAACTCAACTAATTATAAGAATTTAAAAATTCCGAGTCTCACATATGTCATGAGACACTTTGAACTAGCCTCACAAAATTTTTTAGCTTCGTATGTGCCGTGGGTTGTGCTAGCCATCGCACACAGAGACGCACACACATGCAAATAGAGCTAAACTTTGTTTTATTAGTATAGATGCTACATCAGGAAGTCTATAGAGGAGGTCTAGAAAAAACTACTTATTACTCTAAAGATCTTGAAATTTTTTACTCAATTTATATCCATCTATGCTTCTTTTATAAAGAATACATCGTTTTTTCAAATTAAAATTTTCTCTACTCGATAGTTGTAAACTTTTTTTAATTAAATTTTATAGAAAGCAATCCTTATCAAAATACGCTCGCCCCCGTCATGCAGATATTGTAGGCTCTAAGATCACTCTAATTTGCTTTGTTTTAAAACAGAATACCTGATTACGAAAAACTTAACTATATTATCTCAATCGGTGGCGATTTTCTGTAATCGGATTTCCATTCAATTCGTGTTGACTATTGACTGGGAGATTTTTCGGTTCAAGTCTGCATTCAATGTTGTCGCGACACCTAACAGTTGTTTTTGTGATTTTTTTATGTAAGATCTGTCACTCATTTAAAAATTAGTTTGATAAAAATAGTTAAGGAAAAATTGTTTTTGATGCGTATTGGACTTTTATGGTAATTTCTAAAAGAAAAGGATTTTATTAGAAGCTAAGAAAATCTTTTTAAATGGATTGTTTTAAATATGCCGTAATGGTCACCATTAAATGCGATTCGCACATAAAAATTTGTTTTAATGTTTTCTTTCTATTTTGATGACAACTTGTAAATATATTTTTAATTAAAAAACAGTGGAAAATGTTATGGTTTGCGTTTTTCCAAAATTGACAACAATAGATATAAAAAAAAGACTTTTGCGAAATACAAAATAATTCTCTATCCCGATAATGAAATTTTGAAAAAAAAAAAAACACTTACCATATAGACAAATATTTAAAAAAAGCACACCACAATGTAGTCCAACATGTGCCTCCAAAAAAGAATTTATTTGCTATCCATAGTTTTTGATACGATAACACTTTTCTAACTGAACTATTTTGACAGTTCTCAACATTAAATATTCTCAAAATAAGAAAGTTAATAAAAATCAGATAGTTATTTTAATTGTTTAAACGTATATATATATCTTCGTATATAGTTATGGATATTCTTTGTCACAAAGAAAAAAGTTTTAAAAGTTCTTTACTGTGGATGATAGCATAGGTCTAGATTAAAGGCAGTTTCTTTAACAAAGTTGTCCGAGTTAGGTCTATTCCTGAAGATTGTTGTGTACAGAGTTAGTATAACGGAGCAAAAATGTGTAGTTGCCAGAAAGGTGTTCAAACTAGAATATTAAAAATCAATCCAAAAGTATCATTCATTCCAAGTGGATGTCACAGCTGGAATCTAGTATTAAGACATAAATAGTATTAATTTAATATTAAGAGATATGGCCAAATTCTCTAGTATTGCAAAATTCTCCTTCGGATTTATACAACAAATATATGTTCTTTCTCTTGTTTCTAGTCAAAGATGGCGCATATTAAACAATTTAATAAACATGTGCAAAAATTAACATATAAACCACTGTCTGATACAAGATGGAAATGACGAATTAAAAGCATAAAGGATATTCACTATCACATTGGAAATATTTATGATGCGTTAATAAAACTTTCTGAAGCTTCAAAGGACATGAAAAGTCGAACAGAAGCAGTTTCATTGGCAAAAGAAATGAAAAGCTTTGAATATTTTACGACACTGTATTTTTGAGATAACACTTTGACGCAATTCAGCCTTATTAGCAAAGCAATGTAACGCTCTGCCATGAAAATTGACTATGCTTTAAAATTAATAGTGAAAATGCTTCAAATTTTAAAAGATTATAAAGAAAATGGTCTTCCTAATGCTCAAATTTCAGCAAGTGAACTAATCGAAGTGCATGAACTGAATGCTGGAGAAATTACTTTCCCACATGTGTCATTATCACTTTGCAGAAAAAAAAAATAAAATCTATTTTCTTAAGAAGGTGATGATGTAAATTCTATATTGGAAGCCATGAAATATTTGTTCAACTATAGATTTCAGGAATTGTGCTAAACAGTTCCATTGCACTGAGAATTTTACTCACTATTCCTGTAATTATTGCACCAGCTGAACTCTCTTTTCCAAAGTTAAAACTTGCAAAGGCTTATATACCATATGATCAAAGGTGACCGGCCACTTGCGATTTTTGATTTTTGTTAAATATCTAGAAAAATACATGAGGAAATGTTTTGAAACTCAAGGTGTGTAAATAGAATAGTACAGGTAATGAAAATCTTTTCCTGAAACCCTGTAGGGGACCGTTAACAAATTGAAAAAGAATGACTATCTTTTGGATAAACCTATCAAAACTAAAATAGCAAAAGCATTCAAACTCTAGATTATGATTAAATAGCCTATTGTAATAAACCGTGTTCTGTTTTAAAAAGATAGCATGTATGCTAGTAAAGAAATCAAGGTTTTGATAAACACAGTCCCAAGTTTTTTGTTTATTATTTGCAGAGTTCTTAACATAAAAAAATGTTCTCTTCAGAAATTGCGTCAAATAACACTGTACACAATGCCTTGTAATCAGAATTAAAAAATAATAAAAATTGTATTAATAATGAGCAGGTTTACTAAATAATTTTGCACTGCGCATGCGTGAAAGGAATCAAAATATAATTTGGATAATGTGTTAGCTAAATGCATAGAAACTCTTGTGCAAGTCTCAAAAATATAGCCTGAAATTTCTGAAAATTATCGTCGATAGAATAAGCTCAAAATTCGTTGTTCCCAAAAAGAAGCAAAAGCATTAAGAGTTGTATCCAAATATAGTAGTAAGTGTAATATTATGTATTCTGTATTGGCACTAATAAATTGATACAGGAATACATCTCCTCATCTTTTTTGCATCATTTTGGGAATAACGGATTTTGAGCTTATTTTTATCGACGATAATTTTTAGAATTTACAAGCTATGTTTTTGTGATTTTCACAAAAGTTGCTCGTTACATTTAACTAACATATTATGGAAATTACATTTTAATTGCTCTGACGCATGCGCTATGAAAATTTTTTTAGTAAACTTGCTCGTTATTCATATGATTTTTATTATTTTTTAATTTTGATTGCAGAATATTGTATATAATATTGCTTGTTGTATTTTCTGAAGAAAAAAAAACTTTTTTTATATTAAGAATTTTGCTAATTATAAGCAAAAAATCTTAGCAAAATTTGGAACTGCTTTTATGAAAACCTTAATTTCTCTACGAATATACATGTTATCCTCATAAAAATGACCAACCTTTATTAAAATAAGCTATTTTATCATAATCTACAGTTTGAACACATTTTCTGCATTATTTTTGACAGGGTTATTCAAAAGATATTCATTCTTTTTCAATTTGTTGACGGTCTATTATGGGGTTTCGGGGAAAAGTCTTCGCGAAAATAAATGACCTGTACTATTATATTTACACACCTGTAGTTTCAGGATAATTCCCCATATATTTTTCTAATCATTTAACAAAACATTTAAAAATCGCAAGTGGTCGGTCACCTTTGGCAATCTAGTGTTCTAGATCAACGCCTTTGCTCAATCAAGGTCTCTCTCTGCTCTTGTTCTTATTTCGATTAAAAACAATTTGGCAGTTTTTTTTTATTAATAGATAACTTTTTTGCTAAAAAAAGCTAAAACATTTCTTTGTGATGTAAGTAAAGCTGATTTTAGTATACTCCACAAGTTTCATTAATAAAAAATGTTATATAAATGCTGTTGCGCAATTATTTTATTGAACTTCGACTGCTCGGACAGAAATGAAGTTCGTCTGTAATTGTATGTAGCAAAACATCTACCCATCATGTTACGAATAATAGAATAAATTTCATTTTTGATGGATACATTATATACTAAGTATGATTTATGATGCTAAAACATGGAAATTCGAATGAACTGAAAAATTACTCTAAATACGTCTTGGGAAATGAAGGTAAACCATTATGAATATTATAGATACTGATGTGCAAGGGGAATTTTATTTATTTATTTATTTATTTAATCCGAAAATTTTATTCATTTTGCAATAATTTTTATTACGCCTTTTTTTTTCTCCTGAGTGCATACTAATTTCACTCATATTATATTTTTTGTACTGTTTTATATGCATTAAAAAAATTTCAGAAAAAAAAGGCCGCCAAAATATATTTTGCCCAGGGCCGCGAAAGTCCTAAGCACGGCCCTGATTAAAATATTACGTCTTACTTATATTTCATCATTAATGTGAATATTTGAAATGTATTGTATAAAGCTTTTCAACCGAATTTCAACTGTTCCCATTTACGATCGGAAAATTATCCGAGTTTTTAGCAGCCCTGTATATGCTATACAGATTTGTATGTATTAACAACATGCAATCCAAAATTAAATTCTTACTAGACATTTTCTTGCTAAACCAAATTTTCCCATTATTATTATATAGTATGTTTATCAACTCACAGATCAAATACAGGGCTGTTTAAAAGTATTGGAATACATATTTGCCTATCACCCTTTTTATCCTAAATAACGAAATATTGTTAATGATATCATGAAGTGTTGAAAAGTGCTTCATAATCTTATGCTTAACGCATGATTTTTCTTACTTGTTTTTATTGATTGACAAGTTTCAGACGAAAGGTGTCAATCATCATCCGAAAAACACATTTTAAGGAGGGAAAAATAGTAAATGCTGTCTGTAAATGCTCTATCTCCCGAACAAAATGATATCGAAACTTGAAATTTGGTGTGTACTTACAAGGAAGGTCTCCATTGGGGGCATACTCAGAATTTTTTGAAAAAAATACGAATTAAACTACTCATGTAGGTAATAAAGTGTCAGTGAAAATTAGCGGCGGAATTACATTATTAGATATGTAAAAAAATAAAATAGTTTGGAATAATTGGCGTGAAAAGCTGAAAGCGACGCGGGATTTGGCGAGCAGTGCATTTCCTCGCCAAAAGCAGACGATTTTAACGAATCTGAAAATTGATTTTAATTTACTTCACTGTTAAAAATCTGCAGTATTTACTGCAACGTCACTCCACTACTTTTAAAGAATATCTCTCTTCTGACCAATGAGAATGCTCCATAGCACGGTGACTTGACCGTTTTCTATAAAAGCGGTGGAGCGACGCTGCAGAAAATGGTACAGATTTTTAGCGGTGTTGTAGATTGTGCAACACTGTTAAAAATCTGCCGCATTTTGCTGCAACGCACTCCACCGCTTGTATATAATATCTCTATTCCAACCAATGAGAAAGCTCCATTTCACGGCCAAGTAACCGTTTTCTATACAAGCAAGGGAGTGCGTTGCAACAAAATGCAGCAGATTTTTAACAGTGTATTTTTCAACTTGGAACAATTTTAATCAATTTAAATTGTCTTTTAAATGATAAAATATATTAATTTCATTTTGTTATAAGTACATATAAACGTATATGACAAAATTAGACTTAAAATAAAGTAAAAATGCAAAACTAAAATTACTTAAACTAAACTTATTTAAATAAATTGAACATAGAAAGTTTTTTCTTTAAAAAGTATTCGAAGCGTAAAAGCGTATTTTTCAAAATTTCGTTTTTTCGCCAACCGGAGATAAATTGCCAAATAAACGAAATTTTTATTATTTTTTTACGGACGTTATAAGGAGGTTCCGCCGAAATTTTTTTTATAAACATATATAACTATATGAGAAGAATATTCTGTAATTTTTTCAGATTTATCTGAGTATGCCCGTATGGAGACCTTCCTTGTTAGTATATTGTAATGGGAAGAAGCCTATTTAATATCAGTAACCTCAATTATACGTAATTTATTTATTTTTTTTATTTACAGTCGAGTCTCTCTATAACGAAACTCCATACATTGAATTTCTCTATATAACGAATTTTTAGAAGGAACAGTCCCCAATTCGCATGATTACATTAAAAACAGTCTCTATATAGCGAAATATCTATCTCCATATAACGAATTTTTCCCTAAATTGGTCTTAATTTATTCAGTTTTAAAAAAGCTTCGAAAACATATGGAATCAATTTTCCATCACTTATTTTTGATTTATTGTTCAGTGCTGATTTTTTTTTCTTTTTTAATATTACTTCTCTCCTTGTTTTTTAAATCCAACGAATTCCTCCTACCTCCCACACACCTTTCCACATCCTTCTCAAAACAGAGTCAATTGGATTGATACACATGTAAGAGAGGAATCAATGAGAGGCTTGGTTTGGTTTGGTTTGGTTTATTTTTGTCGTCCGATTATCTACGCTAGGGATATAGGACCAGGGGGTAGTGCCCTTCGTGGGGGTCTTTCTAAGGGAATCTAACCCGTATTTACGCAAGGTTCCAAGAAAACCACGAAAACTCCGAACGGTTAGGCCGACGGCCGCGATTGGGTTCGAACCCAGCACCTGCCGTCTACCAGTTAAGAGGTCAGAACCTCTCGGCCACTGGTGGGGCATCAATGAGAGGCACATAAGAGAGGCCTTCAAATGGAGGAAAATGTTAACTACAATTTTTCATTCCTTGCTAAAATTTGAGCCTACTTTTTTTTTTTTTTTTTTTTTTTTCTTTTTTGGAGAGCGTCACAATTTAAAAATCAAAACAACAAAAAAATTACAGATTTCTTCATCTAAAATTAATGCAAGTTTTCCTCATTTGATTTTCATTAAGCTTTTAAACATCTTTTCTCTTTTTTGAAACATCTTAAATAATTAAGAAATAAAATGTTAGGTTAATATTTACTTTTAAACATTTCAAATTCTTAATTTAAAAGATCAAAAATAATATTTGTTCAAATTTTACACATTAAATACGATTTTTAACATCATTCTGAAAGGTATATAAAAAATTTCGAAATTGTTTATTTCAATGAGTGAATATAAAAGACAATATAAAACATAAATTTTGAGTAAAGAACGAAGTCGATCGGATAATGAGTTGCCGAGATATTTGTAATCCTATTTTCCAGAGCTTTAGATTTTTCATTTTTCATTCAAAGATATACAGTCGGCTCTCGTTAATTCGAATTCGTCGGGACCACAAGAAATGTTCGAATTATCCAGAGTTCGAATTATAGAATGTATGAAAGGAAAATATGTTGTGCCATTACAAAATAATTAAGGTTCTAGTGTTTTCTAAATGTATTCCGGCTGTTACGATTGGAATATGATTTAATTTAAATTAGAAGATAAAAATAAATTAATACTAATGCTAATTAAATTAATACTAATTAAGGAATAAGGTACAAGCACAATGGAAGAGAGGATGGTGATGTCACTGATGGACAGACGAGACAATAAGAAAGCGGATATTAAATACATGGGATTTTATGTACACTAGTTCAGAAAAATTTTAACAAAAATGAAAGAATGGAGGTTATTTCAACGATATGAAGTCCGTAAGATAGTAAGGCAGAATGAAAAATTGGACTTCGTGTTAGTTCGAATTAAACGAAGCCGAGAGAAAATGAGTTCGAATAAATGAAAGTTCTTAACGTTATTTTGCCATTGAAAATTTCGGGACTTCGTGCTTAGCTCGAATTAAGCGAAGATTCGAATTATCCGATTTCGAATTAACGAGAGTAGACAATCAGAAATGAGACACTTTATCCGACGCAGTAAACTGTTAGTTAATAGGATTATTATTTCTGGAGTTATAAGGATCTTTCTTTTACGCAACTCGATACTGCTTGAGTATTACATCAACCCAAAAACTATTGCCAAACTGCAGGGTGGTCATAAAAAAACTTTGCCGATATATGGAGTTCTAGCGGCCAGTCCGTTCAACCGATCGAGGTGAAATTTCAGATATAGCTATTCAGAGGTATGAGCTCGAGATTCTGTGAATGGCAACAAAATGGCGCTCACGGTTACGGTTATAGTCACAGAAACTCGAAATTTTCCAATGGCAACACCCATTTTTACTTACCCATCATACGTAGTATAGGGTAAGTCTTGCAATCGTTTTGAAAATCGAAATTTTTTTTGACGGATTTACACGTTTTAGATAGTGGAGATTCCGAAAAACATATTTTTAGAAAAAAAATTTTGCCGTCCGTCTGTCTGTCTGTCAGTCTGTAAACGCTCTATCTCCCGAACAAATTGAGATAGAGACTTGAAATTTTGTATGTAGTTAGTATGTAAGAATGGGACGAAGCCTATTTAATATCAGCAACCTCGATTATCCGGAACTATTTTTTTCGGACTCTCGAAAAATTCGTTCTGATGAAAGGTATATAAAAAATTTCGAATTTTTTTGTTCTAAGGAGTGAACGTAAAATGCAATAAAATAAGACACATTTTGCATATAGAACGAAGTCGATCGGATTATTAGTTGCCGAGATATTTGTAATCCTGTTTTCCACATTCTTCGATTTTTCATGACCCTGTATTTCATTCAAATTTCAATTCAGAGGTATATTTTAATTGGAAATGAGACGCTTAATCCGACGCAGTTAATTGTTAGTTAATAGAATTATTATTTTTAGGAGTTATAAGGATGTTTCTTTTACGGAGTTCGGTACTACTTGAGTACTTTGGCGTTTTATATAATTTGTAGAAATTGGTACATCAGCAGTTCTTTAATATAGCATTACTATGTATTATAACAATATTTAAATTTTGTTTATGAATTGCAATGCATTGTATAAATAGTTTTTACATGTTTTATTTTCATATACATATCCATGATGGGTAAGTATTACAGTGGCCCCCAACGACTAGTTTTAAATCGCAAAATACTCAGCGCATGCGAAAACCCTAAAGAGCGTTTGAAAGGTATGGTTATTGCTATAAGCAGACGCGTTATGCTCGCACAAAATCAGCTCTACGAACGGCCCCCAAAAAACACGACCAGTGCGCACGAAGAAAATTTGAATATGACAGAGACAAAATACCAATCACGAAACGTCGTTTGCCAGATAGTCAGCGTAGAAAACGGATAAAAAGTAGAGTGGGAATGTTAGTTCTTTAGCCGGAGCTCGCAGATGCAAACAAAATGACTTCGTTCGTGGTGAGTTGGTAAAACTATTATCAAAATGAGACGAATGCTTCGAAAACCTGGCGCGTTTACCGTCGGAACCATCGCCAAATACGTGGCCTATGCATTTCACAAGCTCTTCGTGATTTACTAATGAAATTCGAAGAAACTGGCTGCACCTGTGATAGTCCGCGATCCGGACGACCAACTGTTCCTGAGGATACTGCTATAGAAGTGCATCACATAGTGACCAGAGGACGCATGCAAACTACAAAAGGTGCATCTCGTGTATTTGGTGTACCAAAATCAATGGTCTTAAAGTTACTGCGCTCTCTAATCCGCATGTTTCCTTAGCGGTACCAGCGCGCCAAGATGTTGGAAGTGAGAGACCATCAACAACATATAGACTTTGTTAGTGAATTTCTTATCCAATACGATGGAGATAACGATCGGCCTCTTCGCATATAATGAACGGACGAGGCATATTTCACCTTAACTGGTAACGTCAATGACTTCCGCGATCCCCCGACCTCACTCCTATGGATTTCAGTTTCTGGAGATGTCTAAAATGTAGAGTGTACATGTGCAATCCGCAAACTTTGCCGGATTTGAAAGATTCTATCCAACGTGAGATTGCAAACATCCCTCATGCGATGTAACGTTCGGCTGTATTGCCCACAGTCGCCACCATGCAATGTGTTATTGCTTCTGATGGCACCCATGTTGAAAATGTGCAATCAAAATAAAAATTTTCTTTTCTCCGATCCGTGTTGTAATCAGAGATTAGTGTAGTGACTCTGTATCATATGCAAATTTACTCCTTGCGCCCGAATCGTATTATTTTATGGGGGGGGGGGGGAGTATTCGCAGAGCAGTTTTTGTGCGTGCATAACGTGTCCGTTTCTTGTTATACACGTATGGTTCCAACGCTGTTTAGGGTTTTCGCATGCGCTGAGCATTTTGCGATGAAAAAAATGGATGTTGCCATTTTAAAATTTCGAGTTTCTATAACTGTAACCGTAATCGCCATTTTGTTGCCGTTCACAGAATCTCGAGCTCATAACTCTGAATAGCTATATCTGAAATTTCACCTCGATCGGTTGAGCGGACTGGCCGCTAGAGCTCCATATATCGGCAAAGTTTTTTTATGACCACCCTGTATATTGGCCTATCGTAAATGTCACATTCATTTGACATTAAACATGTTATACATGTTTGTTATGTGATTTTTTATTAATATTTTACTCCTTTATTTTTTTTTTCGCTATTTACAATAAAAGTTATGCCCATTTGTGTAATTTGCGAACAGTTTGGCGATTTGACGAAATGAGGCAATGGTATAATCAAGTAGTACCCGCAGCTCAGTAATAGAACATTACTGTGTACTCAAAATATTTAAATACTAGCTGACCCGGCGGGTGTTGCCCGGGTCTCTGATAAACATGATGCATAAAGAAACCTATAATATTGACAACAATGAAAAAGAAATCTCTTGTAAAAGCACAAAAACTCGAAAGATTGCTATAAATTACTTTAAAAATCGCATTAAAAAATGATAAAATTCAAAAATTGTAGCAGATAAAATTTAGAAATTTGACTAAAATTTTGAAACAATTTTCTTTTTATCAATGTTAAAAAATATACGCAAGATACGAATAAATACTAAAAATCGAATGTGTGTAAAGTGTTGTGCCGTATCGTCGAGTATGTGCTAAAGTATCGTGCCGGATCGTCGAGTGTGTGATAAAGTATCGTGCCATATCGTCTAGTGTGGACTAAAGTGTTGTGCGTATCTTTATTAGAAAGAACTAAACTGAACTGTTGTGCCATATTACCGCTACATCGTGGAGCTATCTGTGAATAGAAGAGTACCCCACCAAATAAAGTATAAGGTAAGGTGTTTTGATCATTCATTTCTTCTGACATCTCGAACCAAATTGTATTGTTGTATAATTAATAGTAATTTAAGTAAATTGTCTAGGTAATTTATGTGCAATGAAATAATTGTGTTCAGATAGGTGTAAAGAATTAGTAACCATATTGCTATTGTTTTAAAGAAAGGTCATAATAATTTGAGATGATAATGATATGCTATTTATAATGATATTAGTGAACTAAATTAATGCATTAAATCTAAATTATTGTTAAAGTAATTGTTAAATGAAGCAATACTGTTTAAATTTTAAGAGTTACATTATCAAATTTCTAAGCAAATGAAGATTTTAATTGGCCAATACTAGTGAGGAAAAAAAAAGGCTCAAAAGAGAGCCATAGAGAAAAAAAAAGGCCCAAAAGAGAGCCATAGTGAAAAAAAAAGGCCCAAAAGAGAGCCATAGTGAAAAAAAAAGGCTCAAAAGAGAGCCATAGTGAGTAAAAATAAAAGGGAAGATTTTCAGTATATTTGTTTTAAGTGTAAGAACCAGTATTGAGTTCGGAAATATTTTAGTGAGGATAATTGTAGAAATTTATGTATGCATGCGTTTCAATTTTTCTTTATGTGGATTTCTTGATTGACATCAATACTTCTATTCAATATCAACGTATCAGTATTATTATATAAATTGTATGTTATTATCTAAGTGTATATATTGGAATCTATATTGCATAGCAGTCAAATCGAATTACTGTTTTACTTTTTTGTTTTATTGGAAGTAAATTGTGTGATATCAATGGTTGAGAAAAATTAGAGTATTCAGTAGGTTAATTAGAAATGAAATGCATGGATTATCTGAAATGGTATTAATTAGTATAATAAGTGGAGAAATATCTGTACTAAGTTAGAAATTTCGGAAATATTAAGTTGGTAGGTTTAACTATTCTTGTGGGGTGGTTATAACAATCGGTGAAGGTATGGCTTTCTTATTAAAACTAAAAAAGGTTGATCTTCAGGGGATAGCCGAAGAGTTGGGTGTTGAATTCACGGAAGATGATACCAGAATTCAGCTTAAGAAAAAGATAATGGACAGTGATGAGTATGACGAGGGGGTTATTAAGGAATTATCTGACGCTATTGTTGCAGAACGATTAGAACAAGAAAAATTAGAACGCGAAAAGTTAGAAAAACAGGAAAAATTAGAGCGCGAAAAGTTAGAAAAACAGGAAAAATTAGAACGCGAAAAGTTAGAAAAACAGGAAAAATTAGAACGCGAAAAGTTAGAACTCGAAAAGTTAGAAAAACAGGAAAAGTTAGAAATGGAGAAATTGAGGATGGGACATGAATTAGAAATGGAAAGGCTCAGAGTTCAAGGTTCAGCAAATAACTCTAATGGATCTAGGGAATCTAGTAATGAAAGTAACATTGAAAAATTGATCAAAAGTGTTAAAACTCTATCTATCAAAGTACCAGAAGGGACTGAGGGATGGAATTTATTTTTCAACAGTTTAGAAAGGGCATTCCAAACTAAAGATGTACCGGAAAACCAGCAGGCCGAAATTCTACTAAATATGTTAGGAGATAAGGCGGATAATTTGTTAATTTATACCACTAAGGAACAAATGGAGAATTATGAGGAATTAAAGGAGTTAGTCCTAAGGGAACATGAGCCAACCCCGAAGGCATGTTTAGAAAATTTCCGGAAAGCTAGGAGAAATCCGAACGAAACCCATGTATTATTTGTATCGCGTTTAATAGCTACGTGGGAAAATTATTGTAAAATTAGAGGTGCGGACACTTATGAAAAGGTCAACCAGTTAATAGTTACGGATAAGCTAATGAGTACGCTAGATGAGGATACTGCAGCATATATTAGTTTAACTCACCAGGGTAAATGGTTAGAAGCTCCTAAAATTGCTAAAGAGTGTTATAATTATTTTGATGCTAAACATAAGTCTTATGCGGTTACGCATAAAAGCTTTAAAGGTAAAGATAAGTACGTAAACAATGAAAAAATGAGACCGAGGGAGGATAATAAATTTAGTGGTAGTTGGAGGCAAAATGGTAGTAATGAGTGTAATTCTTTTCCGGATAGGAAAACAGAGTTTAAGAAGACGAATGATGCTTCAGGGCCTAAATGTTTTAGGTGTGGTTTGAGAGGTCATTACCAACGTTTTTGTAATAAAGTGGGTAATGAGGGAACTAATAATGGCAATAAAGGGCGAGACCAGAAAGCAGGTGTTCATAAGATTATGGTGAAAGAAAATCAAGAGTTACCTAATGGGGCTATTGTGGCTAGAATATCGGCAAAGGCCGAGCAGAAAACTAATGTTATTGGTGAGAAATTAAATAAACTTGAGAAAATTGAAGTTAGTGTTAATGGGCAAAAAGCAAAGGGATTGGTTGATTCTGGATGTGAGATTAGTGTTGTTCATAAAGATTTAGTACCGGAAGAGAAATTAAAGGGAGCGGGTAGTATTTATTTACAAGGGTTATTTGGTGAAGCTGTTAAATCACCGTTAGTTAAACTACCGCTAGCTATTCCGCAATTCGGGCAAACTAATATTATTCATCAGGAAGTACTTTGCGCAGTAACTGATAATATTAATGAGCAAGTAATTTTACATCCCGAGGTGATTAATGAGTTGTCAGGTGTCAATCTTGAGGAGCCATTGATAGAGTCCGAAGAATTAAAAAGTTCCGAAATTATTATTGATAACTCGAATGAAAAGGAAGATGTAAGTAACGATAGCTGTAATGTTTACGTAATAGACGCGAGATCGCAAAATGTACAAAGTCAGGATCCAGAAAAAACTGAAACGGAGGAAAATAATGAATCTATTGTTAGTAACTCAGATATGTTTAAGAAATCCCAGTTGGAATGTAAAGAATTAGAGAAAGCTTGGGAATTAGCTAAAAAGGAAAAAGGGGATTATTATATTGTAAACGGATTATTGTATCATAAAGAGAAATTGTTAGGCGAAACTATAGCGCAATTAGTAGTACCCAAGGTAAGAAGGGAAGAAATCTTAAAATTAGCGCATTCATTGGTATTTGGAGGGCATCATGCAGCCAAGAAAACGTTGCAAAGAATAAGGTATTCTTTTTATTGCGAGGGAATGGCAAAAGAAGCTAAACAGTTTTGTGAATCATGTTTAGAGTGCCAATTGACTAGAGGGGTTAAAGTAAATGATAGAGCTCCTATTTCCCCAGTGTCGCGGCCGGAACTTCCATTTCAGGTTGTTAATGTTGATTTAATTGGGCCTATTGATCCTAAAAGTTCACAAGGGCATCGGTATATACTGACTTTAATTGATCAGCATACCAGATGGCCGGATGCGATCCCTCTAAAAAGTTTAACTGCTAAAACCGCGTGTGAGGCGTTACTTCAAATATTTATGAGAACAGGAATTCCTAATGTAATTGCCTGCGACAAGGGAACCAATTTTACTGCCGACTTAACGAAAGAATTTGAGAAAAGGTTAGGTGCTAGTCCAAGATTTTCGACTCCACAGTATCCACAGTCCAACGGACTTGTGGAACGATTTAATCAGACTCATAAACGTATGCTACATCATACGATTAGGGAAGAAGAAAAAAAATGGCATGAACAAATACCATTTATATTATGGGCGTATAGGGAAGTCCCAAATTCTACGACGGGAATCGCACCTTTCCAGTTATTATACGGTAGAGCGCCGGAGGGTCCGTTATCGATTCTTAAGTCGTCATGGGCAGGTGAAAATAAGGGAGCGCAGTTAGATACTACGCCGATTCATGAGTACTTGGATAAACTTAAGAACCGCTTAGAAAGAGCCGCAAATGAGGCAAAATTGTCGTCTGAGGTTCAACAAAATAGAATGGCGTATCATTATAATTTAAGGTCAAAAGAAAAAACGTTTGAGGTAGGCGATAAAGTTATACTGTTAATCCCCTATTCGACTAATAAGTTATATTCTAGGTGGCAAGGGCCGGCAACTATTATAGAAAAACGAAACCAGCATTCGTTTATTGTTGAGTTAGCCGACGGGAGTAGGAAGCATGTGCACCAAAATAAGATAAGAGAATTTATCGCTAAATGTAATATAGTTAATATTGTTTTCGAAGGTGATGAGGAATTTGGAGAAGTTGGGGAAATTCCTATTTTGAACCGGGATCAAGAGATAGAACGGGATATTGAGAGGTTTGAAATAAAAGGGCTATCGAATAGTCAAGTCAAAGATTTAAAGTCCATTTTGAGGGAAAATAAAGAAGTGTTTATGGGTCCTGTACGACCAGCGGAAGTAGGGGAACATCGTATTGATCTGAAACCGGATGTAGAAAGGAAAAAACCCAAGTTATATAGCGTGCCGGTAGCTTATAAAGAGGAAGTGGATAGGCAGATTCAGGAGTTATTAGAATTAAATCTAATCGAACCGTCGAATGCTGAAATTAGCCATCCAATTGTTTGCGTTGCGAAAAAAGATGCAACTGTCAGAATGTGTATTGATTACAGAGCTTTAAATTCTGTAACGCAGGTTCCCACCTTCCCGATGAAAGATTCCCAAGAAATTATGTATACCGCAGGGGCGGCTAAATATTTATCTTCAATAGATTTATTGAGGGGTTATTGGCAAATTAAAATGTCTGAGGATTGTAAACCTTTGACAGCTTTTACGACGCATAACGGAACTTATCAGTGGCGTACAATGCCTTTTGGATTATCAGGGGCTGCTGCTACGTTTCAAAAAGACATGAATGAGGTTCTCCAAGGTCATCGGAGGTATGCAGAAGCATATATTGATGATGTCATCATTTTCTCCGATACCTGGGAAGAGCATTGTGAGCATGTCAGGGCTGTCATTGAAGAGTTGAAAAATAGAAATTTTACGATTAGACTAGACAAATGTAAATTTGGAGAGAAATTGACTAAGTTTTTAGGTCATGTTATTGGGGGTGGAACTCATGCACCAGATGAGGAGAAAATCGGAGCAATAAGGGACTTAAAGAGACCAAAGACTAAAAAGGAAGTTAGATCAGTTTTGGGATTAATGGGATTCTACCGATCTTATATTCCAAATTATGCTGAGATAGCTATATCTTTAACCGAATTAACCAAAGGAAATGTCAAAAATACTGTACCATGGGATGAAAGGGCAGAAAAAGCATTTAATACTCTTAAAGATGAGTTGTGTAAAGTGACGAGTTTGGCTACACCTATCGTAGGCCGGGAATATCAGCTTCACGCCGATGCTTCCGACCTTGCAGTAGGATGTTGTCTTACTCAAAAAGATGAAAAAGGTCAGTTTAAACCTATAGCTTTTGCCAGTCAGAAATTGTCAGGGGCTCAGCGTGCTTGGCCGAGTATAGAGAAAGAGGCTTGGAGTGTTCTCTTCGGGTTGCGGAAGTTTGAAAAGTGGACTTATGGATCTCAAATTGAGGTCATTACCGATCATAATCCATTAAAATTTCTCACGGAAACAACCCCAAGGTCGCCCAAACTCACTAGGTGGGCTCTAGCCTTGCAACGCTGGAACCTGAGCATTTCTCATCGTCCCGGAGTTCAACATTTGAATGCTGATGCAATTTCGAGGCTACAGAGAAAGAGCTGGGAAGAACAACCAGTTACTAGCCCATCAGTATCAATGTCAAAATAGTAGACAACCTTAAAGGATGTCATCACATGTCTAATTTTTTTTTTGTGTGTAAATATCTTTTTTTAAGTTTTGTGTTTATAATAGTAAATTAGCATGTGTATTGTTTATGCAATAGTAGTATTAGTATAAGGTTCAGTAGAGATGTCAGTAGAGAATGTTCAGACACCTGAAAATGCCTATGTAATATTTAGAATGAAGAAATCTGCAAAGAGACTATTGAACTCTTCCGTAATATTATTATATGTTTGGGGAAAATTAGCCCCTAAGAGGCATATTTTCCGCTAAGGTGGGGGGTGTCAGGTTCCTAGAAGACATCTGCCCTGAATTAGAAAGGAATAACATTTCCTTATCTGAATATTTTATGTATTGTGGGTTGTGTATCCGTGAAACTCGAAATACCTTTCTTTCTTTTCTTATAATGACAAATGACAGGTGGTTATCCAGGCGCAGGTGTGCGGATGACGCACTCGTTGCTGAATGAAAGTGATGACCACGGGGCATGGCTCAGCTGTCATTTAGTATTGAAGTGATGTGTAAACAGTAGATGTCATGACTCAAGGTTGGTATTCGGAATTGAACCAATGGAGGAACTCTAAGAAGCCCTGCTGGGGGAAGGAAGATCTCTGACAAGGTCAACTCTGGACTGAGAGGTTGGACAGTTCTCGCTTGGCGTTGAGACCGATAGGTCGCTCAGGATTTGTGGTCCTGTTGGATAGTGTATATTTTGAGCGTGGGACAAGGCGTCCCGGTGGATAGTGTTATAGGCCGAGAAGTGAGGCCTAGTACCCTTGTGTATTGAGATTCTGCAGTAATCTCTGATAAAGCGTATCTAACGTGCGTTGAGTGTGAGGAAGAAAGTATAAGTTGAACGGTACACAACCAACGTTTATTGTAGTTAATTTAATGTTGAACCGGATCATCTATATCCGAGTTGTAATTGTAAATAGTTGTAAATATTGTTTCTTGTGTACATATCTATATCTTAAATAAACTGTTAGTTCAGTTCATTAACAGCGTTAGTGTTATTTTAACCAATCCTCACAGCAGGTGACCGATATCACCCATTAATATCGGTGGTGGCAGCTAAAACTACCTAGGACATTCTTCAAAGTTTTGTGGACTGAGAGGAGCGTCCGACATATACTATGTTGGGTTAAAAGAATGAAACCATATTCTTTTCTCTAATGTGGGAAAATCGCCTCGAAACATAAAAAAACGCTAAAAATTTAAATTTAAAAAAATCTAATAAAAAAGTCGAAAATCGGGCTTCGAGGTGCAAAACTTTATATACAGAAATACCTTCCCTCCAAATCAGAACAGCGCTGACACACTCAGAAACTTCACTCTCTATTATTATTAAACAGTTTAAATTTTATTTTGGAATTGCAATGCACTTTTAGATGCGTTCGTAATTATGTAAATACGTTGCACCTATAGTTGTCGTTCATATAGTCGTCTGTCCGTTCGTCCGCATATAACTATGCAAAAACAAACCAACCGAATCGTTTGAAATTTAAAATATATAATTATTGCATAATTTTGTCGAGTCATTTCAAATTTTATGAAAATCAGTTGCATAGATCAAATACAGGGACAATCAAAAGCATTCCATTACATTACGGTCATTGGGGAAAAAAGTTTCAAATGCATTATAAACATTTGAAATTTAAAATACATAATTATTACATAATTTTGTCGTATTATTTCAAATTTTATCAAAATCGGATGCTTAGTTCAATTACAGGGACACTGAAAAGTATTCCGTTACGTTACGGTCAATGGAGAAAAATGTTTCAAATGCACTTTAATGGTATTACACTCATTCGAACATAATAAAATGGATATGCTAATATAAAGTACTTACTATAACATAATTTTGCATAATCTGTGGTGCAAAGAACTTTTGTTATTGATTTACAAGGCCACACAAAAATATTCCATTACATAATGGTAGAGGGAGAACATTGTTTGAAGTGCATTTTAATTGCAATAAACTATTTACAGTTTTATGAGATTGATATAGGAGAGTGATATTTTTAAAACTTCGTCATCGTACGAACGCACCTTATTTGCTACGCTTCACTTGCAATTTCCAACTTGTTTATAACTAGTTTACACATGTTTTACTTTCATATTTTATATTTATGCCTATCCATGATGGGTAAGTATTATAGTGGTCTCCCAACGATTAATTTTATAGAGCGTTTATGAAATCTCAAATCCAAAGTTCCCTAACGTTTCGAGATTTCCCATACCCGTGTAAAAACTAGTCAGATGTGGCAATCCCAAAACTTTCTAGCTAGTTTGAAAACCAGTGTCTTCTATCTTATGCATATTAATACTTCCTGAATAATGCAGCATAGCAGCGCCAACGGTTAGTTGGCTAAAAGTAAAAAAAAAAAGGTTGATTATCCAGTCGACCAAAAAAACTATCGCCAAACTAAAAGATTAAATGCCAATAAAGATGATTAAAAATGTCACATTCATGTAACATTAAACTCGTATTACGTGTTTGTTGCACTATCAAGTGATTTTTAATATGAAGTTTTATTTGTATTCTTATTAATGTTTTATTAATTTATTTATTCTTTCATAATTTAAAATAAAAATTATGTCAGTTTGTTTTGTTTGGAGAATAGTTTGGCGATTTGCATAATTTAAAGAAGTCGACCGACGGAATAACCTAGTAGTACCAAAAAATATATATATATAGTCAGCAACAACTTATGTTAACTTATAACCGAATCTAAAGTTAGAGAAAAATCCGTGCATTAGATTTTAAGATCTATTAGATTTTTTTCTATTACAAAATCTTAAAAACATTCTTAACAGCACCACATGGTAAATAATGTACACCAAAAACTAAATCAGGATCCATTTTTTATCAGTTACTATCTGAATCTGAAGTTTAATGAAAATCCATGCATTAGTTCTAGAGGTACAGTTCTTGCGAAATCGTGAAAAATGCAGCATAGCAGGGCTGCAGTCTGGCGGACAATTTACACCAAAAACTTAACCAGCCTAATCTATATCACGGATTAACTGAATCTGATGTTTTAGAAAATTTCGAACATTAGTTCTTGAGATAGAGCTATTGCGATAATCAGGAATAATACACTATGGCAGCGCCACCTCTTGAGTGATATACATCAAAAACTAATCTGATATAGCTTATATCAAGGTCTCACAGAATCTAAAATTTTCTGAAATTCCGAGCATAAATTCTTGAGATAGAGTGCTCACAAAATTTGCGTCACATACAGACAGCCTGACAGAATCACAGAGAGATATTTTGTAAAAACAAGTTTTTTGACATCTCTGACCCCCTAAAACGTGTCAGTTTGTCGAAAACCGGAAGTCGAAACTTTTTACTAATCTCATACTTTTTTCTTGTAACGATAGTAAAAATCTCTATAAATAAAAGGAATTCTGAGGATAATTAATTAATTAATTGAGGCACAGGGGAAAGCAAATCTTGGCAATGCGCCAACTCGGTCCAGAGGAAGCAAATCTTGGCAATGCGCCAACTCGGTCCAGAGGAAGCAAATCTTGGCAATGCGCCAACTCGGTCCAGAGGAAGCAAATCTTGGCAATGCGCCAACTCGGTCCAGAGGTATAAAAGCAAGATAGAAAAAAACGCGCAGGTCTGTGCATTCAAGTACAACCACCCATATGTATATGCTGAAAGTTTGTTCTGACGCTCACCCGACGCACGTGGAGTGCCGATGGTCCGGGGAGAGTCACCGGGGGATCCGTCGCCAGCTGAGAGAGAAGCGTAGAGTCACCGGGGGATCCGTCGCCAGCTGAGAGAGAAGCGTACCATACACATAAATTATTAAATAAACCTTCAAATTAAGCCCGGCGAAGCGGGCTGGGTATGCTAGTTGAAATAATAAATAAATATAAAATCACAAAAATTCTACCTTTATCTACATTTTTAAAGAAATATTGCCTGATTTTCATACTAATTTAATGTGGAAATATTAAATTGATGTGTATTCGGTGACTGTAATTTAGTAAAAAGATAAATGTAGCCTAGCACCGCCACCTGTTGAGCGAATAGCATCAAAATGTAAACAACATCCATTCATGTCAAGGAGTAACTGAATCTGAAGTATGATGGGAATCCGTGCATTTGTTATTGCGATAGAGCTATTGCTGAAATCCTAAAAAATGCAGCAAGCAGCGCCACCTGTTGAGCGATTAACAACAAAATGTAAACATCATCCATTCATGACAAGGACTAACTGAATTAGAAGTATGATGGAAATCCATGCATTTGTTATTGCGATATAGAGCTATTGTGGAAATCGTAAAAAATGCAGCTTAGCAGCGCCACCTGTTGAGCGATTAACACCCAAAGCGGCATCCATTTATATCACGGACTACCTGAACATATTAAATTCAATGCTTGAGATAGGGCCCACAAAATTTGCATCACATGCTGACAGAACCACAGACAGACATTTTGTAAGCACATATTTTTCAGATTCTATGACTCCTCCCGTGTCAATCCGTCGAAAACCAGAAGTCGAAATTTTTTACGAATCCAATACTTTCTTCTTGTAAAGACAGTAAAAATTGTATTCATAAATAAACATAAAATCACAACTGTTTTTTTTTTTTTTTTTTTTTTTTTTACTTTTTTCTGTTTTTAAGAAATATCCCTTGATATTCACTTTAATTTAATATGGAAATAGAATTTTATTCCGTGCACTATTTCTCGAGACTGAGCTACTACAGAAAACGTGAAATGTACTGCATAGTAGAGCCACCTGTTGAGCGATTGGCACCAAAAATTAATCAGCCCCCATTCATATCAGGGACTAACTGAATCTAAATTTTTATTAAATTCCGAGCCTTAGTTCTTGATATAGAGTACCCACAAAAGCTATGTCACATACAGACAGACATTTTATACAAACATGTTTTTTCGGGTTCTCTGACCCCCTGAAACGTTCTGTCAAAAACCGGAAGTCGAAAATTTTCTCTAATCCAACATTTACTTCTTGTAAAGATAATAAAAATTGTCTCAATAAAAAACGTAAAATCTTAAAATTTCTACTTTTTACCGTTTTTAAGAAATATCTCTTGACATTTATTAGTTACTTATCACACGTAGTATAGGATAAGTGTTGTATTCGTTTTGAAAATCGGTTTTTTTTTTTTTTTTTTTTTTTTTTGACAGATTTAGTCGTATTAGATACTTTAGATTTCGAAAAACATTTTTAGAAAAAAAAAATTGCCGTCCGTCCGTCAGTGTGCCTATCTGTAAACGCGCTATCTCCAGAACAAATTAAGGTAGAGACTTGAAATTTTGTGTGCACTTAGTATGTAAGAATTGGACGAAGCCTATTTAACATCAGTAACCTCGATAATCCGTAACTATTTTTTTCGGACTTTTTTTCCAATTGTAAACTTTTTCTTTCTTTGAACGGGGAAAAAGTTTGGGTTAAAATCGGCTGAAAAGCTTGTCGTGCGTAAAGTTCGTGAATCTGATAACAGCTTTATAGAAATGCGATCTTTATCATCAGATAGTAGACTCAAAAAATGTCTCCTTTAATTTTAAAAAATGGAAATTTGAAATTTTGTATGCACTTAGTATGTAAGAATGGGACGAAGCCTTTTTAACATCAGTAACTTCGATTGTCCGAAACTATTTTTTTCGGACTCTCGAAAAATTCGTTCTGATGAAATGTGTATAAAAGTTTTCGAAATATTTTATTTTAAAGAATGGACGTGTATCATCAAGCTGAAAAGCTAATAGAAAAGTAAACAAATTTCAACTGTCAGTATTGTTATTATGAAAATAAAGTAATTTTGCTATTTTTTCTTATGTATAAAAACTATAAGGACACCAAAGAAAATTCAATATGGTAACCAAATAAACAAATATTTAACGTGTTATGCACTCACCTATGAGTTTAAATGGTTGAAAATATTCCATCAGTCTTCGACATCATTTATTTTTAGTACAGTTCGGGATTGTTTTTGTACTATTCATCTTGAATTGTTGATAAGAATCCTTCCATTTTTACTTCCCATCATACATAGTATAGGGTAAGTCTTGCAATCGTTTTGAAAATCGAAAAAATTTTTTTGACGGATTTACACGTTTTAGATAGTGGAGATTCCGAAAAACATATTTTTAGAAAAAAAAAAAAATTTGCCGTCTTTCTGTCTGTCTGTAAACGCTCTATCTCCCGAACAAATTGAGATAGAGACTTGAAATTTTGAATGTAGTTAGTATGTAACAATGGGACGAAGCCTATTTAATATCAGCAACCTCGATTATCCGGAACTATTTTTTTTAGACTCTCGAAAAATTCGTTCTGATGAAAGGTATATAAAAATTTTCGATTTTTTTTGTTCTAAGGAATGGACGTAAAAGGCAATAAAATAACACACATTTTGCATATAGAACGAACTCGATGGGATTATTAGTTTCCGAGATATTTGTAATCCTGTTTTCCACATTCTTCGATTTTTCATGACCCTGTATTGCATTCAAATTTCAATTCAGAGGTATATTTTAATTGGAATTGATACGCTTAATCCGACGCAGTTAATTGTTAGTTAATGGAGTTATTATTTTTTGGAGTTATAAGGATGTTTCTTTTACGCAGTTCGGTACTACTTGAGTAGTTTGGCGTTTTACATAATTTGTCGATATCGGTAATCAGCAGTTCTTTAATATAGCATTACTAATGTGTATTAACAATGTTTAAATTTTGTTTATGAATTGCAATGCATTGTATAAATAGTTTTCACGTGTTTTATTTCGATATACATATCCATGATGGGTAAGTATTATTGTGGCCCCCATGACTAGTTATAAACTCTTCTTACTAGATCTTCCCATAAGTTATCGATAGGATTTAAATCAGGATTTTTGTGCGGCCATTGCAAAGCAACAATGTCTGACGCCTATCCACACAAATGGTGAAAAAAAAAAAAAAAGTTCTATTAGAAAAATACTGAAATTTTCCAATGGCCGCTCGCATTTTTGCCGATCCCACCGAGGCTAGCATGAAGAAGAAAATACTGGCATGTGATTGGTCGAATAATTTGAAGAGCAATTGTTGTTTGCAAATAAATTATTCTGAATGCTAATGCACATATTAGGAGCGTATATGGGTATATCATTAAAATAATAAGAATAAGAAGAAATGGCAATCTTTTTTAAAAGTAATATAAAACAATTGAGTTTGACGTCGTAAAATGAAAATACTATTGCTTTTAAATAAATTGTTCTGATTGTGTATATATGTGCATATCATGTTAAAAAATAGAAAAAAAATTTAATTTTATTTTTATTATTTTCTAAAAGTAATACAGGACAATTGAGAAACATCCTAATTAACTTCTGTAATTATAAATGATAAATTATCTATTTCTTTATCTATTAATAAATATGTAATAACAGAAGGAGAATCCAGATTTCAAATCTTTTCAAACAGAAATTGATAATTAAATAAATGTAAATTCAAAAATGAAGCAAAGCAAAATGCTCTTTAAATTATTCAACCAATCAGAAGTTCGTATTTCTCCCCAATGCTAGCTTCGGTGGGATCGGCAAAAATGCTGGCCGCTCGTAAATCCTGATTTAAATCCTATCGACAACTTATAGGGAGATTTACTAAGACGAGTTCATAAAAATGGAAGCCATTTTTCTTCAGAAATGGTATTCTTATCAACAATTCAAGATGAATAGTACAAAAACAATCCCGAACTGTACTAAAATTTAATGATGGAGAGGACTGATGGAATATTTTCAACCATTTAAACTCATAGGTGAGTGCGTAACATGTTAAATATTTGTTTATTTGGTTACAATATTGAATTTTCTTTGATGTCCTTATAGTTTTTACATAAGCAAAAATAGCAAAATTACTTTCTTTTCATAATAAAAATACTGACAGTTGAATGTTGTTGACTTTTTTATTACTTTTTCAGCTTGATTTTGCATATTATATTTTAAAAAGTTTCATTTGTTTTGAAATGTATCAGAAAAGTTAATATTTTTTGCTATCCTTATAGTTTTTACACGCTAAGTATCTGCGACTCTATATGTATGTGGCAAACATTTTGTGGGCGATCTATCTCAAGAACTAAAGAACGGAATTTAATAAAAATGTATATTCAGATAGTACCTGATATAAATGGATGCTGATTACTTTTTTGTGTAAATCGCTCAACGGATGGCGCCTGATCTGCGCTCTACTGCACTTTTTAAAATTTCCGCAACATATGTATGTAATTTCCGTATATATGTAACGTACGGGTGTATGTATGTAAATAGCCCGGTAATTCAGGATAGAAATATCCCATTTGCTTTAAATTTTGGAAGTTGGTTTATTTTGATAAGGCGCTTCACTGATTAGTTTTTTTGAGTTCATTAAATAACAACAAGTGTGGGGGGGGGGGGCGGAACAGGTGGCTTTTCCCATATTCTTAATTTAGATAAATGGTTTTTTCATGCAGAATTATCAGATTTCATTCAAATTTTAGCCTAGGATTATTTTGATAAAGCGCCTCCATGATTAGATGTGGGTGTTTATTGGTTAAGCATAAAGGGGGGAGGCGGAATGGGGTACCCCTCTTAATTTGGGTAAATGGGTTTTTCAAGCAAAATTTACCGATTTGGTTCGAATTTTAGATATCGATTCATTTTGACAAGACGCTTATGGAATTAGTTTTGGGGGTTCATTGCTTAAATATAAAGGTGGAACGGAAGACTATCCCTCTAATTTAGGCAAATTGGTTTTTCATGGAGAATTAACCGATTTGCTTCAAACTTTGGATACAAGTTCTTTCTAATAAAGCACTTACCAGATTAATTTTGGAGGTTGTTTGGTAAAGTATAAATGGGTAACGGGCGATTTATCTTTTTTTTTCTTAAATTAGATAAATGGTTTTTTATACATAATTATCCGATTTGCTTCGAATTTTAGATATCGATTCATTTTGACAAGGCGCTTACGGGATTAGTTTTGGGGGTTCATTCTTTAAATATAAAGATGGAACGGAGGGCTATCCCTCTAATTTTGGCAAATTGGTTTTTCATGGAGAGTTAACCGATTTGCTTCAAACTTTGGATATAAGTTCATTCTAATAAGGTACTTCCCAGATTAATTTTGGAGGTTCTAGTAAAGCATAAAGGGGTAACGGACGATTTATCTTTTTTCCCATAAATTAGATAAATGGGTTTTTATACATAATTATCCGATTTGCTTCAAATTTTGCATGTACGTTCTTTTTGATTAGACGAATCCCTGATTACTTTTGGGGGTTCAATGGTTAAGTATAAAGGGGGACAGCAGAGCTAATCCCCCTTATTTTGTTTTTTGAGGGACATTATTCTTTCAATAAATAATTAAATAAATAAAACTGTAATATTTAGTTAGTGTAAATAGCTCAATGCCATCAGATTAACCTTATCCGGAACACTGTGCCCGGTCTGGGATACCTAATTTTAATTTAAAACTTGCAAATGGCACCAATAATATTTCAGTAAAATTTTTCTTTTACAATAAAAGCATAAATTAGGGGTTTGAAAATTCTAAAAAAGCCGTTAGTAAATTCCGGTGTCAGTCGATAATTTCTCATTTTACTAATTGATTTTACCCGTGCCAGAAAGGGATTATCTGGGCAATATTATTTTTATTCCTTTTATTAAAGAATAGTTCTAAGTTAATATAATATCTTTCTCTAAATCACGGAGATAAATAATATAGTTTATTTCTTTGTGTTCTGTATCTATTTCTGATAGTCTAAACCAGTCGATGTTCCAATACTGAAAGCCTGAAGATTTGAAAGGTTTAATATCACGCTTCTCACTAAGGCAATAACGAAGGAAAAAGAAAGTTGGAAATTGTACGCAAAGCGTAGCAAATGAGGTGCGTTCGTACGATAGCGAAGTTTTAAAAATATTCAAATCTTGATAGTATATAGTGGAACGTACTTCGGAAACAGTGTAGGGGTCGAAATCTTTTTTTGTGTGTCCCTGTAAATATGCAGCAGCAACGTATATCATGTTCATAAAATGTGAAATAGTTTAATATAATTAAAACGCGCACCAAACAATGTTCTTCCTATACCAATATGTAATGAAATACTTTTGTGTGACCTTGTAAATCAATAACAAATGTTCTTTGCATCACAGTTTATGCAAAATGTATATTATAACATGTACTTCATAGATTTATATCAATTTTATAATGTTCAAATGAGTGTAACACGATTAAAATGCGTTTGAAACTTTTTTCCCCATTGACCGTAATGTAACGGAATACTTTTGATTGTCCCTGTATTGGATCTATGCATCCGATTTTCATAAAATATGAAATGACTCGACAAATAATGTAATAATTATATATTTTAAATTTTAAACGATTAAAGCGCATTTCAAACTTTTCCCCCCATGGACCATAATTAACTTTCGATTGTCCCTATAATTGATCTATGCATCCGATTCTCATAAAATTTGAAATGACTCGACAAAATTATGTAATAATTATATATTTTAAATTTCAAACACTTCAGTTGGGTCGTTTTTGCGTTGTTATATGCGGACGGACAGACTGAATGACGACTATAGATGCTACGTATCTATATTATAAAGGTCAAACGTATCTGAGCGTAACGCATACGTCATTTTGCGAATGGCAACACTTTCACATACGATTCGGTTTTTCAATTTTAGCTACTACAAATTTTATACTTCTACTCATCACACATTTTCAATTTTTACACTGTCGTATAGAGAAAAAAATGTACTTTTAAATACAATTTCTTTGAAATCTGTATCTCAATTTGTTTTTGAAATATTCATTTTTCTGTTGTTTTAGTACGAATTTTGTAATCGTGGCAACAGAACAACGCCATTTTCTCTTAAAATTCGAAAAAAAAAAAAAAAAATGAAATTAAAAAACTATTTTAAGAAAATCGTCTGTTATAAAATCAGGTGAATTTCGGGTTTCTATTTTATTTTTATTCACCAATTAAATGTTGTTTATTTTATTGCAAACTTACTTTCCAAAGGATACAGATAACTTCATCACAATAACTGATCTTTATTACATTCTATTGATTACGATTAAAGTGCGATTATGCGATTAAAGTTTAATTTTAATAATTTAGGCAATTGAGTTTTATAGAAATAGTATTGTGTTAATTTTAGCTTAAAAAATATTTTTTGAGAGTTAAACTGACCAATATAAGATGCATTTTTTACTGTAGCTTATTTTGTAGCTTTATTATAAATCAATGAAACACTCCCCTCTTAAACATTTTTTATCGTCGAAATTCGACGGGTTCCACCTCATTTATATAACTACGAACGCACCTAAAAAGTCAAACATATCACAAGCTGCGAAAATTCAGAAAATCAGAATGCATTTTGCAACACAAGGGAAATTAGATCATGCCACCAATTATTAGAAACAACAGACTGACAATGATTCGATTAGCAGATTCCGAAACGTCTGCTTTTAATAAACTTTATTAAACCTGTCTTTGTCAGAATGTATTTATACAAAGGCAGATGTTGAGATATGATACAAGTAGAAATGAAGTTAGCTTTGTTAAATGTGCTTAAAACATATTTAGTCTGATTAAAAAAATAAAAAAAAAAGCATATTTAAACTTGTTAAATTTACTTAGATAATAAAATATAAAGTTTTGAATTTTTTTTTTAAATGCAGATAATTAAAATATTTTAATTCGTACGCTAACAAAAAGGCATATTAGAAATATAACTGATAAAGATTTTTTTTTTTTTTCGTTGGTTTATGCCAACAAAAGATTTTCTAATTCCAATTACAGTCCAAGAGCAGACAACACAAAAACCTAAGATATCGAGCACAAACAGGGCCTGAATAATGCACAGGTTTCCGGGGCTTCGGCCCTGGGCTCACCAATTTCAGGGGCCCATAAATTATGTGGCTAATTTTTTCTTCCCTAATCCTTTTTATAAAATATGAAACGTAAAATTTAAATATTCTGAATAACTCGATGAATTTAGTATTTTGAAAAATTGATAAATACTGCGAAACCTCGATTATATGTTCCTGGAATTTGCATTTTCTTGCATGTAAAATTTCTCAAAATTTAAGTTCCTCTGTTTGCATTTTATATTTTGGTCCCTGACGTAAAAACAAAGTTTTAGTGCAATAAAAAACCTCCTTATTTAATTTTTCTGTAAAAGTCCTTTTCAATTTGTGAGTACCTATAATTTTCAAAGTTTGCCGTATCCAGTAAATCCAATTTCAGGAAAATGCCAAAAACTGCAAACTGTGTCTATTGGATTCAATAACGAGGATTTTACAATGTCAGAATTATAGTTTAAAATGATTACTAGACTGTCAGAGAAAACACAATTTTTATGATTTTGGATAACGCGAGTTTGAAAGAGACATCCTCATTTATTCTGCAACATAAACTGTGGATCATAGATCTTTGTACAAATACTAGATACAAATTCTTATTTGAGAATGTGGATGGTAATTTATTTTCTTCATTATTCTTGTCTATTATTTTAAAATTAAAACTTTAGATCAGGGCTGTCCAACGCGGCGCCCGTGGGCGCCATGGCGCCCTTTGATGATTTTCTTGGCGCCCTTTTGAAGATTTCCAGTTATTAAATATTTTAGAAGTAAAATTACATTATAAAGTAAGTTTAAAAAAATCATTAATATTTTATCCGAGATATTTTTAAAACTTGTGTCTGGTTATTTTATACCAAGCATAAAATGGCTTAATTTTCTTTCTTCATTTTCTAAATTTTAGAAGTTTTTTCTTTATTTTTTTATACTTTTGCTTAGAAAAAATAATAAACTGTTCAGAAGGATATCCATCTATGAAAGCACTTCCATACTGTTTCTCTTAAATCACTCATATGGTTTTGTACTTTTCATAAAACTAATCCATGCCTATAAAATAAATCATATTTTCACATCTTAAAAGAAACCTAGCAATATCTCTGATTTTCATATTTATTTATTTGTTATTATTGTTATTATAGACAGCAATTAAAGTTTCTGGCGCCTTACCCTAAAAAAAAAATTATATAAAAGAAATTTATAATTTGAAATTTAGTACACGTAATCGCAGAACTGTAGGAGTCTTTTGCTTACCGTTGTACGATTCTTTTGCATTAAGTTAAGGGGGCTCAGGGATTGAAAACTTTTAAAAAAATCGATTTTTTTTAATGATCTAGTTTGAATATTGAATTAATTCTTAACTCAATGCAAAAAAACGCATAAAAATATTTGCATTTTTAACGGAGTTATAAGCATTTATATATCAACACTTTCATAGACGCACCCATATAATTTCAAATTTAAGTCGCGTTTTCTCAAAACTTTATTTTTGACGACTAACACCAAGATTTGAAAAAAGCTATTTGATGGAATAGCTCAATTTTTTTTTTTTTTTTTTTTTGCATGCATATAACATCATTAGCTATAGAATGAATTAAGGATTTAACTATCACTTAACAAAAACATTGTTAAAAAATCTCTCAAACTTGAAAATTTAAAAAACCCCTAAAAAATACAACTTTTTTGTCATTAAAAATACTCAAAATATTAAACTATCTAAAATATATTAATTCATTCTATAGGTAATAATGTTACATGCATGCAAAGAAAAAAAAAATTAAGCCATTCCATCAAATATTTTTTTTAAATCTTGGTGTTAGTCGTCAAAAATAAAGTTTTGAGAAAACGCAACTTAAATTTGAAATTATATGGGTGCGGCTATGAAAGTATTGATACATAAATGCTTATAACTCCGTTAAAAATGCAGATATTTTTATGCGGTTTTTTACATTGAGTTAAAAATTAATAGAATAATCAAACTAGATCATAAAAAATCGATTTTTTGAAAAGTTTTCAACCCCTGAGCCCCCTTAAGACGTGCGTGTATACTAATACTATCCGATAATATTACTACATGTTTTCAGTCATGTAAATAATGACGCCCTTCATTGACTGACAAGAGCCAAGATTCGCCCCTGGTTACTGAAAGCTTGGACAGGCATGCTTTAGATAAATGTTTTTTATTCTAAAAAGAGGAATTGGATTAATGGAATGATTTTACTTTTTCGCAATAAGATATTGACATTTAAGTAATACATTTTAGTTCTTTTTAGGAAAATAAATGATAGATTATGCTAAATTAAGGAAAAGAAAAAGAAAAGGAACTGTACCCGTTAAAACTATTAATATATTACGGAAACTAAGTGTGAAAGTATGTTCTTATAAGACTTTAAAATAAAATCGAAACAAGAATTTTTTTTTTTGACATATAAACTTTTTTACTGATTGTAGTTTTGGGGTCTACGGGTCATGATTGGTGTAGATCTGCAAACATCTTTCAGAAATTCCAATATAGGAGCTACCGCAGTAGGTAGTATTTCGTGCGAAATCTACCTAAAAAGTCACGGTGGATCGGATAATTTCGATTTTTGAACAGATAAATCAATAACAAGAAAGAAAAACTTCATGTATCAAGCATAGATTATGAAACACTTTCAAATACATTCAGAATAATGTTACAAAACTGCACCGCTTAACAAATTATAATATTACGTCTCATTTCACCCTATAGAAATATATAACGCATTTCAAAATCGCATTGCAGTTGTACAATCGGAAAATGTTCCGATTTTTTTATCAGCCCTGTATATGGTATCGAGATTTGTATCTATTTACAACGTGGAATTCAAAATTTAGTTTAAGAGACACATGTATTTCAGTTGAAAATTCCTTTTCATTTATGGTATGCGAATACTTTTGTGCTGTCCTGTGTTGAAGATATAGAATTTATATATAAAGAATAATATGCAGAAAACTAATGAAAAGAGCATACCGAATTTTAGAACGTTTTCTCCAGCCATTATGACGCAAAGGCAGTACTGTAACCGGTTTCTTTTGTGTGTCCCTGTAAATTAATAAAAATGCTATGAATTCTGTGTTTTTACGTGATCGTAGTAAAATTCAGTGATTTATATTCGTTTCAATATATTTGCAATAGCGTCACGTGATTCAAATCTTCTCCAAACGATTCCCCTTCCCCCCTATACCATAATGTAATCGAATTCTTTTGAGTGTCCCTGTAAATGAACCATTCTTCATATGCAATACCAAACATGCTTTGATAAAACTAAATAAGCTTTATCAATTGCATGAAAATCCGAATATGTTTACGGCAGTTACAGCGTGAACAGACGGCCAGACAAACCGAAAGTATATGAGCGCTTTTCATCTTTGTTTTTGGATAGTACTAAAAATAAAATGTGTGTATGTGTGTTTAACCGATAATAACTAAACAAAGCCATTTACACAAAGAAACATTTTATGCCCGTCTAGCTTATTATAATTTCAAAATAGTCATATGATAGAGAAAATATGGTACTACTAGGTTATCCCGTCGATCAAAAAATTATCGCCAAACTATAAGATTAAATGCCAATAATGGATGATCGTGAATGTCACATTCAATGATATTAATTACGATTCACGTGTTTAAAGTGTCATTAAGAGATTTTTATTTCGGCTTTTTATTAATATTTTTATTAATATTCTACTAATTATTTGTTTTTTTCGTTATTTAAAATAAAAATTATGTCAGTAAGTATAATTTGGCTATTAGTTTGGCGATTTGAATAATTTGGCGAAATTGGTTGACGGGATAACAAAGTAGTACCGAAAATATACACAAGTTCATGAGTTGCTCCACAACTATGATTCCGTGACACCCCCTCCCCCAACCAGTGGGGGAGGGGGGGATTTTGTCCATTCTCTGCAATTTGTAGAAGTTGAAAATATTAGCTACCTATTTCAACAGAAGCTCACATATAGTTCAATAATAATAAAAAAAAATCCTGGTCCACTGTTTTTCAAACTTCCAAAATCATAAACATCTTTTTTTTCAATCTCCAAAGTATTAAGAGGCCACTCGACTCGTTCAAAAAGATCCGGATGATAATGTTAATTTTAAGGGGGCAATCAAATTTTAACATTTTTACAGGATTTTTTTTTTGCTGAGGATAGCTGAGGACTATCTACAACCGGGCTAGTTTTTACTTTTTCGATTCTGGTTATATCATTTTCATATTAGGATAGTTTGAATCTCACAACCGGTTAAAACTAATTCCAAAAATCACACGATTTTTTTTTTTTTTTTTTTTTTTTTTTTTTTTTTTTTTTTTTTAACTTGTAACTAAAATTGAGAAGGTTGAAACTAGCGCAGTTGTAGATCGTCCTCAGCTATCCTATGCAAAAAAAAAAAAAAAAAAAAAAAAAAAAATTGAGCGAGGTGTTTAAAAAGAACGCTCCCATAGACTTTACATTATCATACGGGTCTTTTTGAGGGAATCGGGTGGCCTCTTAATGAAACTTCACTACTCCCTTTCCCAACAAGCCAGCCAAGGAAATTCGCTTCTGACTTTGGGGAGCGCTTTAGGTGGCTTCGTGAAAAATCATTTTATGAAATTTCGCACTTTCCTCTGAGAAGTTCAGTGACAAAAAAAGAAAAAGAACACGTTTCCGAACCTCGAAAAATCGGGGTACTTTCTTATTATAACGTTTTTCGAAGATGAATCGGGATGCACGAGAAATGTATGAATCGAGATATCAAGTAAGTAAAGGAACTTTGCCCGATAATTTAAAGTTATGGAACTAATTCGTTTGTCGGCCATCGGACAGCAGCAACTGAATTCTAATATTATCCACTGCAAAAACTCAAACACAAAGATAAACACATTTCATAGCACTTTTGTCCTCAAATTCACATTATGTTGTGAAACGTGTTTTGTGTTGTGATTGTGTGCTTAATATGTTGCAAAATGTTGCTATCCAGAAATGTGTTCTAAAAATAGTGTTAATTAACAACACATAGTAAACTTTTACAATTTAGAACACCACAGAAATTTTTTTTGAAAATGTTTTACATCCGATGTAAAACATTTTCAAACAAGTTGGAAATTGCACGTGAGGCGTAGCAAATGAGGTGCGTTCGTACGATAAAGAAGTTTTAAAAATATTAATTACTCTTTTAAAAATATCAATCTCATAAAATTGTAAATAGTGAATTACAATTAAAACGGTCATCAAACAATGTACAACAATCTCTCTATGCGTAATTTTTTTTTCCAACCACCTTCGTCGTTCCAAGCCCAAGCTCGCACTCTGATTGGTTGTTGCTCTCGGCACTGTTTCCACGTAACTTGGCGATAATCATACTTGGAGTAGCGATAGACGTTTCCGTCGAGAAGTTTGATTTACTTCCGAACCGAGTACAAAGTATCTTTTCTCTTGCAGCATTGGATTGGATGGAACGTGTCTTACGGAAAGCTGTACTCTTTAAAAGTTTTTACACACAACTTTTTACTTTGTACTCGGTTTACTTCGTACTCGGTTCGGAAGGAAATCAAACTCGACGGAAGCGTCTATCGCTACGCCAAGTATGATTATCGCCAAGTTACGTGAAAAAAGTGCCGAGAGCAACAACCAATCAGAGTGCGAGCTGGGCTTGGAACGACGAATGTGGTTGGAAAAAGAAATTACGCTCTCCCTATACCATTATGTAATGGAATACTTTTGTGTGGCCTTGTAAATCAATAACAAATGTTCTTTGCACCGTAAATTAAGAACGTAAATATATATTATAATATGTACTTTATAGTTCCATATAAATTTTATTAAGTTCGAATGAGTGTAACACCATTAAAATGCATTTGAAAAAAATTTTCCCCATGGACCGTAATGTAACGGAATACTTTTGATTGTCCCTCTCATTGAGCTATGCGTCCGATTTTCATAAAATTTGAAATGACTCGACAAAATTATGTAATAATTACACATTTTAAATTTCAAACGATTAAAATGCATTTGAAACTTTTTTCCCCATTGACCATAATGTAATTGAATACTTTTGATTGCCCCTGTAATTGATCTATGCACCCGATTATCAAAAAAATTGAAGTAACTCGACAAAATTATGTAATAATTGTGTATTTTAAATTTCAAACGATTAAAATGCATTTGAAACTTTTTTCCCCATTGACCGTAATGTAACGGAATACTTTTGATTGCCCCTGTCATTGATCTATGCATCCGATTTTCATAAAATTTGAAATGACTCGACAAAATAATGTAATAATTATGTATTTTAAATTTCAAACGATTCGGTTGGGTAGTTTTTGCGTTGTTATATGCGGACAGACAGACGGATTGAACGACCACTATAGGTGCTACGTATTTACATAATTACGAACGCACCTAAAAATTTTCAAGTCATCTTGTGCCTTTAAAATGACACGATTTAAAAAATGAACACAGCCATGCATAATCGAAACAGCCCAATCGAAAAACGATTTTAGTGTGTTGATTATTATGTTCCGTTAATGTTGCAAAAGTCTTTCATGCGTTTGCAGTGATCAGGAGGTTCCGTCAAATTTCAAAATTTGGTTTAGAGGATGGTTGACCCTATGGGAGGCTTGACCCACCCATTCATTTTCATGTTTAAATGTGTATCAGACTTTTATTTGCTAGATGGCAATCAAAGCTAATGGAATGGTCAAACCAAAACGTTAGTTTCATGCATATAATTGAAACAGGTGCTGACGGAATCAATTGTGAAGAGTGTTTCAATGTAAACAAGTTGGAAATTGCACGTGAAGCGTAGCAAATGATAAGTTCGTACTATAAGTTTTAAAATATTCAGATCTTGCTGATATAGTAGAGCGTACTTTCGATACAGTACAGTGGTCGATGTGTATTTTTGTCGGCCGATTATCTACACTAGGGATATAGGCCGTACAGTGGTCGAAATCTCTGTGTTCCTGTAAGTATGCAGGGAGTAATTTTTATTATACTTCATTAACGTATATCTTATTCATATAATGTGAAGTAAATTAATGTAATTAAAACACGCCCCCAAACAATGTTTCCCCGTATAACATTATTTAGTGGAATACATTTGTGTGGCCCTGTAATTTAATAATAAATATTCTCTGCATCCCAGATTGTACAGAATGTAGATTTTAGTACATACATCATAGATTCATGTCAATTATATTATGTTCAAGTGAGTGTAACACTATTAAAATGCATTTGAAACTTTTTTTTTCCCATTGATCGTAATGTAACGGGATACTTTTGATTGTTCCTGTAACTGATCTATGCATCCGATTTGTATAAAATTTGAAATGACTCGACAAAATTATGTAATAATTAAATATTTTAAATTTCAAACGATTCGGTTGGATAGTTTTTGCGTTGTTATATGCGGACGGACAGACGGACAGACTGAGCGACAACAATAGGTGCTACGTATTTACATAATTACGAACGCACCTAAAAATGAGTTTTTCAGTTAAAATGTGTCATAGAAATTAAGGTAAGCAGGTTTTAATTAATGCACAAACTTTGAGGTTTAATTCTAGGCATGAAGTTTGCACAGTACATAAGGCTTAAAATAACTATGTGCTATTCATAACAAAATGACTATGCTGGGAGGCTTGACTCAGTCAATGTGAGGGAAGGTTCCCTGGTCAAAGCCCACTTAACCCCCTAACCGCCAACAAAAGGGCAAAATTGTGATTTTTTTCTTTGCAATTTCTTTCAAATGTTAATAAAAGAAGGATTTTCTATCATGGTATAATTTTTTTTGTTAAGTATATGCTTAATTTCTTAAAATATGATTATATTTGTAGAATTATATTAATTTAAATAAAGCTTCAGATACAGCGAGATACACCTGCAGCTTCGTGCACGGATATATCCGATCGCGGCAGTGGGAAGGTTAATTAAGCCTTTTTGGAAATCGTTTTACTATATTCGATATATAATAAAGTGTAAAAATGTATACTTGTAAAATATATATATATATATTCTGTAAAGTTACAGGAGCAATACAAAGGAAAGTTTTTAAATTAATCTTTAACCGGTGAGACAAAATTAACACATAACTACTGTGAAGCAATCTCTCAGACCGCTCCATCAAAAGAGAATTTAAGGCGATATTAACTTACAGGATAGTGTTTGGTACTTAAAATTTTGTACAGGATTGTTATAAATTGCACAGATTCACATGTCTCTGGAGATAGTACTAGTACTAAAGGTATAAATGAAGCAAAATTTTCGTACTGTTTTTGTTTAAACTTAAAGTTATACGATAAGCTATAAAAATTGAAAAAAGCAGCGGTTTGTGAGACATGTAACATCAGCTAAAAAATATTATAAAAGAGGTATTCTGGGTCAAGCGTTTGGAAAAGCATTACACTAATGACATTAAATGAATCCATCGGCTTTGGACACGATAATGGAAATTTTCCCGAAGAAAATTACTACAGGGGTTTTTCCCTTTTATACCGAGTGAAGCTCGGCTGGTGTTTCTCCATATACACACATGAGAATAATATCCTGTTCGCACAGAGATACTTAGCATATCTCCGGCTGCTGAACTCTCTGAGAAAGTTTCACAAACTCTCTCAGTGAGTTTCAACTTGCTCCGGTTATAGATACAAGAGCAACCGCTCGCTCTCATTGCTTATAAAGCTTCGCTTTTGCTGATTGATACTCTTGCGGCCGTCTTCTTTTTAAGCGTATGCGCAAACTTTACTTTTGTACAGATCACAGATAGAATGAAATTGACTGAGATATCTTAGATAAGTTTTTCGATGTGAATAGGCATCCATTTCCGGGAGGGTACCACTTCTAAGTATCTCATGTTTCTAATGCGAACAGGGTATCTGGCTATGATGAGTTTGGCAAACACTTTGAAGGTTTGGGAACCGATAGGAAAGTACCGCGAAATCTTTTCCGTTTGTTTTTAAAAGTCATGCTGAATCCGTAATAGTCCAAGAGGCGACATCATAAAAACCTAAGGTATCGAGCACAAGAAAAAAATCCTTTATATTATGGAAGAGTAGTCTAAGAGAGGAATCTAATGATCTATGTATGCCGGAAGAGAAGAGGTGCATAAGACAAAAATTGATACCACTTAGTGGTTGACTCGTAGGTTTATCATTGTGCCTGCCGTACAACTGTTAAAAATCTGCAACCACTTTGCGCCACCACTTTAATAGAAAATAAGACTACTTGACGGAAGTTTCGAGCATTCTCCTTGGTCAAAATAGACATGTTCTATAAAAGCGATAGAGTGACTAATACAACAAAAGTTGCAGATTTTTAACAGTGTACAATCATTTCATACCTTTGATTGTACGGCAAACACAATGCTAAATCTACGAGTCAACGACTAGTGGTAACTATTTCTCGCTTTCACCTACGGCAGACATGGATCATGAGATTCCATGGAGTTCGTTATTATGTCGGTAGTACAAAGTTTAAACTTGAGTAATAAGTGGAATTATCACGATGCACATACGGGTATTTGACCGATCTGGGCGGCCAAAAGTCAAATTTTCAAAGTACTAAAACCGTTAAACGAATGACAACCTGAGTTAGAGGACAGTTTTGTGAACAACAACCAACCATTCAACCTTTCCCTGGCCAACGCATCTCGTTAAAACTTTAGTCGGAATTCAATCATTCAAGTTGTTGTTTGTGTCAGTTCTTGGCGTTCGTATACAGACGTTACCTTTGAAGTGAAATATATATTATTTTACGTTTATTTTGAAAGTGCTTGTGATGGATCCTGATACAGCAGGTAATAATGCAAAAGTTTGTTATATTTTTTTATCGTTTTATCGTTAAAAAGTTTAATTGATGCACTTTTAAGATACCCTCATTTTAGAGTAAGATTATTTCTAAAATAATTTATTTAATCGAGTTTTTGTTGTATTGCCCAACCATATCCTGTTATAATTTTTAACTAAATCGAAAGTTTAAAGTTTTGAGTAATGCAAAATTAAAGAAACTGCCGCGGAAAAGCGCGGATGTGTATTTTCTGGTACTTTGAACATTTTTTACGAAATATTAAAAAAAATTTGACTATCGCATATAGCATTCTAAAAGAAAATATTTTTATTGTAGGTTCACAAGATACCTCGAAAGTAAGAGTTGTGACCCGTAGATGTTTGTTTAATCGAATGTAGAGTTTTGATTTGTCAAATTTTGAAGATAAATTAAATTTCTTAAAAGATCAGCTGATATCGAATGAAGATTACACAGACGACCAAATTGAGAGATTAAAACGCAATTTTTCACGATTTAAATCACAAATTAAAAAGATATGGATAAAAGCACATAAGAAAGAAGACATATTTATCAATAACAATCAATCTGGGCTAGAAGGAACGTTTGATATACCTGCCATACTACAATCTCGGCCTGGACGACCATCTAAATTATTTATAGAATCAAATGAGAGAACTAAGAGGAGAAAAACAGAAGAAGTACTATCTTCTCTAGAAAAGGAAGTAATAATTCATGCAGCTCAGATTGAGTAGCAGAAATCTAGAAAACGAGATGCTTCTGAAATACTTAAAGAAATCATAAGTAGTCCGAAACGTGCAACAAAATATAAAACGGTGTTTTCTAAATCAGAGATCGAAAAAACTGACTCACTCACGCCGAATCAAGCATTGTCCATGTTCGTAGAAGCCGACTTAACTCGTCGATAATACGAATTAGTGAGGAATACCAACAAAAAATTCTTTCCTTGTTATACCTTGTTGCAAAAAGCGAAACAAGAATGCTATCCGCTCCCAGATTCATGCCGAGTAATAAGTGCTTATGCCGAAACCGACTTACAGTCTTTGGTTGACCATACAGTTAAGCGTTTATCAATGTTCCTGGAAGAGGTTTTAACAACAGGTTTTAACTGTATAAAAAATTCTGCGATGTCACTAAACGCCACAGTGGTTAATTTAAATGGGAACAGGTTTTCAGTCAGTTATGTCTTCATTATGACAATGGTAGATGGCAAGGTCTGCAACGCTGCGACTGGGACAAAATCCACAAGTCAATGCTACATATGCGGTGCAACTTCTAAGGCCTTTAACAAAATTGATTTTCAGAAAGAAATTAATCCTTAAGCTATCGAGTTTGGTCTTTCAATTTTACATCCTCGAATTAGACTTTTGAAAGCATTCTTCATTTAGCTTATAAATTGCCAGTAAAGAAATACAGAGAGCGGAAAACTGAAGCTGAGAAAAAATTTGAGATGGAGAAAAAACTCGAAATTCAGAAAAGATTTCGCGAAGAAACAGGTTTACTGATAGACATGCCAAAGGCAAATATTGGCAACACCAATGACGGTAATACAAGTAGGAGGTTTTTTGAAGATCCCAAATTGGCTTCTGACATAATAGGCATTAGTTATTATTTAATATATCGCTTAAAAGTCATACTCGAGGCAACTTCAAGCGGACATATAATTGATCCAGAAAAATGCGAGAAATATGCATTAGACACTGATTGCTTATATGTAGATTTGTACCAATGGCATCCAATGTCTCCAACTATCCATAAAATATTAATTCATGGTTCAACTATCATTAAAAATGCATTATTGCCCATTGGGCAGCTTTCAGAAGAGACCGCAGAAACGCGCAATAAGCATTTTAGGCTATACCGCCAAGACTTCGCGGGAAAATTCTCGAGAGAAAGCTGCAACAAAGATATTTTGAATCGGCTACTTTTAACATCAGACCCTTTTATAAGTAGCATGAGAAAAGTCATTGGTAGAAAAATGAACTCCTTTTTGCCAGAAACAATTGCTCTTCTTTTATCTGCGAAGCCCAATGTTAGTGATGATTCTTCAGAGAGTGACGAAAATGAATATTAGCATTCAAAAATGAAATTATTTTAATAAATCGTCTTTATAAATTTAATAAATGTATTTTTTCTTTCAATCGTACCATTTAGAATAGATATATGCAATAAAATAATTTTGGCCGCCTAGATAACGCAAATACCCCTATGTGCGATGCTTTGTAACACAAATGTTTTTTTTTCAAAAGAGGGTTTTGTCTGATGTTTAATGGCTTCATCTGCATTGCGTTATTGCATTAAAGTGGGAAATACCCAAAGAATTCCCTTCTGTGCCTTGACATCGTAAGCTACACGACTGCATGAAATCAAATGTTTCTGTTAAATAAATAGCAAAGAATTTTACATATATACATAAATCTTGCAAATAGCAAGGAGTATGCGAAATGAAACCATTTATTACGTTATCATACACTCCAGAAAAGATAATAGCTATTATTTCGCAATCGTTTCCACAGGCACGAATCACTTCCAACAAAAATGATGCTAGCAATAAAATTGTACAAGCGTTACAATAATGACAATAAATGAATCCATCGGAATTGGACCCGATAATAGAAATTTTCCCGAGGAAAACCACTGCATGAAGAGTTTTTCTTTTCTGTACCAAGTAAAGTCCGAACGATCAGGCGTTTCTCTATACATACACATGAGCTTATGGCTAGGATGAATTGGGCAAACTTCGGGAACCACTATGATAAGAAAGTACCCCGAAATCTCTTCCTTTTTGTTTTTTAAAAAGTCATGATGAATTCGTAAGGAAATCTCTCTTTGTTCGGACAAGTCAGTCGAGGAAGGAAGTTTCCGTCTTCAGGTGGCTCTCCTCTGGCAGCGCTTTCAGGGGCGTGGACAGGGGCTTCTTGTGCAGCAGGGCGAACCGCACTTTGGGCTGCTGCAGTGACCCGTTGGGCAGCACTTCCGGGGAGAGGGAGGTGGAGGTGGTGGAAGCGAACATCCGGGAACCCCGAGAGCTTCGGATGGACCGCCTGGGATCCCGGCTCAGGAAATAGCGAGTGTAGGCGGTAGAGAGGACGCTCTGCACCTGGAAAAGGAAGATAGTTTTTTGAAGGATTCTAATAGTCCAAGAACCGACAGCAAAAAAACCTAAAGTATCAACCACAGGAAAAAAAACCCATTTATTTTAGTAACAGGGGGGAATCTAATGGTCTGCCGGAAGGGAAGAAGTGCATAATCCAAAAATGAATACCACCAGTGGTTGTCTCGTATGCTTATCATTATGTTTGTCCTACAGTCGAAGGGAAGGGGTGTATAAGCCGAAAATTAAAGTGAACCACTAGTGGTTCACTCGTAGGTTTATCATTGCGTTTTCCTGCTCCCAGTTTTACATGTTTTCATATCTTTGATTGTACGGCAAACACAATGACAAACCTACGAGTCAACGACTAGTGGTATTCATTTCTGGATTATATACCATTTTACTTCCGGAAGACATGGATCATTAGATTCCCCTATTACCACTTTCCCATAAAATAAAGGATTTTTTCTTGGGTTCGATACCTTAGGTTTTGTGCTGTCGGCTCTTGAACTGTATTTGACAAGAGGGAAAACTTTTAGATTTAACAATACTTCTTATATTGGAATATAGAGTTTGAGAAGGAAAAAAAAAAGTTTTAGATTTAACATTATTTTTAATAGAGTGGACTCTCTCAAATCCGCACTGCTTGGGACCAGAGGTTGTGTGGATTTCTGTCATTGATTTGTTTATATATTTTTTTAAACAGTCATTTGAATGTAATTAACGCAATCAAAACTATAGTGAATGCATACAATATAGTAAAATTTTAAAAATAAGTGATAAACTAAAATAGAAATTTAGATAATTCTGAAAGTGATTAAAATCTCAGGTCAAGTTGATAAAATCTATAATTTATGATTGATATTCATTATAAAGATGAAATGCCCTAAACTATTCAATGAAACTTGTGTCATAAAGGTGCACTATTAATTTACATCAAAATCATAAAATAAGGAAGTTTTATTTCGGGTTTAGCCAAACATAATAATTAAGAAAGCTTGATTAATACATAAATATATTTGGTAACAAGATTGTGATAACCAGAGATATCAGTTGAATATTTTACAGAAATAAATTGATTCTTCCTTCATGAAAAAAACATGAATTCAGTAATATTAACAAAAATTACAAATTATAATACATATGGAATTGATATAACACTAAAAAAGAAAAAAAAATCAAATTTTGTCCCCCTAGCTGAATTGAATATTTCATTATTTACATCCATAAATTATGTGCGGATTTCAGATAGTCTACTGTTGGCGTCAGCTTGGCATCTATTATCGCTTGGCGACAATCCCAGTAATCATTGTAACCCTAGTAATTTTTTTTTTTTTTTCATCGTTTGCTTGCAAAGCTCTTGAATGTTGTTGTTTGTTTTTGTTTTGGAACGGTTGTCTCTATGGCGAGCACTGTAAGAATTTTTTTGTTGTGAAATAAAAAAAGTTTATAGTTATTAATTCGTTGAATTATATTTTAAAAAACAGTCGCAGTCCATTTATTTGAGCTATTCAACATTTACTGTATTGAAATATAGAGCTAAGATTTTTGAGGTATAAGAAAAGGGCATGTTTACAAATAAACACTTTCGTCAACCAATCTACCATTGCATTTTTTGTCAAAGCGATCATTGCAGGAATTGTCTTGGCAACGTAAGCCAATCGTATCATCGCCTACCACAGAGCTGCCAAACGTAGACCAATCAAATTCCCGGAGCTCATCCGTACAGTATCAGTCTTTAAAGAACGGACAGGTTTTTCTCGCTGATCCACAGTAATTCGTCCACAGTGACGTCAGCTGCCCTTTCCTTATTCGGTAGCTTGGACTATAAGATATCTGTTCTCTCGAATTCATAGATGGGTAAGAAGGAGGAGGGAAGGGGGGGGGTATTCTTCCCGAACAAATCTTTTTTTGCAGGAGAATTTAATTTAACAAAAGAAACTTTCAGAGCACGGCTTTCAGAGAAAAATAATAATGTTGAATACAATCTATCAATATAATAATTAGTATAAAAGGAAAATCATCGCTGTTTGAACTGAAGGTCCAACGACTTTAAGCAGATAATTTAAATCAATGATAAAATTGCGATTTTAATCAAGTAATTAAAAGAAATCATTAATGAAACACACAAGTTTTCGAAAAGTTTATAATTACATGAAATATTAAAATTTAAGATGTATATAATTTTGAAAGTTTCTCTAGATATTTTGCCTTTGTTGTACTCACAAGGAACGTCTCCATACGGGCATACTCAGAAAAATCTGAAAAAATTACAGAATGTTCTTCTCATATAGTTATATATGTTTATAAAAAAATTTCGGCGGAACCTCCTTATAACGTCCGTAAAAAAATAATAATAATTTCGTTTATTTGGCGATTTATCTCCGGTTGGCGAAAAAACGAAATTTTGAAAAATACGCTTTTACGCTTCGAATACTTTTTAAAGAAAAAACTTTCTATGTTCAATTTATTTAAATAAGTTTAGTTTAAGTAATTTTAATTTTGCATTTTTACTTTACTTTAAGTGTAATTTTGTCATATACGTTTATATATGTACTTATAACAAAATGAAATTAATGTATTTTATTATTTAAAACACAATTTAAATTGATGAAAATTGTTCCAAATTGAAAAATACGCTGTTAAAAATATGCTGCATTTTGTTGCAACGCACTCCCTTGCTTGTATAGAAAACGGTTACTTCGTCGTGAAATGGAGCTTTCTCACTGGTTGGAATAGAGATATTATATACAAGCGGTGGAGTGCGTTGCAACAAAATGCAGCAGATTTTTAACAGTGTATGACACGGTCAATTCACCGTGCTATGGAGCATTCTCATTGGTCAGAAGATCTATAAAAGTAGTGGAGTGACGTTGCAGTAAATGCTGCAGATTTTTAACAGTGAAGTCAATTAAAATCAATTTTCAGATTCGTTAAAATCGTCTGCTTTTGGCGAGGAAATGCACTGCTCGCCAAATCCCGCGTCGCTTTCAGCTTTTCACGCCAATTATTCCAAACGATTTTATTTTTTTGCATATCTAATAATGTAATTCCGCCGCTAATTTTCACTGATCCTTTATTACTTACATGAGTAGTTTAATTCGTATTTTTTTCAAAAAATTCTGAGTATGCCCCCAATGGAGACCTTCCTTGTCAGAGATTTCTTGAAAAAAGCTTCCCTTTATCACAGTTATTTTTAAAAATGCGTACCTAACATTTTGCAAAAATCATTGAACATTATTTCTCTTGAAAAAAAAAATGATATTATTAAATCGTGTAAGTATATATTTAAGTTTATTTAAGTATATTTTTCAATTTATGATTCATAAAAACAATATGATAGGGTCACCGGGATAAAATAGGTGTATTTTATTTATTTATTTTATTATTTTACCCGACAATTAAAAAAAAAAAAACTAATTATGAATAAAGTGCTCGCATACCTGGCAATACTTAAACTTATTAAAAACAAACTGGCAACACATAAAATGGGCTTGGCAGCCATTTTTTTTTCATAAGATAGAACAAAGTGTTTTTAGTGGATGAAAAACGCCTTTCCCGAAAAATATACAGGAAGAATTTTAGAAATAAACTGTTTGATATTTATAAAAGAAGGATTCTTCTAACAGAAAACTGAAAAAGTAAGCAAATTTATTTACTCACAAAAATTTAATAGCATTTTTTGTCGTATGGGGTAAAATGGATTTAGGTCAATATATGAATGTAAGAAGATTGATCAAAGTTGAGAGCAAATTGTTATTGGTCCTATGTTTTAAACCGAAATTATGCTTTGGTATATGAAATTAGGCTATTATTTATATCATAAATTAAACTATTTGGGTTGAAATTAAAATACACGCAACGTGATTAAATGTATAGGAACACAAGGTAAGAAAAACATCGCGAAATTAACGCATGTTCTAACCATACTAAATGATTAATTTGGATGGATTAAAAAAGGAATTAAATATATTTTGGTTAAACATTAAAAATTCAGGCGGATGGAAAAATATTACATACATGCTTAGGAAAAAGAAATTAAATGTACAGGAATACAAGGTATGAAAAATATCGCAAAATTAAATTAAAACACATGTGCTAATTAAATTATTAATTTGGATGGATTAAAAGATGAATCATTGACAACAAACCAAAATTTAAACAAACTACCATTGTGTCAAGGTTAAAAAAAATTATTAATCTAAATTTTGAAGTAATTGTATGTAATTTAATTTTTCTTTAAATTAGTTAGGTATACCCATTAAATATATTAAGCCAGTTTTGCATTATATTTTTCTATTGTAATTTTTGTGTAATTGTTTCTAATTTGTAGTTTGACATTAAAAAATAAAATCTAAACAAACGGATGATCTATAACCCACAAAAATCCTAATCAGCAAAACTTTAGGTCCCTAAGGGTGCGGATTTTACAGAGTTGTCTGTACTATATTAGGTTTTGTTTTAAACTGAAATTAATGTTACATAATAGGCTATGAATTAGTAACTCTGTATGTTTAATAGTACTACTACCTATTATTTTAGTTATTAGCCTATATAGTATTATTAAAGATAGGCTAGTGATTATATGCCTTGGCAAATATTGATAACTAATATGTTGTATTTTTTACTTCATTTAAAACTGGTCATCACCAACAATGCTCAGGACATATGTACGAAAGACCGAAACCGGGGTAAAATAAGTATAGTGTTTTACACAAAAAATAATAAAAAGAGTAAGCACAAATTGTGTTTAATTAAGACCTAAGATACACAATGTCAAAAATATTCAACGAAAATATCATTTATTTCATAATATGGTACTTACGTATTAGCGCCACCGCAGTTACAGATTTGGCGGTTTTTGAGTACCGTCAATCGACGCTTAAACTTTTTTCGACAAATCATAAAATAAAACATTTTTTTTTAAATCAAAACACTTCCAAAATTCAAAACACTTAAAACAAAGTAGTCAATCGGATTTCGTTGGAAAATGGGCCTATATAGAATTTAACTCTTGTATCATCGTTCCTGAAAAAAATAAAATTACATCTTGTTCTGTTTTTGGTAAATCCCAAATACACATTTTCGTAGCACTAAAAAATGGCGTCGAAAATCAGCAAACATCAAAGCAACAAGTAATCTAAACGATAACTGCATACACGGTGAGAAAAACATAATTGCTCTTTATTGGTGCATCAGCGCAACTTTTGCTGCGGTGGCGTTAATACGTAAGTACCCATAATATTTTTGCCATGAAACATTAAAATTAAAAAAGCTGATTTTTATACTCATTTAACCCCGGGTGATTCTATTGAATGAAATACATGAAACTAGTTATTTCATGTATTTGGGAGAGGGAAGGGGGATATTGATTTTATTTTATACACTGATAATGTGAGAACTCACGAAATATATACACTGTTTATTTTCACAGAACTTGATTTGTATATATTGTGTATTCAAACGTAGGTTTTTTAGTGATTAATTTGCAACATTTTTTTCTTATTTTACAATCAGACATACATATTACAAATTAATTTTTTTTTGTCTAAAATTAACCTTATACTATATTAATTTCCTTTTAACAATATTCCGTACTTATTTCAACTTATTTAATTAAAATCCTGTTACTAGATCTAATCTATTAATCTTTATAGAAACGATATAAATTCTTAATTCGCCTTAAAAAAACATTTATTCCAATATGCGTAAAATTAAAAAATGACTCTAAATTAAAAATATTCTTAATTAAACTTTATTTCTTAAAATGCCCAATAAAACTCATTTTTTTTTTACCTTTTTTATCAACCATTTTTTAAGAAAGTCTTATTAAATTTATTCCAAAACCATACCTTTCAAAAATATCATTCTTTTTATTTATTTTTCTTTTTTTCGCGTTTGATATTTATTGCGTATCAATTAATTCATTTCTTTTCTTTTTTGTTTTAAATTAATCGTCTGTAATTGAATATCATCTGTAGGATATTCAAATTTTGATTTCGATTATAAATTAGTTAAATAATAATCTTTTAAAATAAAAATTATTGTCTGAAGAAAGATTCGAGAATGCTAGGTTTAATCTCGACATGTTTATATAACTCCATAACTCCATTACTCTCTGTTTACATAAGAAAATCATGGTTAAAGATTATAGAATGTTCTAGAAGCTTTTAGTATTTTTATTTAAGTGAGGAAGCTGAGAGACGATGGGATATTCTTTTCTTCTTTTGATGATTCGGTTTTAGACTACTTGCGGAAATTATGTTTTTATGATGGAATGTCACTACGGAGAGAGCATTTCCCGCTCTATCTGAGTGACTTTAATAAACTTTTTGGAGCAGAAACTGTGTAATTTGGTGAAGCTTCTGCGTTTATTATTTTACTTAATTTTTATCTCGCCACGATTCCTGTAATGTAATATAGGGAAACTTGCAAAGATTTTACTAGCTCCTATCTCAAAATGTCACATACATACCTCTGAGTTTAAAAAGCAGTAAAGAACAGCGACGAAGAGCCCCTGAAAAAGTAAAAAAATAAAATTGAAAAAGAAACTTGGCTTCTAGGCAATAAATATCAAGAAAGAAAAATCATGCATTAAGCACAGATTGTGAAACACTTACAAAGTATTGTAACAAAACATCGCTGTTTAATAACGTAAATAAGATGTCTAAAAAAACTTTCCAGAAAGCATATAAGAAATCTGAAAACCAGGTTTTAGTATTTGGCCGATATAGCCGGAAAAGAGCTCCAATTACTTTGTGCGGCTGTGTATATGATCCGTATATTTGTATATATTCAACGTAGTGTGCTAAAACTTAATGCAGGGTGAAATTTAGTTGAAAATCACCTTCGGCAACCATCAGGCCAACGCGGTCCCTTTAAAAAACTGTTTTTACAACTTATTCTTCTTTTTCAGAATTTTACAAGCCCGAAGATTATAGCATCAATTATAAGAACATAATGTTTACTAATTTTGAGAATAAACAGCACTGAATTTCTATGAAATTAAAACAAATGGCATATTGCCTTAATTTGTCCCCTCATTCAAACGCAACTAAAAAATATGTTAGTAAAATTGATTGCTGCATAAATATTTTCAAAACAGTCGAATGATGTTACTATCGCTTGTTTCAATTAGCGAGTCTAGATAGGAGATTGGCGACAAACGGATTACAAAGTTTTATTGGTATAGACAATTATGGGCTAAAACGGATCTCCAAGAACCTGCCAGGCTAAAAGCGCTATTACACATAAATTTTTAAGCGACAAAAATCGCCTGCGTTTTTTCATTTTTAGGTGCGTTTGTAATTGTGTAAATACGTAGCACCTATAGTTGTCTGTCCGTCTGTCTGTCCGCATATAACAACGCAAAAACTACCCAACCGAATCCTTTGAAATTTAAAATATATAATTATTACATTATTTTGTAGTGTCATTTCAAATTTTATGAGAATCGGATGGATAGATCATTTACAGCGACGATCAAAATTTTCGTTACATTACAGTCAATGGGGAAAAATGTTGCAAATGCATTTTAATCATTTGAAATTTAAATGACATACTTATTACATAATTTTGTCTAGTCATTTCAATTTTTTTGAAAATAGGATGCATAAATCAAATACAGGGACAATCAAAAGTATTCTGTTACATTACAGTCAATGGAAAAAAAGTTTCAAAGGCATTTTAATAATATTACACTCATTCGAACATAATAATATTGATATGCATCATAAAGTACATATTATAATATAGATTTTGCATAATCTGTTGTGCAAAGAACTTTTGTTATTGATTTACAAGGCCACACAAAAGTATTCCATTACATAATGAGTGTAGAGAGAACATTGTTCGTTGCGCATTTTAATTGTAATTAACTAGTTACAGTTTTATGAGATTGGTATTTGAGAGTGATATTTTCAAAACTTCATTATCGTACGAACGCACTTCATTTGCTACGCTTCAGGTGCAATTTCCAACTTGTTTAAGCATTTCATTGGCTGTTTGAGAAAATGCTTTGCCGTAATCAGATTTTCAAGCATTTGATCGACTGTTATTGGCGACTCGCTTCGTTTCAGGAAAGACGGTCCGACATAAGTGAATCGCGCGCTTTCCAAGCGACTCCCCTGGAGCCTTTAGGATAACATGGAAACGCCTGGGATTTGAAGCGACTTTGATCCCTTGTGTAACAGCACTTTAATGCTTGTTAACTTCTCTCATTTTTATAATCAAACTCGTTAGGCGTAACCAACCTTATATAAGGCTAGTTCATGACTTTTAAATGTCACACGAAATGAATCCGAGATTAAACGAAAAAGAAAGCCTACCGTGGTGTTCAAGACAAAATTCATCACAGAAAAAGACCCGGATGATAATGTAAAGTCTATGGGAGCTCTCTTTGCAAATATCTCGCTCAAATTTTAATATTTTCACATGATTTTTTTTTTTTTGCATAGGATAGCTGAGGACGATCCGCAACCGGACTAGTTTTTACTTTTTCAGATTTAAAAAAAAAAAAAAATTACTTTAAATTTCAAAACCGGTTTAAATCGTTTCTGAAATTGAAACTATCATAATATAAAAAATATATAATCAAAATCGGAAAAGTAAAAACTAGGCCGGTTGTGAATCGTCGTCAGCTATCCTATGCAAAAAAAAAAAAAAAAAATCCTGTAAGAGTATTAAAATTTGAGCAAGATATTTGAAAAGAACGCTCCTTTAGACTTTACATTATCATCCGGGTCTTTTTCTGTGCCTAGTGTGGGGCCTTAATGCCTGTCTTTTTTTACAGACCGGCGGAGTCACGTGCTGTTCAAATGTACCAATGCAGGTGTGCCAAAAGATCATTGCATTACATGGGTAGTCTGTATAAAAAAAAGGAATGCACCGAGGTAGCCTGTCTTTTTCGTTAGTCTCTGAGTACACTGTTAAAAATTTGAGAGTTTGTTGCGTTGTCAGTCCATTGTTTTTATAGAATATCTCTATTTTGACTAATGAGAATGCTCCCTAATACATTGTAGTCATTTTCTATAACAGCGGAAATTGACGCTGGAGCAAAAGTTTTACATTTTTTACAGTGTGTGAATCATCTTTATACCGCGTAAAGATGACACGTTACGTAAGTCATGAGCTGCCTTGTGTGTCGTTAGTAGCGTATTCGGGCGGATATCGCCAAGTTTTGGAACAAAAAATGCCCAAGTTTGCGATTGTTTGGACAAACCCATCTGCCTAATCACAATTTGAGCATCGCATTTCGCTACATCCATAGTTTCGCTTTACCCCATAAGATCGACTGTAAGTTATCGGTCCCTCTGCTCTCACCTGCGATGACTGCATGAGTGCGTTGACCAACAGGTAGGCGTGTTCCAGGTTCGCGTCATCTCTGGGATTGATGCAGAACAGGAGGTGGGTGATGCCCAGCAAAGGAAATAGCAGGGCCGTCGCCTTCATCGCTTTCCTATAAGATAAAACAAAAGAAATCCATTTCACTTGAAGGAATTGAAAAACAATTCCTATTTTCTTAAAACATCGAAATAGCATCTTTCATTAAGAAAACAAATTACACGAACTGTTAAGAATCTGCAACTTTTGCTGCATATAGTCATTCCATATCTCCATTCTGACCAATCAGAATGCTCCATAATATAGTCCAGTTACCTATAAAAACGGTGGAGTGACTATGCAACAAAAGTTGTAGGTTTTTAACAGTTATAGATTTGTATAAACAGAGATAGCAGAAGGCTATCAGGCTATAATTGCTATAAATAGAGGATGTTTGCACAAGTTTTGAGCGATCTTGACAATGTAATCGTCTACTTCAAGTTGTTTTCCCTGTTTGATATTCATAATTCGAATGCAATTTTGCTTCTAGAACTTTAAAGGTTGTTTTTGGACCCACCGTGGCTGAGTGTTTAAAAATTGCTATTGTGCGTACAAATTTCAAGCGACAAAAATCGCCTGCTTTTATTTAGTTTTCTAAGCATTTGATTGACTGTTACAAGCGATTCGCTTCGTTTAAAAGTGCTATTACACGTGTACTGCTGCAGGCGTCAAATTGCAGGCGTCTCCATGTAATCCTATGGAGAGAGGAAGTTGCTGAAGAAGCGCGCGCCTGTCTTGTGTCGGAGCGTCTTTGACGCCTGGAACGAAGCGAGTTCCTAGTAAGAGCCAATCAAATGCTTGGAAATCCAAATGATGGTAAAGACTCTTCTCGAACAGCCAATGAAATGCTTAGAAAACGAAAAAACGCAGGCGATTTTTGTCCCTTGCAATTTTTACGTGTAATAGCTATTTAAGGCGTCAAAGATGCTCCGACACAAAATAGTTGCTTACTTTCCATCCGACTCCCTTGAAGCCGTAGAATAACAGAGACGCCTGGAATTTGAAACGACTTTGATCCCTTCTGTAATAGCACTTTAAGACACCACACCGCTAATCACTTGACAGCATAGGTGGGCTAAGAGTTCATTTCTTGCTGGCTCCGTTGCACACTGTTTGTGGAGTTTGTAGTTGTAATTATCTGGTGTTTTAAGTTTCTTTCTGCTATCTTGCCCTAGTATATTGATGATTGAAACTGAATGATGATTGAACATGATTTATAAGCAGACAGAAGCACAAAAGTCAGATGTATGTGTTCAATAAATAAATAAAATAAGATTGCTGTTATTGACAACTAGCTGACATGTCATCTAGGCCTTGTTTAAAAAACGTTCGATTAAATAAACGGGCCTTGATTATATAACATTAAATAAACCTAAAGTCTGTGTTGAAAGAATTTATATTTTTAAATAAAAAGGACTAAGGGAGTCCTCGTGATTACAGAATTAATTCATAACATTTAGGCATATATATTTTTTTTTATTATGATTGCAAAACACCACTGAAAACCTAGAAAAAAAAAACTTCGGTAAAATTGCAAGACGTGTCGACAAATTGATAGTTGGGTAAGATACTCAGGAAAAAGAAATTGGCGAATTCGTGGGAAGACTTCTAGAAAATCAAATTTTAAATTAGAAAATACAGAGGAATTTTAAACCTGCAGAAAAAAACAAAAAACATGAAACGGATGTAAAGAATATTTTAAAATAAGTATTAATATTGAAAATAAAATAGACCGGGAGGCGATAACATAGACAATCATTTCTTCAAGTTCACAGCTAAAATTCAGAATTAAGTAAAACTTGATTGGCATATTAAAGCACATCGATCTGCCAAGTCCTATCTTGGTGCAAAACACCTGAAAACTCGATTTTAGCGGTTGACGCGCAGGCTTATCATTGCTTCTTTCTACTCCCTGTCTTTCCTATTACCATATTTTTTGGATGCAGGAAAACACAACTGTACACCTGCCGGTCAATCGCCAAAATCGAGTTTTCGGGTGTTTTCCACCAAGATAAGACTTTGCAGACCTGTTGTCTTTTAATATGAGATTCGAGTTTCATCTAATTCTGGAATTTGAGCTTTGAACTCGGTGAGGTGATTTTTTTTTTGCAGCCGTCTCCCGGTTTAAACGCGTCGTTAAAAGAGCAAAGGTACCATGGATCAGTATATTAAAATTAAATATTAACATTTTGTTTTATTGTTATTTTGATTTAAAAAACGTATACCTTGTTTTCAAGATTTTGTGTTTAAAATATTTCGTTGTTGCCGTTTCACAACCAGTGGGCGTAAATTGGCACATCATGAACTCCATCGTTCTTGTGATTTCTATACTATTCTAATCCTTAAAAAATATTAGGTGATGAACCCGCTGCGCCCGTCTAACGAAAGTACTTTAAAATTAATTTATAAATATTTTCAAAATGTAGCATAAATTTGTATTGACATCGGAAATACACCTGTGTACTTGATTTTCAAAATTCTAGCCTATCCGGACGTGAGTGGAAAACTCGATTACATAGGGCGTGTTCAGCGCAACTTACCAAAGTAACCAATGTTACCGACCGATTGTGGGGCAGTACGAAAGCGAATTGTGGTACCAATGAAAACTATCCTGCTGAATTCTAGCTGACGTCGCACATCGCCTTCATTTTATTTCGTACCTGTCTACAATCAATAAGTGACCGGTAAGTAACCGGTAAGTTGTGCTGAACACGCCCATAATTATACCATTATATAGCGTCGAAGGGGCTTTGGCATATAGGTATTTATCAAAGCGTTATCGTATTCTGCCATGAAAGTGGACTGACCTGACTTGTTTGGCTTCTATGGAGACGCTCGACCGCAGTTTAGTGACTAGGATGCGAATTATATTCACCAGGAACACCGCATTCACCTGCAACACACAAGAACAAGAAATTGTTAGGCTCTTGAAGACAGTTCGATCAAGGGATCGTCCATTCATCACATCACACTTCAAGACAAATGGAGATTGACCCGCGACCAACCGCATACAAAGCCAGTTCGTCATTTTTAAAACGTCACACGGAGGAGTAGATCCCATTTACACGGCGATCGGCTCAAAACGAAAGGGTGCGCTGCTTTGTACGAACCAGCGTGTAAATATGATCCACTCCATGTGACGTTTTAAACATCTTGAATTGGTCTTATTATGTCATTGGTCACTTACTCATTGGTCAGTTCATGAGTTTAAAACGTCACACGCAGTGGATCATCTTTACATGGTGATTGGTACAAAGCGACGCGGCCGTCGTCGTTTTATGCCAATTGCCGTGTACAGTCACAGCAAAAAAAAAAAAAAATCTTGACATTTGCGATTTCAGACGTTTTGTTAAATATCTAGAAATGACTAGAATGACTCTGAAACTCCAGATGCATAAAAAAAATAGTACAGGTCATTTATTTTCGAAAAGATTTTTTTCCAAAATCCAATAGGGGACCGTCAACAAATTGAAAAAGAACGAAAATCTTGAATAACCCTATCAAAACTAATGTAGAAAAAGCGTTCAAACTGCAGATTATGATTAAATGGCTTATGATAATAAAATGTGTTCATTTTTTATGCAGATAGCATGTATACTCGTAGAGAAATTAAGGTTTTTATAAAAACGGTCCCAAATTTTGCCAAGTTTTTTGCTTATAAATTGAAGAGTTCTGAATAAAAAACAATGTCTTTTTCAGAAAATATGAGAAACGACATTGTATTATGATTGACACAGGGTATTATATGAGGAGCCCAGAAGCCAAGGGTGTAATAAGTGACAAAATTGAAAAAAAAATGAGTTAAGTGCACAGGCTATCTGGAATATGTCTATTTATTTGTAGGTAAAGAGTTAAGAGTGATTTTTTCATTATGTACTGAGTTATAGGGGTCAGTCACTTAACCTCTTTCCCAAAACTGTGAAACGATTGGAGGCCAAGGGGTATAAGTGCAGTTGTATCCGTTAACGTCTATATAGCAGAAGCACGACCAACGACATACATACAAAGCCATTTGCTTTTTTTATGCATTAAATATATGCATTTTAACTGTTATCAAGTAAGAAAAATCATGCGTTAAGCATGGATTATGAAACACTTTCGAACACTCCCTGAAATCTTTAAAAATTTTTGCTATTCAGGGTAATAAAGTGTTACAGTCCATCGCCAAATATGAATCCTGATACTTTTTAACAGCCCTACGTTTTATTTGTCGGTTGATATATACTGTATAATGGGAAAAATTAGTTTAGCAAGAAAACGCATAACAGTTTGAAATTTCTCTTTCAGCAGTTTATATTAATAGATGGAAGCACACTTGTATACTTTTGTTCATCCTGTAGTTTATCTTGAACCTTTATTATACGCCAGTATTTAGCTGAAATTTACTTCAAATTAAACACACTTAAGACTACTGAAATCACATTTCCAGAAATTATCATTCATCGATGACCATGTATAAAAATTTGTGTGTGATCCTGTATATCATTTTACCTATATTTTACAAGCATTTCTTAGTAAACTGAATGCAGTTCAGCATAGAAATACAAGATTTATTTAAAAGAAAGCTTTAAGTAAAGTACGCTCATAGTCTGTAACCTTTACGAATATTTTTGTGTAGCCCTGTATATGAACTATAGCATTTATACATATCATATAACGTGTATACATTTAGTGAAACTTAAAAGCGCAAATCATAATTAAAATAGTATTTTGTTCATTCATCAATCATCATCGATAATTATAAAGTAATTCGGATAGAAATTCGGTCCTATTTGAAATCTTTTTTTGTGTCCCTGTAAATACTGTGTACTTTGTATTATGTGCGAAATAATTTATATTAAGCCTCAGCGATATACATTAATTTTATTATACATGAAAATTGTAATATAATTAAAACAAGTCGCAAACAATTCCCTCTTTATTATTAGGTAATGTAAATCTTTGTATGGTCCTGTAAATAATAACTATTCTTTTCACCTCAGATTTTATAGAATGTCTATTTTAGTGCAATTCATAAATGCATATAAATTTTAACATGTGACAAGGTGTAACATATTTCAAATTCATTTAAAACGATTTTTCCCATAACCCGTAATGTAGCGGAAAATTTTTGATTGTCCCTGTAAATAAACTAATCATGTTAGAAATATGTGCAATAAGTAGCACAGAGTCATTGCAAAAGTCATTTGCAATAAGTTCGTGTTGAAGTAAACATGAATAATTCCCAAAAATTTCAGGACAATCCGAATACATTTACGAGGGTTAGGACAGACGGACGGACAAACCAAAATCATATTCACTTTTCAACTTTGTTGGTAAGTGTTAAAAAATATGAAATTCCAATGTTTCTAAACTTATAATAAAAATTTAAAACTTATATTAGAACAAAAGTTTTTCATTTCATTCATTATATCAACATTGTTCATAAATTTTTCGTAAATTCATTTTTTTATTTCATATTTTTTCCTTTTTTAGAATTTATATTAAAACAAAATTTTGTCCTTTTGATTTATTTGTATCAACATTAATCTTAATTTTTTCATAAATACAATTTTTTATTTAAAAAATTTTCATTTCTTGTGTTCATTCGGCACTTGTACCCTTTAGTTTTCAAGCAGTTTTCATTACTGCTTGGAAGCCAAGGGGTATAAGTGCCGAATGATGATAAATATTGCTTAGTTATAAATTAAAAAAATATCCTATTCCACCTTTTTTTTAACAGTTATTGAAACAAGAGTTCAAGGATCATTAAGAAATAAGCAAAATTTTCATATCTCAATTCATTCAATTACAGTCGATGTGTAACTTTGAACTCAATTTACTCGAAATCTAAATTTTGTCTCTTGTACCCCTTGGCTTCTGGGCTCCTCATATATAATACGCTGTAATCAAAATTTAAAAATATTAATAATTGTATGAAAAATGAGCAGGTTTATTAAATAAATTTTCATTGCGCATGCGTCAACTCTAAAAAAATCATTTGCATTTTGTGTTAGCTAAATGTATAGAGCAACTTTTGTTAAAGTTTCGAAATCATAGCTTGGAAATTCTGAAAATTATCGTCGAAAGAATAAGATCAAAATCCGATATTCCCAAATGAAACTAAATAATGAGCGGCTGTATCCATATTCCATTGATTAGTGTCTCCACAGTATTGCACGTATTGCTGTATTTGGATACAGCTCCTCATCTTTTTGCTTAATTTTAGGTATAACGGATTTTGATCTTCTATCGACGATATCTTTCAGAATTTTCAAGCTATGATTTCGAAACTTTAACAAAAGTTGCTCTATATATTTAGCTAACACAATATGCAAATGAAATTTTAATAGAGTTGACGCACGCGCAGTGAAAATTTATTTAGTAAACCTGCTCATTTTCATACAATTATTAATATTTTTTTATTTTGATGTGTTGAACTGATTACAATGTCGGTTCTCATATTTTCTGAAAAGAACATTGTTTTTTATTAAGAACACTGCAATTTTTATAAGCAAAAAAACTTGGCAAAATTTAGGACCGTTTTTATAAAAACCTTAATTTCTCAACGAGTATACATGCTATGTGGATAAAAATGAGCACAGTTTATTATCATAAGCCATTTAATCATAATCTGCAGTTTGAACGCTTTTGCTCCATTAGTTTAGACAGGGTTATTCAAGAGATATTCGTCGTTTTTCAATTTGTTGACGGTTCCCTATTGGATTTGTGAAAAACATTTTCTTGAAAATATATGACCTGTACTGTTTTGTTTATACATTTGGAGATTCAGAGTCATTCCTCATGAATATTGCTTGATATTTGACAAAACGTTTAAAATCGCAAATGCCAAGATTTTTTTTGCTATATTTCAAAACACCCCCGTGCACTAATAGAATAGAAGTAGGAAAAAGAGTCCGGCTCCAGCAAAAAAGAGGAGCTAGAGCCAGAAATGGAGCCAGCTACTGTACTCTAGAGGGAATTCGAGAGCCGTTCGTTTTAGTAACTGAGAGTTACAAAAATTGCGCATGCGTATTTGAAATCTGGATTATTTTGAGCTCGAAAATCAAAACAGAGCGAAAGATTGATATATCGTGAATAGGTTTCATTTTTTTGGAACGAAGATTTTCATCCATCATTTTGGAACCGCAATTGAAAAAATATGTATGATAATTGAAATTTACAAAAAAAATATAAATTCACTTTGTCGCATGTAAATTTTTAATACGAAATTTTGCATATTTAAATTTGTTATAAAAAGTAATAAAATAAAATAGTAATAATAACGATAATAAACAAATAAATTGAAAAAAAAAAATACAAATATTTATGTCTATAAACCAGAATTTCTTTGTTGTTATTTAAAATCATTTATAGTTATTTCAATGTCTAATCTGCTATTTTTAACAAAGAAATAAATTTTCGTAACAAAAAATAAATGCGAACGGTATTCGAACTAACATATAAATAAAGAATACTGCCCAGTTAAACTGAAGGCATTGAGCTCACAGGCTACAAATACTAATTGCACATTAAAGCCTTATATTTTCAAGGGTTAATTCCGTTCGAAAAAAAAATTAAGAAGGGGAAAAAACTCTCCCCTTTCCTTTTTTTTTTTACACTTAATCATTGAACCTCCTATACTATCAAAGACATGCTTTATCATATAAAAAATCTATATCCAAAATTCAGAGCAAATTAGATAATTCTTAATAAAAACCCATTTAGCATTTATATAATTTAAAAAGAGTTATCCCCCTCTTTTATACTTAACCATTAAACTTCCAAAGCTATTCAGAGATTTGAACGAAATCTGAAAATTCTGCTTGAAAAACCCATTTATATAAATTAAGGGGGGGGGGACATTAGAACCCCTGTTCCCCCTATTTATACTTATTCAATGAACACCTAATAACAGTCACGGAATCGCCTCATCAGAATGATCCTAATCTAAATTTTGAACGAAAACTTAATTCTGCATGAAAATCCCATTTATATCAACTAACGGGGGGGGGGGGGAATTAGAACCCCTGTTCCCCCTATTTATACTTATTCAATGAACACCTAATAACAGTCACAGAATCGCCTCATCAGAATGATCTTAATCTAAATTTTGAAAACTTAATTCTGCATGAAAATCTCATTTATATCAACTAACGGGGGGCATGAGCCCCCCGTTCCCCCTCTTATACATATCGAATGAACTCCAAAAACTAATCAGGGAAGCGCCTTGTCAGGATATACCTACATACAAAATTTCAAGTGGATCGGATATTTTTATCATGAGTTATCGCGTTACGTACATACATACAGAACGGACGGGCACATAAGCTCTCAGGCTATGATAGCCTGTGAGCTAAAAACAAGTTGGAAATTGCACGTGAAGCGTAGCAAATGAGGTGCGTTCGTACGATAACGAAGTTTTAAAAGTATTACTATCATATATCAATCTCATAAAATTGTAAATAGTGAATTACAATTAAAACGCTCATGAAACAATGTTCTCCCTATACCATTGTGTAATGGAATACTTTTGCGGATCTTGTAAATCAATAACGAATGTTCTTTGCACCACAAATTACGTAAAATGTATATTATAATATGTTATTTATTGTTGCATATAAATTTTATTAAGTTCGAATGAGTGTAACACCATTAAAATGCATTTGAAAGATTTTTCCCCATTGATCGTAATGTAACGGAATACTTTTGGATGTCCCTATGATTGATCTATGCATCCGATTTTGATAAAATTTTAAATAACTCGACAAAATTATGTAATAATTATGTATTTTAAATTTCAAACGTATAAAATACATTTGAAACCTTTTCCCCATTGACCGTAATGTAACGGAATCCTTTTGATCGTCCCTATAATTGATCTATGCATTCGATTTTCATAAAATTTGAAATGACTCGACAAAATTATGTAATAATTATGTATTTTAAATTCCAAACGATTCGATTGGGTAGTTTTTGCGTTGTTATATGCGGACAGACGGACGGACAGACAGACGGACGGACTGAGCGACCACTATAGGTGCTACGTATTTACATAATTATGAACGCACCTAAAAACTCAAATCCCGTGTGTTACTAACCATGCTACAAAGCCACTTGCCAACAAACAAAACTTATCCTATTATAAACTGTAGCGCTGTTGAGATTCGATGTCGATTTTCGAGCAGACGACAAACCACAGTTCAAATACGCTTGCGCCAACTTTGTAATTCTCAGTTGCTGCATAAATACAACAAGGAATTTTTAAATGTAAAATAAGTAATTTTCGAGAAACTGTTTGAAAAAAGAGAGGTTAAAAGTTATTGGAAAAATTTTGTTGTTGTCATCTATATGCTATAGTTTGAACTAATGTATATGGTTAAAAACATTTTTTTTAGGTGGGGTTCAAATTTGATATAATTATTTCACAGCTGGAAATTGTGTTCGACCTCTGCAAATGGGGGGGGGGGGGTTGTAGAAAACACATCCCCCATTGCTCCGCTTACCTAAGTTAGCTCATCGTGTCAGGCGGGCTGATTTAAGAGGAATGAATTTATGGGCTGATTTTACACAAATGAACACAAGTACTGAATAAAATCGGCCTAGGCATGTGTTATAATTACAGATCATTTCGTGCATTTTACTTTACAGGGTGATTGGAAATGTATTCTGCATGCAATTTATTGCTAGTCACCTTATTTCCCTCGCCATTGTTATATTACTGGAGTTCCAGCAGAATGCGTCAAGTATTTCCTCGGATATCCGACAAAACGTGTCAAATCGAGTGTCCGGTAACTTTTAAGCTATAGAGCTGTTAAAATGCTTGAGTGTGTCGAATAAAAGTGACTGCTTATAACAAAAGAAAATACGAATTTTTACGTTCAGATAAACGCGGATGCTATTAAAACCTAATCTTGTTCATATGTTGAACCTAGTATGTAAAAAAGTAACAATAATGTTCTTTACAGTTGTAAAGAACATTATTGTTACTTTTTTAAAATAAAGGATACCATTTCAATGTTTTCGATTTCTTTTTGTTCAAGTAGAAATGGAAACGGTTCATACCACTATAGAGAATAAAATATACAAAAAGAGCTCACCGATTTAATTTAAAGGCAACGAAAATAATAAAAAAAGTGTTACAAGTTAAAAATATATGTTTTATTTAAAACTTCTTATGCTCGTATTCAGCATTTGCCAGAAAACCTCGGTCGAATGCTTAAATGAAATTCACGATAACATTTGATTGGACATTATCAAGGAGACGTCCAATCAGAATTAAAGGTGAATACCATTTGAGTGTTATACCAAGTTATACCAAGGTCTGGGGTATAACTCGGGGACGAAGTAATTGGTGAATATGAGCATATGTGCTTTCGGGCTGCATTTCCAAACTTATCATCGGAGAATATTTAATAACTAATTACCGTTTATCTATACAATTTCTTGTTGCTTATTCCACGCAAATTTAATCTGAATTCTGCTACTTCGACTATCCAGCTAAGCATATAAAATAAAAATGACGTATGAGAACAAAGTGATGTGATAAAATAAATGGAACTGCAGTAAATATGAATTTTCTCTACATAAGGCTCCTGCTCCTGCAAGCGAAGACACTCGCGAGCTAATGTTATTCCTATAGGAAGTTTATTTTCTAATAACTCGTTTGCGTTTCGACATTTTTTTTTTTTAATTGGATAGCCGAGGTCCGTCCTTATATTTCCCCTTTTTTACTTTTTCGATTTCGGTTGCAGATTTTTTTTAATAAAATTATTTTTACTTTCAAAACTGGTTCCGAAAACGAAAGTGACATTCTAAAAAATATCTGCAAGCGAAATCGGAAAACTGAATTTGAAGCACACTTGAATTTTTTATTTTTACACAAGTTGGCGATTGTATATTGTAAGTTTTTCTCATTTCTATTTCTATTTTTATTGATCTGATATATGTCCTGTTTTTTCTTTGACTTACATTTTTTGGATATGATTAATCGGGCAATCTAGAAATCATATTTAGGATTTCTTCCTTATTTTTACATAGAAATTAGTCTTAATTGTTGTGTCACGTGATATTGCGCTTGAGAACGAGCCACGTATCACAATCTCCAATGTTATTTGTAATTGTTCCAATATTGCTAACTTCATCGTATGATGTTTAAGTTTGTTATATAATGGGTTATTCTATATTCATTGCAGATGTTGAATTGTAGTATTATATAATAGTTATATATATACATAAAACTATCGAAATGCAAAAGAGTTATTAGAAAATAACCTCCCCATAGAAATAGAAATAGCTCGCGAGTGTCTTCGCATGCAGATGCAGGGACGGGAGCCTTAAATTCAATCCAAGGGACAGCTATTTCCACTTTCAACTACTCTAATAATTATTAGCTCTCTCACGGTTTTTTTTTTTTTTTTTTTTTTTTTAAAGAATGATGTATTTGTATAAATAAACGGCAATTAGTTATTAAAATAGTGTCTGGTGACGGACTTTGGGAAATGCAGGCCAAGTACTAAGAAGTTTTAAATAAAAAAAATATTTTTATATTCTAACTTCTCTTTTATTATTTTGGTCACCTTTTAAGAAAATCAGTGAGCTTTTTTTTTTTTTTAAATACATATTGTATATTTTATGTTTGGATCAAGGTAAAACATAACGTTTGGTCTTCAGATTTCATTTATTTGGCCATAGAAGTTTTCGATTTTATTTTTAATCAATAGGTCTATTTTATGGATTCCAAATCCAGGGGCGTGCGAAGAGAAAATTGCGACCGGGGGAAAGTTTCAATTTGGCGCCCCCTCATCCAACTTTTCTTGTAACAGGCCAGAAATGATGTTGGTAATATAAATTTGGCGCTCCCCAAAGTTCTGCCCCCCCCGGGCGACCGCCCCCCCCACTCCTTTCGCACAGCGTTGTCCAAATCTATCATCGCTCAACCGTTATCGACCTTCATCGACCCAATTTTAGTCAAACTTCTTAAACATATAGATGCCGTCCTTTATTATTTGTAAGGCGAAAAAACGTAACATGCTAACCAAACCTATTTCTATTTAAATAGACAAATCATTCAAAAGGTTTAGTCAACTGACATATTATAGTACTATTATTAAATAACATTAACTTTTATAGTAATTTTTTTTAATCTGCTTTATAAATTCTTCTTTAATAAATCAAATGAACAGTCGAGAGGGGAAAAAATTATAGTCCAAACCGACAGCACAAAAACCCTTAGGCATAGCTGCCAACTTTTCCGCATTTTTGCTACCACTGAAATTGTACAGATATTAGGATTTGTTTAATCATAAGATTTCGACGATTAAATAAGACAATATTTACTAAAAAATTTTGTGGTAGGAAAAAATGCGGAAAAGTTGGCAGCTATGCCTAAGGTATCGAGCACAAGATAAAAAATTATTTATTTTATGGAAGAGTAGAAATGGGGGAATCTAATGATCCATGTCTGACGGAAGGGAAGGGGTACAGAAGCCAAAAAGGCTCAGCATTGTGTTTGCCGTACAATCAAAGATATGACTGTGAGGGGGAAAAAAAGATAAGCCTACGAATCAACCACTAATGGTATTCATTTTTGGCATAATGCACTACTGCCCTTCGGGCAGACATGGGTCATTCGATTCTCCTGTTACTACTCTTCCATAAAATAGAGGATTTTGTCGTGTGCTCGATGGCATAGGATTTTGTGCGGTTGGCTCTTGGACTATAAGAAGCCCATGATTATTAAATGCCCTTATACTGTTTCGGACGTCAAGGCTCCTAGAAGAAAGTTATAGTCCAAGAGCCGACCGCACAAAACCCTAAGTCATCGAGCACAAGAAAAAAATCTCTATTTTATGGAAGAGTAGTAACAGGGGAATCGAATGATCTATGTCTGCCGGAAGGGAAAGAGTGCATAAGCCAAAAATCAATACCACTAGTGGTTGACTCGTAGGTTTAGCATTGTGTTTTCCTGCACCCATTTTTCCATGTTGTCATGCTTTTGATTGTAGGACAAACACAATGCTAAATCTATGAGTCAACCACTGTTGGTATTAATTATTGGCTTATGTACCCTTTCCCTTCCGGCAGACATGGATCATTAGATGCCCCTATGGCTACTCTTCTATAAAATAAAGGATTTTTTCTTGTGCTCGATTACATACAGAGTTAAAAATTTGAAACTTTTGCTGCAACATCATTCCACTGATTGTTTAGAATATCTTTATTTTCACCAATGATAATGCTCCATAATACAATGAGGTAATCGTTTTCTTTAAAAGTGGGGGAGTGACGATGCAGTAAAAGTTTAAAATTTTTAACAGTCCAGGTGCAGTCGGCTCTTGGATTATTACGCATCGATTAGAAATAACGTCTACATTACATAACTGAAAATAGGGTGCGTTATGCGTATTTATCCGTCCAAACGGAACGGGGGCTTGGATGTGTCTGTCGCAGTGTTAGAGAAACGAGTAGTGTAATGGTGTTTGATGCAGTTGTTTACTTACGACGAGGGCCAAAATCATGGGCCCCGTAATAAACCAGATGTAGCCAGACTGGCCGTACCCTTTCCAGCAAGGACCGCTCGAAACGAAGCACATGATCAGGAGCCACGTGGTCACGCACACCAGGGGAAGGCCTAGTGAAAAGAGAGAAAAAAACAAACATAAATACACACAAACATACAGGGTGATTGAAAATAACGCGGCCAAAATGAAAAGGGTAAAACAGGGATACAAAAAGGATAAAAATGAAACAGGAACATGGGATCGCAAACAGCATTGGATCTGCTAAAGGTGTTTGCAAATTATATGGAATACAAGAAGAATAAACAAAGATCCTTCTACACCGTTTTATTGATACTGTATTTACACGCATATTACACGTTTAAGATCAATACTACTACAGAAGATGCCCGAAGATTTTGCCAGATACTTGGAGACTAGATACTATTGCATCGACCCTACGTGGACTGATACACCTTCACAAACATATTAGATGTATCTCCAACGTAAGTTTTCATCCGACTTTTGTTGCTGCAACAAATCCTTCTCAAACAAATTAACAATACCTGTGGTTCCTTCGTAGGCTTATTTTGTGTTTGCCGTATAATCATTTCATACCTCTGACTGTAGGACAAACACAATGCTAAACCTACGAGTCAACCATTAGTGGTATTCATTTTTGGCTTATGCACCTCTCCACATCCGGCAGACATGGATTATTCGATTACCTTGTTACTACTCTTCCAAAAAAATAAAGGTTATTTTTCCTTGTGCTCGATATCTTAGATTTTTGTGCGGTCGGCTCTTGGCATGGAGCATTTCAGAAGTGTGGACACAACGCAACTAGGCTTACACACTGAAAGATAAAATTAAATATTCAAAAATGAGTACATCAATCTCATTATAAATCGAGTATGTTTGAATCAAAAATGGTCACATTGCTTTCTCAGTTTTGAAACATCACATGTTATCAAATCCAAACTAACGATATTTTTGGACCTGTAATGGTTTATTTCATTTATGGTGGCATAAAATATGCTTACGAATGTAAATATTAAATTATATATAGTATTTTGAAGTAATTTAAAAGTGCTTGCAAACAGTGCTCTTGTCATAAAAATGTTCGATTTGAGGATTTTGCTATTACTTTTGCTATTTTTATTGCTAACTTTTATTGCTAATAATTTTGAGCAAGAAATAAATGCTAGTATAATTTTACTTTAATTTATAAATTAAAAGGGGCAGTTCATAGCGATTTACATTTGAACACAAACATGGAATCAAAAACAAGTACATGTGTTTCTCAGCTTTGAGTCCATTTGGATCGGAGCTATTTTGAATATGTGAAGTACTTAAAATTCAGTACTTTTTGCTTAATTTTGATAAACCATTTTTTTTTTCAGTGCAAATGTTAAGATTGACGGCGGTGAATCGGAAAGAATTTCTGCCACAAGATGTCTCAAACAACATTAAGCCCCAATTACTGGCTTGTCTGTGAGAATTATTATGGTACTTATGTGTGTGTATATGTTTATAGTGAAACATCCTCTATAGGTCGAATGACTGGGGTTTTTATTTATTTTATGAGTTTTGGATGAGCTTGTTTACATAATTTTATAATGAGATCCATTCACTCTTCCTGATCTAAGAATGCACCATACACTGAATCGAGTAGAGCACTGAAAAAAAATGGATTCTCAAAATTGAGTAAAAAATACTCAATTTTAAATACGTCACTTACTCAAAATAGCTCCGATCCAAATATACTAAAAACTGAGGAACATACAGGGTGTTTATAAAGTACCGGACCCATTTTGGTGTTTAATAACTCATAAAATAATGAATATATAAACAAACTTATGGCATTTATTGATGGAATAACGCATATATTTTCCTTTTCAGGTTTGAATATCTTTACTTGTATAAATATGGTGAACGATATTAAATGTCATACAAACATGCTTGTCAAACCTGGCGTGAAATTGACTATCGACTTGATATTCTCCGTACGACGAAGAGGGCACACGTGGAAGTTCATTGACAAGGGTCACGAAACTTTTTGAGTCTATCTGACCATTTACGTTATTAACTTTAATCTATCTTTATTATTTTATGAGTTATTAAGCATCAAATTGGGTCCGGGACTTTATAAACACCCTGTATATACTCATTTTTGAAGCCATGGTTGTGTTTAAATATGAATTGCTGTAAACTGCATCTTGAACTCACAAATTAAAATTAAAATGTACCAGCGTTTATTTCTTACTCAAAATTATTAACAATAAACGTTTAATTGATTGTTTATTAAGAAAAATAACAAAATTGTTTTCAAAATACCCAAATCGAATGTTTTTATTTCAAGAGCTTTATATCCAAGAACTTTTAAATTATTTTAAAAAAATTGCAAAATTTAGCATACGCATATTGTATGTCACCATAAATGAAATAAACCATTACAAGGTACAAAATTATCGCTCGTTTGGATTTGATAATATATGATGTTTCAAAATTGAAACAGCGTGTGATCATTTTTGATCCAAACATACTCATTTCGATATGAGTACATCCATTTACTCATTTTTGAGTGTGTCAGCATCCTTCAAATGTTGACATAAGACCGATGTTTAATTCAGGGGTTTGCCCGGGGGGGGATGTCCTCCCCCCTGAGCAATAAGATGTCCCTCCGGAAGTTTTAAGATTTTTTTTTTAATCGTCAGAAAGTGCAATCCCTCCCGTAACTCCACAATATCCACCCCAAAGCTGCAGAAATCCCTCCCGGAGAAAAGTGCCTGAATTCAACACTGGATAAGACAGGCAGACAACAGTTTTGCGGGGTCACAGTTTTATTTCTCCTTCAACTCTCGTAATCACAAAGTCTTGAAAAAAAAAAAAAAAAAAAAAAAAAAAAGACGCCCGCGTTTATGTCTATTATTTTATATCAGACTACGCTCTTTTATTTCTATTTTAAGTAAAACCAGTCCTACGCTTCATGGCGATTTCAAGCGATTAATTCCACGAAATTATTCTTTAAATAATAATAATAATAATGATAAAAAAAAAAAAAAAAACGAAAGCACCTAAATAAAGAAAATCATAGATATTAATGACATCCTATTCAACTTACTTTTAAAACGATTCGATTCATTCCGATAATTCTAACTTTTGTTCGTTATTTGCATTTTGTATTAATGATTCCCCATTCAATTTTGATTGGACTCTTTCACGAAGCATTCAAAGCGTTCATTCCATTGAAATCACGGCCGTCATTGAAATAGAATGACGCAGAAAATAACCTTTTTACTTTAAAAAAAATTCTAAATACATTACTGACTCATTGGCTGTCTTGGCACAGGGAACCTCAAAATTTCGATGAACTTCAAAATTCATTGGATCTCAATCTGAGACACGACGAGACATTTTTTGCCGAAACAACTCAAACTCGAAATCTGAAAGGAGTGAAATAGATCAACCTATTTTAGTGAATTATGAAAAAAATATGCATATATTATTTCCAAGAAGTAAGGGGCTGCGCAATTATAACACTAATAAAGTTTTGGTTGTTTTGGATCCCCTAGCCCCCCCCCCCCCCGATAATGATATAGTTATCAAAGTGTAAAATCGCTTTTATTTTTTAAATTTTGTCGTTTTGTTTCGAATAACATACAAAGGTAGTTAAAATTTATTTTCTGCATACTTTATTGATTCAAATGAAGAGATGTCAATAAAATATAGCTTTATATCAAATAAAATTTCAAAAGATAATTACTTTTTAAAAGTATTTTATAATAGCTTTTTCTTACATAATGCATTTAACAGTAAAAAAATCTTGAACTTTCCCCCAGACAGACGGTAGGAAGGGTTGGGAGAGAGTCAGATAAAAATTCTTATTAAAAAAAAAAAAAAAAAAAAAAGTGGACAACATTCTTTTTTATTTATGGGTAAACACAAGCTTCATTTCAAATATATTCACATATGATTTCTCAAATCGTGATTATATATACATAATAAATAGAAGATGAATGGAAGTGTCAAACGTTGGGGTATACCATATTTTAGAATTAAATATTTTTATAATAATAGCTTTGTATTTTCATAAAAATAGATAACAGACTAAAAAAAAGATAACATACTATTTTGAACCTAAGACCATATTACAAATAAAAAGAGACAGCTTTGATTGGATCAAAAATGATATTAATATCAAAAGGACATCCTTACTACCCTTAGAGATATTTTACGATATCTTGTGCCAGACTCCCCCTCCCCAGAAAAGAGTTATGTATGCACATATCGTTATATAATGCCCTTGTTATATATGTTTATAATGTTATATACAGTCTGTTGCAAAATTATAAAACCAAATTATATTTTGCTATTTAGGCAATTAAAAAAGTATTTCAATCAAAATAAAAAATATTCGACATTAATGCATCAGGTTTTTAGTAAAATGCAGCAATTTACGCAAATGAAATTAATTCGGAAAAAAATAAAACATCAATATAACAAAAAAGTGTAAAAAAGAACTGTTACAAAATTATAGGACCACATGTGGAAAAAGCAATTTTTTGAAATTTTTAGTAAGATATTGCTCCACCATTTCTCTGAAAAACTTCAAACACACGATTTGGCAAAGAAATAATTTTTAAGGAACAATTCGAGAATATTGTCCCATTTCTCCATAATGGCGATTTCTAATTCATATGTTGAGTGATATTGTTGGTTATTTTCATACACCTGGCGAGACAAATAACTCCACTATTTTTCCATGGGGTTTAGGTCAGGGCTTCGACTTGGCCAAGGTAAAACATCAATCTTTTCTCTTTTAGGCCACTCTTTTTTATTTCGATGAATGACTAGGAGCATTATCGTGTTGAAACATCAATTTTGCACCTCCTAAAAGTTATCTGAACGGTATTAGGCTTCTAAACAGCATCCATTGGTAACTGACCAAGTTTATTTCCCCTTCAACTCTTTGGCGATCCAATTTCCTGCATATGAAAATGTGCCCCAAACCATAACGGAGCCGCCTCCCATCTGCTTACTGAAGAACTCCCGAGATTTTTGCCTTAAATCATGTCAGTAGTAAATATTGCCGTCAGGCTCATCAAGATTGAATTTTATTTAGTCTGAAAACAATATATTTCTCCATGCAGAGTTCCAGGACATGACATTCTTTGACCACTTAAGACGAGTCTTTTTGTGAGATTTTTAGTAGCAGTGGTTTACTGTTTAATTCACGACAAATAACACTAGCATTATATTTTAAGCCTTGCCACACAATTGCATGTAATCACTTTTAGTTATCAGTTGTGCTATTTTACAAGTTGACTGATATTTTTTCTTTGCTAGTTAGACAATTTGCCTATTATCGCAATCTGATAACATCTTTTTAAAACTATATCCTTTATGCGTTCCACACAATTCTGTTTCAATTGAAACATTATGAATAGCAGGTTTAGAACGATTAAGAATACTACTTATTTCACGTTCAGACTTTCCTTTTCCTTTGTAGAACCACAGTCTTTTCACTTCGATTTCAAACAACTCACTCCGACGAGAAATTTTACTAATAAATTCAAAGAATCAGACACAATTCCGATTTTTATGCATTTAATTCTACTTTTTAAATTTTACCGTGTGTTTAGGTTACAGTTAAATTGCGGGTTAAAAAGAAAATCGTCTGCTTTATTAATAATATAAGAGTGGTCTTATATTTAAGAAACAGCGGATTTTTGTAAAATCGTTTCGCATAAAACAAAAAATTATTCAAACTTTTTTATCCTGGGCTAAATGAACATTCTAGAATTATTTCTTTTCATACAACTACTTTTAAATTCAATTTAGTAGTTTGTTTGTTGAAAAAAGGTGAAATTCTGAGTGGTCTTATAATTTTGTAACAGACTGTATAGCCCCTATATGTTAATGTGCCCAATGAATAATAGTAGTATTATGCCTTTGGAATATGGTATATTTAAAAAGCCAAAGCATTCTACAAAAATAAAGTTTTTGACATCCCTTGTTTAAATTTTGAATTTTTCAAAAAAAAAAAAATAATAATAATAATAATAATAATAATAATAATAATGTAATATTTTAAAATCTTGAGATTCAAAGTTTTATTTTATATTATGTTATTGAGTTAAAACAGATTTAAATTTTTTTTTTTTGAGTCTTCAAGACATTTAGAATATAAATATTTTATTTTCTCTAGTGGAATAGTAAAATTTAGATGTACAAATATTTACAGAAACTTAGGTTATTTTAGAACATATTAAAACAAGGAGGCGGATACCTTAAGGGGTTACAGATCGAATTTTCAATGCTTCACAATAAATTTCTTTTTGGTACTTACGTATTAACGCCACCGCAGCAGAAGTTGTGCTAATGTACCAATAAAGAGCAATCTTGTCCACACGTGCACGCAGTTGTCTTTTGGATTCCTTGTTGTTTGCTGATTTTAAAAACCCTTTTTGTGGGTTTTTTTTTTTTCATTTTTTCATTTTATTTTATTTTATTTTTTTTTTGATTTCATTTTTTTGTGCGCGTGTGAACAAGAAGCCTTGCGTGGAGCTTGGCGAAACGTTCACTCTTGTATTTTTAAATGTGTTTTAATTTTTTTGTATATAAATTTCATTTATTTCTTTTTTAAAAATGTATTCAGGTTTGTCTTAGTTTTATATTATTCAATCGTTTAATAGTTTTTTTTTTATATTCAGACGTTAAATGTGTGTGTATTGCAAAAAGATTGCTCTTTATTGGCGCATTAACGCAACTTCTGCTGCGGTAGCGTTAATACGCAAGTACATTATTATTATTATTATTTTTTTTTTTTTTGGCGAATGTTTTTTATTTTTTACTAGCCAAATTGCTGATGTTCACAAAAAATCAGAGAGAACTCTGGTTGTCTGGTTGTCTTGGTTGTATCAGAGAGAACTCTGACTTTGGCTCCATTTTCAAAAATTAAGCTTTTAATTAAAAAATAGGTAAACAAGTGTAAAAAAAGGACATCAGAAACGCTAGAAAAAATTATACCAAAAAAAAGTTATAGAAACAGCAAAATAGTTTTAAATCATGCACAGGATTATAAAAATAGCAATAAACTAAGTAATGGGTACTTATATTAAACTTCAAAGTATCACTGGCAACTAATAAAGCTTCTAATAATGCTTCTAGAAATATTTTGTAATGCCATACTTATAGTGCCGCAATCACTGAACATGTATTATTTAAGGTCAGTTGGGCTGCCCATGTATTATTTTCCATTCTGGGTGGTCACAAAAAACCCTCCCCTGTGTATGGCCCCCTAACACAGCCTAAATCCTCAACCATTCGATTTTTAAGCTATTGCATAGCTTTTATCGCAGGCTTTGAGCTCAGCGACCGAATCTTAAAATTCCGTAACGAGAAAACCTAACACTTCCGTAACGAAAAAAACCTAACACTTCGGCTAACGTCGTTTTAATTCGGCAAACTTCGGCACGGTCTCCTTCGGTAGACTTCGGCAGACATTGACGCGGTATTTTTCAGAAATTAGGATATCAAGTCTCAAACTTATGTTTCTTATGATCTAATTGTCATAGCGCGGCCAAATTTTGTTTGGTAATTTATTATGAGACAGTGTTAATTTTTGGTGAAAGGAGACCCCACACGGTGAGGGTCGAAAAATTTAAAATGCTTATAACTCGCGATCTAAGTTTCGTAGCGCAGCCAAATTTTGTTTGGTAATTTATTATGAGGCAGTGTTAATTTCTGGTGACAAGAAACCCCCCACGGTGAGGGTCGAAAAATCTAAAATGCTTATAACTCGCGATCTAATTTTCGTAGCGCGGCCAAATTTTGTTTGGTAATTTATTATGAGACAGTATTAATTTTTGGTGACAGGAGACCCCCCACGGTGAGGATCGAAAAATTTAAAATGCTCATAACTCGCGATCTAATTTTTGTAGCGTGGCCAAATTTTGTTTGGTAATTTATTATGAGGCAATGTTAATTTTTGGGGACAGGAGACCCCCCACGGTGAGGGTCGAAAAATTTAAAATTATTATAACTCACGATCTAATTTTCGTAGCGCGGCCAAATTTTGTTTGGTAATTTATTATGAGACTGTTAATTTTTGGTGACAGGAGACCCTCCACGGTGAGGGTCGAAAAATTTAAAATGCTTATAACTCGCGATCTAATTTTCGTAGCGCGGCCAAATTTTGTTTGGTAATTTATTAAGCTATTGCATAGCTTTTATCGCGAGCTTTGAGCGCGGCGACCGAATCTAGAAATTCCGTTAAAAGAAAAATCCTAACACTCCGGCTAACGACGTTTCAGTTCGGCAGACTTCGGCACGGTATCCTTCGGTAGACTTCGGCAGACATTGACGCGGTATTTTTGCATAAGTTGATAAAAAATGCTATGCAATAGCTTTACCGCGGCAGTCCCCGAGTGCCATACGTATTTTTTATATATATATGAAGATATGCGCTCGAGATTGTGATGATTTAAATATTTAAAAGAATAGACCTCTCACTGTTACAGATAAAGCGAAAAAATTCAAAAATTTTCAATGACAACACCCATTTTTTTTCTTTAAGAGCAAATTCATCAGCAAATTGAAAAACCCTAAATGGCGTTGGAATGATACACGTACGAAGAAAATTGCCGACGTAAAGTACTTGTAAAAAAGACAAGGACCGATGACAATGTTTCTCAGTTTGATTTCAGTTGAATTAAGTTTCTCTTAATAATGGAGAAGCAATCTATCTCACAAGTTTGCAAAAGTGAAATTCCTAGAATAAGAAGGCATTCCTATAAACGAAAATCGCATTCGGTGAATTTATGACCTTACAAAAACATCCAGCGAGAAGTTATAAGGCGTTCCTTATAAGATTTCAGTTCTTTAGTAAACATCAATCTTTCATTTCGCTTATTAGAGAACGTTTTCTCGTTCTCCAGTGATCGGTTTTGTAATTAACTACATTAGCGTCATGACGTAATTCTTTATAATTTATCATCGAATGTAAATCGAAAAGGATTACCTGATTTCATCTATAAGATTATACAAAAGCCCTTATGTTGCATTTTAATAAATTTATCAGGGGAAGTGTTAATGTTCCCAAAACAAAAATCCAATGGCTCACTTTCAAGAGTTCTTAATGTCTTAATGGGCGTTATAATTATGATTTAATAATCGGAACTCGAGTTTAAAAAAATAATTAATAAGCGTCGATCTAATAAGCATGAATAAGCGTGCAAATACAGTAACAACAAAATACAACTGAAATGAAATTCATTACGAAACATAAATATTGTAATATTAAAGCTATTTTAATTGGGGACACTGAAATTTCGTTCCAGAAAAATTTTAAATGTTATTTATTACATTTATTTCCAATCAGGACGTGATTAATGCACGGGCCATCGGGGCCTTGGCCCTGGGCCCACCAATTTGTGGGTCACCCAGGGGCCCACAAATTATGTAGCTGATTCTTTTCCTTAATCAAGTTCTTTTCAAATATCATTGTTTTATAAAAAAAAAAAAAAAAAAAAAAAAAATGAAACGTAAAATTTAAATATTTTGAATGACTTAATAAAAAATTTAAAGGCTTTTAACCTAGGCACTTTTCTGTAAAATGAAAATTTGATATTTTTTCTTCAACTGAAAACCACTTTCAATTAATTTTGAACTTTTTTTCTATGTCTAATAAATTTTTACTTTTTGTTTTACATCGTGGCTCAAATATCCCCATGAGGGGAATACTTGAGCCAATACGCAAAAATACTTACAAAAGTATTTTTTTCGCGTTATTTTTGCACAAACATTTTACAGAATAGTATAAATTATGATACATAAAGTCCTTCAAAACCAATTGAGAAAACAAAGCTAGTAATACGATCATTCTTTGTCGAACTTGTGGTCGAAGGATCATTTCAACTTGAGTTATGTTATGTCGATGGTAAAAACATACTCAGTTCAGAGCCATTTAAATTTGTAATCTGCAGTTCTTCGGGCAAATTTCATTTTCAAAATATTAAATACTTGTCCAACAAATCTTTTTACCGTTTTTTTCAGGCCTATTTTATTGGTAACCAATCATCAATAGAAGGTTTTCTTTTTATATCATCACCATCATTGACAGAATTTTCCTCTAATGATATTGTCGAACTCATGCTTTTAATTGAGTAGCTGTCGGAATTTAAACCAGATGTATCATTCTACTATTTCAAACACTTTTTTGATTTCACAGGAAAAGATTTTTTCTTCCCCTTTGTCTCCATGCAGGTAAGTTTGAACTGTGATTTTTGTTGCGTTTCTCTTTTTTTGTGCGTTTTTTTTTTTATCAATTCTTCTTCAATTTTCTTAGTTGAAAAAAGTTGAGATTGTTGACAATTTCAATATAAAATATTAATCTTAATATATTATATTAAAAAATAGATATTTTAATATTTTGGACCTAACTAGTTAAAGTATTAGAGATTAAAACCTGTAAAACAGTTTTAAAAAGTTATTTTAATTTAATAAAAGTTAAATTGAAAACTATGTTTACATTTATCTAGACAGGCTATTTTGTTAGTCAAAATGAAAAATAAAATGGATATTTTCATTAAAAAATATACTTTTTTAAACATTTTTTAGGTCGTTATTTTTTTTAATAAAAAAAAAAAAATAAAATGAAAATGAAAAATTATTCTCCTTTTTATTGAGAAAAAAATCTATCAGTGAATATAAGGATGTAATTTTACTTTTTGTTTCTTACACCCATGTCTAATTTTCTAGTAGGGATGGTTGAGCCATGGCTCAAGTATCCCCACTACCACTATTTTTGTTTATCAGAGTTTTTACTAAATAAAGCATGCAGGTATTAGAGCCATTTTAGATATATAGTTGCAATTTTAAACAAAACTTTGATTACAAAAAAAAAAAAAAAAATTAAAAAAACCATGCACCTAAATATTTACTTTAGATAGGGAAAAAACATTCACTATGCTTTCAAAATGCTACCAAGGTATGTGATTTCTTTTTTACATGTTCAGAACTATAAATATGTTACAATATTGCCAATTTTAGAAAGAAAAATTAACCAACTATAGAGATAATAGGGGTGGCTCAAGTATCCCCTAGGCTCAAGTTTCCCCACTCTCCCCTATATTATCCCATTCATTTAGCATCACCCTGTAGGATTTTTTTTTAAAGTATTAAAGAAATTATTGAAATTTATTAAAATCAACAAAAAGAATCTTATGTAAATATACAAATCAAGTTAAAATTAATATTTACATAATTTAGAACGCACCTACAAAGACACCTATTTTAATGTGATTGAAAACTCTCTAAATTTACCAAATAATCAAAATGAAAACAAACAAATCTTCTTTTTGCGTTCATAAAATATTAAAATATTATCCTAACTATGAAACTAATGTAACGAGTGTCATTAGGCTTAAAAGAAGTGAACTTTCTTTTCCTTAGAAATGTAAATCATTAATGCATAGTTTATGGAATGTCAGAGCAACGAGGCGTATTGTATTCTATATCCCTAGACAAATGGCTTCGCTCTAATCATGATTTAATTGATGATCTGTTGTTACCGAAAGCGAAGAATCTGAAAAGAATATCCGATTTCTCAGAGACATTTTCTCCAGCAAATATGGAGGATTTTATCGAACACTTTCGATGCATTTTGGTGAATATTTTAAATCGGAACGTTTTTTTTTTTTTTTTTTTTTTTTTTTTTTTTCATTTCAGAAATTCTTAAATGATCACTTCAAAATGATTCGGCACTTATAGGTTCTGTTATTAGCGTATAGAATGATCGGATGAACACGCCGTTTAAAACAGAAGTTAGGAAAAAAAATAGAAATGTCTTTAAAAATATAACTAAAGAGGAATAGAGACATTTTGCAAAGCTGTCTCAAGGGAGGAAAGGGAACATGAAAACTTTGTAGAACGCGTGGTCTGAAGTAATATCGATTGCGACAACACTCGAGGGAAATTAGAACTTATAAGTTTGAAAGATAATTTCTAACTGGAGTCTGATGTAGGAGCGAAATAACTGAGAAATGTTTGAAGAGATGCTCATTATATTAAGCACTAAGCAGAGATATAATGGAGGGTATACGCGGGTACACGCCAATACTTTCTGGATTTTTTTTTTAAGGAACACCGTATACCCTCTGAAATAAAAAAAAAATTGATACCACTAGTGGTTGACTCGTAGGATTAGCATTGTGTTTTCCGTGTTTTCATATTTTTAATTATACGACAAACACAATGCTAATACTACGAGTCAACCACTAGTGGTATCAATATCTTCCCTTCCAGCAGACATGGATGTTTAGATTCCCCTATGACTACTCTTCCATACTATAAAGGATTTTTTCTTGTGCTCGATGACTTAGGTTTGAAAAAATGAGTTACAAGATTTGACTGCCGCTCCCAAATATAATAGAGTTCATCAGTGGTGACGTCACAACTCCAGAAATTGGTTCAAAACAAACCACAGAGTTAAGAAAAGCTAGAGATGAAATGTTTTGTTTTATCGTGAAGCTAAAAATTCAATCCTGAAACTGATTTAAACAAGTTACAATTCGCCCCAAACACTTGCGGGTCGCTTTTAAAACGTCACCCAGTTCAATGAATTCAGCCTTTGAACGATATCGGATTTCATATTGAAAGCCTTTTTGATGGTATATAGTGCATTTCTATCACACTCTAAACTCTCTCGATTTGTATTGACCCAGTTACCATGGAAATGCGGAGTTGAGTTGTCTGTGACGTCACACTGATGAGCTCTATTGTAAACTAAAAGAAATCCCGTAATAATAATGTACCTTATGTTTTGCAAACTTATAGAAGTATGAAGGCAAACGGGGTTCGTAGGGAAATATCAATCTTTTTGTAGAGTCCTATATTCGCCTTATTCAACTGCGAAATTTCTATAATTCAATAAGCCGAATGTTAATGTTCGGAAACAACGGTATTAAAAATTCTATTGGGAACTTGTAATCCTCGAACGCGGTGTTCATGATAGGATTTCTTGCTTACTTTTGTTGATATGTATTCAAAAACAGAAAGTGAATATTACCTAGTAAATATAGGACTATAGAGTTCAAGTAATATTACAAAATGGTTTTTCTCAAACTCAAATGGTATCACGATGAGTTTTTTGTAAATATCTATAGAATCATGCCATAAAGTGTTTATCAAAGTGAATGCCTGTGAATTTTTGAATGTTAGCTTTAAATTTAAAAAAAAAATCTTAGAATTTCACTAAAAAAAATTTTTGAAACAGAATTTTTTTAAAAAAGAAGCAACTTAATATGAAAATATTTGTACATATATCAATCCTATTTAATTCATGTTAAACTGCTCAAACGACATTTCAAAAATTTTCCCCTCATTTTAAATTTTCTGAAAAAATCCGAATTTAGGGCAGTTCAGAACGGAAAGCTTCTACAGAATTTATAATCGTATGGCACGAAGAATGGCACACATATGGTCTCATTAGGTTTAGAAACGTTAGTGGCGGCAGGGGCTGTCCGTCTCGGGTGTCACCCAATCTCTTTTTGCAAACACATATATATGTAATCTTATAAGATTTTGGAAAATAATTCTGAAATAAAATGGAAATTCTAGGGCAAGACGCAACAGAGTTAATTTTCTTTTCTTAGAAAATGTGAAAATTTTCTATAGAAGATATGCTTCAGGGAACAAAAACCAACCTATACAAAGAAAAAGTAGCGAAAACAAACTTTAAAAGACTTAAATATAGACGCTGCATTGCCTATGCGGATTTGGGTTGAGTGATGATTTAATCCTGTGGGGGTTTTTTTTATGGAGGAGGATAAAAAAAAAATAAGGATTCGTATGGTCATTTGTGGTAATATAAAATTGTGATTGAAAAAATGTGACTGTGGGGGGTGGGGATGACACCATTTACATCCTCCCCGGGTGTCACCCATTCTAGCTACGCTACTGAGAAACGTTTCAATTTCTCTGGGAAGTTTGAGCTTTGGGACTTGAGATCGTTAAGGGTGTTCTTAACTGCTCCGCTCAACAAGCGCAAAACGTTTTGACACATTTACAAATTCATTTTTTAAAAACAGAAATATATAAAACTGGAAGGCCTGACTATGGAAGCGATTTCGAATCGAACTTAGTTTTCCATTTTATGATAGTTAAATTACCTATCCAGTTATTACCTATTTCGATCAATTGATCGCCCGTTTTTCTCCTGCTTTTCGACCGGTTTTTCTGCTTTCGTCGGGAAATGTGCTCAAAAGTTATATTTGAAGGCTTGTTATGAAAAATTTATTGTGTAAAAAAAAAAAAAAAAAAAATGAGTGCCATTAGACAGTTTCTGAATAACACCTGCTATTGTCATGCATTTCCGAACAAAAATAAATTAAAGCATGTGTCACAAAGTTGCTTTTTTGGATTTAAGAACACCCTTAACGAATGATTTATGGCATGGCAAAGTGTACTCTATTTTGCCCCCTTCCAATAAATAGTTATTAGGCAGTCATGATTTAATTCGTTATCCGAAAGCGAAACGCCGGAATACATCTGAAAAGACTATCAGATTTAGCCGAATATTTGAGAGATATTTCTGGCGCATTTGGACGAATATTTAAATATATAAGAAGGGAGATTATTTTGTACGTAAATGCTTTAAACGATGACTTCAAATGCTCTACGCAATAATAGATTTCATTTAAATGGACTAATAAGGAAGATTTCCATACGGGCATACTCCGAAAAAGCTGAAAAAAAATACAAAATGTTCTTCTCATGAGGCTATATACGTTTGTAAGAGATATTTCGACGGAATTTTCATAAAGCATCCGTAAAAAAAATAATGAAATTTTCGCTATTTGGCAATTTTTCATCGGTTGCCGATGGAATACAATTTGAAAAATTACTTTTTTATGTAAAATACACTTCAACGAAAAAATGTTTCATGTTGAACTTGTTTAAATAAATTTAATTTAAATAACTTTAGTTTCGTCAGTATTAGTTTGATTTAGCTATAATTTTATCTATCGACATATGAATGTACAGGGTGTCCAGTAAATAACTGACCCATTTTGAAATTAAATAACTAAAGAACGGTTTGACATAAAAATGTGCGGTTTGCTGCATTGTTATTAGAAAATCAAAAACATTTTCGATATACACTTTCTTAAAATAGTTCGAAATTCAAGCAACAGAGGGCGCTGACGGCGACAACAAGCTGTTGAAATTCAGACATTACTCTAGTTTTCATACGCATGAGTTTTTCGGCTCCTTTCGCAGAGTCGAATTTCTGTGGACATGTTAAATTGACACTCCACTCACCTGCAGAAACATAGTTTATTGAATGGAAAGTGATTTAAAACAATATTTATGATTGAATAATGTCTGTTACACTTAAAAACCAACAAAATATTCATTGACTTTTTACACATTTGCCATAAGTAAATTGTTTTCAAAAATGTTTTTTTAACCGGTTAACTGATTCTCTTTTTACGTAATTGATACGTACGTAATTACGTAATTGAAAATATGGGATCCCTTTTTTTAAACAAACTTTATAAACATCCCCTTTTTTTAGTTAAAAAAATCTTAATATTTAATCTAAATATTTCTTCCATTAAATAGTATGAAACTGTATTTAAAAAAATTAGAAGGTGTTAAATAGCTTTAATTTGTGGATCAAGCAAACTCTTCTTGCCTACGTCGTGCAGTGAAATTAGTTAAGTGGTTAAAACAGTGGTACGGAAATAGTGTTGCCAAGTTCCCTGTTTAAAAAAAGCGGGACAGTGACTTATAAATTGGCACATAAAAATTTAATAAACCTTAGAACGAAGGAATCTGTTTATAACAAATCCTGCTTTAAACGTAGAAAAATATTGATTTTGACGGAGAAAATATATACAAAACCAGATGCTTGGACGTAAATCTGCCTAAAACGAAATATTGTTCATTTTTCCGAGAACCGAATTCATCCCTACATTTTATTCATATTTTGACATTTAACACATCTGAAAATTTTATTACGAAAGCCACGAGAGATTTTAAGATGAGTTTTTACACACACGTCTCCCTCCCCCCCCCCCCCCCCCCCCAACCGAAAACATAATCTACGCTGAAATGGAAGGATGTTTAAAAAAAAAATAGCATTGTACCTGTTTTATGTCCTGCGAGTTACCCCCTTCTGAAGATGATTTCATTACAAAGAGCATCATAGATCCTGAAATATATTTTTTGCCCCCCCCCCCTTTCCTTAATTATTCTTCATGAGCAAAAGAAAGGAAAAAATAATTCTAAAAATTCCTCTTGCATTTGATTTGAAATAAAGAACATTATTTTAAAAAAAAAAATGATTTTAAAAACTTTTTACAAATTTTATATGAAAAACGCTAGTATTCCAATAATTTGGTAATATTTATACTTATAAAATTAAACTAAAATAAGTAGACCAATGATGATTCTATGATGATTCAGGATCTATTATGCCTTCTGTGATGAAATTTTGAAAAGGGATGACTCGCAGGATATAAAAACAGGTGCAATGCTTTTTTTTTTTTATCTTTTTAAACATCCTTTCATTTCAGCGTAGATTATGTTTTCAGTTGGGGGGGAGGGGAGGGAGACGTGAGTGTAAAAGTCATTTTAAAATCCCTCTTTAAGCATCTTTTCCCTTTTTAAGCATCCTTCCATTTCAGAGTAGATGCGTTCGCAATCAGGGGAAGAAGAGGGATGATTGTGTGTCAAACGCATCTTAAAATCTGTCGTGGCTTTCGCAATAAAATTTTCAGATATGTCAAATGCCAAAATATGAATATTAATGTAGGAATGAATTCGGTTTGCGGTAAAATGAAAAATATTTCGTTTTAGACAAGTTTCCGTCTTAGAAGGTAGTTTTGTATGTTACTTTCTCCGTCTTGATTAATATTTTTTGTGTGTTTAAGACAGGATTTGTTATAGATGAAATATAGACGAACCTTTATTTTAAGGTTTAATATATTTTTATGTGCCGATTTATAATAGGTCACTGCCCTGCTTTTATTTTAGACAGGAAACTTGCCACTACTATTTGCGTACTACTGTTTTAACTTTTGATTTCACTACATGTCGTATAGGCAAAAAGAGTTTGCTCGAAAGCTTTAAGAGATTAAAGCTTTTTGACATCTCTAATTTTTTTTAAATACAGTTTCATACTATTTAATGGAAGAAATGTTTAGATTAAATACTAAGATTTTTTTTATTTAAAAAAGCTGTGTTTATCTCATATTTTCAATTTATTGTACGTAAAAATAAAATCAGTTAACCGGTTACAAAAACATTTTTTGAATACAATTTACTTATGGTAAATGTGTGAAAGGTCGATGATTATTTTTTTGTGTTTTATTTAGTAAATAGTCATTATTCAATCATAAATATTATTTTAAATCTCTTTCCATCCAACAAACTGTATTTCTGCAGGTAAGAGAAGCGTCGATTGAGCATGTCGACTGAGATTCGACTTTGCGAAATCAGCCGAAAAGCTCATGCGTATGAAACCTAGAGTAATGTCTGAATTTCGACAGCCTGGTGCCGTCGTCAGCGCCATCTGTTGGTCGAATTTCGAACTATTTCATGAAAGTGTATATTTAAAAATTTATTGATTTTCTAATAACAATGCAGAAAACCGCGCATTTTTATCTGAAACCGTTTTTTAGTTATTTAATTTCAAAATGGGTCAGTTATTTACTGGACACCCTGTCATAAGAATGTATATGAATGTATTTATATTGAAATTTAACTGTTAAAAATTACGATTTAAAATGAAATTAAAAATTAAAATAAACTAAAATTGTTTCAAGCTCAAAATTATGTCCAATTGAGCATTATCGATGAAATTTTGTTGTTATCGAAACGATTTTGGTTTTTATTTTTAAACACGTTTCAAAAAAAATAATCAGTATGAATTTTTTTTTTTTAATCTATATATGAAAATATTTTTTCAGTGGTAAAATAAATAACTGCAGAAATAAGCAGTACATATATGTAATGCAAAAAACATTTATATTAAACTCTCTAATTTTAAGTAAAAATTTATTAAATACCATTTGCACGCATTCTAATAATCCATTAATAAAAAAAAATATTTTATTCGTGTTATGATTGGTCTATGTTAAATGTCCAAAAATGAAATACTTTTGTTTTTTATTTAATTTGTTTTCTGATTGGTCCATGCTTAATGTCTAGAAATGAAATACTTCTGTTGCTGACAAAAAAAAGTATTAAAAACTACAAAAATAATAATAATAATAACTCAATAACAAATTTAGATACAGGTTTCAAACAAGTTGCACTTAAAAATATTTTTTTTTTCTGTATACAGAGCTGTAAAAATTTTAAATGTGCGATGCTTAGAAGTTAAAAAATGTACAGTACCGAAAACTGTAAAACTGAAATTTCATTTAATATTTGTTTGTGATGGGTCCACGAATATTAACGTGACTCTAAATGTTCAGGCATATAATATTACTGTTTATTGCGTAACCTACATTTTTATCATCCTAAAAAAGCCTTTATTGTTTTTAAATAGTTTAGTTAAATGTACCGAACGGAAATTGTTCAAGAAATTTCATAGGAGATATATAAAAAATATTTCTTAAAAACTAATTCATTCATGAAATTATTATTTTTTTAAAATTTATATATGGGCTATCATGCGTATATTTAATGAAAAAATCCCTGTCGGCTTGGCCTATAGGCAGAGGTAGATTTCGAAGAGTGCTCATTTCAGCAACAAAAAATAAAATATGATTCGTTATGAGATAAATCCAGTTTAACAATTTTCTTTGGCCGCTTTTCAAAAATTTTTAATTTATTTTTATGTAAGAACTGGTTTTTATCAAAATCATCTTAAGCGAAATTCGGCTCAAATGCCCATTTTGACAACATATTTTGAAATATATTCTGACTTTATTATTAAAAAATCGACCAATAAGCAAATTATATAGTTCCTAAATAACAAAAAACTGTCAATTGAATGCTTTTGAGAACAAAATCTAATTTAAAAATGAGTCATAAAATAACCAATTTGTTATTTGAATACATCCTCAATTCTTAAATCATGATCGCTTTGGGAAATTTTGTGCGAAGTGCTCACTTTGACAGCTTTAAAAATATATATATTTAACCTTTATCAAAAAATTAACCAATACGGCATATTACACAGTTCCTAAATAACAAATAACTGTCAATGGAATGCGTTTGAAAGCAAAATTGAATTTAAAAATTAGTCATAAAATAACCAATTTGTTATTTTAATACATCCTCAATTCTTAAATCATGATCGCTTTGGGAAATTTTGTGCGAAATGCCTACTTTGACAGCTTTTTAAAAAAATATATTTAGCCTTTATCAAAAAATCGACGAATTCTCACATTATATAGTACCTAAATAATAAAAAACTGTTAATTGAATGCGTTTGAGAGCAAAATTGAATTTAAAAATGAGTCATAAAATAACCAATTTTTTATTTGAATACATCTTCAATTCTTTAATCATGATAGCTTTGGGAAATTTTGTGCGAAGTGCCCATTTTAACAGCCTTTTTTGAAATATATTCTGCCTTTATCAAAAAACTGGCAAATCCATCACATTATATAGTTCTTATATAAGAGGACCTGTAAATTGGATGTGTTTGAGAACAAAAATGGATTTAAAAATGCAATTTGTTATATTTCCTCAATTTTTTCAATCACCATCACTTTGTGAAATTCTGTTCAAAATACCGTTTTTGGCAGTCTTTTTTGAAAAATATTCTGATTTTATCAAAAAACTGGCTAATACGTCACGTTATATAGTTCCTAAATAGGAGGATCTGCCATTTTGATGCGTTTAAAATCAAAAGTGAATTTAAAAATGATTCAGAATAGAAGCAGTTTGGATTTGAGTTTTTTCTCCAACTCCTATTTTTGTTTAATTTGTTTTTGCTATAAGAATTGGTCCTATGGAAAACTTGTTAATATAAAAGTCGTAGATATTATTGAGAAGATGTAAAATTTCATTAGATTTGATTGCTTAAGAATTGAGTAAGTTATGGATTTTTTTTCATTTTCCACGCCTCTTTTTCTTTTCGTTTTTAATTTTTTTCATCGGTAAAAATTGTTCCTATCAAAAACTTGTAAATACAAAAGTTTTAGATAATTTTGAGAACATTTATAAAAAATTTAGTTGGATTTGATATCTAATAAATTGACGAAATTATGATTTTTCTTTTCTCCCAAAAACCCTGTTTTTTTCGCCCCTTGAGTCCATTTTTAACTTTATCAAAAATCTGTTATGCATAAACTTTTGGCCCATTCTTTAGAAGTAATATAAACTTTAAGCTGATTCGATATCTATTTTAATTTAGAAGTTATCGCGTTTTTTCTGTTTTCACAAAAACCCTCCTCACTTCCACCCCCTTGGTCCGATTTTGCCCATTAACGAACTTAACCGAGATTTTATGCCCCTTTTGATTCTATGTAAAAGTTTTAAGAAGATCTGAGCATAATTATGCAAGTTATCGTGTCCAGAAGAAAGTGATATACACCGATAGATAGATAGATAGATAAACTTTTTTACTAATGGTAGTTTTGGGGTCTAGGGGTCGTGATCGGTGTAGATCTGCAAAAATTTTTCAGAAATTCCAACGTAGGAGCGATCGCAATAGGTAGTATTTCATACGAAATCTACCTAAAATATCATTACGCCCTACTTGTTTTAGGATTCAATATGATTTTTATTTTGGATAACAAGTCCACCCTTGTCATTTTTTATAGGTAATAAGCGTATCACAAAATAAAATAAAATGAAATACAATGACATTATGAGCATTTTATATTTAAAAAATATATATATATAACTGAATTGTAATTGCTGAATCAACCTGTTTTATAATCTCTGTATAACACATTCAAACAATTTCCTGACAAAAATCAATCAGAAAGGCGGTCCATAGAATTTAAATGATGTTAAAACACTCGAAACACGTTATTATTATTATTTTTTAACTTTCTTGAGGGGAGGAGAAAGGCGTTTTTAAAAGAATCCACCTCTTTTCTGATTCTATTAGCATGTTAAAGCGCAGGATAACGAGGCGTCATTAGATTTCGAAAGTTTAATTTAATTTGAGACTGGAAAGGTCATTAAGAAATGATTTATGAAGCAACACGTGGCGTTCCCTCTTAGTGGTTGGGTCATTACGCGGCTCCAATCGGGATTTAATTTCATTAAAACGCACAAGGTTGAAAAGTGGCAAAGAAGGAATCCTGTATCCAATAATGAAACTTAAACTAAAGATGCATTTTAATTGATATTTTTAGAGCGACTGGACACATTTAAACTTCTAAAAATTACGCAAAAATAATTTTTTTAAAGAAAAAAATAGTCAAAATGATGTCAAAAATGGATATTTCAGCAAAACGAGATAACTAAAAAATAGAACAATAGTACATTTTGTAAAATGCATCGTGATCAGAATAACTTTCTCTGGTACTTAGACTGTACACATTTTAATCGCATCTCTATCTCAGTCAGTTGAAATACTAAATGTAATGAAAAATTTGCAAAATTGGTCCCCAGTGTGTCATTTATACCAGTGTAAATATAAAACGATTTAATATATTATCCCGATTGTAGGTCTATTCTTTCAAAAGACATTTGTAAAAGAAGTGCAGAAAATTTCGCGGCATTCCATGCATCATTTTTTATTTTACGATGTTTTGTGTAAAGTAAAAATCTGAAAAACTTCATTAAAAAAAAAAAAAAACCCTTTAAAACAATTCAAAAGCTGTAAATGGATGTGATTTTAAACGGCTGTAATTCTATTTCTATTTTACATAGAAATGAAACTTAAGCAGGTTTTGATAGATAAAAGGTTCATTTTTAACATTATTTCAAAAATTAACAAGTAAGAAAAATCATGCATTAAGCATAGATTATGAAGCACTTTCCAACACTCCATGAAATCTTTGACAAAACTTTTTAGGTAGATTTCGTAAGAAATACTACCTATTGCAATCGCACCAGTTTATATCTATCTATCTATCTATCTATCTATCTATATATATATATATATATCTCACTTTTTTATGGACACGATAACTTCTATAATTCTTCACCAATCTCCACCAAACTTGCACATAAAATCAAAGGGGATACAATCTTGGCTAAGTTCGTTAATGGACAAAATCGGACCAAGGGGGTCGGAATAGGGGGCGTTTTTGTGAAAACCGAAAAAACGCCATAACTTCTTAATTAAAGTAGATATCGAATCGGTTTAAAGTTTATATTACTTCTTAAAAATGGGCCAAAAGTTTATGCATGACAGATTTTTGATAAATTTAGAAGTGGGCTCAAGGGGCGAAAAAAACAGGGATTTTGAGAGAAAAAAAATCATAACTTCGTCAATTTTCAAGATATCAAGTCCAACTAAATTTTTTGTAAATGTTCTTAAAATTATCTAAAACTTTTGTATTTACAAGTTTTTGATAAGACCAACTTTTACCGATGAAAAAAATTAAAAACGAAAAGAAAAAGGGCGCTGAAAATAGAGAAAAATCCATAACTCCGTCAATTTTTAAGATATCAAATCCGATTAAATTTATTTTACATCTCCTCATCAATACCTACAATTTTTATATTGACAAGTTTTTCATAGGACCAATTCGTATAGCAAAAAGAAATTAAACAAAAATAGGAGTTGGAGAAAAAACCTCAAATCCAAACTGCTTATATTCTGACTCATTTTTAAATTCATTTTTGATTTTAAACGCATCCAAATGGTAGATCCTCTTATTTAGAAACTGTATAAAGTGACGCATTGGTCCATTTTCTGATAAAGACAGAATATATTTCAAAAAAGGCTACCAAAAAGGGTATTTTGAACAGAATTTCCGAAAGTCATCGGGGCTGAAAATTGAAGGAAGTATTCAAAAAAGAAATTGCGTTTTTTTCTGACTCGTTTTTAAATCCATTTTTGTTCTCAAACGCATCCAATTTACAGATCCTCTTATTTAGGAACTATATAATGTGATGCATTGGTCAGTTTTTAGATAAAGACGGAATATATTTCAAAAAAGGCTACCAAAAGGGTATTTTGAAAAGAATTTTCCGAAGTCTGTGATTTGAAAATTTAAGGAAGTTTTCACATAGCAAAATGCGTTTTTTATGACTCGTTTTAAAATCCATTTTCGCTCTCAAACGCATCCAATTTACAGATCCTCTTATTTAGGAACTATATAGTGTGATGCATTGGTCAGTTTTTTGATAAAGACGGAATATATTTCAAAAAAGGCTACCAAAAAGGGTATTTTGAACAGAATTTTCCGAAGTCTTTGTGATTTGAAAATTTAAGGAAGTTTTCACATAGCAAAATGCGTTTTTTATGACTCGTTTTAAAATCCATTTTCGCTCTCAAACGCATCCAATTTACAGATCCTCTTATTTAGGAACTATATAGTGTGATGCATTGGTCAGTTTTTTGATAAAGACGGAATATATTTCAAAAAAGGCTACCAAAAAGGGTATTTTGAACAGAATTTTCCGAAGTCTTTGTGATTTGAAAATTTAAGGAAGTTTTCACATAGCAAATTGCGTTTTTTATGACTCGTTTTAAAATCCATTTTCGCTCTCAAACGCATCCAATTTACAGATCCTCTTATTTAGGAACTATATACTGTGACGCATTGGTCAGTTTTTTGATAAAGATAGAATATATTTTTTAAAATGCTGTCAAAGTGAGTATTTCGCACAAAATTTTCCGAAGCAATCATGATTAAAGAATTAAGGATGTATTCAAACAACAAATCGGTTATTTTATGACTTATTTTTAAATTCAATTTTTTTCTCAAATGCATTAAACTGACAGTTTTTTGTTATTTAGGAGCTGTATAATGTACTGTTTTGGTCGATTTTTTTAATAAACTCAGAATCTATTTCAAAATATGTTGTCAAAATGGGCATTTGAGCTGAATTTTTCTTAAGATGATTCTGATAAAACCAGTTTTTGCAGAAAAATGAAATTAAAAATTTTTCATAAACGGCCAAATGAAGTTATTAAACTGGGTTTATCTCTAATCATATATTTTTATTTATTTATTTATTTATTTATTTATTTTAATGAGCACTCTTCGAAATCTACCTCCGCCTATAGGCCCAGCCGACAGGGATTTTTTTAATTAGGGAAATAAGGATATATAGCCAAATATGTATTCCAATACTTTTGAACACCCCTGTATTTATATCTGTCAGTTGATATACATATTACATAATGGGAAAATTTAGTTTAGCAAAAAAAAAAAAAAAAAAGCTTAAAATTTCTTTTTGAGCAATTTGTACTAATAAATGGGAAACATACTTGAAAACTTTTGTTCAGCCCTTAGTTTAACTTGTACCTTTATTGCACGTCAGTAAGAAGCTAAAATTCATTTTAATCTAAAACACTCTTAAAACAACTGAAACCACATTGTTATAAATTATCATTCATAGGTGTCCATGTACTCAATTCTTTGCATGGCCCTGCATATCATTTTATCTATATTCTGCAAACATGTCTTTGTAAATTGAATGCAGTTCTGCGTAAAAATGTATGCCTTATTTAAGAATCACCTTTGAGTAATTTAAGCTTATACTCAGTAACGTTGGCCAGCTCTTTTGGATAGCCCTGTATATCTACTATAACATTTATACACATCCTTATAACGTACAAAGATTTAGTGAAACTTATAAATGCGTATATCATAATTAAAATGTATTACATCCATCCGTCAGCTTTTATCGGAAACATATACAGTCCGTCGGAAGGAATGTACTATTTGAAATCTTTTGTGTGTCTCTGTAAATGCACTGTACTTCATATTATGCAAGACAATATCGTATAGTTTATATTAAGCCTCAGTGACATATATCAATTTTGTTAAACATGAAACAGTTTCATATATTTAAAATAATGTCGCACACTATCCCTCCCTTTACCATTATCCAATGGAATTCTTTTGTGTGGCCCTGTAAATGAATAATAGGTATATTTTCACAGCGTATTTATTAGAATGCATATTTTAGAGTACCTCTTAAATTCATGTAAAATTTAATACGTTTGACAGGGTGTAACGTCATTAAAATGCCTTTGAAACGATTTTTCCCCATAGACCATAATGTAATGGGAAGTTTTTGATTCTCCCTGTAAATTAACTAATCATGGTATAAACTTCATTTTTAATAGGGTTCGTGCTAGGTAAACGTAATAACATGCAAAAATTTCAGGGCAATTCGAGTATATTTACAGGAGTTAAAGCGCGGACCGACGGACAGACGGATAGACTGACAGACGGACAGACAGACAAACCGAATGCATAAGCACTTTTCAAACAATGCACAAGCACTTTTTGAACTTTTGGAAAGTGTTATAAACGTTGAAATTCATTTGAAACCATTTTTCCCCATAGACCGTAATGTAATGGAAAACTTTTGACTGTCCTTGTAAATAAATTAATCATGGTACAAACTTCATTTTCGATAGGGTTCGTGCTAGTGTAAACCTAAATAACTTCCAAAAATATCATGGCAATCCGAGTGTATTTACGAGAGTTAGAGCGCGGACAGACGGCCATCTGGCCAGACGGACAGACAAACCGAATGCATAAGCCCTTTTCAACTTTGTTGAAAATTGCTAAAAATCGATATTTTGGTGGAAAATCACGTTTTAAACCATACCAAACCATCATATGGATACCATAACATCACGCATTTTGCCTATAAATAGAGACAGAAACAATTTTTTCATTAAATATACACGTTACAACTTATATATAAATCAAAAGAAATTAATTTTATGTATGAATTAGTTTTTAAGAAATCATTAACTTTTTACATATATCTATGAATTTTTTTTTAACTATGTCTGTCCGGTGCATTTTCCCCCCTTAAAGACTGATGAATAGATCACATTAAAATGTATTGTGGGGTCAAAAAACATATTGTTTGAGAATAATAACGAAGCCATTTTTATATTGGCTTAAAAGAAACGAAATTAAATATGCTTTACTAAATAAACATTGAAAATCCTAAAAATTTAAAAAACATACTTTACTTTAATAATAATAAAAATAATAATAATAACCAGACTAAAATGTGTATTTGTTAGATATTTTTAAAGAAACAAGATAGTTGCCTAATTTTGCAAAATTTCAACAGAATTTTCTACAGAATTGCAAATTTTCTATAGAAAAATTTCGAAGAATTATACAATTTCATCGATGCGGGATTCTCTATAGTCTCATATTTGCCTCAGAGTGCGTGGCCTCACAGAAAAATATTCCATTTTACGCTGTAGTATTGCATTCGATATTGAGAAATGCCAGGATGGGTTCCGTTCTAAGTGAACTTTCTACCAATTTCAGTTGGCAGAAAGTCGGTGCGTTATACCAAGGACCCAGGTTCGGACATTTTTTCAAAATTTGAAATATTGCTCTAGGCTTAAAGAATTTAAGAATTTCAATTGTTTGTAGCGAAATCTTGAATACACATATTTTTTTACAGAATTAGATCCCCATTACTTTTTAATACAAAAACCCTGTATTTCAGAGAACTCACCCCATCCTATGGAGTAGTAGATGAGGAATGGCGGTTCTCGGCTGAAGACGGAGACGGTGATGGAGCTGTGGAGGAGCAGACCCTCCACGAACATCCAGTGGATGCACGTCATGGACGAGTAGTGCTTCAGAACCAGCACCGCCTTGCACAGCCACTCCTGTGAAAACAAACAAAAGACAATGTCAGCAGGTGTCCGTTTTTAACTGCTTCGACATTGGTAAATAAATAGATAGAATGCTATTTAATTATAATTATTTTTTAAATTAATTACATAATCAATATAGTGAAAAATGTCTAAGCCGGGGCCATTTTTCACTTTGTTGGTTCTATGCTTAGCTAGAGGTGTGATACTAAATATTCAAAATTTTCAAGCATAATTTCACTGCTGATAATTATCAGCAATTAAAAAAATTAACTATAATAAATATGTATTTACCGATGCTGGGTTTATTTGCGTCTCATGTTACGTCACAGGTTTGTGTGCTCATGTCGACTTTTCCGTCTCGTGCTGCAGAATCAGCCTTACCAACATATGCGAGTGAAAAATGCTAAGTCGGGCGTCGTCCTCGTAGCTTAAATGGGAGATCACTTGAAGTGCTATTCCAAGGGTTCCAGATTCTATTCCCGGCTTGGACATTTTTCACAATGTTGGTTCTACGCTTAGCTAGCAATGTGATGTTAAATATTCAAGTAGAATGCTATGTTCATCTTAAAAAAAAAAAAAAAAAAGGTAAACTTAAAAATACACTATGAGTAAATTACTTAAAAAGATGACAAAAAATGTTTGAAAAGGTGTTAAATTACTTTCATTCCTCAGTTACTTTCAACTGCAAACACAGCCATCGACAGAGAATATAAAAAATACAAATATTAACATCTTAATTTTCAAATGTCACGTAAAGGGAATCAATCGAAAAAGAAATCCAATTTTTAGATATGAAAAACATTGGGAAAATAAAATTTATATTCTCTCTCGATGGCTGTGTTTACAGTTGAAAGTAATAAGGATTAAAAGTAATTGCACACCTTTTTAAATACTTTTTTGTCATCTTCTTAAGTAATTTAGTACATAGTGCAGTTTTAAGTTTCTTCAACATTATTTAGAATCTCTGAAGATGTGTTATGCATAATATCAGAAATATAGTTTTAGAGAACAGATTTGAATGCATTATGCAATTGCATGAATTTACCCTCATAGCATGCATGGTCACAGTGACGTGACAATGACGTCACTGTGAGTCACTTTGGTCACATCACATCTGTGACCAAAATACCACCACTCAGTGACGTCACATTGTGACTGAGATGCGACTTTCTTAAAAATCTTTAGAAAATTGCAAATATTCTTTAAATCATGTTATTTACTTAAAAAAAATGTTTCTGGCAACTTAAATATCGTCGCTTTTGTCACAGTTTCGTCACGATGTTAATGTCAAAGTAGTCACAAATGACACATTTTTCACAAATTTGTCACACCGTGACTTCACAAAATGGACACAATGTGACGTCACAAACGAGCTCTAAAACGGCCATAACGACTTCACATCGACGTCACGTGACGTCACAATGTGCTTCACAACGACGTCGCAGTGACGTCATCATGCCTTACGGGTAATTCTTTTCAGCGGGAAGAGATTATAACATCGCCGTTTTCTATGTGTGAATATGTGTATCGAAGACAAACACACAAAAAAATAAGAGGGCGTTATAAGCACTTGTTATAGAAAAAAGCCGAATTCATACAACTGAAATATATTCAATCTGGGCACAGATGTCATATATGCACCACATTGGCGCGTTTTTTTTTTCTGACGCCAGTTTGGCGAAAACTTCGTATCAAATGTCAGTTACGTATATATTTTTTAATTATTTTCTATTATTTGAAAAGGAAATAATAATAAGCTACAAAAGTTTAATTCATAACTATAAAACAAAACAATTTATACCGATTTATAAAAGAAAATATAAAGTAAATAGACAGTTTATTAATAAATAAAAAACAATGACCGGGTTACCATATAAAGCATAAAATTGCCATTTGGTTGCACTCATGCTAATGTGAGGCGTATATGACATCTGCGCCTAAATTTGTTCTGTTCTCTATCTCCATGCTTCTGATGTTATGCATACACTCTTAAAACGAGAGAGTGGATTTCGCTTCTCAAGAAAGAGTTGTAATTTATTGGATCGTAATGGAGTTGTTTATTGACCCTTTCAAGGGGCAAGGTATTTCTGCTCCAAAAATGTTCAAATCATTTATTCATACCATGATTTATTTGAAAATAATAAGGAGCATTTTTCACATATATTATATAATCGAAATCATACTAAAAATCTTCTGATGCCAGTTCGCAATTGGAAAAGTAAAATTAACCGTTTGCAGACTGCAAACGGCATATCTTGATATAAATTAATCTTGGTGATATAAATTGCTTGAAAACAATTCGCTCACTCGATTTGATTCAAAGCTCTTTACCAGAAGCTGACTTTCAAATCGTGAAATGGGTTGATTTTAGCTCAACTTGAGTTATTTTGTGGCTGAGGTTTGAAGAGAGTTACAAGTCTTCCAATAAAAAACAATCCTAGAGCAAGTCCTAATATTGTTCCATGTGTTGTGCATAGTTCCATGTGTTCCAGGTGTTCCATGTGCATTACTGTTGTTCCAATTAATGTTGTAATAAATAATTTCAACCTAAATTAGGTTAAAATATTTTAGAAAAAATAGGGGGCAGAGGGGCTGACTCAACTCGTTTGGGATTTAAAGAAAAATTCTCGTGAAAAAATTTTGGTACTTACCTATAATCCATGTCGGATAGTAAAAAGGGGTAGGGGTGTTATTAGTGCTGCTTGGTCTAGTATCACAAAGCACGGGACAAAGGAAAAAAAAAGGTGGACAGGCGCTTTAAAATCAGGCCTAAAAAAGCGCAACAATACAACATCTTAAAACGAAACTCGTCTAACAGAATCCTGCTTTAAGCTGATAAACTTCGCAATATCGGCTGAAACAGAATACAGTTATAAAGGAGCAGTATTCTTGCTAAAATTAAATCCTGTCGACAATGGAAAAGATTTCATATCCTTTATCGTTCCGCCTTGACAAGTTGCTACATTAAGCAGTTTTCCTTTCGGTACTACCTGGTTATTATACCGTCGACCAAAAAACCATCGACAGACTATAAGATTAAATATGCCAATAAAGGATGACTGTGAATGCCACATTCAAGAACATTCAATACAATACACATCTTAAAACGTCATTGAGTGCTTTTTATTTCGGCTTTTTATCTGTATTTCTATTACACAAGCAAAAATAGTGCTTTGTATAATTTGGTATAATATATGTATAATATATTATAATAATAATATGTATATTATTATTATAATATATGTATAATTTGGCTATTAGCTTGGCGATTTGTAAAATTTGGCGAAATGGGTCGAAGGGATAACCAAGTAGTACCAAAATATAATTTTTTTATATAAATTCCAAAACAAATTAATTTTTTCCCCTTATAATATGTATATCAAAGCTGAGAAGCTAATAAAAAAGTCAACAAAATTCAACTGTGAGTATTTTATCACGAAGGTAAAGTATTTGTACAAAAAGCACTATTTTTGCTTGTGTAAAAGAAATCAGGGACAGCAAAATAAATTCAATACAGTATCCAAAGAAACAAATATTTAATAAATTGTTCACCTAGCTATGAATTTAATGATTGCAAATATTTCATCATTCCTCGATATCATTAATTTTTGATACAGTTTGGAATTATTTTTATACTACTCATCTTCAATCGTAGATCTGACTTTCGATGTTCATGAAACCTACCATTTTTATAAACTCGTCTTGCTAGATCTCCCCATAAGTTATCAATATGATTTAAATAAGGACTTCTGAGCGGCAAATCTTCAATGTTTTTCTTATGGAGCTAAAGTTTTGTCTGACGGCTTGTGTGGATAAGCATATTATTTCACTGTTACATTCGGGTTTTTTTCTTGCCAGAAGTGTTGCAACAAATGAAAGACGATCAGAAAGAGTTTGCATATGTGTCTTTGAATTAAAATTTCCTGAAAGATATATAAGTGACACGACATCGGTGAACAAAAATCACCCCCATGTCGCAATGAATCCGCCACCTAACTAATGTTTTAATAAAACATCTTTTTCTTTTCTTAAATTTTTCTTAAATCCTCCCAATAACAATTCCAGCCACACAAGGGATGACTTGGGATGAAGAATCGTTGCAGGTTATTTTTTCGATGAAAATAAGTGAAACTTAAATAGTCCTGATGGATGGAAATTATTATTGGGATAATTTGATAAAAGAAAAGATCTTCTCAAAACGTCAGTTAGTTATCGGATTCAGTGTCTGCTTTTCGTTCAATGATATTGAGTCACTTGTATATTCATTCCGGAAAACTTAATCCAAAGCCATACAAACTCTCTCTGGCCATCTTTCATTGGTTTCAACACTTTTAGCAGGAAAAAAAATGGATATAACAGCGAGATAATGAGTCTATCCACATAAGTCGTGACACGAAACTTTAGTTCCACAAGAAAAATCACGAAGTTCTACAATGGGATATTTCCATGAGCACTTGTCGAGTAAATCACATTATTAGTAACTGTTAAGTTGTTGTTCACCGTTATTTTCGAAAGATTTGCATGGCCTTATTCAAATAAGGAAATATCTCTGATAAAATAAACCACATTTTCCCGTTCTAAAAAACTGGTATCCAAAATCGTAGTATGTGACTTACACGACATGTGCTTATGGAAATATCCAATGGTCAATAAGAAGTCCCGGTCTAAACCTTATCAGTAACATATGGGGATATCTAGCGAGACGAGTTTATAAAAATGGCTGGCATTTTCCCTCACGAGAGAAAAACATGGACATATGTGTGCATAGTAGTGTAAAAGTGACGATCTCACCGTCTGCCTGAAGAAGTCGGCAGCGGAGGCGAAGAGTCCGGGCAGCGAGATGGCGAGCATCATGATGGCGTGAAGGATGAGGGAGAGCACCAGGTTCCGATGCACACGGATCCGGGAACACTGCAGGGTCCTGGAAAATAAAAACATGTTTGTGTTCATCATCCACCATGAAACAAGTATACTCGCAACTGAAATTCAATGGCAAACTTTTCGGTCTTGTGCAGATACATCTATCGCGGAAATCGTGAAAAACAGAGTATGCCTGTTGGAACAGTATACACTCGAGCCTAATGTGGATTTTTGAATCTCAAGGTGTGTCAAAGCAGGAATTCTGAGCTTGAATTTTTGAGATAGTGTGCCTCATACAGACAGACATTTTCTATAAATACTCCAGATTCCAAGAGCCGACAGCACAAAAACCTAAAGTGTCGAACATAAGTAAAAACCCCTTTATTTTATGGAAGAGTAGTAAAATAGGGGAATCGAATGGTCCATGTCTGCCTGAAGTAAAGAGGTGCATAAGCCACAAATTAATACCACTAATGGTTGACTCGCAGGTTCATCATTGCGCTTGTCCTACGATTATTTCATACTTTTGATTGAAAAAACAGTATGTACTGTAACAGTGTTTTACTACATACTGTTACAAATTGATCTGAGAACACTGCAAGGTCCTGAAAAAAAAGAATAAACATGTTTCTGTTCATCACCTTTAAAACTAACCATCTGCAACCGAAATTGAATGGCAATATACTCGTTCTTGTGCAGATGAATCTATCGCGGAAATCGTGGAAAACAAAGCATGCCTGTTAGTAAGTATTCACCCAGACCTAATAAGAATTTATGGATTACAAGGTTTGTCAGAATAGCAAGCTGGGGGGAATTGAGTAGGGGAAACTGGGGTACATTTGATACAGTTATTTTCTAAGAATTTTTTTGCTGTCCCGAAAGTAGAAAGTTCAAGTTATTTTTCCATGGGGTGTCAGCAAAACTTGTATAGTGTGTTATCAAAATGTACAATCGTTGTTTTATGTAGTATTTTTGTATGTAATTGAAAAAAATCAAAAAAAGTCATTTGTATCAATGTGCCCCACTTCGGGGCAGATGGATACTCCTCATGGGGCACTTCGATACGTTTGGGAAAAATGGAGACAAAATAACATCAAAGCATATTTTTCATAGAAAAAGAGTTAGCAAACCATTTTATATATTTATAGAAATTCAAATGATTTACAATTTATTTGTAAGTAATATGAAAGAAATCAAAGTTAAATGAATAATGACTTGATGTTCTGGCTGTTACCTGTCTGATTGTTGGCTGTGATAAATTTGTCATTCCTGGAACTTCAACCACAGCATTATCTTCTTTCTTAAGATGAAAAAATTACCAGGTTTTCTGTTTATAAATCGGTTTATAAACAGAAAATAAAGGATAATTATATTAAAAATTTCGTTCATAATATAATTATCCTTTGCTGTTCTACAACTTGTTTCTCTTACTTAACATTTTTCATCTCGAAAATACTTTTTTCTCTCTGGAAAATCGATATAAATTCGAGATTTGCCAGGCTGCCATCGTTTTTATTTTGTTAGTTCTACTAACACTAGATGTTGGATAAATTCGTACGTCTTCTGTTTGCAAAAATACTATAAAATATTCTAATATAAAAAATTAGAGCTATTTCACTTCTATTCTAACATAAATTCTTCTATTCTAATATTCTTAGCTATTCACTTCTAAAAACTAATATTAGAAATTTTTGGCAATAAAATGGCTGGATTAAGGAGTGTGCGGTAAAAATATAATAAAATTAATGAAAAAATGTGCTAGAAAAGGATTTAGATTGTATCAATGTGCCCCTACATAGACTGTATCAATGTGCTCCATACAGCCATTTTGAATAAAATGAGTCTCAAGTCCAACGCTTCATAATTTACCTAACAATAAATAATGAGGAACTGATAAACAGTAGCTTTACTTACCAGGAGAGTATTCTTTTTCGGTTGAAAATACTAGAACAGTTGTATAATACCATTGCAATTGTACAACTCAAATTTACTTTTAACTACAAAAACAATAAATAACCTGTCCTATTTCATCAAACTACTGAGTCATGCCAAGACGTTCTGTATGTAGTTGAGTGCACTAGCATCACCTTTTGGACCTGGGGTGAAACTTCCTATAATGACCCTGTGAGAAGTAGAGGGGGTGTATCAATGTGCCCCCTACATGAGGACGTTTGCCACATACTGTCAGACATTTTCTATAAACACTCCAGATTTCGAGATTATAATTCAAAAGCCGACCGCACAAATTCCTAAGTCATCGAGCACAAGAAAAAAAACCTTTATTTTATGGAAGAGTAGTCATAGGGGAATCTAATGATCCATGTCAGCCGGAAGCGTAGGAGTGCATAAACCAAAAATTGATACCACTAGTGATTGACTCGTTAAGGTGCTATTACACATGCGCTACTGCAGGCGTCTCCATGTTATCCTATGGGACCAGAGGAGTCGCTTGGTTAGCGCGCGATTCTCTGGTTTCGGAGCGTCTTTGACGCCTGAAACGAAGCGACTCGCCAGTAAGAGCCAATCAAATGCTTGGAAATCCAAATGATGGTAAAGACTCCTCTCGAACAGCCAATGAAATGCTAAAAGAGCTATTACACGTGCGCTGCTGCAGGCGTCAAATCGCAGGCGTCTCCATGTAATCCTATGGGACCAGGAGAGTCGCTTGGTTAGCGCGCAACTCTCTTGTGTGGGAGCGTCTTTGACGCCTGGAACGAAGCGAGTCGCCAGTAAGAGCCAATCAAATGCTTGGAAATCCAAATGATGGTAAGGCTTCTTCTCGAACGGCCAATGAAATGCTTAGAAAACGAAGAAACGCAGGCGATTTTTGTCGCTTGGAATTTTTACGTGTAATAGCACTTTAAGAAAACGAAAAAACGCAGGCGATTTTTGTCGCTTGCAATTTTTACCTGTAATAGCACTTTAAGGTTTCGCATTGTGTTTCACGTACAATGAAAAGTCGGAAGACATGGAAAACTGGGTGCAGGAAAACACAATGCTGAGCCTACGTGTCAACACTTAGTGATGTTAATTTTTGGCTTATGCACCCCTTTGCCTCCGTCAGACATGGTTCATTAGATTCCCCTATACTACTCTTCCCTAAAATAAAGGATTTTTTCTTGTGTTCGATGACTTAGTTTTTTGCGCGGTCGGGTCGTGAACTATTAGGATAAAGCCGCCCCATTTTGGAGTCCGTAGAGTCGTAGCCTGAGAATCTGCACTCCGTATATTCAAGTAATAAGTAATAGCAGGAGACAGAACCGGTTGGGAAACTTGTAAGAATGCTCAAGTCACTGGCGAATCTTCATCGGGTTCTTTCACAATCACGACGACAATGTTGGATATTTTGTCGGAGACCGACACAGAATTCTCGTTCTATGAAATACATTACATACTCATAGGTGCCAACCTCTAACTAATCTTCCGTAATACTTACGTTAATTTGACCCGGGTTTAATACATTTCAAACCAGAAAATTGTTCAAGAAATAAAATTAAATATGTTCCACTTAGAAATGCGTAACTAAATAGACAGACATTCATAAAATAAATTTTCTGGTTCGAAACGCAATTAACCTGGTTCAAATTAATCCAGATGTAACGGAAAATTAGTGAAAGGTTGGCAGCTAATAATCGGCTATACTGCATGTGTCGAAATTCCAAGTTGCAAATCCTCATGTATGAACAATACACATTTATGACTGGAGTATAGAATGGAGTGTTCACGTAGTACCGTTTTCGAAACATTTTACGTACACTGCTCAAAATGGGTAGCAAACTAATGGTCCTTAAAGTAAACGATTACATAATCATCATATAACTCTAATCTGACCATAATTCTCGCTAAAAACAGATCCTCTTTGCCTGGTTCTCGAATTTTTTGCATAAATATTACCTAAAAGTAGGAGATACCATCTCCAAATACATCTAATCTAATAAATATATAAAATACAAATGGAAAATTTCTTTCTAGCTGTTTACATGGCCAACCATAGATCTATAGACCCATCTATTTAAGATTAATGTATGAAGCCTTCCGCCAGAGGAATAACCTTTCCCAAGTTATTCTGACCAATCGTAGAAACTTTGACCCAAAACAATGACCGAGTGGACAGAAGATAAATCAGTTTATTCAATGCTAATTTGGGCAGGGTTTGCGTCACGTTGTCCAATGAAATGGTTCAGGGTTTGAAGCTGAATCCAGCTTCACTTTTTCGGCGGTTTTTAGCGAAATGCGTAGGTCATTATATATCTAGTTGGCCATGTTCAGAGCGTTCCATGATCATGTGGCTTGGTAAAAACAGCGACCTTTGGATGGCTATAAGAACCTAAAAACAGAAAATACGTTCGGTTTTTTCTTGGAAAAAAATATTTCTAAAAGACTGAAAATATCTCAATGAAGATGTTAAGTGTATAATACTAACTTGAAGTAGAAGAAGATGAAGAGCGAGACGAGAAGTGAGACGAGTGAGATGAGGGAACAGATGAACATGACATAGCTGATGGTGAGAGGGCTGATGGGAGGCTCGGGCTGCAGAAAGAAAGAGAGAACAACATGCCCATTAACATTATACTTAACAAATAGTAAATTTTATTACTTAATAGGTGCTAAATATTAAAAGTTTTAAGACATGCAAGATGTTAAAACCCCGAGCGCTTTCAGCTATACCATTAGCCGTCTTCAGAGAGAACTGTTGCGAGTTGAAAAATTAGACGCTGGCCATATATTTCCCGGTTTCTACGGAAACTACCCTACTTCCTTCCTTCCCTCCCTATTTTTTGGTTTCATCTTCCTGATATATAATCAGCATCTATCTTTCAAGTCACGACAGTTCCCCCTGAAGATGGCTAATGGTATAGCTGAAAGCGCTAAGTGCATTACATAAGTTGTTGCAAAATTACATGTTGGCAAGGCCACAAACGTAGCACAAGAAGTAATATTTTCCGTGAGCCACCGACATGGGACAAACACGAAACTCAAATAAGGCCATCATTGATTGGAATTTTTTTTTCCAAGGAGAAAATTCGCCTTGCTTACAATATTTCAAATGAAAATCAAATTGCAAATTTTTATTGCTTGAGAGCCCACACTACTGATTGAAAAAGACCCGGATGTAAAATCTATGGGGGCGTTGTTTTCAAATATCTCGCTCAAATTTTAATAGTTTTACTTAATTTTTTTTCATAGGATAGTTGAAGACGATCTACAATCGGGCTAGTTTTAATTTTTTTCAATTTTGATTTTAGACTTTTCTTAAAAAAATAATTTAACTTTTGAAACCGGTTTGAACCGGTTCTGAAATTGAAACTTTCATAATATAAAAAATATATAACCGAAATCGAAAAAATAAGAACTAGTCCGGTTGTAGATCGTCTTCAGCTGTCCTATGCAGAAAAAAAGGTCACGTCAAAGTATTAAAACGATAATCTCTATAAATAAAAGGAATTCTGAGGATAATTAATTAATTGATTGAGGCACAGGGGAAAGCAAATCTTGGCAATGCGCCAACTCGGTCCAGAGGAAGCAAATCTTGGCAATGCGCCAACTCGGTCCAGAGGAAGCAAATCTTGGCAATGCGCCAACTCGGTCCAGAGGTATAAAAGCAAGATAGAAAAAAACGCGCAGGTCTGTGCATTCAAGTACAACCACCCATATGTATATGCTGAAAGTTTGTTCTGACGCTCACCCGACGCACGTGGAGTGCCGATGGTCCGGGGAGAGTCACCGGGGGATCCGTCGCCAGCTGAGAGAGAAGCGTAGAGTCACCGGGGGATCCGTCGCCAGCTGAGAGAGAAGCGTACCATACACATAAATTATTAAATAAACTTTCAAATTAAGCCCGGCGAAGCGGGCTGCGTATGCTAGTACGTTATAAAAATTAAAACGATATCGTACGCCCCCCATAGATTTGACATTATCATCCGGGTCTTTCTCATTCAGTAGTGTGGACTCTCAAGGTGCTATTACACGTGTCGTGCTGCAGGCGTCTCCATGTTATCCTATGGGACCAGGGGAGTCGCTTGGTAGCGCGCGATTCTCTTTTGTCGGAGCGTCTTTGACGCCTGGAACGAAGCGAGTCACCAGTAAGAGCCAATCAAATGCCTGGAAATCCAAATGACGGTAAAGACTCTTCTCGAACAGCCAATGAAATACTAAGAACACGAAAAAACGCAGGCGATTTTTGTCGCTTGCAATTTTTACGTGTAATAGCACTTTTAAGAGGCGCAAGGCTAACCTGGTGGGGAAAAAAAATCCAAGTATTAATGTATCCAATCGATGGTAGATTTATTGGAATTTCATGTTTGCCCCCAGGTCGGTGGCTGACGGAAAATATTCCACCTTGTGCTGCGTTTGTGGCCTTGCCAACAATGTGATGGAGAGACGTTCCAGACTGGGTGTGTGTTCTATTTGGTTTAGCCGGTAGAACATCAGTGCGCTCTTCTGATGACCCGGGTTCGTGTTCTGGCTGGGAAACTCTTTCACCAGGCATTTGTGCCTCTTAAGAACCTACACTATTGGCTGAAAAAAAACCCGGATAACAATGTTAAGTCTATGGGAACGTTATTTTCGAATATCTCGCTCAAATTTTAATAATTTGACGTGATCTTTTTTGCATAGGCTAGCTGTGGACGATCCAACAGCGGACTAGTTTATATTTTTTTTTCAATTTTAATTAAAAAAACAGTAAAACTTAAAAACTTAACTTTTAGAGCCGGTTTTCAAACTGAAACTATCCTAATATAAAATAAATCTGAAACCAAAATCGAAAAAGTAAAAACTAGCCCGGTCATCCTAAACTATCTTATGCAAAAAAAAAAAAAGACGTAAAAATATTGAAATTTGAGCGATATATTAGAAAATAACTACCCCATAGAGTTAACATTTACATCCGGGTCTTTTCTCGACTTCAGTGGTGCCTTAAGCAATTAAAAAGTTTAAAATCAAATTTTCATTTAAAGAAAAAAAAAAAAAACATTGAATGTGTTATGTTGATGCAATCTTACTTTAGCGTCTAGTTTTTCGCACTGCGTGTAATTGGTCCACTTTCCGTCGCTCCAGAAACCCTCTTCGTTGCAACGCCTGTACGCCACGGCTACTGGAAAAAAAAACATGTACATCAATTTCATTAACATTTTCATTGCACTTTGGCAAAAAAATACTTAATAAAATAAAAGTAAGGAAATATATAGAGAGATTATTACTGTGGGACGGATTGTCTACGGGAAAATCAATCACTCAGAGTCTTTTTGCAGGACTAACAACACAACATTTAATTAAAATAACACACACAATTTAAAAGAACAAAAGATTGCATGATCACAAAACGCGGCTCTCCCGCTCAGCGCAGAAAAATCAACTCCCCGCTTTTTACCTGTTACGTCACATGATGTTTTTATCTCTTCGATCGTTGCCAGTTATAAAATAAGAGTGTAAATTGAAACAATGAAAATAAATGAATACTTGATTACAGTCATTAGGTAAGTTACATAAAACAGAAAGAAATGAATAACATTAAAGTAACCACTGATATTTCCCACGTGTAGACTACAAAATTTAATTTTTATCGCCAAAATTAACCCTGTACTACATTAATTTCCTTTTAACAATAATCCGTATTTATTTCAACTTATTAAATTAAAATCCTATTATAGTCTAAGAGCCGACCGCACAAAACCCTAAGTAATCGAGCACAAGAAAAAATCCTTTATCATATGGAAGAGGAGTCATAGGGTAATCGAATGATCCTTGTCTGCCGGAAGTGAAGAAGTGGATAAGCCAAAAATGAATACCATGAGTGGTTGACTCGTAGATTTAGCATTGTGCTTTCCTGCTCACAGTTTTCCATGTTTTCATACTTTTGATTGTACGGCATGAAAAGATGGACGATAAAGCCAATCATCCTTTTAAAAATAGTTTTGTTTCGTGCAACCGATAATGTTTATGAAACAAGATAAAGTATAGTATCTATAACTCATTCTAAACTGCAATACTGCTAATCAATGTATTCAATGAATTTTATAACATTTTTTTAAATTGGTATGTCAAAGTACCATCGAAGCATAAAGGGTTAAGCAAACTATGGCTTCTACGTTCAATGAAGAGAACCAACTCTCCTTAAATTCTTTCCCGGGCACACCTAATTTTAAATTTAAACTTGCAAGCGTCACCAAGAATATTTTAATAAAATTTTGCTTTTACAATAAAAGCTTAAATTAAGGAGTTCTTAATTTCTAAAAGGAATTTTCTTGTAAGGAATTCGTAACTCCGTCATAAAAGGTCTCTAGTTTTTTTTTTCTTTTTTTTTAATATATATATATATATATGAACGTGATTTGGTTACTCTTGGGCTCGTCTAAACTTTTTCGTTTTTTAACTACAACTTTTACAAAAACGGTTTTGAAAATAAAAACCTCGTTAACTAATGTAAATATTCCAAAAAGAAAACGTTAAAATGAAGTTACATCATATTTTAATGAAAGTGGCGATTAGAAAAATGACGATTTCATCCAAGGAAATTAGATTATGCGAGTTGTTTTATTTTTATTTTAATCTTTATTAAATAAATAATTACGGTACTTATATATTAACGCCTCCGCAGCTACAAATTTGGAGGTTTTTAAGCGAAGCCAATCAACACCTAATTTTTTGGCGATAAATCATAAAATAAAACACTTTATTTAAAATCAAAGCATTTTCAAAATTCAAAACACTTTATTTAAAAACAAAGTAGTCATTCGGATTTCGGTGAAAAAATGGGTCGATTCGATATAGAGTTTAACATAGATTCAAAATAAAATTGGATCTTGTTCTGATATCGACAAATCCCAACTACGTATTTTCGTAGAACTAAACAAGTTGGAATTTGCGCGTGAAGCGTAGCAAATGAGGTGCGTTCGTACGATAACGAACTTTTAAAAACATCACTCTCCTATATCAATCTCATAAAATTGTAAATAGTTAATTACAATTCAAATGCGCACCAAACAATGTTCTCCCTATACCATTATGGAATGGAATACTTTTGTGTGGCCTTGTAAATCAATGACAAATGTTCTTTGTACCACAGATTATGCAAAATGTATATTATAATATGTACTTTATAGATACATATTATCATGTTCGAATGAGTTTAATACCTATAAAATGCATTCGAAACATTTTCCCCCGTTGACCATAATGTAAAGGAATACTTTTGATTGTCCTTGTAATTGAACTATGCATCCGATTATGATAAAATTTGAAATAACTCGACAAAATTATGTAATAATTATGTATTTTAAATTTCAAACGATTATAATGCATTTGAAACTTTTTCCTCATTGACTGTAATGTAATAGAATAATTTTGATTGTCCCTGTAATTGATCTGTGCATCCGATTCTCATAAAATTTGAAATGACTCGACAAAATTATCTGGTAATTATGTATTTTAAATTTCAAACGATTGGGTTGGGTAGTTTTTTTTGCGTTGTTATATGCGGACGGACTGAACGACAACTATAAGTGCTACGTATTTACTTAAATACGAACTCCCCTAAAAATAGCGTCAAAAATCTACAAACAACAAGGAAACAAGGAATACAAAAGATAACTGCGTGCGCATGCTAACAACGAAATCGCTGTTTATTTGGCGCATTACCGCCATTTCTGCTGCGGTGGCGTTAATAAGTAAATACCATAATTACTTCTTAATATAATTAAAGCATAGCACGGTAGTGCTATACAAGCGTCTAGAGATCACACTTTCTCAATTTGATCCCGCGGGGGATCGGCCACTGCGCATATCGTTCCCCGCATGACGTAGCGATTTTCGCGGATTTTTGCATACTGCTCATATATTTCCGTGCATGACGTATATTTTTGACAAATATGAGTTAGATGTATATTTTTTTACCATTTTCTATTATTTTAATTAGGAAATAATAATAAATTACAAAAGTTTAATTAATAATAATAGAACAAAACAATTTATATCGATTTATAAAAGGAAATACAAAGTAAATAAGCAATTTATAAATAACTAAACAACAATGACCCGGTTGCCATATGAAACATAAAATCGCCATTTTGTTGCACTCTATTGATTAAAAAATATATATGTACCTGTTATTTGATAACGAAGTTTTTGCCAAAGTGGCGTCAGAAAAAAAAAATCGCGCCAATGTGGTGCGTATATGACATCTGTGTCCTGATATATATATATATTATATATATATATATATATATATATATATTAAATAATGTTATGAATAATAAATTCCAATATCTTGATGTTATGTAATTTTTCTTTTACAATATTATTTCATATGTTTTTTTCATTTATCTTTAAGTGAAATTTAATTATACATCTGCTGAAGGGTTAAGCTGCTTAAAATGTTTAGAATTAGAAATTATTACAAAATTACGATATAAGTCAGTCTATTTTAAAAACAGTCTATAGAATGTCTAACGACATGTACATAAACTGTAAACCTGAAAAAGAAAGGTTTTTGATAGCCTTTCTTCATGAATAAGTAATTATTATATCAAAGATATTATTAAACAAGTAAGAAAAATCATGCGGTAAGCATAGATTATGAAGTACTCTCCAACACTTAATGAAATCTTTAACAAAACTTTGTTATTTAGGAAAATAATAGTGTATAGCCAAATATATGTATTCCAGTACATTAGAACAGCCGTGTATTTCATATGTCAGTTGATATAATGGGAAAATTTAGTTTAGCAAGAAAATACCCAGAAGCTTGAAATTTCTTTTTCAGCAATTCATACTATTAGATGGAAACATACTTGAACACTTTTGTTCAGCCCTGTAGTTTACATTGTACCTTTATTACACGTCATTATTAGACTAAAATTTATTGTAAACTAAAACACTTTTAAAACAACTGAAATCACATTCTCATAAATCGTCATTCATAGGCGACCATGTACCGAATTCTTTGCGTGGCCCTGTATATCCCTTTATCTATATTCTGCAAACATTTCTCAGTAAATTGAATGCAGCTCAGCTTAAAAATGCATGGCTTATTTAAGAACCATGTTTAAATAATTTACGCTCATATTCAGTAACGTTGGTGAGCTCTTTTGGGTAGCCGTGTACATCAACTATAACATTTATACACACCATATAATGTGCATATATTTAGTGAAATATAAACGCGAATATCGCAATTAAAATGCATTTCATCCCTCCATCAGCCATCATCGGACACATATACGGTACTTCGGAAAGAATATACTATTTGAAATCTTTTGTGTGGCCCTGTAAATGCTATGTACTTCATATTATGCAAGACAGTAGCGTATAATTTATATTAAGCTTCAGTAACATATATCAATTTTATTATACATGAAAAAGCTTAATATATTTAAAATATGTCACACACAGTTCCCCCTTTTACCATTATCTAATGGAATTCTTTTGTGTGGCCCTGTAAATGAATAATAGCTACATTTTCACCTTATATTTTATAGAATGCATATTTTAATATGTTTGACAGGGTATAACATCTTTAAAATTCCTTTGAAACGATTTTTCCCCATAGGCCGTATTGTAATGGGAAACTTTTGATTCGCCCTGTAGATAAACTAATCATGGTAGAAACTTCATTTTCAATAGGACTTGTGCTAGGGTAAACGTCAATAACGTCCTAAAATTTCATGGCAATCCGAGTATATTAACGATATATCCCCATATGCCGTAATGTAATGGGAAACTTTTGATTCTCTCTGTAGATAAACTAATCATGGTAGATACTTCATTTTCAATAGGGTTCGTACTAGGGTAAACCTCAATAACGTATAAAAATTTCATAGCAATCCGAATATATTTACGGGAGTTGGAGCGCGGACAGACGGACAGACGGCCAGACAAACCGAATGCATAAGCACTTCTCAACTTTGTTGGAAAGTGCTAAAAAAAGTACTTGGCATATAGAATTAGTGAAACTTCAATTTCCATTAGCATAGTTTGGTGATGCATATGATTTTTTTTTTTTTATCATTACAGAGTATAAACAATTACTGTTATAACTAATTAAGTGTTTAAATGTTATTATAATTATTTTCTTGCTATTAATACTGCTTTGTCTGAAATGTCAAATAATGGTGAGTAATTTGTTTGGATACCAACTTGGACATTTTTTCGCCAAGTACTGGCGAAAATGTACCACTAAACTATATTGATGGAAATTCAAATTTCATTAACTTTTTTGTAATAGGAATTGGAAGGAAAATCTTACAATTATCTATCAAAACAATTAACAGTTTTAAATAGAAAGAGACTAAAATAAAAAAAATAAATAAATATGTATGCATTTAAAATGAAGGAGAATCGCGCCATCGATGAAGGGATTACGTGCATAAATGTATAATAAATATATTTCTGTGTAATAATATAAATGTATTTCTTCATTAGAGAAATTCTTCACCAATGGAGCGATGATTAGAAACATGCGCGCGAGAATAAATTTATCTAGACACACGGCAGTGTGTCAGCCAAGTTCACAAAGTAAAAGGCGACACACCGGCCGTGGGTTATATTACCCGAACCATTTCGAACCACTTTTGACCCCTCAATAACTTAAATTCTATTTGACCTACACACTTGCAATTTTTTGTGTCGTGTAAGAGCATCTTCTAATTTCCGAATCTAAAATTTAAAAAAAAAAATCTTTTACCGATGACGAGAAATTGACGCCTGAAAACCACTGTTTTTACCACTGACTCACTCACTCACTCATAGAAATGTTTGACTACTTCCACGTGACTTAGGAAGTTGAAATTTGGTGTGAAGGTAGGTTATTGGATCTATAAATAAGAAAAAATCAGAAATCACCATTAATTAAACATTAATGGTTGGTTAGAGGATAAATTATTGGATTACAATGGAAGCTTAAGAGAATTTCACAAAATACCAGTAATAGTGCCAAGTTGGCGTCACTTTTGGCGAGTATCAGGGTTAATCTCTGAAACTACCGAACCGATTTCAAAAGTAATGGTACCAAAATGATGGTATTCGCCCCGGTTCAAACATAGACTATATATTATGTCTGTGCCACTAACCAAAAGAGGGTTCAGAAGCGAAAAACATTCTAAAAATGTGATTTTTGTTTTACTGAAGGGCCTAGAAGCACAAAATTTGGCATGTTAATTATTTATAAGATGTAAATGATCACTAATGACATTTGCTAAAAAAATATCAAATTTAAATGGGTGAAAATCCGCGAAGAGCGTTCTAAAAAAGTTCGAAATACCAATTTTAAAACAATCTCAGCAAACAACAAACCGATCTTAAAAGTAATGATATCAAAATGATGATGACAGTCTTTGCACCAACATAAGATATATCTTATGTCGATTACACTAACCCAAAGGAGGTAAAAGAGCATAAAAACATTCTAAAAATGCGATGTCTGTATATTAAGGGACTAGACTGGAAACATAAAGTTTGGCATTTTAGAGTTATTTCGCGAAATATCAGAAATAGTGCCAAGTTGGCGACACTTTTGGCAAGTATCGGGGCTAATCTCTGAAACCACCGAACCGATTTCAAAATTAATGATACCAAAATGATGGTATTCGCCCCGGTTCAAACATAGGCTATATTTTATGCGTATACAATTAACCAAAAGAGGGTGAAGAAGCAAAAAAATTCTAAAAATGCAACTTTTGTGTTACTGAAGGACCTAGAACTATAAGATTTGGCATGTTAATTATTTATAAGATATAAATGATCTCTAAGGGCATTTGATAAAAAATAAGGAATTTAAAAGGGGTGAAAATGTGCGAAAATGTGCGAAAAGCGTTCTAAAAATGTTCTAAATTGGGATTTTTAAGCAATTTCAGCAAACAACAAACGATCTTAAAAGTAATGATATCAAAATGATGGTGATAGTCCTTGCTCCAATATAGGCTATATCTTATGTCGATTCCACTAACCCAAAGGGGGTAAAATAGAAAACTAGTCGTTGGGGTCCACCGTAATACTTATCCATCATGGATATGTATATGAAAATAAAACATGTGAAAACTATTTATACAATGCATTGCAATTCATAAACAAAATTTAAATATTGTTAATATACATGGTAATGCTCTATTAAAGAACTGATGATTACCGATTTCGACAAATTATATAAAACGCCAAACTACTCAAGTAGTACCGAACTGCGTAAAAGAAACATCCTTATAACTCCAAAAATAATAACTCTATTAACTAAAAATTAACTGCGTCTTATGTCCAATTAAAATATACCTCTGAATTGAAATTTGAATCAAATACAGGGCCATGAAAAATCGAAGAATGTGGAAAACAGGATTAAAAATATCTTAGCAACTAATAATCCGATCGACTTCGTTCTATATGCAAAATGTGTGATATTTTATTGCCTTTTACGTCTATTCCTTAGAACAAAAAAATTCGAAAATTTTTATGTACCTTTCATCAGAACGAAATTTTCGAGAATCCGAAAAAAATAGTTCCGGATAATCGAGGTTGCTGATATTAAATAGGTTTCGTCCCATTCTTACATACTAACTACATACAAAATTTCAAGTCTCTATCTCAATTCGTTCGGGAGATAGAGCGTTTACAGACAGACAGACAGACGGACGGCAAAATTTTGTTTCTAAAAATATGTTTTTCGGAATCTCCACTATCTAAAACGTGTAAATCCGTCAAAATTTTTTTTTCGATTTTCAAAACGATTGCAAGACCTACCCTATACTAGGTATGATGGGTAAGTAAAAGCGTTCTAAAAATGCGATGTCTGTATGTTAAGGGCCTAAAAACATAAAATTTGGCATGTTCATTAATTATAAGATATAAATGATCACTAAGAACATTTGTTAACAAATACAAAATTTAAAAGGGGTAAAAATGCGCGAAAAGCGTTCTAAAAACTTTCTAAATAGCAATATTTAAGCAATCTTGGGTAGTTAGCGAACCGATTTAAAGAAAAAAAAAAGATGCCAAAATGATGGCGACAGTCCTTGCTCTAACAAAATTATTGGATAAATTACCAGATTACAATGGGAATCTATGGGAATTTGGCAAAATACCAGAAATAGAGCCATGTTAGTGTGACTTTTGGTGCGTAATTTTTGTCGTCAATATAGCGATATTTCGCCAAGTTGGCTACAAACATTTTTGGTCGACGAAATAATCAAGTAGTACCCAATCACGTAAAAGAAACATCCTTATTAGTGGAATTTAAAGGAACATAAGCAGTCCTAATGTTAAATTTTTTAATTTGACTGAAAAAAACAGTGAATAAATGCAGGAAAAAGCTGAAATTAATATTAAATAAAACTAATTTAACCTACTTATTTCAAAAAGGAAACAAATACCTACTTATTTGACAAAAAATAATGATATCCTATCAAAAACATGAATGTGAAAAAATGCCAAGTTCGTTAAAGGTTTCGCTCATAAAAGAAGTGATTTGACAAAAAATAATGATACCCTATCAAAAACATGAATGTGAAAGAATACCAAGTTCGTTAAAGGTTTCGCTAATAAAAGAAGTGAGATGTAACTGCAAACCAAGTTCTTTCGGAGCTCCTTAAATCATAACTCCTGTCATGCATAATATTATTCAATTGCTTAAAATGATTTGTTAAGTTACTTGTTATTCAATAGAGCGACTTGGCAAGTTTTCAGTTACCAACTTTAATCTTTAAGTCGGAGTACAATTTAATCTAGAATCTGATTAACAAAGATCTAGTCAATCGAGTGTTTGAATAAGTATATTGAAGTTAAGGTACTGATAAATTAAAAAAGGGATCAACTTTAATTTCTGATCAACTAAATAGAAAAAATTGAATAAGAGAAAACTTGCTAAGTCGCTCTATTGAATAACAAGTAACTTAACAAATCATTTTAAGCAATTGAATAATATTATGCATGACAGGAGTTATGATTTAAGGAGCTCCGAAAGAACTTGGTTTGCAGTTACATCTCACTTCTTTTATTAGCGAAACCTTTAACGAACTTGGTATTCTTTCACATTCATGTTTTTGATAGGATATCATTATTTTTTGTCAAATCACTTCTTTTATGAGCGAAACCTTTAACGAACTTGGCATTTTTTCACATTCATGTTTTTGATAGGATTACTATTTCTTCATCAGAGAAATACTACAATCACCATGCACGGAAATATATGTGCAGTATGCAAAAATCCGCGAAAATCGCTACGTCATGCGGGGAACGATATGCGCAGTGGCCGATCCCCCGCGGGATCAAATTGAGAAAGTGTGATCTCTAGACGCTTGTTAGTGCTATGCTTTATTTATTTCCAGTATGACTCCGTAATGTTATTTTAATACAGTATTTAACATTACGAGTTATTTACTAGATATTTTCCCACATTTTGTACGCGCTGCCACAAATTTTCTTCAAAGGATCTAATTGTTTAAAAAATAATTTCCTCAAACAAAAATATATATATATATACACACAGAGGTCAATGAACATATTTCCTGTAGTAATTAATCATTTTTATGTGATAAGTGTAATTTTTTTTTTTTACTTTTGTCTCTACAAAATAATAGAAAATAACTTAAAAATACATATGAGGACCCCAGAAGCCAAGGGGTATAAGTGACAAAATTGAAAAAAATGAGTTAAGTGCACAGGGTATCTGCAAATATGCTTTTTTCATTTCAGGTAAAGAAATATAGGTCATTTTCTGATTATTTGGGGAGTTATAGAGATAAATCACTTTTTTCGAAAAACAAACAATATTGATTAATTATACATTTAAAGAATATTGTACTTTTTTTTTTAACAGTTATTGAAATGAGAGTTCAAAGATTAGAATGCAGCAAGCAGATGTTTCCTATTTCAATTTAGTCAATTGTTATTGATGTTCCAATTTAACATCAATTATCTTTAAACTCAATTTACTCCAAATCGACATTTTGTCACTTGTACCCCTTGGCTTCTGAGGTCGTCATATGTAACTGGTATTCGAAAGCGAATATTTTGACACATTGGCATCAGAAAAAAATCGCACCAAACTCAGTGGGTATATGATATTTGCGTCGGAATTTCGTACTTATACCACATTTCTTAAAATTTCTTCGCCCGATAAGTTCGATGAAATTCAAAATAAATTTAGGTGAATAAAAGTTTTCAAAAATAATAGTACTTGAGAATAATAGTATTTCATCCTTTATATGTAATGAAACTGGTAAATCTGCAGAACTAGTACTTCAAACATAGCAATTTTGGCAGAGATGTCATATATGACCACATTTGCACGTGCTTTTTCCCCCGCCAAGTTGGCGAAAATTTTGTTTTTGAACATAAATTAAAAATTGAATGCAATAACAGCACATGATTTTTTATTGCAATCTATATTAATAAAATAACAAATCGCTCTGTCTGTGTGTGTGTGTGTGTGTGTGTGTGTGTCTGCGATAGTTGGCGAAAACTACGGTACGTACGAAGCTCAAAATTTTTCTGAGAGTAGCCCAATACCTCTCCTGATGCACCTGATGCTCAGAATTTCAAAATTCTATTTATTAACTGAGTGATTAATTAAATTCCAAACCTCACTCTCATAAAAAATCGCTTTTTTTTAGCTTTTTTCCTTTTTATTCTCTTATGGTTGGCTGGTTGCATAAAATTTTCGCAGAAATAATTTAAAAAACTGGGACTGACCTTTAAAATTCATAGACTGGCAAACTGTCAGTTTAAATGAGGATTTTTTTTTATTACAGCTGCTGTACGCCATGGAGGAAAAAAATAGGTGGTGGCGAAGTAAACGGAAAAAAAGGTTTGCAATATGAAACCATTTATCGCTGAAATTTTAATGTCTCAAAATAAAGCACGAGGAAGGAATTTTGTATTAATAAGACGGATTGGAAGAAATAAATTACAGCTGAAGCATATTTTATGAAGAAATATTATTTTTTTTAAATGGTTTTTTCTATTATATTATTTATTAAAATAAATATTTGCTTTTAAAATAATTGAAATTGGAAAATTTAAAATAATTAAATGTCAAAACAAAATAATTAAAATATTGAAAACATACGATTTGAAGTAAATAATTGTATTACTAAAAGTTTTCTCTCTTTTTTCAGAAATTTTTAATACTTTATAACGTAGATGAAAAATGTTTATGATTTAACAACATATTAATAATTCCATGTCAATTTATAAATTATAGTGATGAAAAGATTCTTTTAAAATCATGTATGAACACTTAAATAATAATATGAATCTAAAATCTAGATTTCAGAGTGCAGACGATTTTAAGGCATTAACGAAAGAATGTTGATTTTTCAAGCAAAGTCTTAAATGATGCTTCTATATTGATATTTCAAAGTCATATGATAAAAATAATCAAATAATTCTTGCCTATGATTGATCTAATTGTATCTTTCATGCATTCTGATCGTGTATTACAGGCAATAATGGCACAAAACGTTATTTTTTTAAACGAAATTTTAGTCATCTATTCAATAACAGTTTAAAAGGTAAAAAGCAAAGACAAAGAAATACTGGTTTTACCCTTTCCGGTACGGGCAAATTCTGCAATAAAATGAGAAATTATCGACTGACACCGGAATTCACAATCGAATTTTTTACATATTTTGAAATCCGTATTTAAGCTTTTATTGTAAAAGCAAAATTTTAGTAAAATATTACTGGTGCCATTTGCAAGTTTGGAATTAAAGTTAGGTATCCCAGACCGGTCACAGTGTGCCGGAAAGGGTTAAACCAGTTTGAATTGATCGGAGTTTCAAAGGACATGGTTTTGTTGGTGCTTATTTGGACTTAATGTAGCGGATTTTAGAGTTACATTTTTTGCGTCACCCCAAGACTTTATACTGCCATATTAATTTCTTTTTACTATATGGTTTTACGCATATTTTTGGCATTTCGAACATTAGAATGTATGAGTCATAAGCTGTGTTGCTGTAAAAAACATTACACAACACTTTTCTATGAGTTTATTTTTTTAATCATTGATTAAATTTAAATGTGTTCTATTCAATTTAAAATTGTAATATGGCTTTAATTTGTTTTTAAAACAAAAATAAAATAGCTGTTTGGCGTACAATTGTTTGTATCCGCAAACGATTCATTCACCATAATAAATTATCAAATAGCAAAGTAAATTATCTATCAGAAATAGCCATAAAAAGAATAGTAGCAAAACTTATTATAACCTTAATGATTAGACTAATTTAAACATAACCCGATCCCAACCAGAAAAAAAACAGACCACACTCCGATCCATGATACACAAAATTTCCGTGAGTATAAACCCGACCCTGACCTAAAAATTCTGTTTGGAAAAAACTGTGGATTTGATAACTCACCCGAACCAAATCTGAATCCCGCAAAAATGTTTAAGTGGAGCATAACCCGATTCAAACAAGGAAAAATAAGTTTCGTGGGTATGAAACCTGACCCGAACCCAAATATTTTCTTGAAAAAAAAACCCGAAATATGACTCGAACGAAATCTGAAACCGATAAAAATATTCCAGAGAACTATAACCCGATCCCAGCAAGACAAAGTACTTTCCAAGGTCGTAAACGAGACTCAAACCTAAAAAACTCCTTTTAAAAAATCCTGAACTTTGACCCAAACCACATCTAAATCTGACCAAAGTATTCGAAAGAACTATAACCGGATTCGAGTAACACAAAATAATTTCCGCGGACATGAACCCGATACGAACCTAAAACTCCCATTAAAAAAATACCTGAAATTTGAATCGAGCCAAATCTGAATCTGACAAAACTATTTCAAAGAAACGCAACCGGATCCAAACAAGACAAAATATTTCCATGGACATGAACACAATCCGTACCCAAAAAAATTCTCTGAAAATATCGCGAACTGAACGAAATCTGAACTTGGGAAAAATATTCCAGTGAAGCGTGTACTTATTCGAACAAGACAGAATTATTTCAGTGAACATGCAAGAAGACCCGAACCCAACAGTTATATTTGAAGAAAAAACCCGAAATCTGAATTGAACCAAATCTGGACCTGACAAATATATTCCAAAGAACTATAACCCAATCCAAGCAAGACGAAATAATTCCTATGGACATAAACCCAACTCGAACCTAAAAAATTCGATTTGAAAAAAACTGAAATTTTACCCAAACCACATCTAAATTCGACCAAAATATTCGAAAGAATCATAACTGGATTCGAGTATGACAAAATAATTTCCGTGGATATGAACGAGATCCGAACCTAAAAATTCTATTTGAAAAAATACCTGAAATTTGAATCGAACCAAATCAGAACCTGATAAAAAATATTCCAAAGAATCATAACCGGATCTGAATAAGACAAAAAATTTCCATTCGCATGTACCGAATCTGAACCTAAAAAATTTCTTTGAAAAAAATCACGAAATGTGAATTGAACAAAATCTGAATTTGAAAAAAATATTCCAGTGAAGCATGTTCTTATTCGAACAAGGCAGCATAATTTCCGTGAACACGCAAGAAAAACCGAACCCAAAAATTCAATTTGAAGAAAAAGCCGAAATCTGAATTGAAACAAATCTGTTCCCGACAAAAATATTCCAAAGAACCATAACTGTATCCGAGCAAGGCAAAATAATTTCCATGGACATGAATACGACCCGAACATTAAAACTCAATATATATATATATATATATATATATATATAAAAAAAAAAAAAAAAAAAAAAAACCTAAAATCTGAACCGAACGAAATCTGAACCCGACAAAAATGTTCTAATGAATCATAACCAGATCCGAACAAGACAAAATAATTTCCATGGACATGAAACCAATATATGGTTTGGTAACATTTAGGTTGCAATTACATTACGGTAAGTCTTTGATTATATTTAACTTCCCATTAGGTTACAGTTAGGTCACGGTTAAGTTAAAGTTAGGTTAAAATTAAATTGCATTTATGTTATGTTTAGAATAAGGATATGTTACAATAAAGTGAAGGCTAGGTTACACACTGTAAAACATTTGTTGTAAGGTTACTCCATAAAATTGGTGGCAGCTACGATTTACACTTCATTGAGTAATTTTTTACTTACATAATTGTTTAATAAAAACATGCATTACTGGTGTAACAATGCAATGTTACACCGATTATATCGGTTAAAATACTCCAAAAAACTGGAGGCAGCAAGGCTGCCACCAGTTTTATGGAGTAACGTTACACAAATGTTTTACAGTGCATTTATGTTATATTTAATTTACGGTAAGGTACTGTTAAGTCAAAGTTAGGTTACAGGCAGGTTATGGTTGCGGTACAAAAGTTTACGGGTACGAATTTATCCATAGAGTGAACATTACGCATGATTTGATTAAAAATAACACTTACTTTTGTTAAATGGCTCTGAAATTATAATACTACATACCAACATTTTAGCTACCAGCGAGTATCGATTTCATTCATGGTATCGTCGGATTTAAGAGTGATATAATTAGTTTGAAATTCAAAATATTTCACTTGGGATTTCTATGTGAAAAAAAATAATTAGTTACATGACTTAACAGTGATTTTTGATAAATATCAACACTTTAACACAAAAATCACGCAGTCGTTGGGTACATATTCCCTCCCGCGTTTCTCATCGCTCATTTTGAGTATTTTTAGAGCTTAACATTAGATGTTTTTTAAACCGATTTTTCACACAGTCAGTGGCCACGTATTTCAGACAATGCATTTCTGCATGTTTCGAGTTAATGATAAAATCATACAAATTTCAAGTTTGTTTAATATTGTTAATGCGGACCCGGGCAACGCCGGGCGGGTCAGCTAGTATGAAAATAAAATAATGTGAAAAAATTAAAAAGATTCTAGGATTTTAAAAAGAGAAATAAAAAGAAATAAATGATAATTTGATATAAATAATTATTGATATAGTATACAATAAAAAATATTTTCAAAAATTAAAATAAAAAATAACGGTAAATAAACATGAATTTAATAAAAAAGGAAACAATAAATAAACAGGTATAAATAACAAACTTAATAAGTAACAAAACAGTAAATATAATTTTCACAATAAATTATAAATGTTAATACTTATAGCCATATTGAACGCATGCAGTTGTATCATTTAATCAATACATTTCACTGATATTTTTAATTTTTCCAATTTTATTTCCCTAACAATTGTTATAAGCTTATTAAACGATCTCCTCCTTGGCACAGATATGCAGTGCCAAATTGGCGGGGGGAAAGTGCACGTGCAAATGTGGTGCGTATATGACATCTGTGCCGCAACTTTTTAAGGCTAAATCACAGAATTATCAACTACTTGGTGTAAGACTTTTCGGCACTGCAATAAATTCGCCAATTCTATCAACCTAAATATTCAAATCTAATGTAAACAAATATAAACAATAATGTTTACAAAATATATATTTTTTTCGATTTGTAGATTTTTTTTAAATCGTGCCTAAATTTGTAATTTTACAAATAATTAATCGTTGGATAAAATCAATTTTGAATCAATGGTACTACTTGGTTATCCCGTCGACCAAATACTATCGCCAAACTATAAGATTAAATGCCAATAATGGATGATCGTGAATGTCTCATTCAATGACATTAAATACATAAACGTATTTAAAGATGTAATCAAATGATTTTATTTCCACTTTTTATTAGTATTTTTATTAATATCTTACTCATTTATTTGTTCTTTTGTTATTAAAAAAATGCCAAAATGTATAATTTGGCTATAAGTTTAACGACTTATATAATTTGACAAAATTGGTTGACGGGATAACCAGGTAGTTCTGTAGTTGTATTAAATTCATTATTCCGATGATTTTAATTTGATAAAACACTACACGATTTAATTTTTAAAATATCGCAAAGAGTTTCTGTTGGAAAATAGCTGTTTTTTTTATACTTTAAGTTAATATTTTTATAAAGCTGTTTTTATTCACTATATCTATAAATTAATAAAATTTAAGCAGAATTGGAATATTCTTAATAGGTCACTTTTTGGCACAGATGTCTAATACTTACCCTGTTGGAGCAATTTTTTTCTCACGCCAATTTGGCGAAAATTTCGTTTTCAAATACCAATCACATATATATTTTTAAATTATTTTCTAATATTTAAAAAAGGAAATAGTGATAAAAAAATTGTTATAAAAAACGATCAACACCATTTAAAAAAAAGTAATAGAAAATAAACTATTTATTAGTAAATAAACAACGACAGCCAGGTTATCATGTGAGGCATATAATCTCCATTTTGTTCCAATCGCGCCAACGTGTTGCATATATGACATCTACCCCCAACTTTTCTACGCTGAATCCTGCCCGGAGCTCCGGTAACTGTTTGAAGTTCTGTCGAAGTTAAATTTCAATTTTGGGCAGAATTTCAATTCAAACATTAATTAATTTATCGAGAAACTTCTAAAAGAAGAAATATAGAAAATAAATAAATAAGACGTAATACACAAAATAAAAAAATAAATACATTTTATTGATACTATGTCTTGAGGTATTGTTGAAGGAATATTATATTGTCTAGAGGTGAAATTCTAGAACTATACTTCTACGCAACGTATCAATACTGATTGTTAAATATAAATATCAGTTACATGCAGAAAGAGACTTTTCTGATTCATAAGAAATTAATTCGCCGAAGAAAAAAATGACATCTATTTTTTGCGTAATTCCACCGTAAAAAGTGAAATTAATTTTAAGAATTAACAAGTTGGAAATTGCACGTGAAGCGTAGCAAATGAGGTGCGTTCGTACGATAATGAAATTTTAAAAATATTACTCTCATATATCAATCTCATAAAATTTTAAATAGTGAATTACAATTAAAACGCTCATCAAACAATGTGTTCTCCCTATACCATTATGTAATGGAATACTTTTGTGTGGCCTAGTAAATCAATAACAAATTTTCTTTGCACCACAAATTATGTAAAATGTATATTATAATATGTTATTTATTGTTGCATATAAATTTTATTAAGTTCGAATGAGTGTAACACCATTAAAATACATCTGAAACATTTTTCCCCATTGACCGTAATGTAACGGAATACTTTTGATTGTCCCTGTAATTGATCTATGCATCCGATTTTCATAAAATTTGAAATAACTCGACAAAATTATGTAAGAATTATGTATTTTAAATTTCAAACATATAAAATACATTTGAAACTTTTTCCCCCTTGACCGTAATGTAACGGAATACTTTTGATTGTCCCTGTAATTGATCTATACATCCGATTTTCATAAAATATGAAATAACTCGACAAAATTATATAATAATTATGTATTTTAAATTTCAAACGTATAAAATACATTTGAAACTTTTTCCCCATTGACCATAATGTAATTGAATACTTTTGATTGCCCCTGTAATTGATCTGTGCACCCGATTATCAAATATTTTGAAATAACTCGACAAAATTATGTAATAAATATACGTTTTAAATTTCAAACGTTTAAAATGCATTTGAAACTTTTTTCCCCATTGACCGTAATGTTACGGAATCCTTTTGATTCTCCCTGTATTTGATCTATCCATCCGATTTTCATAAAATTTGAAATGACTCGACAAAATTATGTAATAATTATGTATTTTAAATTTCAAACGATTCGGTTGGGTAGTTTTTGCGTTGTTATATGCGGACGGACAGACAGACAGACAGACGGACAGACAGACAGACAGACGGACAGACAGACAGACGGACAGACAGACAGACGGACGGACTGAGCGACAACAATAGGTGCTACGTATTTACATAATTACGAACGCACCTAAAAAGCGCACATTTATGACTTCATATTGGAAATGAAACAGATTTTGAAATATTTGGTATCAGGACAGGAAGTATGTACAGAATACAATTCAAGATGTAAAAAAAAATAATAACAATTTGGAAATGAGGCAAATGAACTGTAAAATAAATCTATGAAAATCCCAATGGAGGAATGAAAATCTACGCAGATACCGCGGAGATAGATAAATAGAGTTTTTAATTTGGGGTGGTTTTGGAGTCTAGGTATCATGATCGGTATAGATCTGGAAAAATAAATTAGAAATTTCTACGTAGGGGCGAATGTAATAGTTGGTATTTCATCAAATGAAATTTTATTCAAAAATCTAATTTAATTTTGAGGCCCTTTCATAGTTTTGCAGAATTGCTAAATTGTAACTAAAGTAAGTGCTTCAACACTCGCTCATCTTACTTTACATATGAAGCCAACAAGATGTTCAATCTTGAACTAGTTATACACTCAAAATTTTCATCAACATACTTTTTTAGCATAAAATGGAGCTATTATAACAATTTAATAAGAAACATGGTACTTACAATGTGAATATGCACTAGTTAATTTTTCTGCGTCAAAGAAAGAGAGAGAGAAATATGAGGCCCTCAGACGTTCTCTTGAGCGTACCTCTCCCCCCCCCCCCTCATAGTTCACTTCTAGCTATGGCCCTGGGTAAATTACATCAATAATTGTGATACGATACCGCATAAAGGAAGTCCTGATGATGGTACACTCAGTTAATTTTGAAATGAGTTCGTCTGAATGCAGGAGTTATTAAAAAACTTGAGATATTAAACAAAAACATAATTTGCAGAACAAATTAAAAAAACAAAATTTATTTCCTGCACTATTTAAGCCCAAGAAGGGACAGATATTAAGATATTTGATTTAGTTATTTCTAAATTTAGTATTAAATTTTTTTATCAAATAATTTAAATTGTGTGAACATTAAAAAAATAAAATTCAAACAATATGATACTTAAAACCCCTAAATCTTAGGTACCGTTCAAACGAAATCGAAATAAATCTGAGTCTTTTTTTCCAAACATAACTTGCAAATATTTGTTTTGCAGGTTTTATATAATGTTTATGATAGGTATAAATAAAAAGAATAGACACATCCAAAAAGCAAATGTTCAGAAAAAGTCTAAGATTTATTTCGATTTCGTTTGAACGGAACCCAAGATTTAGGGGTTTTAAGTATCATATTGTTTGAATTTCATTTTTATTTTTTTAATGTTTACATAATTTAAATTATTTGATACAAAAATTTAATACTAAATGCAAAGTTTCCCCCAGGTTTAAAAAAGGGCAGGGCGCTGTTCAGAAAAGGGCACTTTTTACATTCTTCAGGGTACTTTTTTAATTTTTAAGGGCACTTTTAAAGAGTTGAATCAAGAATCTAGCGGTTCAAAAAGTCGTGAATAAACAGAAATTTCATCAAAAAATTGAAAAAAAAGATTTAAAAAAAGTGTAAATTTGTTAAAAGATCGCGAAAAAACCGCAAATATTGTTAAAGATCGCGAAAAAACAACCAATTTTGTTAAAAGATCGCAAATAACGGCATATTTTGCTAAAAACGACAAATCTCGTGAAAAGATCGCGAAAAAACGTCAGATTTTATTAAAAGATCGCAAAAAGCAGCAGTTTTCGTTAGAAGATCGCTTAAAACGGCATATTTTGCTTTAAAATCGCGAAAAAAACGAACTTTTCACAGAATTTACCGTTTTATTGCGATTTTTGGACGAAATTTGCCTTTTTTTCTCAAATCTTTTGACGAAATCTGCCGTTTTATCGCGATTTTTGAAAGTTGCCATTTTTCGCGAATCGCTTGACAAAATTTTCCGTTTTATTGCGATTTTTGGAAGAAATTTGTCGTTTTCTACGATCTTTTGAGGAAATCTGTCTTTTTTAGGATTTTGTGACGAATTTAGCTATTTTTTCGCCAATCTTGCCGAAAATGAGTAGTTATGTTGCGATTTTTAACGATTTTTGACGAAAGTACCCGTTTCACGGGACGCGTAAGAGCTATTTTTTGCGAAATTTACGCGCATAGCGCGTTCAGATCATCGCTGAAGGGCTGCGTTTTTCCAAATGTGAGGCAAAAAGGGCGCTATTTATTTTTTTTTTTGAACGAGTGACAAGAGGGGCGCTAGTTTTTAAACCAAAGGGCAGGAGGGGCGGAGCGCCCCCCTGAACTCCTCTGGGGGAAACTGCAAAAAATAAATAAATTAAATATTTGTCCCTTCTTGGGCTTAAATCGTGCAGGAAATAAATTTTGTTTTTTTTTAATTTGTTCTGCCAATTATGTTTTTGTCTAATAAATGTATTTCATTTGGTTCAATTTTTAGCTCACAGGCTATCATAGCCTGAGAGCTTATGTGCCCGTCCGTTCTGTATGTATGTTCCTATGTACGTAACGCGATAACTCATGATAAAAATATCCGATCCACTTGAAATTTTGTATGTAGGTATATCCTGACAAGGCGCTTCCCTGATTAGTTTTTGGAGTTCATTCGATATGTATAAGAGGGGGAACGGGGGGCTCATGCCCCCCGTTAGTTGATATAGATGGGATTTTCATGCAGAATTAAGTTTTCAAAATTTAGATTAGGATCATTCTGATGAGGCGATTCCGTGACTGTTATTAGGTGTTCATTGATTAAGTATAAATAGGGGGAACAGGGGTTCTAATGCCCCCCCCCCCGTTAGTTGATATAAATGGGATTTTAATGCAGAATTAAGTTTTCATTCAAAATTTAGATTAGGATCATTCTGATGAGGCGATTCCGTGACTGTTATTAGGTGTTCATTGAATAAGTATAAATAGGGGGAACAGGGGTTCTAATGCCCCCCCCCCCGTTAGTTGATATAAATGGGATTTTCATGCAGAATTAATTTTCGTTCAAAATTTAGATTAGGATCATTCTGATGAGGCGATTCCGTGACTGTTATTAGGTGTTCATTGAATAAGTATAAATAAGGGGAACAGGGGTTCTAATGTCCCCCCCCCCTTAATTTATACAAATGGGTTTTTCAAGCAGAATTTTCAGATTTCGTTCAAATCTCTGAATAGTTTTGGAAGTTTAATGGTTAAGTATAAAAGAGGGGGATAACTCTTTTTAAATTATATAAATGCTAAATGGGTTTTTATTAAGAATTATCTAATTTGCTCTGAATTTTGGATATAGATTTTTTATATGATAAAGCATGTCTTTGATAGTATAGGAGGTTCAATGATTAAGTATAAAAAAAGAGAAAAGGGGAGAGCTGTTTCCCCTTCTTAATTTTTTTTTTCGAACGGAATTAACCCTTGAAAATATAAAGCTTTAATGTGCAATTAGTATCTGTAGCCTGTGAGCTCAATGCCTTCAGTTTAACTGGGCAGTATTCTTTTTTATTAACTTTCGATTTGAATAACACTTTATATAAAGAATTTAACGATTAATTTTATTTGTTTATAATTCTTTTGTTGCCACTTAAGAAAAAAATCATAATATAATTCTTTTAAAATCCGTAAGTATCGTTTGCGTAAATGATTTTACATATTAAAATTAATTACTTATAGTCCGGGAGCCGACCGTCGATTTTCCTATGTATCGAGTACAAGGACCGAACATACATCAAAATGTATGTTTCAATGTGCACATTAAGAATATCGCTGGCTGCCAGGTCCTATCCTGCCGAAACCCAAGGCAGCCACACTTTTATGACGTCAATTTTGAATGTCTACCTATGTATCGAGTACAAGGACCAGACATACATCAAAATGTAGGTCTCAATGTGCACATTAAGAATATCACTGGCTGACACATACATCAAAATGTAGATTTCAATGTGCACATTAAGAATATCCCTCGCTGCCAGGTCCTATCCTGCCGGAGCCCGGTGGCAGCCGCACTTTTATGACGTCAATTTTGAGTGTTTACCTATGTATCGAGTACAAGGACCGAACATACGTCAAAATGAAGGTCTCAATGTGCACATTAAGAATATCACTGGCTGCTAGGTCCAACTATATAGGAACCCGGTGGCAGCCGTACATTTATGACGTCAATGTTGAGTGTTTACCTATGTATCGAGTACAAGGACCGGACATATATCAAAATGTAGGTCTCAATGTGCACATTAATGTCAGGTCCTATCCTGCCGGAACTCGGTGGCAGCCGCTCTTATATGACGTCAATTTTGTGTGTTTGCCTATGTATCGAGTACAAGGACCGGACATACATCAAAATGTAGTTCTCAATGTGCACATTAAAAATATCACTGGGTGTTAGGTCCTATCGTGCCGGAACTCGGTGGCAGCCGCTCTTATATAACGTCAATTTTGTGTGTTTGCCTATGTATCGAGTGTGCATTAAGTGCCTATGCATTAAGTGCACATGTCCGGTCCTTGTACTCGATACATAGACAAACACTCAGAATTGACGTCATAAATGTGCGGCTGCCACCGGGTTCCTACATGGTTGGATCTGGCAGCCAGTGATATTCTTAATGCGCACATTGAGAGCTACATTTTGATGTATGACCGGTTCTTGTACTCGATACATAGGCAAACACTCAAAATCGACGTCATAAAAGTGCGGCTGCCACCGGGTTCCGGCAGGATAGGACCTGGCAGCCAGTGATATTCTTAATGTGCACATTGAAACTTACATTTTGATGTATGTCCGGTCCTTGTACTCGATACATAGGTAAACACTCAACATTGACGTCATAAATGTACGGCTGCCACCGGGTTCCTATATAGTTGGACCTGGCAGCCAGTGATATTCTTAATGTGCACATTGAAATCTACATTTTGATGTATGTGTCAGTCAGTGGCATTCTTAATGTGCACATTGAAACCTACATTTTGATGTATGTCCGGTCCTTGTACTCGATACATAGGAAAATCGACGGTCGGCTCCCGGACTATTATTTGAATTCTTAACACCGAAAAAATACTTTTATGTTTGAATATAAATAATTGAATTTCAAAAATTTTGATTCATTAAAAATGTACTATAATTTTCATAAAAAAAAGATGTTTTAAAAATTATCAAACTATTTTATGTTCATTTTTCACGTGGCAATATTTCAATTTTAGTATTCAAAGATTTTTGAGATAATTTGGCGGAGTAATGAAAAAATATTTTATTTATTTAATTAATCATGGTTCTATCTATATAATTTCGGTACTTCTAGGTTATCCCGTCGACCAAAAAATTATCGCCAAACTATAAGATTAAATGCCAATAATGGATGATCGTGAATGTCACATTCAATGACATTAAATGCGATTCACGTGTTTAAAATGTCATTAAGTGATGTTTATTTCGACTTTTTATTAGGGATGGGACGAATAGTGATTTGGCCGAATAGCCGAATACCGAATATTCGGCCAAATTTTAGGCCGAATACCGAATATTCGGCCGGCCGAATAGTAAAATTTTTTTTCCAATAAAGAAAATAAATTTTGATTATATATAATTTAAAAAATAGGAGCTCATTAATAATTATTACTCTTAAATGTGCTTTTAAATGTATTTTTAAATTTGAAAAACTTTTTTTAACACAAAAAAATTATGAAATTGCATTATATTCTTTTATCTTAATGTACATCAAATTGATTTTCAGTAAGTCAAGATGGGAAATATTTCCATTAAAATATGAAGAATGTACTTCACTTTTACTATCAATTGATACTTCTCGTATCCAAAATCAATAATATTCTTAATCTCTCTCTCTCTCTCAGAACTCACAAGGACATATTTTCTGAAATAACGTTTAATGAAGTAAATTTGATCATATAGAGTTTGTGTCCCTAGTGATAAGCAAATTTGTAAGAATGAGACTGTTCTGAAATCAGAGGCCAAGCATTAAATTACAAATTATGTTAAAGCAAAAGATTATGCTTAAAGTAGAATGCATATGTTAACAAAATCTTTGACATTTGAATTGGCACATACAATATTCAACTTCAATATTCCACTTATTCAACAAGCATTAAAAGGATAAACAGAAATTGATAACAACATGAAGGAAGGAAGATTAAATTAAAAATGTACACAATAATGTTACATATTTAAGTCAGTAATTATGCAAATAATTATTTAAAAGTGAAAACTGTAGAATGAAAAAATTATTTTGTTGAGTATTTAGAATTTATACTAAAATCTCTATAAATAAAAGGAATTCCGAGGATAATTAATTAATTAATTAATTGAGGCACAGGGGAAAGCAAATCTTGGCAATGCGCCAACTCGGTCCAGAGGAAGCAAATCTTGGCAATGCGCCAACTCGGTCCAGAGGTATAAAAGCAAGATAGAAAAAAACGCGCAGGTCTGTGCATTCAAGTACAACCACCCATATGTATATGCTGAAAGTTTGTTCTGACGCTCACCCGACGCACGTGGAGTGCCGATGGTCCGGGAAGCGTACCATACACATAAATTATTAAATAAACCTTCAAATTAAGCCCGGCGAAGCGGGCTGGGTATGCTAGTATTTATAAAACCATCTTCATAAAGCAAGTTGTGTCATCTAATGTGTATTGAGTTTGACACCAGTTCTGCTTTCAGATGTACCGTTGTAGTTGGAATGGTGATATATTATATTTAATTTTGAATATGAATCTCCATTAACACACCTAGTGAATAATTTTTTTCATTTCTTACTTTATAGAAAATAAGTTATGAATTTCATAAGAGCCTTTTTTATATGTGCATGGAATTTGCAGACATTAAAAAATATTAGAGCGTTTTAGAATAAGGCAATATTTTTATATTTTGAATTGTAATATATCATTCTCTAATGACATTTCCCGTACAATTAAATCTCCAACTTGGGCAGCATTTTCTAGAATATCACTAACTTTTATAGGAAATACAGAAAGGCTGTATATTTTTTAGTATCTGAATAACTCTATATTTTGCAAGTAAGAGTGAGAATGAGTTCATAAATGAAGTAGCCAATTTGGATTAGAGGAAAAAAATTGCAAGAATGAAATTCTTTAAATCCGAAATTTATTTGGCAAGATATCTTTCACTATTCGGTGAGATTTTAGCAATATTCGGCAAGATTTCTCTAAATATTCGGCTACAGGTATTCGGCCGAAGTATTCGGTCAATAAGTCTTCAATATTCGGCCAACCGAATATTCGGCAAAAGGGCCGAATAGGCCGAATACCGAATAGTGGCCGAATATTCGTCCCATCCCTACTTTTTATTAATATTTTTATTAATATATTCTACTAATTATTTGTTTTTTCGTTATTTAAAATAAAAATTATGTCAACATGTATAATTTGGCTATTAGTTTGGCGATTTGTGTAATTTGGCGAAACTGGTCGACGGGATAACCTAGAAGTACCATAATTACTAACTCCATGATTTATTTTTTCTTCTAAAAATACGAGTGTTTAATTTTTTATTTTCAAAAATTCGTCCGTAATAGAAAAACATGTAAAAGTAATTAATTATAATAATAATATTTTAAGGTTATTCTGTAAGAAAAAAGATATTGTGCAAACCTACAGATCATAATTTATTCTTATATTTGTTTAAATTCAAGTCAAAATACTGTTTTTTTTTTTGTTTTTTTTTTTTCACAAAGTGTACGACAAATTGTTATTTGTGTAGCCTAGTAGAGCTTATTTTGCTCATAAGATGTCACTTTAACAATGAAAATAAAAAAAGAGCTTTAGAAAAAAGAACTTTAGAACACTTTAGAAATGTAAATAAAAAAATTTCAAATACAATGAACGTGAAAAACTGGAATAAATAATGACTGAATTCAAATTAAATATATAACGCGCTCTTTATACAGTAGAACCTCGATTATAGGGAGAGGAGTCACTTTGCGTCACTTATCCTTTGTGGACAATTCTATTCCACGTAAGGGAAAAGGAAGGAAGAACCCGTTTGCCATTCTCTTTCTACCCCTACTAGGATTATCTTTTAGGTATTGTAACTTTTGGCAGCTGGTAGAATTCCTGTTTGTTCTCTTTTTCTGCTGTTACATTTCCGATCAAAATTGTCTTGAGTGCTATCATATAGAGTATCATATAGAGCTTATGCATTGTCTTCCTTATTTTTTTATACTCAAGTTTTCTTTTCTATCATGGCTTCCATTAAGAGAAAAAGAATCGTATTAACCATACAGTAAAAATTTGATATTGTTATGCGATTAGAATCGGGAGAAGCTGTGACAAAACTTGCAAAGGAGTTTCACGTTGGCATGTCAACTGTCAGTGCGGTGCAAAGGAATTCGGAAAAAAAATAACAAAAGTTTTAAGAAGTTAGTAAAAGTAAAAAGCTTTTGTTTCAGAAAAAAAATTTTCATTTATAATTTTAATTTAGTATTTTACAGTTAAATAAGTCATAATAACAGCTCAGTGGCAATACTATATATTAAACTAGATGATTATTGATGAATTCTCGATTACCCGAAATAGGGTCGGTCCCAATCACTTCGAACAATCGAGGTTCTACTGGTTCGACAGTATCTATCTATTTTATTCGACAGTACTGGATTTTCGACATTGTCCGTGTCTTAACTAAACACGTGAATCGTATATTGACGATCATCCGTAATTGGAACTTAATGTTACAAGGTGGAACCCGTCGAATTTCGACGAAAGTGAATGTTTAAGAAGGAACTGTTTCACTGATTTATGGTAAACCTACAAAATTAACTACAGTAAAAAATTCATGTTACAATGGTCAGTCTAACTCTGAAACAAATGTTATTTAAAGCTAAAATTAAGAGAAAACAAGTTGGAAATTGCACGTGAACGTAGCAAATGAGGTGCGTTCGTACGATAACGAAGTTTTAAATATATTCAGTACTTAGGATACAGTATAGTAGTCGAAATCTTTGTGTTTCTGTAAATATGCAGAAAGTAATTTTTATTACACCTTAGAAACGTATATCTTATTCATAAAATGCGAAATAGTTGAATATAATTAAAACACGCCCCAAACAATGTTTCCCCGTATAGCATTATGTAGTGGAATACTTTTATGTGGCTCTGTAATTTAATAATAAAAATTCTTTGCATCACAGATTGTACAGAATGCATATTTTAGTATATATTTCATAGATTCATGCCAATTCTATTATGTTCGAATGAGTGTAACATCATAAAAATGCATTTGAATCTTTTTTCCCATTGACCGTAATGTAATGGAATACCTTTGATCGTCCCTGTAAATGATATAAGCATCCAACTTTCATAACATTTGAAATGACTCGATAAAATTAGGTAATAATTATATGTTTTAAATTTCAGACGATTAAAATGCATTTGACATTTTTTTCTCCATTGACCGTAATGTAACGGAATCCTTTTGATTGTCCCTGTAATTGATCTATGCATCCGATTTTCATAACATATGAAATGACTCGACAAAATTATGCAATAATTATATGTTTTAAATTTCAAACGATTAAAATGCATTTGAAAACTTTTTCCCCATTGACCGTAATGTAACGGAATCCTTTTGATTGTCCCTGTAATTGATCTATCCATCCGATTTTCATAAAATTTGAAATGACTCGACAAAATTATGTTATAATTATGTATTTTAAATTTCAAACGATTCGGTTGGGTAGTTTTCGCGTTGTTATATGCGGACGGACAGACAGACAGACAGACGGACAGACAGACAGACAGACGGACAGACAGACAGACGGACAGACAGACAGACGGACGGACTGAGCGACAACAATAGGTGCTACGTATTTACATAATTACGAACGCACCTAAAAAGAAACACTATTTTTCTAAAAAAAAACTCAGTTGTCCAAATTATTAAAATTAAACTTTAATCACATTTGTAAAAATATTATAATAAAGCAAAATATAGTAAAGATCAGTTATTGAGATTATGTTATCAATTGAGTCTCTTATGTTTGATATAAGTGTGTATGAAAAAAAAAAGAAAAAAAATCAATTGACACAATCTTAAAATTTCACGTAAAATCTAAACCCGTCATAATTTTCATCTTCTCAAAATTTGCATACGCTCATATCAATTTTAAGAGAAAATGGCGCATTTGTGTCCATAATTGCAAAATTTGTACTAAAAACTATAAAAAAAATAATATGTCAAGAATAAATTGAGATACAGCTTTCAAATAAATTGCATTTAAAAATACATATTTTTTTTCTATATGATGGTATAAAAATTAAAAATGTACGATGTTTAGAAGTATAAAATTGCAGTACCGAAAATTGGAAAACAGAATTGCATGTGAAAGTGTTGCCATTCGCAAAATGACGTATGCGTTACGCACAGATAACGTTTGGCCTTTATAATATAGATAGTTTGGCCTTTATAATATAGATAGTTTGGCGATAATATTTTGGTCGACGGGATATCCTACTAGTACCATAAATTTCAATGGACTCTCTTCTGAATAACTTTAAATGAAAATTAGATGCGTAAATCAATCTACTCTCGTAAAAATGTTTGTTAATGTTTGTTAAATAAAAGCATGAAAAGAGAAACAAACATATTTTATGTAGTGTTATAGTAATGCATTTTATAGAGTTTCAAAAAATTTCATCTTCAACAGCAACATCAAAATTCATTGACTAACTGGTTAAAATATCTGTAAAATTCTGATTTTTTTTTTTTTTTTTTTTTTTAATGTTTTTATGTTTTTTTTTTTCTCTTTCTCTCCCTCTCTCTTAACCCTTTATCTACCGAATTTTTTATCAAGAAATTGATTCACCTCAATAACTATTTTCTTTAATATCCGAAGGTATCTCGGAATTTTTACATAATACTAGTGTGGAATTTAGATATGTTTTTTTTTTTTTTTTTTTTTTTTTTTTTTTAACTGATTAAATATATCGGTAATTATAATTTTTTTTGTGAAATATTTACAAAAATTATCAGATTACTCTTTTGAAAATATTACAATTCTTGAAAAAGGAATGAGTGTAAATGCACCGTGATCCTCTCTACAAATGGAAACAATTTTGCAGTTGAATATGTTTCATATAATTTTATTTAAAGAAAGAAAAGAAATATCTATAAAAATGAATAATAAAACTACTTCGAGAAGAGTGTTTTGTGTGAAAAGAATAAAAAACTTTTATTAATAGACAGAATAAATAAGTTTTATATAAACTTTTCTTCAATGGTACTTTAAAGTACCGTCGGTGCATAAAGGGTTAATGTATTCCATTTGATGTTATTAATCATTCATCACTTCCTAAATAAAATCTTTTGAAATTAAGATCTTCCCCAACAGATGGCTCTGTTGTAACACTGAAAAGTTTGCTTTTTGGACATCACGGAATCGATCTATGGAATAAATATTGGGTTGGGGAAAAAGTAATTTCGTTTTTTGCCAATAGATAGTTTTAAAGTCGTATATCTCGAGTACTACTTACTCAATTAAGCCATACTATACAGCATTTGAAAGGTAACAGTCTCTAGCACATTTTAAATGTAAAGTTGTCATCATCTGTTTAATCAGTCAAAAGTTATTACGTTTTAAAAAGAGAGATTCCAGAAGATCATTTTTGTCACATTTTAGTTTTTTATTTCTAAAAAGAGAAAAATGCGGCTCAGGTTCATCGAAAATTGGGTGGCGTTTATGGTGATCGATGCTTAAGTAAACGCCAAAGTCAGAATTTGGTTGGCTCATTTTCGTTCCGAAAATTTCGATGTTAAAAATGAACATTTTCTGGCCAGCCTATCGTTGAAAAATTCGATGCAATTTAAAAAAAAAAAAATCGAAGTAGACTGACGTAATTTTTCCTGCGACATTGCTACGGAACTACACATCGACCATAAAACACTTTTGAACCATTTACAAAAAATTTAATACCAAAAGAAACTCGATACTTGGGTTCCCCATGAGTTTGCAGTGAAAAAGTTTAATGGTCAGAGTTTCCATTGGAAATTGCTACTGATAAGGAACAAAATCAAGCCATTTTTGAAACAAATGATTATGAGCGATGAAAAGTGAATCACGTACGACAACAATGTGCGAAAAAGATCGTGGTCGAAGCTTCACAAACGATGGTAAAGCCCGGATTGACGACAAGGAAGGTGATGCTGATTGTTTCGTGCGAATGAAAAGGAATTGTCCATCATGAGCTGCTCTAACCTGGCAAAACCATTAATTCAACTACTACTGTGAACAAATAATGCAATTGAAGCAGGTGATTTAAAAAACCTGTCCGAAATTGATCAATAGGAAAAGCGTTGTCTTCCATCACGACATCGCTAAACGACACACATGTTTAGTCTCTCGGCAAAAACTGAGAGAGCTTGGTTGGGAGGTTTTGATGCACCCACCGTATAGTCTGGACCTAGATCCAACCAATTATCATTTGTTCCACCCTCTGCGGAACTCTTAATGGTGTTAAGCTAGCTTCAAAAAAGGCTTGTGAAAATCACCTTGTTCAGTTTTTTGCCTAGAACTCGCAGAAATTCTACAGTGACGGAATTATGGTTTTACCAGAAAAAGGACAAAAGGTCATCGAACAAAACACCATATATATTACTAATCAGCTTTTTTAATTTATATAAATAAATTCAGTTTGAAAAATACGAAAAAAAGCGAAATTACTTTTTCCCCAACCCAATATTTCTCTTAGAACTAACATCATTTCACCGCGAAAGAAATAAAGTTCACTGTGAAAAAAACTCAAAAAACTATATGCATTCCACACCTTCAAACTTATTGTCGAAACGTCAGTCAAGGCTTACTTTGGAGACACGAAATTTTTTTGTTTCTGTCTGTCTGTCAGTATGTCTGTTCCGCGATAACTGACGTAAAAAGCATTCGATTAATTTGAAATTAAGTGGGTATGTTAGTGAGGCACTGGGATTAAGCTGTATAGTTTTTTGTTAGATTTGATTCATTTGTTCGGAAAATATAGAATATTTTATTTTCCGCAATAATGCTTTTCTATGGCAAATCCAATGATTTTCAATTTATTTTTTTTTTTTTCTTGAGAGAAAATGACGCATTTGATTAATGGAATTCAATGAAAAATAGATACTGAAATTTATCGATTAATTTATTCGTATTGTTTTGAAATTTTGTGTACGCATTTGTCAATTTTTTTAAATTATTACAGTACATTTTGGTGATTTTTCTATAAATGTGCTCCAATAATATAGACTAATTTGTTTTAGAGATTTACTTATTTCAAATGTATTTATTTCATTTTCTTTATTTTCCAATATTGGTTGCTAAGCAACCATTCATCCTAATTCTTATCCATAATTTGAAAGCTTGTACGAAAATTTAAGTGAAGTCATCATCAAAACTGATGAATTAATTAATGTATTTGTATCTTTGCGTATAAATACAACATAGCCCACAAAAGAACATAGGTTATGTTTTATTAATTTTATTCAAATATTTTCCTTAATAATTCAAAATTTCATTCTTTTTCATACACAATCAATAGAGACTTTTTAGATACAATTTAACCAATTTCCTTTATCGTTGCCAAAAAAATTAAAATATGGAATAATTATTTTTCAACGGCAATAAGTTTCAATTGAGCAATTTCCATTCGAGAAATTAAACTAAGAAAAAATAAATAAATATGACGTCAGAATTAAAATAAAAATAGATATAGTACTTTTTGTTAAATAACTCCATAATTAATAACTTTGTTAAATAATCCTATTTTTTTATTAACTCCATGTTTCGTTAATAAGAATTTTTCTGACAAAAATGGGGACACAATTAGAAGTAAAAGAAATAAAGAATTATATTTTTAACAAACAATTCACTTGGTAAAATATGACGTCATAATTGAAATAAAACAGGTATTTTATAGTAGTTGTTAAAAATACAAGAAACATGGATATCAATAACTCATGAATAATGACGTCATTGCCGAAACTTCAGTGAAGGCTTACTTTGGTGACTCGAAATTTATTGTTCATGAAATTATTCGAAATTTATTGTTTATTCCGTCTGTCAGTCTGTTCTTCTGTCTGTCTGTTCCGCGATAACTGCTGAAAAATGCAATCAAACTTTTGTTTTCGGAAAAAAAAAATTGTAAAACTCTGGATTACTAATTTTACACTTTAAAAAGTTCCTTATACATCAGATTTAGGTGTTTGTGGTTGGCAGGCATCTAGAAGTATGAGGTTAATCAAAAATGATTGTCCAAACTGTTACTTATCCTTATAAATCAAAATGTATAAAGAAACGCAAGATATATGATAACCATTAGCACAATTAATAGAAAGTTGAAAATTTAAAATTAAGGAGACTACGGTGGGTTCAGGGGGGGCGGAGCCCCAATTAAGAGATCTATGTTACAATAAAAAAAAAACATAATAATAGATCATGAAAATTTCAGAATTTCCTAACATAACTAAAATTTTAATTTAACGGATTTGATGGCTGAAAACTTCTTATTCTCATTTTATTCTTATAAATAAATACGTAATTTGAAAATTTTAAATTACAGTTTCCAGAAAGTTGAATTTTGCCCTAAGTGTATTTTTTAAAAAAATGATGTGCAAAGCTGACGTTGAGGCTCCTGATCTGCAGATTTACTAGTATATTTTTTCAACAATAGCTATTCCCATTGCATAAGACCACACGTATCAAATTTTGCTATACACATAAACTTTATGTAATTTGTGCAATTATGGGCGTGTTCAGCGGAACTTACCAAAGTAACCAATGTTACCGATCGATTGTAGGGCAGTACGAGTGCGAATTGTGGCACCAATGAAAACTATCCTGTTGAATTGTAGCTGACGTCACACTTAGCCTTGATTTTTATTTCGCACTTGTCTACAATCGGTAAGTGACCGGTAAGTTGTGCTGAACACGCCCTTTGTATCATAAGTTTATGGGACCGTTCAAGTATTACGTAAGCATATTTTTAGTCATTTTGTACCCCCTCCCCCCCCCTTGTAAGAAAATATAAGCAAATGCTAGACCCCCCCCCCTTTGCTTACGTAAGATTTTACGACAGTTTATAAATCAATACTTCTTGACTTATAAAAAGTTACCAATCAATTACATTATTAATCCTACAAATTTATATAGGCATATAGGGATTGTGATATCAAAATATATAAAATGGTTTTGATATATTGTCAATGTTAGTATCCATAATTAAATCCGACTAAATTCACTATGCAACTAAAAACAATACTCTTTCACTAAAAATTCACTATGTAAATTCACTATGCAACTGAACTAAAACAATAAATATCTGTGCTGTGTATCCGAAACAAGAAAAACCCCAAGTAGGTTTTTTGCTTTCTAAAGTTCCAAAACCTGTAAAGAAAGAAATTCGACAATAGGAGCGAAAAGACAAAAATTTCCAGAAATTCTGCAAAAATTCCTGGAATTCCATGACCGATTGAACGGGCGAAAAAATAATACCAGACTTACTTAAAATAAAGTCAACTGACCAGTTACCCTGGCAACAGAACTCAGCCACACCGGTTCCTGTGTTTTTCTAGTCTTGCAATGTACTTGACTTGGCACACAACTTAACAGACAACAAAGAAGACAAAGGGCGAGTAGGTGATGCGGGTCACCGACTGCCGATGGATAAGCAAAAGATAAAATCGAAATTAAACGGCGAATTTCGAACGGACTATAGAACGCTCTTTACCCATCATACTTTGTTTGCTTGTTGAATTTGAACTGCAATTGCTTCATTGTTTAATGCTTACGTAAGAATTGTCGTGACCCCCCTCCCCCTTGTCAGAAAAAATAAGCAGACTCTGGATTCCCCCCTCCCCCTTTAGTGCTTACGTAATACTTGAACGGTCCCTATGTAAGGGTTCGATATATATATATATATATTCAATTGTTAGAAAAAGTTACTTTTACATAAAAACATTAACCAATATACTACCATATTTAACGCTGAATGAAAGACTCAAGAAATTTCATCACCATAAAAATACGGAGAATTACCCCTTCTCGACGGGAACCTTTTACGAAATTTTTTATATTTTGTAACCGGTTTTTAAAAACAGACATTTGTGTCTTTTCAAATCGAGAAAATGCTCCGATTAAATATGACAAATTTTACGGTGAAATTTTACTGGTGGAGATAATCAAGGATTCTTAAGCCTTTTTGCGGCACGTATACGTGTCGCTCGTCCCCAAGGGGTTAAGCACTTTTTTCCCCGTAAAGCGTTAAAGTGGTGGTGAGAAACAACATAACTCTTCCAGATAAAATGCGAAGATGAAGGGGCTTCGTTACATTTATAACTTCCTGTCAAGAAAAACATATTCGTGATAAGAATATGAACTGTTTCCTCTAAGCTTAAAAATAAGTGACTTATCTTCGTGAACGCCTTTTCCGGATACCGCCCTACGAAGAGAAGTATACATTTTTAGCTCACAGATGATCAAAACGTGAGAATGTAACTTTATGTAACTCCTCACAAAAATTGTCGATTCGCTTCAAACTTGGGTTTTCAGTTTATTCAGTTAAGGTGCTTTCCCCTCATTACACTGTAAAAAATTTGACCCTTTTGCTGCATCGTCACTCCACCGCTTATCTAAAAAACGATTACTTCGGCCTACCATGGAGCATTCTGGGTCGAAAGAGAGATGTTCTAAGCGAGCGAGTAGAGGATCAAATTTTTTACAGTGTAGACTTGTGGGCTCATTGGTTAAGGCCCCTGTCCTCGCTCGAGGAAACGCTCGCGAGCTAATGCTATTCCTATGGGGAAGCATTTTTCTAATAACTCTTTCGCATTTTCACATTTTTTAATATTTTTTTATTTTATTTTATTTTATTTTTTTGCATTGGATAGCAGAGGTGCATGCCGACAGCGCACCTTTTTTTACTTTTTCGATTTTGGTTGCAGATATTTTTTACAAAGTTAGTTTCACTTTCTAAACCGGTTTCGAAACTGAAAATGCTTTTTAAAAAAATATCTGCAACCAAAATCGAAAAAGTAAAAAAGGTGCGCTGTCGGCAAACACCTCAGCTATCCAATGCGAAAAAAAAAAATATTATTCAAAAATGTCAAAATGCGAAAGAGTTATTAGAAAAATGCTTCCCCATAGGAATAGCATTAGCTATCGAGCGTTTCCTCGAGCGAGGACAGGGGCCTTAAGTGTAAAGGCGGGGGGGGGGGCTAATTCCCACTATCTTAATCTAGAGAAGTTAGTTTTTCATGCAGTATTATCCGTTTTTCTCTAAACTTGACGTACTGGTTTATTCGGATAATATGCTTTCCTGACTGGATTTGTGGACTCATGGGTTAGGTGCAAACGGGTGGAGCGGAGGGAGCTAATCAATCCCTTAATTTAACAAAATTTTTTTTTCCTGCACAACATTATCCTTTGAAATAAGATTATAACATAAATTAGTGTGATTAAACAACTCAATGCCACTCGTTTAACTGGGCATTTTTTTTTTTTTTTATAAGAATTTTATGTTCTAGAGCGAGAGGTGTGCCATCATTTTACAGATGCTTTAGTGGAGCGCGACTTTAAAAAAAAAAAAGACATCTACTGTTCTGCACTTTTGTTATTGACAGTTTTTCGCTATATCTCTTATGGCTCGAGAGATTGGGTTGATAACTTTCAAATCCCATCATAAGAGGTGTTGTAGACACTCGCATAGAGTAATAAAAATGAAACACAGAATTAAATCAGAACAGAATGGAATTAGAGTAATGAGTAATTTAAAATGAAACACAGGCCCGATATTCTGCTTAAACAGTTTTTATGTGAAAAGACATTATTTCTCCAAATAAAAGGAAGATCTGGACGATACCCAGGGGCGTAAATCCCGGGAGGGTGTGGGGGATGCCACCCCCACACCCCCTCGAAAAAATGAGTCGGAAAAATTTTCATTCAATCAGAAAAAAGTATGTTATGTCGAAAAAAATTATATTAATTTATAAAAACTTAATTGTAAACTTAATTGGAAAAACGAAAAAACAAGTCGGAAAGATTCACGTTCGATTTAAAAAAAAAATTATGTTAAGTCGGAAAATTTTTTTTAAATTAATTTATAAACTGATTAATTGGAAAAACGGAAAAAACAGTCGGAAAAATTCCCTTTGGATAATAATAATAAAAAAAAAAAAAAAAAAAAAAAAAAAGAGTAATCAGAAAAAAATTGTATTGGCTTATAAAACTTATTAATTGAGAAAACGAAAAAACCAGTCGGGAGGATTCCCGTGGAGTCTATATGAATAAGTTTGGCATACACAGACCATATAATGGTAAACTAGTCGTTGAGGGCCACCGTAATACTTACCCATCATGGATATGTATATGAAAATAAAACATGTGAAAACTATTTATACAATGCATTGCAATTCATAAACAAAATTTATATATTGTTAATATACATAGCAATGCTGTATTAAAGAACTGCTGATTACCAATTTCGACAAATTATGTAAAACGCCAAACTACTCAAGTAGTACCGAACAGCGTAAAAGAAACATCCTTATAACAATAATTCTATTAACTAACAATTAACTGCGTCGGATTAAGCGTCTCATTTCCAATTAAAATATACCTCTGAATTGAAATTTGAATGAAATACAGGGTCACGAAAAATCGAAGAATGTGGAAAACAGGATTACAAATATCTCGGCAACTCATAATCCGATCGACTTCGTTCTATATGAAAAATGTGTGTTATTCTATTGCCTTTTACGTCCATTCCGTAGAACAAAAAAAAATCGAAAATTTTTATATACCTTTCATCAGAACGAGTTTTTCGAGAGTCCGAAAAAAATAGTTCCGGATCATCGAGGTAGCTGATATTCAATAGGCTTCCTCCCATTCTTACATACTAAGTACATACAAAATTTCAAGTCTCTTATCTCAATTTGTTCTGGAGATAGAGCGTTTACAGACAGACGGGCGGACGGCAAATTTTTTTTTCCCTAAAAATATGTTTTTCGAAATCTCCACTATCTGAAACGTGTAATTCTGTCAAAATTTTTTTTTCGATTTTCAAAACGATTGCAAGACTTACCCTATACAACGTATGATGGGTAAGTAAAATGGGCAACAAATCCGCAGCTCTTCAATACAGTTTCAGAAAATTTTCTACATTTAGAAACAACGTACATACATCACTGATTTTTAGAGACGTATATAAACAGTTCAAAAGGGATAAACATCGCCTTAAAAGTAATTCGACTATCTCGATATGCTAATTCATAATTATCTTGTGAATTTCATCGATTAAAAGTTAAAATTTTGTAACATATTTACAATTTTCTTTCTTCGTTTCATTTAAATATGCTAAATTTTTGGACATGAGGGTTTTAAATATAAATTTACACACACATATATAAATATATACTTATATATGTTATAGGCCAAACTAGATTGGCCTAGGCCAGACTAGTCTATCCTAACGCCCATCGGATAGACTAGTTTTTCCTAGGCCAAACTAGTCTATCCGAACTCCCATCGGATAGACTAGTTTGGCCTAGGAAAAACTAGTCTATCCGAACTCCCATCGGATAGACTAGATCTTCCTAGGCCAAACTAGTTTGGCCGAACGGTCATTAGGATAAGCTAGTTTAGCCTGCTATTCATTGGTTAATTCTTTTCTTTGTGAGCGTGCCAAACAATGGTTGGCATTAATTACAGCACGTCAAATTGAATTGGCCTAGGATAAACTAGATTGGACTAGGCTAAACCAAAAGATTGGCGCCGAAGCGGTCTTTGGGATCAATAAAAACACGCCAAATTCAACTGGCCTAAGGACAATCTAGATCGGCCTAGGATAAACTAGTTTAAACCAATGAATAGCAGGCTAAACTAGTTTATCCTAATGACCGTTCGGCCAAACTAGTTTGGCCTAAAATTGGGTTTGTCCTGTAACATATATATGTTTATACAGTCGATATTTTGTTTTTCATAACACTCGGAAATTTTTCTTTTTGGAGTCGGAAATTTTTGAGTCTACACCCCCCCTCCCCTACACGACCAGGGTGGTTTACGCCACTGAGCAGCGAAGAATACCAACAATCCATATCCTTGATTCCCCTGTCAGCTGATTCTCTTGAACGAGATAAAACGAAATTGTTCCGAGATTCTTCTATCTATTAGACAGCCCACTCTGGAAAAATAGAAAGAATAACCGCTTACGAAGGCGATTCTCTCATCGCCTGGTCTGTATTCCTTACTACAACAATCATTTCCATTAATGTGTACATCACATAGCATCCAAAGTAAGAGTAGCGCTTTTCTTTGTCTACTAACCTTTTCTCTCACTTTCTGAGCTTGTGTTTCTGCGGCGCCAGCCAACTTTTCGCCGATAGAATTCGATCTGCCGAAAATGTCATCTCTGAATTCCGTAGGAGGAACTCGGGTGTCCAGTATCAGAATCGGATTTGTGAAACGCTTTCCAAAAACCACTCTAAACTCGATGACACGAACATTTATTGCATTCGGTTGGAGAAAGAAATCGCATGTCGTAACATTGTTGGGTAAAGGAAAACTTTATTTGACACTGATTTATTCTGCAACATAAAGGAGAAAAAATGGATGGGGGATGTTTCTAATGCACAGAATGTCACCAAACTTCAGATTCCGCGATACCTTGAGATACATAGCCGCTGATAAGGTTTTGGTGTGAACTGCCCTATAGGTGGCGCTGCTATGCTACATTTTGCACGATTTTTGCGATTGCTATATCTCAAGAAGTAATGCAGAGAACTTCATCAAATTTTAGATTCTGTTAAACTAGAATATATAACATAATTAGACGCTGATTACATTTTGGTATTAACCTCGCAACAGGTGGTGCAGCTATGCTGCATTTTGCACGATTTTTCCGATAGCAAACAACAACCAAATCTCAACAACCAAAGCACAGAATTTCATAAAACTTCAGATTTTGTTACAAAATGATGTATAACATAATTACACGATGATTATGTTTTGTTATAAATCCTTCAACTGATCGTGCTGCTGTGCTATAATTTACACGTTTAAAAAAAAAAAAAAAAAACTAGCTATATCTCAAGAACTAATGCACAGAATTTCATCAAACTTCAGATTCTTTTACATCATAACATAATTAGACTTTTTTTTTTTTACATTTTGGCATAATTTGTCCAAGATATGGTGTTGCTGTGCTACGTTTTGCAAATTTTTTCTTATAATTATATCTCAAGAACTAATGGACGAAATTCCATCAAATTTCATATTCTGTTAGGTCTTGACATCAATAGATGCTTATTAGGTTTTAGTACAAATTACCCAAGATGAGGCACAACTAAGCTCCTTTTCTCAGAATATTAATTAAATTTTGCGTTTTAGGCTTTTCGGATACCAGAATCTCATTAGGCTAGGTCAAATGTTCGAGGAAATTCGATAGTGGGTAACTTTGGGGTCACCACGTTTTTTTTTTTTTTTTATATATATATATATATATATATATATATATTAAAATGTACTTATGAGATAGAAGAAAGTTTCGGGATTGACACATCCAACTAGTTTTTATAGTAAAAATAATAATGATAATAATAAACACAGTTAAACAGAAAGAATAGAAATGAAAAATAGTGGCTGGACGTGACTCCAGAAATATAAGTCTGAAATCCTTTACAATTAAGCCCACACACACACAACGGCCTGTTTTAACGCGCTTTTCGATCCAAAACTGCATTTCTTTGCTTTTGCTTTTACAGTTGGAAATTGTTATTCATTATCTTCGTGTTGACCTTAGGTATGATTAAAATTTCCGATAAAAACGAGACTATGTGCAGGAATCCAATACCCATCCCCTGTTCCGCGTGCTTGTCTTGTTTGAGCCGAAAGGGGTCATTTATATTTGAGCAATAACCGCTTTCTTAAATGAAACCGTTTTTACGGCATACTGCATCTCCAATCTGTCTCCATCATAATAATGCTTACCACGATTTCTTTCCTCCATCAGAATAAAGCTTTATCGCTTAGGGTTTTCTTTAGCCTGTAGGGGGAACTGGGGCACATTGATACACCCCCTGTACACAGTGTTCTCGCTGTCGCTCGCCAGTGCGCCAAATTGCGACTAAATTCTTCATTTGGCGAGTAAACAAGCGATTAGATTCGCCAAATTGCTAGTGCTCAATTTTTGCTTTTTCTTTTTTGTTTTTCATACATATACATATATAATTATATATATTTAATATATGCATATTTTTTTATTTGTAGCGGATAGTTGAAATTAGATTAATAACAATCCCTGTCACAACTATAAAAACTCAGGTTATTTTAGAACATACAGAAAAAAAGGGTTACATTAAAGGATTAAAGATATTTTTTTGTGCTACAAGGCGAATCTATTTGGCTAATACTTTTTTCATTTGGCGAATGTTTTTTATTTTTAATTAGCCAAATTACTAACGTTGGTCAAATGTCAGCGAGAACACTGCCTGTACAACACACAGGGTCATTACAGGAAGTTTCACAACAGCTCCAAAAGGTGATACTAGTGAAATTAACTACTTACAGAAAGTTTTGGAATGATTCAATAGTTTGATGAAATGGAATGGGTGATTTATTGTTTTTGTAGGTCAAAAGTAAATTTGAGTTGTACAATTGAAATGGTATTATAAAACTGTTCCAGTATTTTCAATCGAAAAGAATACACTCCCTGACAAGTAAAGCTACTCTTTATCAGTTCCTCATTCTTTATTGTTAGATAAATTATGAAGTGTTGGATTTACGACTCATTTTATTGAAAATGGCTGTATGGGGCACATTGATACAGTCTTTGTCGGGGCACATTGATACAATCTAAATCCTTTTCTAGCTCATTTTTTCATTACCTTTTATTTATTTTTTTTACCATACACTCCTTAATTCAACCATTTTTCGTCAAAAATTTCTACTATTAGTTTTTATTGAAGTGAAATAGCTCTAATTTCTTTATATTAGAACATTTTACAGTATTTTTGCAAACAGAAGACGTACAAACTTACACAATATCTAGTGCTAGTAGAATTAACAAAAGAAATGGACGGCAACCTAGCAAAGCTTAAATTTATATCAATTCTCCAGAGAAAAAAGTATTTTCGATATGAGAAATGTTAATTAAGAGAAACAAGCTGCAGAACAGTACAGGATAATTATATTATAAACATAATTTTTAGTATAATTATCCTTTATTTTCTGTTTGTAAACCGATTTATAAACAGAAAACCTGGTAATTCTTTCACCTTTCCTAAGAAAGAAGATAATTCTGGGGTTAAACTGCCAGATATGACAAAGTTACCACAGCCAACAAACAGACAAGGAACAGCCAGAACATCAGGTCATTATACAGTTAATTTTGATTGCTTTAATATCGCTTACAAATAAATTGTGTGCGATTTTAATGTCTATAAATATCTCAAAGAAGAAAAAGAAATATCTCAACCGAAACCAGAGCACCCGTGGATAACGACGAATAGAAACATTCCATATCCTCCATCTCCCCTTGTCAGCTAATTCTCTCGAACGAGATAAAATGAATTGTTTGAAGATTCCTCTATTCCGCTCGAGAAAGCAGAAAGAATAACCTGCTGACGAAGGGGATTTCTCATACCTCTGTATGTATCCCTTACTCCTTACTACAAACAATCATTTCCATTAATGTGTACATATAGCATCAAAAGTAAGAATTTCTTTGTCTACTAACCTTTTCTCTCTCTCTTTCTGAGCTTGTGTTTCTGCGGCGCCAACCAACTTTTCGCCGATCGAATTCGATCTGCAGAAAATGTCATTTTTGAATTCCGTAAGGAACTCGGGTGTCCAGTTTCACACAATCGGATTTGTAAGCGCTTTCCGAAACTACACAAAACTCGATGCCACGAACGTTTATTGCATTCGAATGGAGATGGAAATCACATCTCGTAACATTGTTGGAAAAAAGCAAAACTTTTTTTGACGCTGATACATCCCGTAACATTAAGGGAAAGAAAAAGGATACGGGCATTTCTGTATTTTTAGTAATTAGTTGACTCAAACTTAAAACTTTTTATATTAAAAATAATAATGAAATTTATAAATACAAAGCAAATAGAATACAGGTGAAGTAGGGTGACTGGACGTGACGCCGTAAATATAAAACCGAAAATTCTTTATATTAGGCCCAAACAGAGTTGAATTCAGGAGTTGGTCCGGGGGGGGACATTCCCCCCGGAGCATTGAAATGTCCTTCCCGGAAATTTTGAGATTTTGTGTTTTTAATGGACAAAATGGGCAATTCCCCAAAAGGCAATTCAACTCTACAATGCCCTCCCCCGAAGCCAGAAATATCCCTAACGGAAAAAAGTGTTTGAATTTAACACTGGGCCCAAACACAACCACGTGTTTTGACGCGCCTGTCAATTCAAATTTGCTTTTATCACTGCAAATGGTTAGTCATGATCCATTTGTTGACCGTAGGAATGATTAAAATGTCAGTTAAAAATGGGAATAGACGCAGGAATCCAGTACTCTTCCTTTATTCCTCATGCTTGCATTTGTTTGGGCCGAATGCGGGTGTTTTAATTTGAACAATAAGTCTTCTTATTGCAAACAGTTTTTATGGCATACCGCATCTGCATCTATCTATTTCCTCCGTGATTAAAAAAAAAGAAAAAACAATCGTTTTTATGGTTTTGGTAGATTTCGGTGGTTTTTGGTTCTTACTGCTTTCTTGATCCTTTTGCAATCGATGTGGGGGAAAAAAAACTTAGCTTCTTCTTCATCAGGATATATGTAAAAAATTGTCTTTCGTTGCTTTAGGATACAAAACTTTCAAATTTCAATATTGCTTGACTTTCTAAGCATATTTTAAGCAGTGTCGCTTAAATTTAAGCTTTAAAGTTAAGTTCGAAAGAAGAAGTTCGGAACCTGAATGCATATGGGACAGCTGGGGGGGATCACCGACCGGGACACCAACAAAAAAATGGTTTGTGGAACTCAAAGTCCGCATATGGGACAGCTGCTTGCAACATCTCAGATTGGATTTCATTTTAACACATTCGCTGCTGCTCACGCGAAAGCGCATGATATGGCGACAACGTTAAGGGGCCACTCACGCTCCAGCGCGTGATGTGGGGTGATGTCCAATACCCAGTCACGCGCTGGCGCGGGAAAATCTTTCACTGATTCTTTGTTATAAAAAGTAAATCGGCTTCTGGGAAAATCCCACTTCTACAGTGCGGCATTAACTATCATCACATCTTTACGCAAGCGGCTGCGAACGTGTTAAATGAAGCAGACAGGTTCAGCCAGATGGGGGGGCCTACCTTATGGCTTTAGCCAAAATGAAGCAGACAAATGAAACACTTTCTTTCTGCTAAAAAACCCGTTTTTAGCACTTTCCAACAAAGTTGAAAAGCGCTTATGCATTCGGTTTGTTCAGCCATCTGGCCGTGCTCTAACTCTTGTAAATACACTCGGATTATCCTGAAAATTCTGGACGTTATTGACGGTTACCCTAGCACGAACCCTATTGAAAATGAAGTTTCTACTATGATTAGTTTATCTCCAGGAACAGTCAAAAGCTTTCCAATTACATTACGGCCTATGGGAAAAAATCGTTTCGAATGAATTTTAAAGATGTTACACCCTGCCAAACATCTTCAAATTTATATGCATCTACAAAGGGCACTATAATATGCATTTTGTAAAATATGCGGTGAAAAGATAGGGACTATTCATTTACAGGGCCACACAAAAGAACTACAATAGATAATGCCAAAGGGGGGAATTGTGTGCGATATGTTTAAATTACGGTAAACTATTTCATACATAATAAAACTGATACTTGTCTCTGAAGTTTAATATAAGTTATACGACACTGTCATGCGTAATATGAAGTACACAACATTTATATTGTCACACAAAAGATTTCAAATAATATATTCTTTCCGAAGTCTGATGATGACTGAAGAATGGATGAAATGTATCCGTCTAAGTTTCACTAAATCTATGCACATTATATGGTGTGTATAAATGCTATATTTGATATACAGGGCTCATCCTAAAGAGGTTGCAAACATTACTGAATATGAGCATAAATTACTTAAATGTGGTTTTTAAATAAGCTATGGATTCTTACGCTGAACTGCATTCAGTTTACTAAGAAATGTTTCTAGAAGGCACATTAAATGATGTACAGGGCCACGCAAAGAATTGGACACATATATACCTATGAATGATAGTTTCTGCGAATGTGATTTCAGTAGTTTTAAGAGTGCTTTAGTTTAAAATAAATTTTGTCTTATGCTGACATGTAATAATGGTACAAGGTAAACTACAGGACTGAACAAAAGTATTCAAGTATGTTTCCATCTATCAGTATAAATTGCTGAAAGACAAATTTCAACTTGCTCGGCATTTTCTTACTAAACTAAATTTTCCCATTGCACAAAAGTATTGGAATACATATTTGGCTATAGACAGTAACCTTATTTCCCTAAATAGAGAAGTTTTCTTAAAGATTTTATGAAGCGTTGGAAAGTGTTTCATAATCTATGCGTAGCGCATGATTTATCATACTTTTTTCCTCACCTTGCCTGTTGTCTTGTAGGAAGGGGAATATCTTTTGGCATGGGAACTGGACGACGCTGTCCGCTTCGGTCGGAGGCCAACAGAAGAAGGAATCCCAGGCAGGGGGGCACTGGGGGGAACCTGGAAAAGAAAAAACATTTTAACATCCTGTTACTCAACACAAAACACATTCTAAAGGTTTTTTTTTTTTTTTTTACGATGACACACAAGAAAATATCAAGGATGTATTTGTTCAGAAAAAAGTGAACTCTTAAGCTGCTATCAGATTCACGAACAACGAACTTTTCAGCCGATTTTAACCCCAACTATTTCCCGTTCAAAAGGAGAAAAAGGTTACAATTGCCTTGGAAAGAAGTCGGAGGACAACCAGTATTACTAGTACCAGCCGTTCATTTTTATCGTCTATTCGTATCAATGGCTTAAGCCGCTATTAGATACACCAACATTCCGCAAGACTTTTGAGCCAACACTGGATTTCCTCCAACTTATTGCGAAATATCCTCCGAAAATCCAGTATAATAGCAAACTGTAATGTCTCCCCCAACTTTTTCCCACAAGTTCAAAAAAGTCTGGCCTAGGTTAGATTTTTCATCCAACATCGAACGTTTCAACGAATCAAAGATAAGCGATTGATACGACTAGGCGATAAATATTAACGCCTGGCACTAGTAGAAACTGGTTTTTCGGCTTTTCCTCCAATTTTTTCAAGGACAAAAGTAACCTTTTTCTCCATTTGAACGGGAAAATGTTGGAGTTAAAATCGTCTGAAAAGTTTGTCTCGCCTAAAAATCCGTGAATCTAATATCAGCTTTATCTCTGATTCGTTGAAATATTTTATGTTGGATGAAGTCTCGGCTAGCGGAGACTTTTTTGGAACTGCGGAAAAACGTGGAGGACATTGCTGTTTGCTATGCTACCGCACTGGGTGCTTTTGAGGCTATTTCGCGAAAAGTTGGAGAAAATCAAATGTTGGCTGAAAAGTCTCTCGAAATGTTGGTGAATTTGATAGCAGCTTTATAGATAAAACAAACTTTATATAAGGCATTTAAAAGGCACCTCTTTTTATGGAAAGTTATCAGTTGTAATGGTCGTGTATTTGAATATTTGATATTTTCTTTCAAACTCTTCAGTTACTTCTACTAAACTTTTTTTATTTGTAAAAGCAGAACTTCTATCACCGATATGATGGTGGGTGAATGACTGAAAGTATAACTTTTATATTATTTCGGTATCAAAAGTAGTTTTACAGAGATACAAGCCTATGAATACTTGGTGCATTACAAAATGATTCGTTTTCTGATATTGTTTGAACTTATTTTTAGAATAAATCGTCGTTTAGAATACGCTGTTTCTCTGTAATTGATTTTTCTTACTTATCAAGACAAATAACCAAAACAGAATCAAAATTTACTTGTTTAATGGAAGAACAGTGTACATGATTCCTAACCAGGAGTCTAGCTGGCTTTTGATTTTGATCAACATTAGTGATCTGGAAGATAAGAAAGAAAAAAATACCCAGATGAAAATAAATATTAATAAAATAGATTCGACGTGGATCACTGAAATATCTCTCTTTAATTCCTTTTATATCCTTTTTTTTAATATTTTCTAAAATAACCTAAATTTTTGTATCTATCCAGAATAGGAATTCGACTATCCGCTACAGAAGCTATGAAATACAAATGCATTCTATATGTATAAATGTTTCAAACATTCTAAATAAGTACTCGCAATTTGGCGAGTCTAATTATTCATTTATTCGCCAAATGAAGCATTTTCTCGCGATTTGGCACGATGGCGAATGGCAGTGAGAACCCTGTTCCTAGCCATCCTTTTTACCCCCAAGTCAAATAAACTTATTTGTAATGAGAAATGTAACTTAATCAATACAATCAAATAAGTACTTAAAAGAAGCAATATATGTACGCTTATTTATTTATTGAACACATGCATCTGACTTGTATGCTCGACATGAAATCCTGCTTGTAAGTCATCGTCAATGTACAGGGAAAAGATAGCACAAGGAAATATTAGAACACGAAAGAAATACAACCGGGAGAACACACAAAGAATGTATGCAATGGAGTCCGCGGGATTCGAACCCGCAACCTCCTACGCTCGCAGGCTATTAGCGGCATGGTATCTTGGCCACTCGCCCACGGAGGTCCCATATGTACGCTATTCAACACATAGTCCGGTTCAAAGCATGAATGGTACCAGAATATTATCAAGTATGGAAATAACCCATTTTGCTCGAAGTCAAACTATTGCAGTCATGACGATCCTTCGGTAAATGTTTTTCGTTTTTAACACTTTCCAACGAAGTTGAAAAGTGTTTATGCTTTCGGTTTGTCTGTCCGGATGGCCGTCTGTCCGCGCTTTAACTCTGGTAAATAGACTCGGATTGCCATGAAATTTTTGGACGTTATTGAAGCTTACCCTAGCACGAACCCTATTGAAAATGAAGTTTCTACCATGATTAGTTTATTGACAGGGACAGTCAAAAGTTTTCCATTAAATTACGACCTATGGGGAAAAATCATTTCGAATGAATTTTAAAGGTGTTACACCCTGTCAAATATATTCAGATTTGTATGGATTCGCAAAGTACACTAAAATATGCATTCTTTTAAGCATGCAGTGAAAATAATAATTACTATTCATTTACAGGGCAACTCAAAAGAATTCCATTACGCAATAATAAAGTGGGGAATTGTTTGCTACATATTTTAATTATGTTAAATGATTTTAAGTATTGTAAAATTGATATACGCCGCTTAACACTGGAGACTGGACCAACCCAGTCCAGTCTTCCGAAAAAAAAATAAAGCCCGGGTCCAGTTAATGAAAATTGTTATGGTGTTAATGAAAACCTGCCGGAATCCGGCCCGTGCCCCTGCCCCCCGCCCCCTCCCCCCTCTACTGTGTATAGCTCATGTTATTCATTGAATTCCCACATCCGGAAAATCGCGCCCTCCTATCGGGTGTATTCTGGAGCCGCCCCTGAATGTAAACAACGGAACAAGAAACAACAAACATAAAAGAACACTCGAGATAAAAAAAACATTTTTCGACTAAAGACCTTTAAAGATGGCCTGTCAAAAAGATAAAGTCATCTTCAGAGATTGTCACAAACCGAGAAATCGAGTGTGAATTACACTGACAAAGGTGATAAGTGATGTAGAAATATACACTTGAGAAATGTCACTCGTGAACCCAGTGTATACGTCCAAAAATAAAAGAGACAAATGCGCTCGCTGAACTGGCGATATTCGAATCTCCGGGATCTTTCAACCGTTTTTAATTCGATTCTTTTCTGAATTCATTTCCTTTATTTTGTGTCTAGGTTTATATATATCAGAAAATATATATATATAACCCTCTTCAAAAGAAACATTTATACCCGAATGAAGGATGAAATATTTATATATATTCCTGATAGATTTTTTTTTCCTTCATGAAAGGCATCTATATTCTTTAAAAAGTTATTTGGGCATATTTTTTAAAAGCGTAGATCCTCGTTTTCTCGATTTGTATAGTCTGGCACAAATTTCCGAAACATTGCATATTAGGGTGGAGCGAAAAAAATTATTTTTTAAAAATCAAAAACGGGTAGGTGTCAAAAGTTGCCTTTATACAAGTACATCAACTGTGTAAAATTTTACCGCTGAAAAAAAAATGGCTTGAGTCTGCGCTTTTGCTCCAAAAATCGAAATTTTGGGTAGAATGTCATTTTTTGACATTTTTTCAAAAAAATTAAAAAATTCCTACAGAGCTTGTTATTATTTAAAAGTGTTACTTAAACCTTTATATTTATCTGCTTAACATATTTAAACTATAAAACAATATCTTTATTCCGTATTGCTGGAGCAAAACAGACAACTTTTGGTAAGAAAACGGTATTACCACTCTATTGGGACATACAATGAATTGTTGATTTTAATACAGCTCTTCTTTTCAAAACTACCTTGGACATATGTCTTGGAGGTGGCTATATTTTATATATCATCCGTCCCAACTATTCGATCATCTTAGTACAGTGTTTTATTTATATATTGATTTGTGATTTTCTTTATCAAAATTTGGCATGTTTTCGATGCATCCACCTAGTTTTTCTGTTCTTTGTATCCACATGCTGCTGTGACTATCTTAATGTATATTTTTAAAGCTTATACAAAAAAATGACAAGCAGACTAATGTACGGGAATATTATTAAAGGGATATATTCCACAATCTATTATCTTTATCAAACTTACATCCAGTTGATGAAAGTGATTGGAAGTTCTGTTGCCACAACATTTTTTCAGTCAGTTATATTTTTTTACGTAATGACCTGCTTCAAAGATGATTTCAGGTATTTCAACAATAAGTATGCCATCATTTATTCTGCTTTTGCTTTTTTTATATGTTGAGAAGCGAGCTGTTTAATGTGATTTCTGGTGATCGTCAGAGACAATTGTACTGGGAATTTGTCCTGCACGTGCAGAGCAACCGTTGTTGTAAATAACTTTTTTTTTGCATTAGTTTTATGCCGTTTTCTAAGTGTTTTCGTAGCCAGGTAATTTCCCATTAACTTTTAGATCCCCATTTAATAAGTGAACAATATTTGATGGTAAACTGTCCTGAGCATAAACTTATAATGCATAGTACTTTTTGAGAGAATGTACAGACTCTAATCGACTATAAGTACTCGTTTAAATTTAGGAGAATTCTGTTTGTCGCTGTGAACCATTTTGCATTGGGTAAGCTTAGACTTTTGTATAATAATGGATCATATGCTACTTCAACTCCAATGAATTTCCTCTGCGTCAATTATTAGAGAATTCGATGTAAAACGTAATAATCTACATGGATTCACTGGATCAATAAGAAAATCTTTGTCTACGTACTATTCCCTTCCTATTGCAATTTTTTATAAAATAGATAATAATTTTGGAAAATTATTTTCTCAAATTAAGCAAAAGATACCCAGAACAGACTAGAAATTTCTGTCGAAGATTGCAAAGCTAATTCATAAAGAAAGCTATTTCTCAGAAGAAATAGGGAAAAGGAATTTAGAAAAAATCTCGCATAAAAAGGAAAAAAAAACAGCTCATAAAGCGAATAAAATTTTCCGCTTTATATAAGCAAAGATTGGCAATCAGAGTCCATAGATTCACTCACAAAATATATAATCAAAATTTTTACCGCGGGATATTTTATACCAAATGTAATATACACCTAGAATAGGTCTAAAAACTTATTAGAAATTACTCTACTACGAAACAACACAGGAAACGACATAAAACAAATACTAAAACTTCTTTCGAAATATTGTTGCTTTACACGTAAATTTTGTTTGCAATCCTCTGTGACGATCGTCATAATATTAAACTGCTAGCTTCTCAAAATATATTCAATGTAATAGGTACTGTAAATGATGACATATTAGAAATTGAATTCATACAATCGATTTTTAGGCATATCATTATATATATAATGTAATTGATTAAAAAAATGTTGTGGTAACAGAACTCCCAATCATAATGTATTAATTGTATGAAAATTTAATGAAGATAATAAGCTGCTGAATAGGTTCAGTTAATAACATACCTAATATATTACTCAGCTTCCTCTTCTGTTATACAAGGTAAAAAATATACGTGCAGCAGGTCACACCAGTAGCATCCAATGTCAGTCAAAACAAAGAAGAGGTAAACTACTTTGATACATAGAAAACTTATGACTTTCTTCGGGAAAAAATTAACAATTCAATACATAAATAAAACACTGGGCCTAGATTGTTGGGTGGCTGAGACGGGTGGTATATGAAATGCAGCCACATCTACGAGTTATATATATAGAATAGTTTTGAAAGCAGACAGGTAAGAAATGCATTCAAAACAACATTTCGTTGTATGCCCCAATAGAGAGGTAACGCTGGTTTTTACCAAAAGTTGTCAGATTTGCTCCAATTATACAGACTACAGATATTGTTTTATAGTTTAAATATGTTAAGCAGGTAAATATAAAGGTTTAAGTAACACTTTTAAATAATAACCAGCTCTGTAGGAATTTTTTAATTTTTTTGAAAAAATGTCAAAAAATGACAAATTTTACCCAAAATTTCGATTTTTGGAGCAAAAGCGCAGACTCGAGCCATTTTTTTTCAGCGGTAAAATTTCACACAGTTGATGTACTAGTATAAAGGCAACTTTTGGCCCTTACCCGTTTTTGATTTTTAAAAAATAATTTTTTTCGCTCCACCCTATTGCATATGCTTTTACGGACGGTAAAGCATAAAAAATTAAATATCCATTAGGATGTATGTGATATAGAGCTACTATGCGACGAAGTGGGGGGGGGGTCTGAAAAAGTTCCTGGCTTTGCTATAAGGTTGCATATCCCCGTATATCCTCCACTACACCCCTACATTTTGTTGTTATCCGGCCCATTCTGGCGCCGCCCCTGAAAATAAAATCCAGAGCAAGAAACGTAAAAGAGCACTCGAGATCAAAAAAACACATTTTTTACTAAAGATGTCCTGTCAAAAAGTACAAATGTGCTTTGCGAGTGATAAAGTCAAGTGAGAGATTGAGACAACCCGAGAATTGAAGTGTGAATGGCCGACAAAGGGGATAAGTGTTAAGGCCCAAACACATTTGACCACTTCTTGAAGTTCGGTGTCGGCTCGTTTATTGTGGCGACGACGTGTTTTTTATCGTTATTGAGTTTTGCAGGAAAAGGGATGGCAAAAGGAAAAATCTTTCCGTCCAGTAGGGTGGATTGCTAATCTTCCGATTCTTTTGTTCATTCCCCTCGTTTCTATTTTAAAGAAGAAACCGCAAATGGATCCTCTACAAAAGATCTCCCCACTTTTTCCAAGAATTCAGCTGAAGGGAAGAGTATTGCAGTCTGAACGGAGCCTCAGAAATATACACTTGACAATCAAATGTCAGTGGCGGGATAGAAGACTGAAAATAAACCCAATGTAGACGCCTAAAAATAAAAGCGACTAATGTGTTCGCTCATCGGGTGAATCTCCGCGATCTTTCACCCGATTTAATTCGATGGTTTTCTGAATGTATTTCGTGTATATATATCAAAATAAAAAGAGTTTGTGGGAGATTGTGACAACCCGAGAAATCAAGTGTGAATATCTGACAAGTGCTAGGAATATACACTTGGCAAATGTCATTTGTGGGACAGGAAAGGGAAAATTTAGACGTCTAAAAATAAAAGAGACAAACGGGATCTTTCATCCGTTTTTAATTCGATTGTTTTCCGAATTCATGTCTTTTATTACTTACCCATCATACGTAGTATCGTAGTATAGGATAAGTCTTGCAAACGTTTTGAAAATCGAAAATTTTTTTTGACGGATTTATACGTTTTAGATAGTGGAGATTCCGAAAAACTTATTTTTAGAAAAAAAATTTTGCCGTCCGTCTGTCTGTCTGTCTGTAAACGCTCTATCTCCCGAACAAATTGAGATAGAGACTTGAAATTTTGTATGTAGTTAGTATGTAAGAATGTGACGAACCCTATTTAATATCAGCAACCTCGATTATCCGGAAATATTTTTTTCGGACTCTCGAAAAATTCGTTCTGATGAAAGGTATATAAAAATTTTCGAATTTTTTTGTTCTAAGGAGTGGGCGTAAAAGGCAATAAAATAACTCACATTTTGCATATAGAACGAAGCCGATCGGATTATTAGTTGCTGAGATATTTGCAATCCTGTTTTCCACATTCTTCGATTTTTCATGACCCTGTATTTCATTCAAATTTCAATTCAGACGTATATTTTAATTAGAAATGAGACGCTTAATCCGACGCAGTTAATTGTTAGTTAATAGAATTATTATTTTTGGAGTTATAAGGATGTTTCTTTTACGCAGTTCGGTACTACTTGGGTAGTTTGGCGTTTTATATAATTTGTCGAAATTGGTAATCAGCAGTTCTTTAATATAGCATTGCTATGTATATTAACAATATTTAAATTTTGTTTATGAATTGCAATGCATTGTATAAATAGTTTTCACATGTTTTATTTTCATATATATATTCATGATGGGTAAGTATTACGGTGGCCCCCAACGACTAGTTTCGTGTGTTTTTGTTTCAAGGTCATATCAGAATAAAAATTTATAGCCCTCTTCAAAAGAAAACGGGAGACCACATCGAGATATTTATACCCGAATGAAGGATGAAATATTTTTGCTTCATCTATCTTTACAAGAAGAAAGGGACCTTGTTATCCGTCGACCCATTTCGCAAAATTGTACAAATCGCCAAACTAATAGTCATATTACAAAATATTGACGTAAGTTTTATTTTAATTAACAAATGAACAAATAATTAGTAGAATATTAATAAAAATACAAATAAAAAGTCGAAATAAAAATCAATGATGTTTTAAACACGTTTATCGTATTTAATGTTCTTTGATGTGACATTCACGATCATCCATTATTGGCATCGAACCTAATAGTTTGGCGATATATTTTTGGTCGACGGAATAACCAAGTAGTACCGAAGAAAGTATTAAATTCGTAAAAATTTCAAATTCCGATTTTCGACTAAGTGACACGATTTAGGGGTCAGAGATTCCCAAAAATAATGTTTACAAAATGTCTGTCTGTGAGTTTGTCAGTCTATTTGTCTGTCAGTCTGTCTGTATGAGACAAAAAATTTGTAGGAGCTCTATCTGAAGAAATGTGATGTCAAATCAAATTAAATTTATTATAAATGTTCTTAATACCATCTAAAACTTTTGTATTTACAAGTTTTTGATAAGAGCAACTTGTATCGCAAAAAGAAATTAAAACCGAAAAGAAAAAATAAAGGGTGGAAGAGGGTAAAAAAAAACATAACTTTATTAATTCTTAAGACATTAAATCCGATTAAATTTATTATATATATATTGTGGATATTCGAATCTCCGCTCATCCGTTTTTAATTCTATTGTTTTCTGAATTTATTTCCTATATTTCGTGTGTTTGTGTATAGGTATATATATCTACACAATTAAAATCCGATGTATGTATGTGACGCTATCTCCTCCGATCCTGGAAACGGAGAAACGTTGTGTTTGTTTTGAATCCCGGGATTCCGAGGCCCATTCGTTTGTCTGTCCGTCCGCTCGTCTGTTCGCATGCAACAACTCAAAATCTACCCAGCAGAAACGTTTGAAACTTAAAATATATAATTATTAGATAATTTTGTCGACTCATTACAAATTTTGCGAAAATCAGATGCATAGATCAATTACAGGGACAATCAAAAGTATTCCGTTGCATTACGGTTAGAGGGGGAGAAAAAGTTTTGAATGCATTTTAATGGTGTTACACTGATTCGAACATAATAAAATTGATATGCATCTATGAAGTATATACTATAATATACATTCTGTAAAATTTATGGGGCAAAGAATAATTGTTATTGATTTACAGGGCCACACAGAAGTATTCCATTGCATACTTATATATTGAGACATTGTTTGGTATGCATTTTAATCGTATTAAACTATTTAATACTAACAGTTAAACTAATTAATAAACTATTAAATATTTAATGCCCGTCTGTCCGGCTTAACCGACCAGCGTAGCGGGCGTAGACCGCTAGTATCAGAATAAAAGTTGTAATAGGATATCCTTTTCAAAAGGAATCTGCCACATCGAGATATTTATACCCGAATATACGATGAATTATTTATATTTTTGTGATAGATATTTTTTCTTTCATGAAATGCATCTATATATTCTTTAAAAAGTCATTTGCGACTATTTGTTAAAAAGGGTAGATTCTCGCTCTCGCGATTTGCACGAATTTCCGACAAATTGCATATGCTTTTACTGATGGTAAAGTACATAAAATTGCCATAATTAAAATAATTATAAATTACGCATAGGCCCGCTGCTGCTGGGGTCCCAAAATTGAGTAAAATTATTCAGAAAAAGAAGTCTTAAAAAATTGCAGTTTTTGCAATTATTTTCTCAAAAACCAAAACATATTTTGGGTAACATTGTAACTGTATCCTAATATTTAATAATACCCACCTGCCCTATACCCCCTTAAAAAATCGCTATTTCGCTGCGAAGGGCCCTTGAAAAAGTACTGGGTCTCGGGCCCTGCATTACCTTATTCGGGCTCTGGAGGCGAGGGTTCATGGACAGAGCTATGTATCTATCAAGACATGTCATATGTGTTCATTTACTTAGCCATTCATCGAAAAGAGAAATAAAATAGCAAAGCCCAATCAATAAATCTATTCTGTAATTTTTGCAGTTTTTAAATACAGTAAACTCTCTCAAATCCGCACAGCTTGGGACCAGAGGTTTTGCGGATTTCAGGTCATTGATTTGTTTACATATTTAAGACAGTAATTTGAATGTAATTAATAATCAATCAAAACTATAATGAGTGCTTACAGTATAATAAAATATTAAATAATAAATTAAAATAATAAAAGTTTAGATAATTTTTAAAATGATTAAAATATTAAAAGCAAAGGTCAAGTTAATAATCAATAATGTATGAATACACATTCATTATAAAGATAAAATGTATATTTTCTGAATTATCCAATGAATCTTGCCTTATAAAGGCACATCATTAATTCACGTCAAAATCATAAAATAAGGAAGTTTTATTTCAGGTTTAACCAGACTTAATATCCAAAAAAGCTTGATTAATACATAAATGAATTGGGTAAGAAGATTGTGATTACCAGTGACATCAACAATATCTTAATTCTTTTAAAAAAAAATTATTCTTCCTTTATGAAAAATCATGAATTCAGTAATATTAACAAAAATTACAAATTAAATACGTATGTAATTGATGTAAAGCTAAAAAAAGTCACATTTTGTCCCCATATCTGAATTGAATTTTTCATTGTTTACATCTATAAATTATGTGCTGATTTTAGAGAGTTGCAGATTTTAGGATTGCAGATTTGACGGAGTCTACTGTACTACCAAGGCTTGACTCGATAGCGCGTGACAGATCGAGTTCGGCCGTGGTACTACACACACACAGCATGCTACATGAAATGACATACCATTTGTGTAGATTGTATGAAGCTCCGAACGAGAACGGGGATTGAGGGGAATTATTACAGTTTAGTAATACAATTAATAGTTCATATAGTTAATGTACGGAACTCTCTGTGCGCGAGTAACCTCGCACTCGACAGTTTATTGGGTTATTTATAAATGTATTTTATGTTTTACTGTTAAATATAAACACAGAGCAAAATTATTTAATATTGGTATAAAATAAAGACATTGAACAACTTATATTATTCACTGTATGCGTCATTTAATTGTCTTGAACCAAGCCTATAAAGAATGGAACGTGTTATTTCCCCCACAAGCTACAAACACTCGTCATCGTTTGAATTCAGCAATTATTTCTGGCCATTTTGGCTTATTGGCCACCTCTATTTATTTCGGGACAAGATTTAAATTGACTTATAACGCCAGACGGAAACAGAGTCGAATTAAAAAGCACTTCAGTAGATGAAACAGAGAGAGAAACTATAAAGTTCATTATTTTATTGAGTACCTTTAAAGAATTAAATAGATAACACGTCGCATATAGTAACACATCCGTTTTTTTTAAAGGGTACTTATTTAGTTAATCTAATAACCCTTACTAGCAGGAGTAACCGAGTTTAGCTCTGTAAAATTAACTTTGTGTTCAACTGGATAGTATTTTCACTTTATTAGTCTCTCTGTATTACTACTATGAAATATTATAATATTATTATTTACAAAAACAATCAACAAGAAAACTATGTATGCATGCACATGTTCAAAAATTGAACATTATTTTGAAATCTACAATGAAAGGACATCGATCCAAATCACTTTTTTAGTTCGATTCTGATTGGCTTAACCATGCATCTCGAATCCTATTAAGAATGTTTAAAACATTTCTTCACATTCTGAAAGACAATATATTCTGCAAGATTTAGCCAAATTTGGCGACATTCTTTCATTTGGCGTCAAATACTTACTTTGGATTTCGTGATTTTAATAGTGGATTTTTCGGCCAAATGTCGCCAATATTTTGTCAAATATCGCCAACTTATAGGTTGTTGGCATATTCTCGTGACCCTGACACGTATCACGCAAAATGACCCACTAATGAAATTTGATCAAACATATGACTTAGCCCCATGGTCTTCATTTAATCAGAAACAGTAGAATATGAAATTGAATCAAAATCGTTTAAGCCATTTCTTAGGTAAAATTAGTTGACTCCATTCGGCAATGAAGCCAAAATAATCGTTTTTTTTTTTTTTTTTTTTAACATGCGACACAGCTTAATAGTCTTCTCGTGACAAAAAACCTTTTTTTTACAAAATTTAGGTAAAATTGATTGAGTCGTTGTTACATATAATTAGTCTGATCGTGACCCATTATGATTCCACTAATCGAATTTTCGGGAGCATATGTCCTAGCCCAATGGTTTTCTCGTGCCCAAAAACGATATAATACAAAGTATAGTCAAGATGGTGAGAGATTTTTGCTAAATGAAATTAGCATGAATCATCATGACCCACAAATGACCCTTATAATCGAAATCTCTCGAACATATGGCCTAGCCCATTAGTTTCTGCGTTCCGAAAAACGTTTAGAAACAATTTAGATAAAATCAATTGAACCGTTTTTTAGATATAATTAGTTTGATCCTGGCCCATTATGACTCAAAATGACCCATTATTCGAATTTTCTCGATCATCTAACCTAACCCAATGATTTTCTCGTACCAGAAACGATAGAATATTAAATTTAGTCAAAATTAGGCGAGACATTCTCTAGACAAAATTAGCCTGACCAACGATGACCCAAAAATGACCCACTAATCGAATTTTCGCCAACATGTGACTTAACCCAATGGTCTTCTTGTAATCGAAACGGTAGCATGCGAAATTTGGTCAAAATCGTTAGAGCCGTTTTTAGATAAAATTGGCATGACCCAGAATGACCCACTAATCAAATTATCCCTAACACGTGACTTAACCCAATAATCTTCCTGTAATCCAAAACGATAGTATACGGAACTTGATCATAGTCGTTAGAGCCATTTTTCAGATAAAATTGGTTTGACCCAAAATGATCCAAAAGTGAACCAGTAATCGAAATTTCTCGAACATGAGACCAAGCTCAATAGTATTCTCGCGCCAAAAAAAAATGTTGCATACAAAATTTCTTTAAAATCGATCCACCCGTTCTTTAGTGATAGCTTGACCATGACTTATTACCCATAATGGCCCACAAAAGATCCTTATAATCAAAATCTCTCGAGCATGTGACTTAGCCCATTAGTTTTCTCGTGTCTGAAAACTGTTATTATTTTCGCATTACTGAATTTAAGATACATAATTGTATCATATTTTGAATTCATGTATTTTTGTATAAGAGCTTAACAGCCACTGCATCAAAATCTGGATATCTAAAAAAATAGTTATAGTATAATTTGCCCCATTTGACGCGCAATTTCCAACTTGTTGATCTTGCAAGCAACTTGTTTTATAGCCCCCTCCACCCTTGTCTCTCAAGCTATTATCTGTCAGCAATTCTTTTAAACCAAGCATTCATACTTGTCACTTAAGGATAGTAATGCGCAAAATCCGTTCCACTAACAATATTGCAAAAATAAACTTTTTACTTTGAAGCCATTACGCAGTCTATTACGAACGATCGTCTAGGGGGGAAAAAAGAAACATAGCAAGCCCAAATATACATGACATAATGAATTGTCCCGTCTTATTACCCGATGATAGCCATGTTTGTTTTGCGGAAGACTCTGAACATGACAAATAGCTTCCAATCCTCCATGGCTTCGTTCGCAATCCCCTGACTCCGTAAACAGACAGGATGAGTGAGTGAACACACAATCGGGTTAAAAGTATAGATATAGAAATGCAATCCTAGTAATTGAGGTGGCAGATACACTGCAAAAGAAACAAAAAAATAAAAATAAAATTATAAATAAATAATAAAATAAAAAAAGTCAGAAATTTCACGGCAAGAGTAGCAAATGAGGTGCGTTCGTACTCTAACCAGATTCTAAAAATATTCAGAGTTTGGTGTAATAAATAACATACAGTACTTCGAATACACAATAGTGACCGAAATCTTTTGTGTGTCTCTGTAAAAACTGTCTGCTTTCTATTATACAGGAAGTAACTTGTACGAATCCTCAGCAACGTATATGAATTTCATAAAATGTTAAATAGTTTAATACAATTAAAACGCGTCACAAGCAATGTTCCCCCTATACCATTACGTCATGGAATACATTTGTGTGGCACTGTCAATGAATAATATTTTTTGCATCGCAGATTGTGCTGAATGTATATTTTAGTATGCACTTCATAGGTGCATATCCATTTTATTATATTCGAAAGAGTGTAACACCATTAAATTGCACTTGAAACCTATTTTCCACATTGACCGTTATGTAACGGATTACTTTTGATGGTCAATGTAATTAAACTATTAGAGCTGTTACAAACCGCACGTATTCGTTTTTGAGAAACGGGTATTCTTCCTAAAACGAAATACCGAATCGTTATGTTGGAATTTTACTCGTTAGTCGTTAGGTATCAATGTACTCAAAACTAAATGAAACAATCATCATACGTTCCAGTATTTCGTGATTCAAGAACGGCGCCGGTAGTCTGATTGGGAAAGAAGAGTTTGTATTCGGACTTTAGACTGGAAATCAGTTGTTCCCGCTTAGTCGTTTGTTTTCATTTAGTCGTTTCATTACTTTAGAATTCGTTCGTTCGCCGAAAATATGCGGATGGAATTGGAGGGAAGTTTTTGAAAACGGACTTCAAACGTTTTGAAGTAACGTAGGAACGAAAATCAGGAAAGTTTTATGATGCTGAGTGAGGGAAAATATGTTTTTGAGAGCGGCTTAATTTTAGTTTCCGTTATAGGGAGGTTTCGTTGTCTCATGTTTTACTGGTTTCAAAAGAACAGACATCTCTATTCAGATACCCAATTACTATTTTTCTTTTTAATATATACAATAATGCACTTATTGAAACGGAATCACGAGAAAAACATTTTATCTTAGACAGATTTTCCGTCTTATCAGATGAAACTGCATTGTATAATTTTCATGGAAATTTATATTGAAATTTTCCATTCAAAGTAGAATTCTACTTCCATAGGATGAATTTATTTATTCTTATATTGTATTTGTTTGCATTTTTATTCAAATTTCTCTTACAAAAATGTTTAAACAAAATTTCATTATGGGCCTAGGTAATGGTAATTTATTGTAATCTCATGTACGGTATATAGCTTAGCTTGTATATGGTATAGCGATATGTAGATTTGCTGCAATCTTGTGACATTAAATTTCATATGAATATTTTAAACGCCCAGGTTTATAATTTATGAAATTTTAAATCACTGCAAGTCTATAGATTTTATTTATATTTTAAAAAATAGTTAAAACTACGAAGCAACTCTCTGAAAATTAGAAAAAACAACGAATGTATATGTACTAGTATTCAGCGGCGTGCGAAGAGAAAATTGCTTTCAGGACGAAGGTTTGTGTTTGGCGCACCCCCCCCCCCCCTACACACACACACCATACCATCACCATTTCTCTTTGCAACAGGTGTCACAAAATTATAAAGTTTAAAAACATAAATAAATTCTATTAGATACATGTTTTGCATTTATTTTGGAATTTTAAAAGGATTAATTTTAACAACTAATATAAGAACATTGCATTTACATTTTGGCAAAGGGGATCTTAAAAACATATGTAGGGCTCCCCCTCTATATCCTCGCCCGGGGCAACCGCCCCCCTTCGCCCTCCCCAGTTCGCACGGCCCTGCTAGTATTTACGATTACTTTTGCTTTCTAAAAAATAACAAAAGCATTGTATAAAAGTATTATATACAAAAGCGTATCCCGCCCTCAATTTAGATTTTGGGGGAAGGGGGGGTCATTGTCATACACTTTTTCTTTGAGAGGGGGGGGGGGGTCACATCACTTCATGATCAATTATTATATTGAAAGTTATTCTTAAAATGAAAGTGACTATTTTTCTGATACTTTATCTAAGTCATTTTTATTTGTAAATAGAAGATTTTTCCAATATTACTCCTAAAAATATATATAATTTACTGATTCTATTCAGACATCAAGCAACTGAAACATTTCTTATTTTTTTATAAATACAAAAAATGATTCATAAATGTTCTTAAGATAGCATTTTACATATTTTTTTTAGATATAGATGGCAGCACAATACAAGCACTGCAGTAACCAATTCTTTCAAAAACTGCTGTACGGAATGTAATACGAGTTGTTGCATTTTGTAGTATGTACAATGGTCGTTAATACTTGGTTTCTGAACAGCTACGAAAATAGCGAGTAATGTAACGAATATTTTCTAACGGGTAGAGAGATCGATAATAATGATACCATACGGGTATTCATTTTCTCGTTATTTTTACAGCACTATAAACTATTGACTCGATTTTCATGAAATTTTAAATGACTCGACAAAATTATCTAATAATTATATACAGTCGGCTCTCGTTAATTCGAACTCGTCGGGACCGCAAGAAATGTTCGAATTGTCCGAAGTTCGAATTATGAAAAAAATGAAATGAAAACATGCTTAATATGGTACTATTAAAAAGGAGTTAATGTTATAGTGTCTTTTTTTTTAATTTATTTCGTCTGTTATCATTCGAATGTGACTTAATATTAAATTAAAATGTATAAATACATAAACTAATTAAAAGATTAGAAACAAGCACAGTGGAAGAAAAATTTAAAGCGTCACTGATGGACAGAAGGGGCACTAAGAAAGAATATCAAATGCATGGGATTATATGTATACTCGTTCAGAACAATTTTCTCAAAAATCAAAGAAAGAAAGTTATTCAAAGAATTTGAAATCCGTGAGAAAGAAGAGAAAAATGAAAAATCTGAATTCTCGTTAGTTCGAATTAAACGAAGTCAAAAGAAAATGTGTTCGAATTAATGAAAATTTTAAACGTTATTCTGACATTGAACATTTCGGGACTTCGTGTTTAGTTCGAATTAAGCGAAGATTCGAATTAACGAAAGTCGATTGTATTTTAAATTTCAAAAGATTTGGTCAGGTAGTTTTTGCATTGTTATATGCAAGCAGACAAACAGAACAACGACTATAGCTGTTACGTATTTTCATAATTACGAACGCACCTTAAAAAAAGTTTATTTTATGGTATAGTTCTGGCATATGACATGCCAATTTGTAACCCTAAAAAAATCACTAACAAACTGTCTTATAAATTAATTGAACCTACTTGGTAGCTCATCCCCCCGAACGCAACGCTCGCCAATCCCCCTGAAAAAAATTTTTTTTTTCACCTATAATATTACACAGTATGGTTAATCAATAATTTTAATTTATGTGATTCACAAATATTTTTAATGCATTAAAAATAACGGAAAATTTAGTTAGAAATGTAAATAAAAATTCATTTTACCCCTATAATTTTGCACAGCACGGTATACATTCATTTAAAACTCTTTGGAAAATACCCTATGGATTCGTCAACGCAATGTAAAGAAAACTGTTTTTGCTGCGTCTAAAGACAGTTTTATCCAGAAATTGATTGGCTAAATGCATACGAACTGTAAAACGAACCACTAAATCGCACTGCAATTCATACATCGATCCAATGGTATGTCTTTAAAAAGAGATGCATTTTGAATACCGATTTGCTGAATGCGTCGGGTTCATACTCGGTCTCGGCAACACATTAATGTGTTGTGATTGTGTTCTTAATACGTTGCAAAAGTGTTGCTCTCTAGAAATGTGTTCTAAAAATTGTTTTGTTAATTGTGTTGTAAATAGTGATGGAAATACAGTACAGTCTCTCTATAACGAAACTCCATACATCGAATTTCTCTATATAACGAATTTTTAGTAATAATGGTCCCCTTTTCGCATGATTACATTTAAAACAGTCTCTATATAGCGAAATACGAATACTCCATATAACGAATTTTTTCATAAATTGGTCTTAATTTATTCCGTTTTAAAAAAGCTTCGAAATCATATGGAATCAATATTCCATCACTTATTTTTGATTTATCGTTCAATGCTAAAAAGTTTTTTTTTTTTTTCTTTAAATCCAACGAGTTCATCCCACCTCCCACGCATCTTTCAACATCCTTCTCAAAACAGTCAATTGGATTGTTACACATATAAGAGAGGAATGAATGAGAGGCGCATAAGAGATGTCTTCAAATGGAGGAAAATGTTAACTACAATTTTTCATTCTTTGCTAAAATTTGAGCATTTTTTAAAAAGCGTAACAATTTTAAAATCAAAACAACAAAAAATTGCAGCTTTCTTCGTCTGAAATTAATGCAAATCTTCCTTATTAGGTTTTCATTAAGCTTTCAAATAAATGTCTGTTCTCTTTTTTGAAACAGCTTAAATAATTCAGAAATAAAGTGTTAGGTTAATATTTACTTTTAAGCATTTCAGATTCTTAATTCAAAAGATAAAACAAATAATATTTGTTCAAATTTCACACATTAGATACGATTTTTAACATCATTCTCTATACATGGAATTTCTGTACAAAGCGAATTTTTTACTGGAACGGTGGATTTCGTTATATAGAGACTCGACTGTAGTTTCTTAAAATAGTGTGGTGATGCTGCAGAACATTTTGTCCCCAATTTAACAACACCACACAATTTAGAACACTTTAAAATAATACATGTAAAACACTTTCAAAATATTTTTTTACGTGGTGCCTTTAAAAAACACGCAATTTTAAAAATGAATTTTTTGAAATATGTTAGGAAAACACATTTTCTTCCCTTCTAATTTTTAACAACACTTTTTGCAAAATCTTTTTATTTCGTACAACACGTTTGCAACATATTCGACACATCGAAAACGATTTTAGTTAGTGATTTTTATGGTCAGTTAGAATTGCAAAAGTGTTTCATGCGTTTGCATATTCTACAGTAAAAATGTCTAGAAGTAATTTTAACAAACCAAGAAACATTTAAATTAATTTAAAATATTTTTTTTTCAGTGCCTCTTACGGACGACGTCAGTACTGAGGAGAGGAAGATATCTGTCAGCTCGCATCAATTCCAGTTTAAAAATTGGATTACTACAGTTCCCTTCTTTTTGCTCACTAGAAAGTTTAGCTTTATTTTTTAACCCGATCCTGTATTTTTTTGTTATTAATAAATAATAATCGGATCCACAATATGTCCACGGAAAACTCCTTTAAACATCCTTTCCTATGGCTGAAGTATTCTCCCTAGCATTAATCATTTTATCATTGTGTATGCCATATACAATCAAAGATATGAAATAATTGTACGGTAAACACGATGATAAACCTACGAGTCAACCGCCTGTGGTATCCATTTTTACCACTTTCCAACAAAGTTGAAAAGTGCTTATGCATTCGGTTTGTCTGGCCGTCTGTCCGCGCTCTATTTCTCGTAAATATACTTGGATTGCTATGAAATTTTTATACGTTAGTGACGTTTACCCTACCACGAACCCTATTGAAAATGAAGTATCTACCATGATTAGTTTATCTACAGGGCGAATCAAAAGTTTCCCATTACATTACGGCCTATGGGGAAAAATCGTTAATATACTCGGATTGCCATGAAATTTTAGGACGTTATTGACGTTTACCCTAGCACCGAGTCCTATCGAAAATGAAGTTTCTACCATGATTAGTTTATCTACAGGGCGAATCAAAAGTTTCCCATTACATTACGGCCTATGGGGAAAAATCGTTTCAAAGGAATTTTAAAGATGTTATACCCTGTCAAACATATTAAAATATGCATTCTATTAAACATAAGGTGAAAATGTAGCTATTATTCATTTACATGGCCACACAAAAGAATTCCATTAGATAATGGTAAAAGGGGGAATTGTGTGACATATTTTAAATGTATTAAGCTATTTCATGTATAATAAAACTGATATGTCACTGAAGATTAATATAAATTACTAGAAGATAGCCCGTCAAAATGACGTGTTTCTATTTTTGAAAGTATGATAAAACATTACAACAACTTTGGTCAGTCATAGCCACTTTAGGCTTAAACAATTTTGAAAAATACAAAGATTGAACATGAGGAAAAAATCTAAAAAAAAAATCAATAGAAATCTGCATTTAAAACTATAACAAAACTATCTGGTGGATGGGGAGGGATTGTAATGAACAAATGGTAAATGCATAAATTTTAAAAGAATAAAGTAAGGTAAAATATCAATTATAAAAGAATACATTGTGAAACTACAGCCGAAAAATATTTTAAAATACTGAGAGAAAATAATAAAAATATCCGAAATGTATAAGAATTTTCCCCATTTTGGCCATTTCCAGGCGAATATGAGAGGGTAGCCAAATTATTAACTGAATGGGTAAAATAATGGCATAGAATATGCCGCTAATGAATTTAACTCACAAAATTACAGTAATTATTTCACAAAAAAACCATGCAAATTAACATGCATTAATAATGCAAAATTTGTACTAATAATACTATTTTAAAACATTAGTGAACTAACTATTTTATACCATTAGCTAATACTTAAAAGAAAATACTTTATATGATCGAAAACAAATGTCAACAATAAAGAGTAAACAATCGTGATTCGTTATGTGACAATGAAGTCATTCACGGCTGTAAAAAATAAATAAAAATAAATAAAGCAACACGAATATAAAAATTCTAACAATATTGTATTTAAAACGCACCTTCGCTTTTCTTAAATAAAAAGTTTTAATTAAACACTTAAAAATTTGACTGTTTTGCTGCATCGTCATTACACAGCTTTTATAGAAAATGATCACTTTACCGTATTACACTATTAAATTTTTGACCCATTTGTTGCAGCGTCACTCCACAGCTTTTATAGAATGTGTTGTGTTTACTTTAGTGGGTGAGAAGAAGAGATGGGAGGAGAAACACTTGTTTATTTGTTTCAACCCACAATTAGGCCAAAGTGATCGTGAAAGTGACTAATACATTGTGAAGAATGGAGGCCGGCAAACGACCCAAACATGACCATCATTGCTTCATTTAAAATAATAGAGAAATCTTTATCGATGATGATAAAAATCAAGCACAAAATTATAAAAATATAAAATTGAAAAAAGTAAAAGTTACCTGTGAGGTCCTTGGCTTTTGAAAAACAATTAATCCAGACTCATGCACAGGAATTAAAACGTAGACAGATTTTTGAAGATGAATATTTTTATTTCATGAAAACTTATTTATTTTTCACGACTATAAATATTTCTTCACAGATATGTATTTCTTTGCACTCGTACATATTAATCATGTACTCTATAGAAACAATTTCACAACAGATGATAATTATAAAATTGATATCTTCTAAAAACAACATTTTCTTTCATAACACATTTTATATGTCTTGACAGTATGAATTAGAAAATTTCTCATGACATGAAAAAAAGATAATATTATTTTTCTTTCTAAACATCAATCAACGATACGTACTTTTAAATGTATTTATATCAGACGAAAATTTTTCATAGAGATGTACAATATTTTCCTTTGGAACGCCCCGTGATATTTTAAAATTTATATATATAATGCTGGGCCAAATAATGATATAATGAAGTAATTACTTTAGGAATGAAGAAACTCATGTCGTGGATGAGAATGTCGACCTCCGCATGTTTCCTTCAGAGGGGTAAGAAAAAAAACACAAGGTAGAGATATTTGATGAACAAGATATGGAGAAAAATGATGATATAATCTTACGTAACATCTGTAACCAGGAAGAAGTAACACTCAGAATCATTTTCTGGATGCATAGGAATGATGTCTTGCTACTCGCCGCCTTAAAAAATCAAATTTTCGAACACTCCTGGGGTGGACATTTTTAAGAATCAACACCTGTTCCATCTAACTGTATCGGGGAGCACCCTTTACCCCGGAATTCCACTAAAAATCTCAGATCAACCAGCCGTATCCATTACGGCAGGAGTCTAACAGCGAAACTGACGCAGGAGGCCGAGAGCCAGGAGGGAAAAAAAAAGGGTTACTATAAATCCGAGAGGCGCCAATTTGGCAGCGAGCGAAAGAGGGGGGCGATGAAGAAATAAGCCAAGCTACGATGCAAAGAATGGATAAATATGAATTTAATACGAACAGAATTGATAAACCCGTAAAGAAGGGAGGCCAAAGCAGGTGGCCGTGCACTCAATGGCTTAAAATACGTCACCTGCGGAAACTAATTTGATAGGTTAAGGGGGTGTCCGAATAAACGGAAGTTCCACCCATAGAACAAGCCAGAATGTTCTCGAAGGATCTCCAAACCGGAAGGAATGACTTCGAACAGGATTTTACCGGCTTGGAACATTCGAAAGCTAAGTAAGAAAGAAAACATTACAGGCGACGAAAAGAAAAGAAACGAAATCGAAATAAAATTTAAATTGAGAACATTAATAAAAAGGAGGTAATATGAAATAAAATGGCTAATAAAAATGAATTAAACTAAACATATGGGGGGGTTATCGAGTAACCACCACATATTACCCAGGGTCCCCCAAAAGAAAATATTGGTGAGATGACAAAAAAAATGTACAATTTTTTCATCGAGACAATATTTTCTGACATATGTACAAATATACCAAATAATTACACAAAATAAATGTATCAGAAATAGTTATAGGGATATAAATAACTGTTTTACATGCTGTTCAAATAATAAAAAAAAATACTTATTGTTATAATAGTAATCTTTATATGTTAACATGGAAGGTATACAAAATTTTCTTCCAGAAGTATCTATCATATATAAAAAAAAATTTAAAGTCTATGTCTATGTGCAAAACAACAGTCCTTAAGTTTGACGAGTCTCTTGTTAGGCTGTGCAAAATGCACTAGAATGCTTTAGCATATGTCAAAATATTGGATTATACAATAATATGTATATTTATATTCTTAGTTGTCAACAAAATGAAACATACTGTAACTGTATATGAATCATACAATAACTATATATAAAATATATGGTTTCAAATAACACATGATAAATTGAATGAATTTGTAAGTTGACAATTGAACAAAAAAAATATATATATATAAATGGTGCAGAGAGATTAGTTAGGCTCTCATGAAAAAATTTACTTATATCACCACATAGCCTTTTAAACTTTCAATAAATCTTAAATGAATAACCTTAGCATTATTCAATAACACATTTTTACAGAAAATAAAATAATAAGTTGCAAAAAGAATGGCATATGTTAAATTGGTAGCAAAAGTATGATATTATATTTCAACAAAAACATCTTCAAAATGAATATAACAATTTTCACAGAGAGAATCTTTACACTCTCATAAAGGAATATTCTTGAACACTTTCAAAATAAATTGACAATAATTGCATAAATACTCTTAATATTATACTTCATTCAAAATAAACATAAAACATAAGATGTTTAATATTCTGAAAAAGAAAGGAACTTATATGAATATGTCAACCTACAAACAAAAATCAATTATGTCAAAATTTCTATATAGAAGATATCTAGAACATATTTATTTGTAATTTTCAAACATTTTTAAAAAAAAATTAAGTAAGTGATCACTTTTGCATTTGTCATGTATCAAGTATTTGCTTTATATATTGACTCATTCAACATCTTTGGATCCAAAGTATAAACACTCAAAAGTATACAAAAAAATATTATATACTACTTATGGTGAGTCATTCACTTTCTATATTTCACCAAGAAGAGAAGAAATATTAGTATGTATAAGTTTATCATGCACTTTCTTTTCTTTTTTTTTTTTTTTATCAAAAGAGGTTAAATGTTAAAGCATGCATGCATTGTAAAGAGAAGTCACAATAGAGAAAGTAATTTGAGGAGTACTCCAATTTATGTTTACCCTATATTAATTACAATTTCACCTTTCATATTAGAATACACATTTGTCAAAAATAACTTTAAATAATGACATAATATTATAACGAGAATATAAAAAAGTGACAAATTCTTTCTCAATTTCAGCACCAACTATTGTAATTAAAGACTTTATAAGATTTAAAAGTATGGCATACATGAGATTATATATCTATTGTAATAATTATGAGTTAGAGATAAATGCATTAAATAATAAAACTATTGAAAACCATACATACATCAAGAGGATGACTGTTGAATTGTATCAGGGAGAAGAAGACTTAAATAATGAAGAAAAAAAATAATAACAGCTGCCTGCAGCTTGGAGAAAAGAAAAAAATTACATAGAGATTCTTCTTACTGAAATATCAGTCTGGCTAGCATCGACTGATTATACTACAAAGCAATAGTCATCCTGAAAAAGGAAAAAGAAGGTTAGTTTATTTCTTATACAGTTTATGATTGCGAGGGCGAAGATCATAATTTTTATATTGAGTAGACTTGTTTTTAACACCAGTATGAGTGCTATCAGGAGGAGCTTGTGATAAAACCGATTTACTGGAACATGAAGATGTTTGTTGTGACTTAGAAGAAGAAAGAATTTGAGGAGATGTGTTACATGCAGCATCATGATTTGAAACTTGGGTAGGAGAGTGTTGTCTCACAGGAGTGGAAGATGCATTATCAACAGCTGATTGATCATGTGATGCATTTTTAGAAGAAACTGAAGGATGTTGCAGTGCTTCATTTCTCTTTTGAAGCTTCAAGATTCGATTAGTGTGAATCAACATAGGGGAAGCATGACTATTATTGGAATCTTGAATTTGAATGAGCACAGGAGAAATTATTTTCTTCACCACATATGGGCCTTGTATTTTCTTGTTAAACACATTGGGAAATTTTACGTAAACAATGTCATTAACATTGATGTTGGAAAACTTTAATTTTTCTCTGGATTTTTGGTACACCTTTTGTCTAGATGATTCGTTATTCTTGTAAGCTTGATAGTATACTTTTTCAATAACATCCATCAATTTATGAATTTCATATGAAGTATTGAGAATTTTCCATGAAACTTGAGTTTTATAATTGGAATAAATGTCGTTTATTTCTCTTCCAAAATGAAGAAGATTTGGAGTGAATTTTGTGGCTGGATGAGGTGTAGCATTATATATGGATTGGTGAATTTTTAGAGCAGTTGGTATATCACATCCTTGTGAAGCCATTGTATTCACAGACGATTTTATTTGAGAATTGACTCGTTCACTTAATCCGTTGGCCTGGGGATGGGCTACAGAACTGTGTTCTAATTTAATGCCAAGCTTTTTATTAAAGAAAGAAAACATGTCACTAGTAAATTGAGAGCCATGATCAGTGAGCGTTAATTCAGGTTTTCCATGAGTGGAAATGTAATGTAATAAAGCTTTTGTAACAGACTCAGCGCTGATATTATTCAAGGCATATAATTCTAAATGACGAGAAAAATGGTCTATCATGGTCAACACATATTGACGATTTCTCAATGGGCCGAGTAAATCCATAGAGACTTTTTGATTGGGAGCTGTTGGGAGTGGTGCAGGTAAGTATGGAGCAGTGTTTTTTTTTATGATTCTTATTTACTAAACAAATTTCACAAGAGTTGACAAAATTAATGGTATCTGAAACAAGGGTTTTCCAGGTAAATCTTTTCTTTAAATTAACAATGGTTTTATGAATTCCAGTATGAGTAATATGAGCAATTCTTAAGGCTTTTGCTCTAAGTGACACAGGTAAAACAGCTTTGTGTAGCTCGATATCTTCTGAAGAGAAATGACCATTATAGCAAAGTAACTCATTACTTGGATTAATATAGTAGCCATTTAAACTTTTAGATTTCTTATTATTTTTAAGATCTTCATAAATTTGCTTAATTTTTGTGTCCTTTTGTTGTTCAGAGAAGATGGTGTGATCAAGAATTTCTAATAATGGATCTTGGTTATTATCATTATTAGGAGGTGAAGAATCACTCTGAAGATGACATGTGTGGTGTATTTTGTCAACTAAACCACATGGAAAGTGAGGAATGTCATTATGTAAATCATTTTGATTATCAACAATAGGTAAAGGTTCTTGTGAAGAAATAAGATCTGGATTATTATTGAGATCTTCAGTAGGAATGTGAGGAGTTCTACTCAGAAAATCTGCTAAGACATTTTCTTTGCCTGGCACATGTTGGAATGTGTACGAGTATTCTGACAGTTCTAACATCCAACGAGTAGTAATATCAGCAGGTGATGTAGCTTTTTTATAATTATTAAGTGGTTTTGCATCAGACAATAGAATAAAGGGTCGACCAAAAATATAGTATTTAAAAGCAGTTATGCCTTTGTAAATGGCATAAAGTTCCAGTTTGATGGCAGGGTAGTGTCTTTCTGATTGAGATAGAGTTTTGGAATAATAGGAGATGGGTTTTAGTTCACCATCAAATTTTTGCATAAGAACAGCTGATATTGCTGTTTTTGAGGCATCTGTATTAACATAAAACGTTTCATTCCAGTTAGGAAGATTAAGCATAGGTTTCTGAAAAAATATGTTTTGTAATTTTTTAAATGCATTTTCCTGCTCAGTTTTCCAAGAAAACTTATTTTTAGGTTTGGTGACTTCAATGAGAGGAGTAATCAATTTAGAAAAATTAGGTATAATTGATCTATAAAATGAACACAAACCGATAAAACTCTGTTTGCCTCTTGGTTTTAGGCTTTGGGAAGGAAGTAATTTTTAAAATGTTACTTGTAATAGGAAGAATTTTATGATCTGTGAGTTGGAAACCCAAAAAGTTGATACTTGTTTGCATAAATGCACATTTTTCAGGAGACAGAGTAATGTTATTAGCAATGAGAGTGTCTAATAGCTTTGTGAGCTTCATGGACATTTCTTCAAATGAATTAGCACCCACTACAATATCGTCTTGATATGCATAACAGGAATCAATTTGAGATAATTGAATAACAGAGTCGATTAATTGTTGGAAAGTGCTGGCGGCCGTCTTCAGGCCAAATACTAGACGTAAATAGGTAAAAATTCCCCATGGAGTAGTAAAACTAAGTTTATCTTGCATATCTTTAACCCTCTGACAGTCTTGCAAAAGGGCAAAATTGTAATGTTGTTTTCTGAGCATTTTGTTTTAATTGCTAAAAAAATATGATTCTTTCAAAATTATAGAAAAATCTTATTTACGAATATGAATGTTATCCTTCAGTGAGTTAATAATTGCACAATATATTAAAAATCCATTAAATCAACTGAGTTATATCATTTTAATTATTGCTTGCATTGCAGTGAAACCTGGAGCTTAGTGAACGTCTATAGACGGGCTTGTCAGTGAGAGGGTTAGGTACAGCAATCTGCCAATATGCAGAGGGTAAGTCAAGAGTGGTATAATATTTAAATTTTGACAACTGTACCAATAGATTTTGAATTCTAGGAAGAGGATATGAGGATGGAATTATTATGGAGTTTAACAATCTTAAATCCAGAGCCAAACGATACTTTTGAGGCTTAGACATATCAGTTCTCTTCTTTTTAACAAGAAGCATGGGACACGCCCAAGATGAATTTGATCTCTCAATAATGCCGGCGTTCAACATTTGATTAATTTGGTCAAGAGCTTCTTGCTCAAGTGCCTGTGGCACAGGAAAAGGTAGCGTTTTGACTGGATGAGAGTTTAGCATCGTAAATTGAGGATTGACCAGGTCCGTATGACCTAAAGTGTCAAGAGATTTTGAAAAAGCTAAAGCTTTACTACATAATAATTTGGTCAAAGAGTCCCTTTCATGAGGAGGTAAATGTTTTAAATCAAAGTCATTTGGAGATAACTCTTGAATACGTTTTCTTTTAATCTCTTCAGATGGTAAAATTAAATTACAATAATCGTTCTCAAAATCCAAATCAAAAGAGTATTCCTCAATATCTTTCTCATCTACATTGATACATTCGCCAATAATTGAATTTTTATTTAAATGAATATCCAGCTTTGATATATTCTGACATACAACCAAAAATAAATCATTTTGAATTGAAGATTTTGAGTGCAATGATTGATGTAACACAAGACCTTTATTTTTTAAATTGGGTTTGAAAACAAAATATTCAGATGGAGGATTGAGATACTTAACATGTAAATAAACAAACGAATCAGGAGGTATTAATTCTCTATTAAGTAATTGTACCATGTTGGAATTCACCAAGACTTTATTACCATAATTTAAATGAGTTTGCTTTTCATCAACATAGCTACCATCATTAGTATTCCGAGATGAGAAATTCTTGCCAGGAATATTATCATCATTAGATACATAGTTTACCACATTACCATAATCAGTTGGAAAATAATAAGTAAAATTACCATCAATATAAGGATTATGAAAATTCATAGCAGAATGAGCCATATTATTTGTAAACAAACCATTATTTTGAACATTATAATTATAAGGATAGGTTGTATAATTGTTGACTAATTGTAAATTTGTGTCATCATAATTTGCACATATATTATCAGAATAAATACCATTACTTAGATTATTTGACATAGAATCTTCATAACAAGGCATTTTGTGTGCATCGAGAGAATATGGGGCAATTGAATTCACATAATTATATTCAGAATTCATAAAATAGCAAGTAGGAGATTCATTATAACTTTGAAAAGGAATATGTTTATCTTTAATTAAAATAGACTTAAAGCTGGGTGATATGGTAATAGAATGTTTGTTGATAAACTCAAATCCAAGTATGGCTTGAAAATGAACATTTTGTATCTTTGTAAGGTAAAAAACATGATGAAAAAAAAATTTATCAATTTTAAATGCTATTTCTATGCATCCTTTGAAGAAAACCTTAGAATTTATGGTAGACACCGATACATTCCTGGATAAAAATTTGTAATGAATCCTGGATTTAATGCTATTAAAGCATTCTTCATCCAAGAGAGACAAACTTGATCCCGTATCAATTAACGTTGAAATTTCATTATGTTGAATGTTTATGAGTATGCATGGAAGAACATATGAATTATTAAATGAGCTGCAGATGACATGTCTTTCTTGTACATCATCATCAATTTCAAGATTTTGTTTAGATGTCAAAGAATTATGTGAACAGGAAGATTTGTTAAATTTAGATGTCATAGGAGAAGTTTGGACAGCTGTGGATGACACTAAAGTAATTGAAGAGCGTTTGTCAAATTGTTGATGTTTGTTGTTGTTGTCAAAGTGTACTGACCCAGAATGAGAATTACGGGAGAGAAGGCGGTCAGTAGAACCAGTCTCCCTTATCTGTTTAAATGATAAACATTGTTGTTATTTTCAGAAGAAGAGGTGTGGCTTTTCTTTCTGTGAGGGTGAGACGAAATTTGAGTTGAAGAGTTTTGGTTAGACGAATTAATAATATTTTAAAATTTGTAACATGTATCCATACGATGATTGAATTTCCCACAGAACGCACACTGTACAACATCTCGTCTGTGATAAAAGGATGTAGAATTTTTTTTGTGAGAATATTTGTCAAAGGTGGGTTGATAAGGACGTTTCCGGTAAAAATTACGTTGATGAAAATTATTGTTACGTTTATTTGTAGCCTCTTGTCTCGGTGGAGAAGGCGAAAATGTCCTAGAATTTCTTTGAAAATTACGAGAAGCATGAGATTTGTCCTTTTGAGTTTGTAAAGGAGAGTAGTTGGCTTGAGAATTGTGATAAACTTTATCCTTCGTATGCTTTATAGGGGTTTTATGAAGCACATTATTAGAAGCAATAGAATTATCATGGACTTTTTCAGTATCCAAACAATAGGCTTGATTAAAATTCTCATAAGATTTTTTAGGGGGAGAGTCATAAATGTCTTGAAGAAAATTTGCTCGTTCAAGAGCTAACTCGAAAGATGTAATATTTTCTTCTAAAATTTTGCGTTTGATTTGTTTAGGCAAAGCCTCAAGAAAATGAGTGAACTTTAATGAATTGAGAGCAGAAAGATCCAATTTTGGGTAAGCAAGTCGAAGTTGTTTATCCAGCCGAAAAGCAAAATTTTTAACCGATTCATTTGAATCTAAACTTAAGTTCTGTAAGGATTTGAGAGAAACAGACTTTTTTGTGGGTAAGAAATAGTCTATAAATGCTTTTCGAATTTCATTAAAGTTAGAGTTCTTGAACTGAGACTGAGTTTCAAGAAAGAAGAGTAAGGCAGTGCCTTCAAGTTTTGATTTAAAGAGAACAAAAAGTTCCTTGTCTGTAAAGTTATTTAGTTCTTGTATGTCAGATAATTGATCGAAGAAGAATTCTACAGTCTGAGGGTTACCGTCGAAGGGTTGGATTGCAATATTTAATTTTGCCTTGGGTGGCATGATGAAGAGAGAAACAAAAATTAATCTAAGAGCTCAATATATGATATGATAAATTTGGTTATTGGTTGGTCTTGTGATGAATAATATATATATAAATTGATCCGTTATTTAAAATATTAATGACTTTCATATACGTCATAAACCATTTTTATATATTAAAAAAAAAGGGAAGAAAAAAATATACTAACATATTAGTATGATATGAAGAATATGATATGAAGACCCAAAAATTTTATGTAAAAAAAAAATATATATAATATGGCTCAAAACATATATTATTAGATGTATGACAAGAAAAAAATAATTTATCTTAGCATGAAGAATAATTTTTACTAGCACCTCCGTTAAATAATGTATATATATTAGTTGCAAATTATACCAAGGCAAGAAAAATATATGGATAAATTATGTTATATATATGATGCACTGCTCCAGAAAACAAAAATATTATTTCAGTATAGAATCAATATATATATTGCATTTAATTACTGCACCACTCTCAATAACATATAATTATAAAATATTAATCATTGCATGAAAAAATAATTTTAATAATGAAGATATAACTGAAGATAATGACGACAACATATATATATAAGGAAAATACGATGGTAGCAAAGGAAAAAAAAAACGGATGGTCATGGAATGTTTGACACGCTTTGGTCAGTGCACCAAAGAAAATAAGAAAACTGTTGTGTTTACTTTAGTGGGTGAGAAGAAGAGATGGGAGGAGAAACACTTGTTTATTTGTTTCAACCCACAATTAGGCCAAAGTGATCGTGAAAGTGACTAATACATTGTGAAGAATGGAGGCCGGCAAACGACCCAAACATGACCATCATTGCTTCATTTAAAATAATAGAGAAATCTTTATCGATGATGATAAAAATCAAGCACAAAATTATAAAAATATAAAATTGAAAAAAGTAAAAGTTACCTGTGAGGTCCTTGGCTTTTGAAAAACAATTAATCCAGACTCATGCACAGGAATTAAAACGTAGACAGATTTTTGAAGATGAATATTTTTATTTCATGAAAACTTATTTATTTTTCACGACTATAAATATTTCTTCACAGATATGTATTTCTTTGCACTCGTACATATTAATCATGTACTCTATAGAAACAATTTCACAACAGATGATAATTATAAAATTGATATCTTCTAAAAACAACATTTTCTTTCATAACACATTTTATATGTCTTGACAGTATGAATTAGAAAATTTCTCATGACATGAAAAAAAGATAATATTATTTTTCTTTCTAAACATCAATCAACGATACGTACTTTTAAATGTATTTATATCAGACGAAAATTTTTCATAGAGATGTACAATATTTTCCTTTGGAACGCCCCGTGATATTTTAAAATTTATATATATAATGCTGGGCCAAATAATGATATAATGAAGTAATTACTTTAGGAATGAAGAAACTCATGTCTTGGATGAGAATGTCGACCTCCGCATGTTTCCTTCAGAGGGGTAAGAAAAAAAAACACAAGGTAGAGATATTTGATGAACAAGATATGGAGAAAAATGATGATATAATCTTACGTAACATCTGTAACCAGGAAGAAGTAACACTCAGAATCATTTTCTGGATGCATAGGAATGATGTCTTGCTACTCGCCGCCTTAAAAAATCAAATTTTCGAACACTCCTGGGGTGGACATTTTTAAGAATCAACACCTGTTCCATCTAACTGTATCGGGGAGCACCCTTTACCCCGGAATTCCACTAAAAATCTCAGATCAACCAGCCGTATCCATTACGGCAGGAGTCTAACAGCGAAACTGACGCAGGAGGCCGAGAGCCAGGAGGGAAAAAAAGGGTTACTATAAATCCGAGAGGCGCCAATTTGGCAGCGAGCGAAAGAGGGGGGCGATGAAGAAATAAGCCAAGCTACGATGCAAAGAATGGATAAATATGAATTTAATACGAACAGAATTGATAAACCCGTAAAGAAGGGAGGCCAAAGCAGGTGGCCGTGCACTCAATGGCTTAAAATACGTCACCTGCGGAAACTAATTTGATAGGTTAAGGGGGTGTCCGAATAAACGGAAGTTCCACCCATAGAACAAGCCAGAATGTTCTCGAAGGATCTCCAAACCGGAAGGAATGACTTCGAACAGGATTTTACCGGCTTGGAACATTCGAAAGCTAAGTAAGAAAGAAAACATTACAGGCGACGAAAAGAAAAGAAACGAAATCGAAATAAAATTTAAATTGAGAACATTAATAAAAAGGAGGTAATATGAAATAAAATGGCTAATAAAAATGAATTAAACTAAACATATGGGGGGGTTATCGAGTAACCACCACAGAATGTCTCTTTTATGACCAATGAGAATACTCCATAACACAGCAAAGTAATCGTTTTCTATAAAAGCGGTGGAGAAATGCTGCAGCAAATGAGTCAAATTTTTAACAGTGTGAATATTGTGTTTGAAATAGGGAAAAGATTTCAAAGCACAGTAAAATGTAGTGACGTTATTTACAGCTCAAACTGTAAATCTGACAAATGAAAACGCTCCATTACGACTCTGGAACGTTTGCATTGGACAAAAAATTTATAGCCTTTAAAATCGGAGATAACTTTTCACAATGGAATTTGTCATTGGTCAAAATAAGTGTTTTTTCTCGTGGATGGGTTGACCCTGGAATCGTTATACACGGAGGGCTTTTATATATATAATACGCTACTGTCTTGCATAATATGAAGTACATAGCATTTACAGGGCCATACAAAAGATTTCAAATAGTATATTCTTTCCGAAGTACCGTATGTGTCCGATGATGGCTGATGGAGGGATGAAATGCGTGTTTATATTTCGCTAAATATATGCACATTATGTGGTGTGTATAAATGTTATAGTTGATATACAGGGCTACCCAAAATAGCTCACCAGCGTTACTGGATATGATCGTAGATTATTTAAACGTGGTTCTTTAATAAGCTATGCATTTTTACGCTGAGCTTCATTCAATTTACTGGGAAATGTTTGCAGAATATAGATAAAAGGATATACAGGGCCACGCAAAGAATTCGGTACATGGACGACTATGAATGATAATTTATGAGAATGTGATTTCAGTTGTTTTAAAAGTGTTTTAGTTCACAATAAATTTTAGCCTAATGCTGACGTGTAATAAAGGTACAATGTAAACTACAGGGCTGCACAAAAGTATTCAAGCATGTTTCCATCTAATAGTATGAATTGCTGAAAAAGAAATTTCAAGCTATTGGGTATTTTCTTGCTAAACTAAATTTTCCAATTATATCAACTGACATATGAAATACAGAGCTGTTCAAAAGTACTGGAATACATATTTGGGTATATTTGGCTATACACTATTATTTCCCTAAATAACAAGGTTTTGTTAAAGATTTCATGAAGTGTTGAAAAGTGCTTCATAATCTATGCTTAACGCATGATTTTTCTTACTTGTTAGCTTATGTACACCTTCACTTCCGGTAAACATTCGATTCCTCCATTACTACTCTTCCATAAAATAAAGGGTTTTTTCCTTTTCTCGATACTTTAGGTTTTTGTGCTGCCGGCTCTTGGAATATTAGTTTGCTTATTACTTTCAAGATGAATGATTAGGCGAGGTTCAAGTATGCAACAGTCTCTGAATCGGATTGTTCTTTGTCCAGTGATGCAATGACAACCTACCTTGTCATTTTCCAAATTAGTCGAGGTTCTGACATGTCTACCGTAACCGAAAAGGTTATGAAGCCATGGACGTTACAGTGTGGAATTTCACTTCTAATATGTGTTCTCAATTACCTACTGCATCCTGTACATTAACAAGTAATTTAATTTAAAAATTATTAACCTTATTTAAAATTTACCTTTTTATACGAGTACATTGTGTGGGGCATCACTATAAGTCTCCTGGCCTGAGGATTACATTGCTTACATAAATATACTATAGGATATCTATGGATTATATAATGGGTATGGGTGAATTGTATGATTTATGGATTATAGAATATTTATGGATAGGATATTATTAGCGATATATCGCTATTAAAATGGTTCATAATTGAAGTTGTTGTTAAAAAAGACCCATTAAAGCGCTATTACACGAGTGGTCAAGTTTGCTTCAATTTCCAGGCGTCTCCATGTTATCCAATGGCTCTAGGCCCGTAGCTAGACCATATTGTCAGGTAGGGCAAAATTTTATCTAGGGGTGGCAGATTATTTCTTTGTTTTTTTAGGGTTCCGAAATTATAAAGTGAAAACGGAATCATTATAAGATCACTCCCGTGTTTGTCTATCACAGACATTTTACTCATAAACTATGAAAGGCGGATCTAAGGGGGAGGGGCGATCCCCCCCCCCCTTTGGGCTGATAAAAGGTTCCCAAAAAGACATGCATAACATGGAAATGAGTCGGAGCCAAACTCGTTTCCGGCGCGGCCCGACCCGGGCCGTGCCTTCAAAAATCAGGCCGTGTCGTGATCATTATTTTTCTTCAGATTTAAGTCGGGCTCAATGGCGGGTCTAAGGGGGAGGCGAAGGGGCGATCGTCCTCCCTCCTTTTGCTGATAATAGGTTCCCAAAAAGACATTCATCCTCGCAGGAAATAAATTAGACCGTATCTCGAATCCGGCGCCGCCCGCACCGGGCCGCGCCTTTTTAAATTCTCGAGGCTTGGGCTGTGTCTGGTCTTACCGCTTTCAGAGCTGGGCCATCATTTATTTGATACTATTATGATCATTATTTTTTCTGCAGATTTGGGTCGGGCCTGACTTATTTTTCTTCCAGATCGAATCTGGCCTTTTAGTCTTTCTTCTTAGATGTCTGTATTAGAGATGAGACAGGTTCAGACTGAGCCCTGATCCGATATGAGCTCGGGCTCTATTTTTATGCTTGTCTACCGGCTCGGACTCATTTTTTTCTGAAAACGGACAATTTTATTTTTCGGTGAATAGAAAAAATTAAAAGAACTTTTTTTCCCTTAAAAATTACTTATTCCTTTTCAAACCATTATCTTGCTATTTTGATCAAAATGAAAGTGAAACAGATTTTTTTTTTCTATTTTAGTATTTGAATGCTATTTTAAAAGAAAACAATTAGTTATATCTACATTTACAGATTTTTTTTTTCAAGCATTGCTGACTGCCTACTTTCCGGCGCCTCCGAAAAAAGGCGGGAATAATGAATTTGTCTTCAGTTTGATTTTTGTTTGTGACAGAAATGATTTTGTTATTGGATCGTTTATTAATATTATTTAGACGTCTAACGCGAAAAGAATATTTGCCTTTGTTTTTAATTAGTTTGCGGTTTCCGAATAATTTAAATTTCTCGTATACACAACGTATGCAAGTCGTAATAGCTCTTCATATGGAAATAATTGTATAGTAATTACCATTTCTTTGGGGATCTCTGCCGTGCTGAAGCTGTATTCTGCAATTTATGAAGTCATTTTTAGCTGTACGTAAAAATATTTACCATATTCTTCCGATAAAAAGCAATCGAGCAATGTTTCCTCTGTTCCTATAAAAATATTGAGCTTTAAAATTTTTAATTTAAGGTTTATTTCTGGGTCATGCCTATAGAGAAGGCTCTTGTTATCAAGAATGAAATGGTTATAGTTAAAAATGTGCACTTTTTACAGAAAATTGAAAAATGTTGTTCGATTTGACAGATAATAGACAGTATTTTTTACAAGTCCCATGCATTTATTCATGAAACAGATTTCATTAGCATGTCCATAACATTTTCTTAATAAAACAGAGACAGAATATGAGAATCCTTTGATGTGTAAAGTACATTTTTGTTCTATACCAAACTGTTCTTTTGATAATATTAAATTTAAATTAACAGTCATTTTTATGTAAAAAATAGTTTTAAATGATAATTCTTTTCGAATATTTTTTATAAGTATTACGCAATTTTTTTCTATTGTATAATTTCATTATCGGGCTTTTGTTCTTGATGAAAATGTCTCTGGCTCAGGTGGGTCCGGGCTGTGGAACAATTCCCGAATTTATCTCTGGTCCGCACTCACCAAAATTTCCCTGGCCGGGGCTCGGCTTGAAATAAAAGCTAAATTTTCGGCCCGTAACCGACCCAGCCTAGAAGTGTCCCGGTCCGAGATTAGGCTTGCATTGTTTTTCTACATATAGACGATCCGGGCTGGAACTAGATTTAATAATTCTCAAGATGTGTAAGGGCAGACAAAATTATTTGCAAAATTATAAAAGCGATAAATAATTTATGTTCGTAATCTTTGGATCTTCTTGATCGTTCTTAAATTCATTTCTCAACGAAAATTCGACACATTTTGTGACTAATTTTTAACTGTAAAAGTATAAAAATGACAAGACTGACTATTGAAAGGATTTGAAATCGAAAAGCATTTTTCATTTTTGGTAAATAAGATATTTGCAGAGCCTTCTTGAGATACAAGAAATTCTTGTCAAATGATTGCAAATTTTTCTACCTTCTCATGCTGTCGCTTCCGGAAATTCTATTCAAAACGCTAACTTTGACAGTATTTTGTTAAATTGCTTTTATAAAAAAATGGATACCGCCATAGTTTCTGAATAAAATCCCCTTCTAATCTCACGCAATTCCAAAAAAAAAAAAAAGAATTCAGAAATGTATTAGAAAGAAGCTCCTCTGAATATGAGAATGAATTTTGATTTAGAATTTTTAATAAAATGATACAGAAATATTTTCATAAATATACTTTTATTATACAATTTTTAAAAGTTACGATGTTTTTAACTTTCTTTTTTTTCTTTTATTCTAAACCTTATTATTTTTTTAACGAAACTTAACATGAATGTTGAAGGTCTAAGAATCTAAGTAATTATTAATGTTGCTGCTGTGTATTTCCTGTAAAATCATTCCATAGATATGTATGCAGTATTCTTTATAAAAATCTTAATTATATAATAAAAATCTGAATTTTTAAAAAATAGTAGAAATTGCGTCGGGCTAGAACGAGCCGGGCTGAACTTTTGAATTTTACAACGGACCGTGCCAGGCCGAAATAAATTCCCTACGGGCCGGTCTCGGAAATTCCGGCCCGTGCAGACCTTTAATCCAGCCTGTATGATAACTATTATTGGACCAACTATAACTCGTGCACTCTTCTAAACTCTTCCCTTGGCATCTTACTTATTTGTTATTTGTACTCTGTCTATTCTTTAATAAGTTTCAAAACATTTTTTTACTAAATCATCCAGAACTTTTTTCTGCAGTCTGCAACACAAGTAAAAATTTTAAAAACAGTCTGCTGACCAATCCCTCGCATTACATTATATGCACTCAAACCTCCCAATTTGTGATAGACATAAAATAAAAGTATACTTTTAAAAAGAAGTTGCCTTTGTTCTCAGAATTTTTAACACCTCATGCATTGTCCGAAAGAGGGAGGAAGAGCTCGCCTTTGACAAAATTTGCGGGGTTTTCACGATCTTTTGGCTAAATTTGCATTTCTTCGCGCTTTCTTGACAAGATTTGATGTTTCTCCTTCGTTTTTTTTTCTTTTGGCGAAAACTGCTGTTTTTTGCGATCTTTTGAATAAATTTGTTGTTTTTTCGCGATCTTTTCACGAAAACTGCCGTTTTGTCGGGATTGCTTGAAGAAATTTGCCGTTTTTTTCGCGAACTTTTTGAAGAAATTTGCCGTTTTTTTCGTGATTTTTTAAAGAAATTTGCAGTTTTTTCGTGATTTTTCAATAAATACTGCCTTTTTTTCGCGATTTCTTAGAGAAATTCGCCGTTGTTTCGTGATCTTTTTACAAAAACTACCGTTCTCTTGCGATCTTTCACGAAAACTGCCGTTTTTTCGCGATCTTTTGAAGAAATTTGCCGTTTTTTTCACGATCTTTTGAAATCACGAAATTTGACGTTTTTTCGTGATTGTTGTATTAATCCCATTCTTGTATTAATAACAATTTTTTTTATAAAAGGACATACTTAGTAATGAAATGATCGGAATGTCGAATTTCATTCTAGGTTGGCTAAAAAGTGGGAAAATATAAATTTATCGTTTTGCCCCTTTTCTTCTTCTTTTTTTGAAGTTTAAGGTTGCTAGGTCGGGCAAAACCTTTTCCAGGTCTGGCTACGGCCCTGAATGGCTCCAGGGGAATCGCTCGGAAAAGAAGCAACTATTTTGTGTCAGAGCATCTTTGACGCCTGAAACGAAGTGAGGCGACAGTTACAGCCAATCAAATGCCTGGAAATCAGGATGATAATAAAGCCTTTTCTCGAACAGCCAATGAAATGCTTAGAAAATGAAAAAAACACCGGCGATTTTTGTTGCTTGCAGTTTTTACGTGTAATAAGAAAGTGATTTTACACTTCTTTCAATTTTCTATGGAAACGGAAAAACTGAAATATTGGGAATCATCCACTTATTAAAAGCTCTTTTTTAAAATGTGAATTCCATTCTGCTGAAAAAACAAAGAAACTGGAAGCAACAAAATGGATGACTGAATACTGAATAAAAACTCTTTTTAAATATTTTTTCCCGCATGCACAACAAACAATTAAAGATGTTCACAAAGAAAACTACAACAACAACATAATTCCACAAAATTTAGAATTAACTGATTTAGAAGAATTAACACTCAGCTCTTCTAAAGCATGTGTTCTCCCACTTTTCACTATATAATAATGAATCTATATATTTATAGTAGTTTAGCTATTAGCTGCAAAATAAGTTCTTTAATTCAAGTGAGATGAAAAGATTATAGTAAGTAAAAATGGACAAACCAAACACAAATAGTTATATATGTTACAGGCCAAACCCGATTTTAGGCCAAACTAGATTGGCCTAGTCCAAACTAGTCTATCCTATCGCCCATCGGATAAACTAGTTTTTCCTAGGCCAAACTAGTCTATCCTAACGCCTATCGGATAAACTAGTTTTTCCTAGGCCAAACTAGTCTATCCGAACGCCCATCGGATAAACTAGTTTTTCCTAGGCCAAACTAGTCTATCCGAACGCCCATCGGATAAACTAGATTTTCCTAGGCCAAACTAGTTTCGCCGAACGGTCATTAGGATGAACTAGTTTAGCCTGCTATTCATTGGTTTGAACTAGTTTATCCTAGGCCGAACTAGATTGTCCGAGGCCAATTCAATTTGGCGTAATTTTATTGAATTTAAAGACCGCCACGGCGTCAACTTTCTAATTTTGATCTAATTTAGCCTAGGCCGATGCAATTCGACTCGATTTTAGCTCACAGACTATCAAAGCCTGAGACCTAATGTGCTCGCAGATTCTGTGTGTGTATATGTAACCATGTACGTACGTATGTACATACTTATGTACGTACGTATATAGGACTAATATAACGCGACTAATATAACGGAATAATGTGTAACTAATATAACGCGAGCACTCTGGTGTTGGAATTTGGACGCGATTTAGTTCAAGCCAGCCGGCTTCGCCCGCTATCGGGCCCCTTCTTTTATATAAAATCTTGAAACGGACGTATGTTGAAGCGAACGAACTTCGAAGTGAAAAAACATGATTATAAATATTTAAGAAAAAGGATTCTGCATCGAAATACCACTATTTTCTAATAGTAATTTTTGTAAAAATGTTATATTCTTGCTTTAACTTTTTTAAACTTTGTGATAATTTATTGCATATGATATAATTTTATTTAAAAAAAAGTTACATTTCGGCGTGAAAGAGGATGTGGTTGCGAACAAAATCAGGAAATATAACGGAAATTATACGTTTTAAAGCACCGCGACCTCAAGTAACACATCTACTAATAGGCTGTTTAACGGAGTTTCATTCAGATACAGTTTTGTTAATAATAGAGTACGCTCCCTGGTGTTGGAATGAGGAACTAATATAACGTGGCTTAGTTAAAACTTGCTGGCTTCGCCCGCTATCGGGCTGGCGTGGGCAGCGGGGATATGGTTCGAATTTCGTTCGCTTCGAGGTTCTTTCGAAAAGGAGGGTTACATTCGGTGGTGCGCGCTCAGCACGCTTGCTACGATTTAATTTTTGTTCGCTTCGAAGTTCATTCGAAAAGGAAGAGGGCATTCGGCAGTACGCGTGCAGCACACCTGCTATACGCTGCCGCAAGCTGTGGGGACGCGGCTGAAGAACTAATACACGAAATTTAATAAAAAATAATATTCAGGTAGTCTCTGATCTAAATTGATGCTGATTAGTTTTTGATGTAAATCGTTCATCAGGTGGAGCTACTGTTTTGCATTTTTTACGACTTACGCATCAGCTTTATCTTAATAGCTAATACAATCAAATTTCCATCGAACTTTAGATTCAGTTCGTCTATGACATGAGTTGGTGTTGTTTCTATTTTGAAGTAAATCACTCAACATGGCTATGATATGCTGCATTTTTCACAATTTTTACAATAGCTGTATCTCGAGAACTAATAGACGGAATTTAATAAAAATTTATATTCAGATAGTCCCTGATATAAATCGATACTGATTACTTTTTCATGTAAATAGTTCAACAGATGGCGCTTCTAAAGTGCGTTTTTACTGATTTGCATTAACACTATTTCAATAACTAATTTACGGATTGTAGTGACGAATCGTCACAACATTGCTAAATTAAATATGTAGATATAAAGAATGATTAAGCACAACTAAAGCGAAAATACATAAATATTCGTATATATATATATATATATATATATACATACATATATATATATATATATATATATATATATACATACATATATATATATATATATATATATATATATATATATATATATATATATATATATATATATATATAAAAAAAAGAATCATTGATTAAAGTAAAGTTTTAAATTTATTTTATTCACTAATATCTATTTTAAGTTCGTTTCATTCTTTCAAGTAGTAATAATAACTTTAAGTTTCAGGAATAGATGAAAGCTATTTTCTTTAATTAAAGCTATAAACTTTATGACTCTATAAAGTTCGGTAAGAACGAACGGTTAACAATGAACACCCAAGTAGAAATTCAATTGCTCACCATAAAACTTCAGACGTAACAATGGCAAAGGTTGTAAAAAAAAACCAGACTGTCTACAATTTTGACATTATACGCTGGAGCTAACAATAACAGAATTTACAGCCGAGAAACGCCCACAGGAGGGAGAATCGAAGAGGAGTCCGATGATTTTCTGTAACCGTGGGAAAGAGAAAAAAAGGTTTTTTTAGTGGCCGAAAGGGATGAACCCCTACTGGTCATCCGGCCAATAAGAAGTGCGATGCAATGATCAAAGCGATAGCAGAAGACCAATGAAAGAAAAAAAAAGGGTTTTGGGGAGGAAACAAACAAACAAAAAAAAGATATGGAGTTCTCTCCGAGAAAAGAATCTAAAAAATTAATACAGTTCTTGGTCCCAGCTATGTAGGTAGTAAAATAGAAAAGTTTTGTAAGCGAAAATCATCTACGGAACGGGGAAGCCCATGATTTGACAAGCATCCAAGTTTCTTTGACATATGATCGAATTTGCGAAAAGAAAATTAATGTCTGAAAATTACTGGAACTTCCAACATCAACATAATGAATTTCAGGCAATTCCAGATGGCAGTGCGTGACGATATGGCAGACTATTATTTTTTTATGAACAGTTATGCTCAACATAGTGAATAATGTGCATCATTCTCATAGACTATTCTTTTTATGAATATTTGCTCAACTTAGTAAATTTCACGTGTCTCCAAAGGTGCGAGATGACAGTGCAGACTATATTTTTATACGAACAGTTACGCTCAACATAGCGAACAATGTGCAACTATTTTTATATGAACATTTGCTCAGCTTAGTAAATTTCCACGTGTCTCCAAAGGTGCGAGAAAATAGTGCAGACTATATTTTTGATGAACAGTTGTGTGCCTCCTAAGGAATTACACGATTTCCAAAAAAAATGCGGTGCGAATGAAAGCCAACGGATCAGTTGCTATGGATTACTACAACGAATGGATAACAAGGCTTCATATAAAATGGTGAGCAATTTAATCCTACTCTGTGGTGTTATTACATTTCAAAATTACCTTTTTGCTCATGATATAAATATACATAAAGAAAAAAATTCTTTAATATTAAAATCAATTTTTTTAATTTAAAATTTAGATTAATATATATATATATATATATATATATATATATATATATATATATATATATATATATAAAAGAGAATTATAAGGAGATCCTAGGCTATGCCTTTCGTTAGTTGTGCTGTGAGTCTTTTGTGTTTTCGTATAAGTTTATAAAAATATATAAAAAAAAAATGAAAGAAAGTAAACATGATCAAAATAATTGATAAATTAGAATAATATTATTTATAGTGCTTGTACTTACAAATTGATAATTTAGGATAATACGATGTCCAGATGTTTCTCTATGAAAATATATGCTTAAGTAATAATTCTTTTATTGTGTCATGATACATATAATTGTTGTTTGAAATAAATATTTGTGTATGTATATATATGTATTCTTGTTTTCTTTCATGTTTTCTCTTCCTAAATTCTTTTAGGTAAATTACTTGTTTCAAAATCTCAAATATTAAATTTAATTTATTTTTATGTTAATCATTTTGACACTCTCCGTATCTCTTAAAATTCCTATTTTGCAAATTTAAACGTTTAAAAAGTTCGAGTCTGAGCTTTTGCGATTTTCATTTATTTAAATTATTGATAGATTTAAAGTAAACATTTTTTTTTCGATAATATCCAATACAATCTTTCACAACGCGGATTGGGATATTATCTTAATATTATTTCTTTAGTACTAACCACTATCTTTCACTTATCTCGTAATGTGGGGTATTTTTCATCACAACATTAATAAAAATTTAATGGTGCTAACACCAGGTGTTTAATTTGCATTTAGGATTAAAAATTTATTTTTTTCTGCATTCAATTATACATAAAAATATATTTTCAGTATTATAAAATTTTCTCCTTAATTACCTATTTTCCGTTTCTCTTCTTTTACTAACAAAACATCACTTACCTATATTGTGTAAAACAAAATTGATATTTTATGCATTTCTAGAAAAATTTATAATAATGAACAAAATTAATAAATATATGTATGAAATGAATACATACAGAGGAGAAAGGGTTTAGCTCACAGCACATTATTTAAAAAGCCTTCGTTACTAAAGATTTGTTTATATATATATATCTGTACTTTGAAAATTTATTTTGTGATTATTTTTTGTGTGTATAGAAAATAGTTAGGGGGATTTTGAAATTGCTATGAAATATTTTTTTTTGCTCTTTTCCCTTTATGCGAGTGTAATTTCGATACCTAGATTTAAAAAAAAAAAAAAAAAAAAAAAAAAAAAATATATATATATATATATATATTGAGAGTACAGTACATAATAATTTACAGTGTTAAAAAAGTTAAAAAAAAAAAAAATTAAAGAAAAACAATTAAACATCAATCTGTTAGAGATTTTCAAAACAGATAAATAAATATGACAGGAAGAAAGGGAAGACAGCCTTCTCCCGAAAGGGAATCATTCACTATTGGAGTGGATACGCTGATAAATTCATTACAAAATTTTGAGGATAAACCGGATCAAAACATAACACATTTTTTTGAAGAATTTGAGGAGTTAGCTGTAGCGGCACAATTTCCCGACGATATAAAATTGGTATTGGCAAAATCAAAATTCAAAGGGCAAGCGAGAGAAGTTATGAGAAACACAAATGAATTGCATAAAGCACAAGACTATAAAACGTTTAAACAAAATGCGATAAAACAATTTCAAAAAGAAAGATCTTTTGCTGATGCTCAGTTGCAATTTATAAATGCCAAACAAACAGCCAATCAAACTATTGAGGAATTCACAAAAAAGTTCAATATAGAAGCACAGAAATATCTTGCTTTATCAGGACATGAACAAAAGAATGGAGCCAAAGAATTATTAGAAACTATTAAATTAACAAAACATCTTGAAGCGCTAAGACCGGACATTTCTTTCGAATTAAAAAAATATCCACCTACAAATTTCGAAGATGCGGTAAAAAAAGCTAAAAACATCGAAAGTGCATTAAACAGTAAATGTGCAGGTGAAATAAATAATTTGACAGAAACAAGTGAAAATAAATTATTTGAGGCACTTATTAGCATGTCACAAGACCAAAAATCAGAGATACGACAGCTGAAAGAACAAATAAAAAGTTTACAAATTGACAAAAACGAAAGTGAACTAAATAAAGCGGAAATAAATCATATAACACAAAATTTTTGTCACATATGCAACAAGTCCAATCACCAGACTCAAAATTGTTATTTTAATCAAAAAAGGGCGAATTTTTTTCAACCGAGGGGAGCACAAAACAATGTTAGGCCAAGATTTCACAAGAATTACTATCAAAACAACAATTATAGAAGCTTTACAAGATTTCCACAAAACTATGCACAACATTTTCAAGCACCACAAACATTCGATTTTGCTAGACCTCAGAACAATCAAATTAGATTTAATGATATGCACAATCAGATGCCAAATTGGCAAAATTTGCACCAATCACCGATAGGACCTAATCAAATGTATCATGGAAATTATAATATGCAAAATATGGTTCCAATGCAAACTTTTGACCCAACACAGGGAAACAATACACAAATCGCATATACAGGGCTGTGGTGTATTTTTCATCACAACACGGATTTTCATCAAACTTCCGAATCAGTAAATCCGTAATATGAACTAAATCTTTTTACGTATTCGTGTTAATTGCTCAATAGGTGGCGCTGTTGTGCTCAATTTTCCTAATTCCTGAAATAGTTTTGTTGCAAGAATTAATGCACGAATTTTCATCAAACTTTAGATTCAGTAAATCCCTGATATAAATTAGCATTCTGTATTTTTTGGAGTAAATCTCTTGAAAGGTAGCGCCGCTATACGGTATTATTCGTGATTATTGCAATAGCTCTATCTCCGGATATAATGCATGGATTTTCATGAAACTCCAGATTCTGTTAGTCCTTGATATAAAAAAGTACAAAAGTACTTTTTAGTTTTTGGAGCAAATCGTGCAACAGGTGGCGCTGCTATGTGGCATTATTCATGATTATCGCAATAGTTCTATCTCAAGAAGAAACGCACGGATTTTCATCAAACTTCAAATTCAGTTAGTCCCTGATGTAAATTAATATTCTTGTATTTTTAGAGTAAATGGCTCAATAGGTAGCGCTTCTATCCAGTTTTTTATGATTTCTGTGATAATTCAAATATCTCAAACAGTATTAATACACAGATTTTCATCAAATTTCAGATCGAATTAGAATTTGAAAGACGTTGTTACGGATTTTTCAAAAAGTTCCGGCAAGAATTTAACATTTTTACAAAAATTACTATTAGAAAATAGTGGTATTTCGATGCGGAATCCTTTTTCTTAAGTATTTATCATCATGTTTCTTTCTCTTCGATTCAACATTCGTAAATACCTAATTTGCGTTGTATTAGTTCCAAATTCCAACACCAGGGTGCTCGCATTAGTTCCACATTCCATCACCAGGGAGCGCACCTTATTACCAACAAAACTGTATCTTAAGAAAACTCCGTTAAAGAATCTATCAGTAAATATGTTACTCGATGTCGCGGTGCTTTAAAACAAGAATTTAAGATTTTTGAAAAAATCACTATTCTTCAATAGTGGCATTAAACGCGAAATATATTTTTATAATTTTATATCATATGTCATAAACTATCTTAAAGTTTCAAATAGATCAACCTGTAACGGTGAACCCACGGTGAGCGTCATTTGTAACGTTAGGTTGGTCGTGGTGGAGGTTAAATGTAGACATACTCAGTAATTTAGGATAAAATAACAAAGTTTATTAAAGTGATAATGGCTGAAGGGAAGTGGAGCCAGTCTTAAATTTACACAACTGAAAACACTATGAACAGCTAAATCATACTCACAGGCTTCGGCCTAGCTCAGTCGGGGCACCACCTAACACTTCTCACTATCTTCAGGCTGAGCTGCTAAACAAAGCTTAATTAAACAGCCCGTGGCTGTGGGTAATTCTTTATTTTACAAATAATCAAAAATGGAACTACTGTAAATTCTCTTACCACGGCCGAATCTCAAATCAACTATCCAAACTTCTTTCCACTTCACTGGAGGCCGTCGCTACTTCCTATTCGCTAGCACTTCGCTGAACAATAATTCACTTCGCTTGTCTAATGGCAGAGAGCCTCACTCGCTGGCTGCTGGCTAATGCCAGAGACACGCCAGAGACACTCAAACCCAAGCTTTTATATGCTGCAAACTGAGATACTTCACATTAACATATTACTAATAACCGCAAGCTAACTGTAAAATCCGAAAGAGCACACACACTCTAGAAAGTTAAAGTAAAAGAGAGGATAGATGTCGCTTTTACGCTTACACTTGTTAAATTATTGACGTCACGATCTCAGAAATACTAGAGTGCCTTTCTGCAAAGGTCACTCCCTCACAACCCCCCGTCGGATTTTACAGAGAAAAAGGGCTGGGCCAAATGCATGCCCAGAACTTTTTCTTGTTATAAATTTCGAGCCGTAATAAACACAGTGATGGGTGAAATTTAGCGCCGAAACATAACTTTTAAAATATTAACTTTAACCCATCACAACCAAAAAACCTCAGTTTGCCTCAAATATTCACATATTCAATCCAATCATTCTTCTATCTTACAAATAGCCTCCGTAAAGCTTCCAAAAACTCGTAAAACTTTCAAAACTAATTACTTCTTCTTTCAAAACAGCCCACTCCACTGGGAGCGCTAAAATTTCTCAAAACACTAAACTTCCGAAATTTTCCTCAATATTGCAGTACAACTATAACATTACCAAAAATTATCTGTCCATAACTTTCCTAATACTAAAATTCGCACCAAGTCCAAAAAACCCAATGCGCAAAAACTTTCCTCATCCAAATACCGAACTCATCTAAAATTAAATTTTACTTCATACTCAAAATAACTCTGCTATTACGTAATACCTACATACCCATTAGCCAATGAACTAACTCCCAAAATTCTTCAGAACTTAACTCCACTTTAACAATAATTGGGGAACATACGTACAGCGTCATATCGCTGTGCTTATGCAACAATAAAAAAAATATCAAAAATTTACAAAATGACGTCATCATGCTCTTCATCTGTATTAACTAAAAGAAAAATAGCAGAATCAATACATAACACAGGTATACTTCCCTGCAAGAAAATCACATTAACATTCAATTTTAATACAATACAATTTCAAATTCAAACGCAGCTTAAAAATTCGCAACTTGCGGAAACCATTCCCAACCAAAGTACAAACGCAACACATAAAACACGAACGATAAGGAGAAAGTTAATTCATTAAATGTTAGTATAAGAGATAGAAACGCGTGTCAAGGACTTCTTGACCGCAAAACACGTGCGCGCCTGAACCGCGGCGCGTGTACAAAATAACCCAAATTACTATCTGTATTTTCTGAAAATTTAAACATACATTAATATACATTTTATAACACATGAACAATATAACAATATAGTAACATTTTTAACGAATAACATAACAATTTAACAATAGATCCAGAATTTTTAAAAGCAGTTAAGACCAAAATCTCAAACATACATAAAACTAACAATTTTGCAAACAAATTTTGAACACAATTAAGCACTAATCGTGAGTCCGTCAAAAAATTCCAAAAATGGCCAAAAAGTACCAAACAGTCTTTCTGCTTTCTATTCCTTCATATTGCTACCACATATATGCACTCTAATAGAAATTTAATAAAGAACATTATCACCCAATCATAGAGATGATTCGCTGCTGGCTGGCTTCATACTACAGGATGGCTTTCTCCTCTTGTCCCAGAAACCTTGTACGAAGGATCTTTCGTCATCAGAACTGTACGGTGACGCCACAGTTGACTGTTGTGCCTGCAGCCTGGTTCGGAATGGATGCCGTGGGATACTTGTAGGTTCCGCTCGACGACTCTGCTCTGGCCGGTTCGCTGGGGTCACTCCATGGCGAGATTCACGCTGTTGATGCCGGTAATCTGAGTGTTGTCTCCTCTTTCTAGATGCACCCGAAGTTACTGAGGATCCTAGGCCACGTTTCCTTCCAGACCTACGCTGTTTCTTATTGGGCAAAAATTCCGACTTTAAAGTCCTTTTAACAGTTTGGCGAGTGTCCATCTGAAATCTTTTCCGGGGATTAAGTACCGAAGATGGTGAACTATTAGATAATTTATGTTTGCGAGGTTGCTGTCTCATAAGTGGAGGAACGGGATAGTTTATAATCTTTTTCCTTTTATGGCACACAGAGTCCGATGTATTTGACACAGTTCTCTTATTTTTATTATCATACTTTGCTCTCGGATTGCTAGGCTTTCGACTTTCAAGAACAGTTTTTGGAGCTGTTTGACCAAATTTTCTTCTTGAATATTGATGAAAAGAATTAGATGAAGAAGTGCTGGACTCGGGACACTCATTGGATCGGGAATTTCGCGAAACACCACTCGACACATGAGAACCTTCACTACCATTTTCTCTAAACTTATAAACTCTAACCTGATCCAAATTAACCGTCATTCTTTCACCATTGACATCAACAACCAAATTATTATTTCGAACATCTAAAACCTCGAACGGACCTACAAACTTCGGACCAAACTTAGCTACTCTCTTTTGACGACTTGAACTTAACCAATGCTTTTCTACTAACACAAAATCTCCAACTTTCACTTCTAACTCCCTCCTACGCATATTATAATACTGAGCCTGCTTTTCTTGCGCTTTTCCCATCTGAACTTGAGCTTCCTTAACCAACCTCTCAATATCCTGACACATGTACTGATTTTCCGCATCTGACACCATAACTAGCCTTTGGAATGGAGTAATGACTTTTCTACCTAAAAACAATTCAGCTGGCGTTTTCCCCGTCGACTCGTGAACTGCTGTACGAAGTGCATACGCAAAATGCTGAAGAAACTGGTCCCAATTTGCGTGATGAGAACCAACATACGAAGAAATCATTTGAATTAATGTACGATTTACACGTTCAGCCATATTAGACTGAGGAAGTTCCTTACCGTCCCCAGTCTCCAACTTTTCACACAAAGACTTAAAAATATTAGATATAAAATCATAACGAAATGGTTTACTAGCAACTAGTGCGTCAAAACCAATATGAATTTCATTCCTTAAACTCGGTTTATCTGAAAAAAACCTCTCCAAATTCATTCAAAAACTTATTAAATTCCTCCTTCTCAATTTCACTTAACCCCGACTCCTCCAAATTAACTGACACTAAAACAGGCTCTTTCTTACTCACATTCTCATCATTATTCACTATTAACGACTTTTTAAAGAAATCCAAACTAATTCCTCTATCCTTTATATAATCCACACCAACTATACAATGCACTGTTAATCCATCTAACACACAAAACTCCCAACATGTCTTAACCGAACGAATTTCAACTTCCAATTCTACTGAACCTTTATTATCGCAAGCTACTCCCTGTGCCGACTGAACCACCAGACTTAACCTCTTCAACTTCTTATACGAAAAATATTTCCGATAACAATCAAAAGAAATGAACGACTTATCTGCCCCTGTATCGAAGACACTTTTAACGACAATACCATCTAACACAATTAACACTTCAGGTAACTCAACCGGATTAATAGTAATTTTATTCAAACTCACCGAAGACATTTCCGACCTCTGAACACATTTGTTTTGCATTGACCTATTTTCAACATTCTCATCCGAAGTTAATCTCCTTACTTGCGAAGAAACATTCCTGTCCCGTACTCCCCCACTACGATTATAACCACTATTCTGTCTATTTCCATACATATTTCTCTCATTACTTATAAAATTATCAGCACCACCACAATTCCTATTACCATTACTCGTATTCGACATATTACGACCAAATCCATCATTTCTATTACGCAAATTACTATCCGGAAATCGCTGCCCCACTCTCACAAAATTACGTTCCCCCTCATTTCTCAAATTACTATCCGCGACAGGTCTCTGCCGAGGGCTACGCAAATCCCGTTGATCCGAGCTATGCCGAGTCTCATACTTCGATAATATCTGATGCATTTCTGCAAAATTCTTCGGTGCTCTAACTTCAATAAAGTCCTGTATACTTGGATTAAAAAGAGGAAAAACAATGTCCAACAATTCCTCAAATGTGATATCTAAATCTAATTTATTTTTTAGTTCAAGCTTACGTAGATAGAATTTTGACGCCGACTCATAAATATTCTGCTTATTACAATAGAACTCTTTTCTCAAAATACTTTTATCTTTAACTGGAGGAAATGCCTTCTTTAACTCAATCACAGTTTGTTCAAATCTTTTCGCTTCATCATTAATCAAAAACTTTCCTATATTTTCCAACCACAAAAGTGCTTCGCCCTTCAACGAGCATTTAAGCACTACGTACCTACTTTTTTCAGGTATATTATTGAACAAAATATAATCATCTAATTTAACTAAAAATTCACTAATATCACCTGCACCGCTAAAATACACACGTGGCACAATCTCATAATGTCCGATGTTTCGTTGGGCGCCATTTGTAACGGTGAACCCACGGTGAGCGTCATTTGTAACGTTAGGTTGGTCGTGGTGGAGGTTAAATGTAGACATACTCAGTAATTTAGGATAAAATAACAAAGTTTATTAAAGTGATAATGGCTGAAGGGAAGTGGAGCCAGTCTTAAATTTACACAACTGAAAACACTATGAACAGCTAAATCATACTCACAGGCTTCGGCCTAGCTCAGTCGGGCACCACCTAACACTTCTCACTATCTTCAGGCTGAGCTGCTAAACAAAGCTTAGTTAAACAGCCCGTGGCTGTGGGTAATTCTTTATTTTACAAATAATCAAAAATGGAACTACTGTAAATTCTCTTACCACGGCCGAATCTCAAATCAACTATCCAAACTTCTTTCCACTTCACTGGAGGCCGTCGCTACTTCCTATTCGCTAGCACTTCGCTGAACAATAATTCACTTCGCTTGTCTAATGGCAGAGAGCCTCACTCGCTGGCTGCTGGCTAATGCCAGAGACACGCCAGAGACACTCAAACCCAAGCTTTTATATGCTGCAAACTGAGATACTTCACATTAACATATTACTAATAACCGCAAGCTAACTGTAAAATCCGAAAGAGCACACACACTCTAGAAAGTTAAAGTAAAAGAGAGGATAGATGTCGCTTTTACGCTTACACTTGTTAAAATATTGACGTCACGATCTCAGAAATACTAGAGTGCCTTTCTGCAAAGGTCACTCCCTCACAAACCTAGAATTTCCGTTATATTTCCTGATTTTGTTTGCCCCCCCCCCCCTCTTTCCCTTTCGTAATGGGACTTTTTATACAATTTTTTATCACGTGTTATAAACTATCAGAAAGTTTCAACAATTCCAACAAGAATTTAACATTTTTACAAAAATTACTAATAGAAAATAGTGGTATTTGACGCGGCAACTTTTTTCTTAAATATTTAACATCATGTTATATTATGTTTCAAAAAATGGTAATATTTAATTAGCAGCTAAAACTTAAAAAAAAAAAAAACGCTGAGCTTTTTAAAAAAATCTAGCGTCTCCTTACTCTACCCCCCCCCCCTCCCGTATCCTAAATTTCAAGTTTTATGTTTTATTTAAGCTTTTTCTTATTTTTAAAAGAATTCGGATATTTACTTTTTTAATATGAACAATTTCGCGTGAAGTGATGTTTGTGAAAACTAATATCTGTTACGAATTAAAAATCTTTTCATAAAACCAAAAGTTTCTATCCGATTGAAAAAATAATCCGCTCTATGTTTATATTTAAACTCAGAACCCCCAAAATTAAGCAGGCAAACGCCTTATTAGAAGAAACCTACATCCAAAATTTGAAACAAATCCGTAAATTACCGGTGAAAAATTTATTTACATAAATTAAGAGTGTTACCCCCCCATTCCTCCTTTCTTTATATCAGCGGTTCCCAAACTTTTGGGCTCGCGGAGCCCTTTTTGGGAAGAATTTCTAAGGCGGAGCACCTAAACTGAACAATACTCTGTGGCTTACAAATTAATGTTTTTTTTATGCCTATAGAGCAGAAAAAAATCCGCTGGATAAAAAGCCAGTAATTTCCTACATTGAACCTTGGTTCTCAGTTTGGCCCTTTCCTGATACAAAAATTCTGAATTCATACTAGAAATTTCAAAAATCATTTTTTTTTTTATTATATAACCCTTTAGCAGTTTTATTTAATATTACTATTATTGTATACAATAAAACTAAGGATTAAAACCTTCTTTTTTGCATTAAAATATCTATTTTGTATAAATCGAGATATTTCCTTCAAATACAGCAAAAATACAGTTAAAACTTTGTGATTTCTGAAAACTTTCAGTAACGAGGAAAACAAACTCTTTTTACCATGCTTTTATTAACTTCACCTGTATGTTTGTGAGTTTGTGACGCTTCTTATTTAATGTATGTTCACCGATTACTCCGAAACCATGCAACCGATTAACTTGGTTATGGTGTTAAATGAAAGACGATGCTCTCGAATTGATACCACTTCAGTTTCATCGAAATTGGTTCAGTACTTTTTTAGTAATTAGGCAAAAACTAATAAAATTAGTGATTTTTCGCTAGTTAAAAGTGTTGAATACGTTCACTGAATCGAGTGTAGACAGCATGGCCGAGCGGTTTAAGGCGCCGGATTGAAGCTCTGTTTTTCGAAAGAGATTGTGGGTTCGAACCCCTCTCCTGACATTATTTACATCTATGTAAAATTAAAAAAAAATATTTCCGTATTACAATTTTTATTTTTAACCGGCTTTAGAAAAGGAAGAGGAAGTTATCAATTCGACGCGTATGTATTTTTTTTTCTATGTATGCTCACCAATTATTCTGAAACTATCCAACCGATTAATTTGGTTTTTGTATTAAATATAAATATAGTTTTAAAAAACTAAAAACCACGCTTTTAAAGTAATCAAACTAAAAAGTGAAAAATAAATATAGTTTAAAAAAAACTAAAAAACACGCTTTTTAAGTATATCAAATTAAAAAGTGAAAAATAATTCGTACTATAAGCTGAAAACAAAAATAGATGAAAAATACTATATTACTATAAAATCATTGTTATTATACAAATCAATTAATAAGCAATAAATAAAATTATCTTGGAAAAAAAGCGTGGTGTGCTTCTTAAGAACTGATGGATGGAGCATGATAGATGGAGCACCTCACGCTTTTTTTCCACGATAATTTTATTTATTGCTTATTAATTGATTTCTATAATAACAATGATTTTATAGTAATATAGTATTTTTCATCTATTTTCGTTTTCAGCTTATAGTACGAATTATTTTTCACTTTTTAATTTGATATACTTAAAAAGCGTTTTTTTTAGTTTTTTTTAAACTATATTTATTTTACATTATAAGAAGAAATATATACAAACATTACATACAAAAGAATCTATAGGGATTTTAAATGATACACGATCTTTTAAAAAAAGACATTTTCAGCGACAGACATTGTTTTAAAAATTAAATACAATTTTGAAAACTATTATAGAAGATTTAAATAAGTAAAATTTAATAAAAATAAACAATTTATAAAAATTAAAATTACAAATTTAAAATAATGCAATATGCAATATACAATTAACAAATATTAATTGCCGATAGTTTTTTTTTAAAATCTTGCATAAAGTTTGACGACACACTAAAAAAGTTTAGTGTGAAAAATGCGCAATTATGCTGTGCACAGTTTTTTTTTATATCTGGTGTAATTTTCGATAATTGCAAGCGAATGTTTGGTTCTGCATTTAACCGATTTCTGTATTTTGCTTTGAAACTTGTGTAAGTAGAGAATCCAGTTTCACACAGATATGTCGTTGAAAATGGAAGTAAAATTAAGTTTGTTCTGCCTGGAAAGATTTTGTATTCATCTGTGAAATGACGCCAAAATTCAGAATTAGGTTTGATTTGAGAAGAGATTTCTAGATCGCTTTGAGATGTTAAATCAATGAGAGTTTCGTATTCCTCAGAGCTTAAGCTGTGTGGATTTTTTTTTACACTGAAAGGATTTAGTGACCAATTAAAATCATTCAGCATCCTATTTTCAATAGCTGGAAAGTAATCCTATCAGAGCTTCGAGATGATCTTAAATAATTTTCTGTTTTTTTTTTTTTTTTTTTTTTTTTTTTTTTTTTTTCTCAAACTTGTCATGGTTATTTAAGAACATTTTAGTAAGAGGAAAGCAACTTATATCACCTTTTTTACACATTCAGACTAGAAAGTAAGTCTCCTCTTAAATGCTGACACTTTGGAGTTTGCATCAACAACATCAACACTTTTTCCTTGAAACGGTAAATTCCTTTCGTTCATTACTAAAAATGTCCGCCAAATAGGCTTATTAACAAGACCAATCTTCATCGTTTAAAATTGTTGCTAATTGAGGGTTGTGATCTGTCAAAAATGCTTCAACCTCTGCAAGCAGCTCCAACAAACGTGTCAACGCTTTTGCTCGGGATCACAATCTTATTTTAGTATGCAGCAGCAGGACTGATGTAAGCTTTCCATATCTTCTCAAATTAGTTTGAAAAGTCTACTTTTAAGTGGTTTTGATTTTATAAAGTTTATTATTTTTATGCCATCATTCAGATCTCTTATAATCTGAAGAGGCATTTTTCTTGAGGTTAGTGTATTTCTGTGAAGAACACAATGGCTACTGCTACATTCCTTTTTTTTATCCTTAATTTTAGCAATATCCCCAGCATTAAGACCTACCATTGCTTTTGCACCATCAATACATATATCTTTGCAGTTTTCCCATGGTATTTCATTTGATGTTAAAAATTCATCCAAAATATTAAATATTTTATCCTCTGATGTATTGGCTTCTAGTGATCTGCAAAGAAGAAGATTCTTCTGATAGTTATGGAAATGAACATAGCGAACAAATACTATTAAAAATGCTAAACTGGCGACCAATAAGTGTTTCTTTTACGTCATCTGCCTTATCGATAATTCGTCGTACAATAGTGTTATTTGACAAAGAAGCATTGGAAACTAAATTGGCAGTTTTTTCATCAAATAAAAATCTGGAAATATCAATTGCAAAAAGATTTAATAAGAGTTTTTGCAATGGTATGGGCTTTGCCAGATTGTGTTATTTTGTAACTTATTAAGTAGGAAGCTTTAAGCTTACAACATCTTTTCATTGTTTGTTTTTACAGCTGTAGCCTTACTTTTCTTTAAAGCTAAAATTTCTTTGCATTTTCTTTTTTAAAAATCAAATGTTTTATCTTTTAACCCCTTGAGGGGCAATAATGTCTCTGTATGATTGGTTCTCACCGGAAAAATGAAAAATTTTTATTTTAAAATAAAGAAAGACAATTATCTATCATTTTGCGGCCAAAATTAAAGATATAAAATTTCGTTAAATCTTTCTGGAGAGAATCTCATTTAAATTAGTCGGGATAAAGTATATCCCACCGCCCCTCAAGTGGTTAATTCTGGATGATTAAAATCAAAATGACTGCACAACTTTGCCGGAAACATTGAGCTGCTGTTCAAAACTTTATCATGAATCACACAGAGAAGCTGATCATCATCTGTTTCAGTAAATCCCATGTTTAAGAAATTTTCATCATATTTAGTTTTTTATTGAAATTGCTTTTCCAGAGTGTCTCGATTCTGTCTTGCTTTGATAACAATACATGATCTGGAGTCAACGGTTCAGAAATGCTTTCATTGGTCAAAAGCTCTTTTGTTGTTTCGTCTGATTATGAAATGTGAGCAAAAAAGAATTAAGTATAAACATATGAATAAGCCGAGTTTCAAAGAACAAAGTTGTTCTCCCTTTTGTCCGACAAACAGAGTTAACAGCACTGACGGGCCTCTCCTGCTTCGATTCACGTTGTGCATTCGATTCAGAATACTATTTCTTGTAGCTCATTTTAAATCAAATTAAAAAAAAAAAAACATTAAATGCAGAAACATAAATAAAGCAATTCAAACCAAAAATATTATACAGGAAATTGACACATTAAAATTCAAACCGTTTCTTTTAGAGTCTATTTTTCAACTCAGTTTACATATATTTATTTTCGACATACGCACACATACTCAAAAATTCCTACATACTTTTGAAAATCTTCCACTTGGAATACGTTAATTTCTTTCATGTTTTGTTTATTTTGCTGGAACGCCGCGGAGCCCTTGGAAAGTTCAGGCGGAGCCCCAAGGGCTCCGCGGAGCACACTTTGGGAACCTCTGCTTTATATGTAAACAACGAACATCCACAACTAATCATGGATGTACCTTATCAAACTGATATTGTACCTAAAATTTTAATAAAATCTGATACTTTTGCATGGAAAACTGACTTAACGAAATTTAGGCGGGGGGGGGGGGGGGGGGTTGCGGATTAACCTTTTGTTCCCCTTCCCTTATTCTTATCCAATGAACCCCTGAAACTAATCAGGAAAGTTCGTTATCAGGATAAATTTATGTCTAAATTTTGAAGCAAATTGGATATTTCTATCAGGATTTATCGCATTACGTACATACGTACGTGCATACGTACTTGCATACGTACATGGTTACATACACACACAGAGAATCTGCGAGCACATTAGCTCTATTCCTTTGATAGTCTGTGAGCTAAAATCGCGTCAAACTGCATTGGCCTAGGCTAAATTAGATCAAAACAAGAAAGTTGGCGCCGTGGCGGTCTTTAGATTAAAAAATATCACGCCAAATTGAACTGGCCTAGGACAATCTAGTTCGGCCTTGGATAAACTAATTCAAACCAATGAATAGCAGGCTAAACTAGTTCATCCTAATGACCGTTCGGCCAAACTAGTTTGGCCTAGGAAAAACTAGTTTATCCGATGGGCATTCGGATAGACTAGTTTGGCCTAGGAAAAACTAGTTTATCCGATGGGTATTCGGATAGACTAGTTTGGCCTAGGAAAAACCAGTTTATCCGATGGGCGTTAGGATAGACTAGTTTGGACTAGGCCAATCTAGTTTGGCCTAAAATCGGGTTTGGCCTGTAACATATATATATTTTTAATGTTTGTTTTCTTTATGTAAATAAATTAAAAAAATTTTAATTAGAGATCTGAGCTTCTATTATTATACGAGTTGAATAAAAAATGAAGATCATCGTTATTTTCTCCCTTTGCACAACACATACACATTAATGGGTGTCTTAGAAAGATATCTGAAAGAAATTCATCGTTTAAGAAACAATCTTTTTACTCTCTTCACTTCACATCATTAGAAGTATTTATCCTTTAATCTTTCAGTGGATGTTTTTCTTTTGCGAGAAGTTCCAAATCCATGTCAAACCCTCTTTAAATTCTAAAACTCTCGAATGAAAATAAATCACCCACAAAAGATCAGGAGTGACTCGCGAAAGATTTCCGCTCCATTCTTACAGAGATCTTTAAAAGATAAGCCAGCAATAAAATAACTCAACTCTCCTTTCAAAGTAAGATTTTAAAACTCTTTCTCTCGTACGCATCAGGAATGTTAATCTACTGGAGCTTAAAAACCGTTAAAAACGCTTTCAGTTTAAAAAAATTGAAATCCCTTTTCGATTACACAGAATAATTATTTTATTTTCGACTTTGGAAATTAATTAAAAATAATAAATAATGTTTGGAAACCCATCCATAAGAGTTTTTCAATTAATGTTAAGAATTAATTTTGCAAAACCAAATGACGACAAAAATAAAGCAAGAAGTGTTTTTTTTTTTTTTTTTAAATAAATGAAGCAAAAATTGACGTCTATATTGAAAAATTTAGTATGAAAAATCTATGACTTATTGCATAAATATACCAATCGCCCCGGGGTTTTTTTCTTTTAATCAAGTGAAACCAGAAGTTTAAGCCAATAAGGAAAAATAATTAAAAAATCCCTCGGATACAGACAATTTTTTTTCTGGTTTTAGGTATACTTATTTGAATTAGAAAAACGATTAAACTGTCAAGTGCCTGTTTCCTCGTGTTTGTCGATTGTCTACATTTATATACGCATATATATATATATATATATTAGGGATGGGACGAATATTCGGCCACTATTCGGTATTCGGCCTATTCGGCTCTTTTGCCGAATATTCGGTTGGCCGAATATTGAAGGCTTGTTGACCGAATACTTCGGCCGAATACCTGTAGCCGAATATTTCGCGATATCTCGCCGAATATTGTTAAAATCTTGCCGAATAGTGAAAGATATCTTGCCAAATAAATTTAAGATTTAAAGAATTTTATTTCTTGCATTTTTTTTTCTTTAATCCAAATTGGCTACTTCATTCATGAAGTCATTCTCATTCTTACTTACAAAATATACAGTTATTCAAATACTAAAAACTATACAGCCTTTCTGTATTTCCTATAAAAATTAGAGATATTTTAGAAAATGCTGCCCAAGTTGGAGATTCAATTGTACGGGAAATGTCTTCATTAGAGAATGATATTGCAATTCAAGATGTAAAACACTTATAGGAAAAAATAGAAAAATAAATAAATAAAACACTGTTTTATTCTAAAATACTCCAATATTTATTAATGTCAGCAAATTCCATGCACATATAAAAAAGGCTCTTATGAAATTCATAACTTATTTTCTATAAAGTAAGAAATGAAAAAATTCATTCACTAGGTATTTTAACGAAGATTCATTTTCAAAATTATACATCACTATTCCAAATACAATGGTTCATCTGAAAACAGAACTGGTGTCAAACTAGATACGCATTAGATGACACAACTTGCTTTAAGAAAATAGTTTTATAAATATTTAAACATAAATTCTAAATACCGAACAAAATATTTTTTTTATTCTATAGTTTCCACTTTTAAGTAATTATTTGCATAGTTACAGACTTAAATGTGTAACATTATTATGTATATATTTTTAATTTACATCTTCCTTCATTCATGTTATTATCAATTTATGTTTATCCTTTTAATGCTTATTGAATAGGTGAAATATTGAAGTTGAATATTGTATGAGCTGATTCAAATATCAAAGATTTTGTTTACACATGCATTCTATTTTAAGCATAACCTTTTGCTTAAACGTAATTTGTAATTTAAAGCTTGGAATTGATTTCAGAAAATAGTCTTATTCTTACGAATTTGCTTATCATTAGGGACACAAACTCTAAATGATCAAATTTACTTCATTAAAGATTATTTCAGAAAATATCTCCTTGTGAGTTCTGAGAGAGAGAGAGATTAAGAATGTTGTTAATTTTCGAATTTAGAAAGGGTAAAAGTATCATTTGATAGTAAAAATGAAGTACATTCTTCATATTTCAATGGAAATATCTTACCATCCTGATTTACTGAAAATCAATTTGATGTACATTAGGATTAAAGAATATAATTCAATTTCATTTTTTTTTTTTTTTTTTTGTGTTAAAATAAGTTTTTCAAGTTTAAAAATACATTTAAAAGCACAATTAAGGGTAATAATTATTAATGAGCTCCTATTTTTTAAATTATATATAATCAAAATTTATTTTCTTTATTGGAAAAAAAAAGTTGGTATTCGGCCGCCGAATATTCGGTATTCGGCCTAAAATTTGGCCGAATATTCGGTATTCGGCTATTCGGCCAAATCACTATTCGTCCCATCCCTTATATATATATATACGTTACAGGCCAAACCCGATTTTAGGCCAAACTAGTTTATCCTAACGCCCATCGGATAAACTAGTTTTTCCAAGACCAAACCGGTTTATCCTAACGCTCATCGGATAAACTAGTTTTCCCTAGGCCAAACTAGTCTATCTTAAGGCCCATAAGACAAACTAGATTTTCCTAGGCCAAACTAGTTTGGCCTAATTGTTATAGGATAAACTAGTTTAGCCAGCTATTTATTGGTCTAAACTAGTTTATCCTAGGCCACTTCAATTTGGCGGGATTTTTTGGAATTCAATGACCGCCTCAGCGCCAACACATTCTAGTTTGTCCTAGGCTGATCTAGTTTATCCTAGGCCAATGTAATTTTACGTTTTTAGCTCACAGGCGTCAAAGAATGAGAAATAATGGGTTCACCGGTTCTGTATATATGTATGTACGCATGTGTGTACGTATGCATGTAACGCGATAATTATTGATAGAAAGATGCGATGTGCTTCAAATTTTGGATGTAGATTCATTCTGATAAGATGCTTTTCTGATTAGTTTTGGGATTTCATTGGATCAGAATAAGGGGGGGGGGGGCGAACGGGAGGCGAAGAAAAACTAGTTGGATGTGTCAATCCCAAAACTTTCTTCTATCTCATAAGCACATTTTAATATTTAAAAAAAAAACGTGGCGACCCCAAAGTTACCTACTATCGAATTTCCTCGAACATTTGACCTAGCCTAATGAGATTCTGGTATCCGAAAAGCCTAAAACGCAAAATTTAATTAATATTCTGAGAAAATGAGCTTAGTAGTGCCTCATGTTGGGTAATTTATACTAAAACCTAATAAGCATCTACTTATGTCAAGACCTAGCAGAATCTGAAATTTGATGGAATTTCGTCCATTAGTTCTTGAGATATAGTTATAACAAAAAATTTGCAAAACGTAGCACATCAACACCATATCTTGGACAATTTATGCCAAAACGTAAAAAAGCGTCTAATTATGTTATGGTGTAAAAAAATCTGAAGTTTGATGAAATTCTGTGCATTAGTTCTTGAGATATAGCTAGTTTTAAAAAAACGTGTAAAATATAGCACAGCAGCACCATCAGTTGAAGGATTTATAACAAAACGTAATCATCGTGTAATTATGTTATATGTCATTTTGTCATTATGTCGATGAAATTCTGTACGTTAATTGTTGAGATATAGCTATCGGAAAAATCGTGCAAAATGCAGCATAGCTGCACCACCTGTTGCAAGGTTAATACCAAAATGTAATCAGCGTCTAATTATGTTATATATTCTAGTGTAGCATAGCAGCGCCACCTATAGGGCAATTCACACCAAAACCTTATCATCGGCTATGTATCTCAAGGTATCGCGGAATCTGAAGTTTAGTGAAATTCTGTGCATTAGTTCTTGAGATATAGCAATCTTGAAAATCATGAAAAACGTAGTATAGCAGCGCCACCTGCAGGCCAATTTTCACCAAAAAACAATAGGCGCTAATTCATATCAAGGTCTAACTGAATATAAAATTTTATTAAATTTCGAACATTAGTTCTTGAGATAGAGCGCCCACAAATTTTTTGTCACATACAGACACAGACTCACAGACAGACGGACAGACTCACAGACAGACATTTTCTAAAAATAGTCAAAACGTGTTCAGGACCTTCTAAAACGTATAAACCCGTCGAAAACCGGAAGTCGAAAATTTTCATGAATCCAATACTTTCTTCTTGTAAAGATAGAAGAAAGTAAAAAGGAGAGTTTTAATCATCATAACTTTTGAATTTGTTTAGTTAAAAGTACATTTGTGAATATATTTCTCTGTCATTTCTTTTCTGAAATCCAAAAGAGGTACATCTTAACACATTTATGAACCAATTCCTTTTCCGAAATGCATAAGATTAACATTCTCACTCTGAAAATATGTAATTGAATGGCGTTAACCATTTTTTCATAAAAGCGATATATCTTTGAGAAAATACTATTAAAGCTACATTTTGAATCGAATTTCTGGTTACGATTTCACAAAAAACTTGACACCGGGACAAGAATAGCTTTAAGTTCGACAGGTGATTATTTCTCAAAAATGGAAAACGCTGTTCGATTCCAAATTATGTTCAGCTCCGATCTGGCTTCAATATGCAAATAATAATAATAATAATAATAATAATAATAATAATAATAATAAAATTAATAATAATAAATGCAAGTCTGATCTCAGCACGACACGAGTATGCAGAGAAAAAAAATTAAGCAAACACCATGTCCAATGCATCATGTCTCTACCGTGGACATGTTAAAATTCTGTATTGATGTTATAAGCAATAACTCTTCACACGCATTTATTCTAGTAAAAGATATATTTTTTACCGGCCAAACCCGATTTTCAGCCAAATTAGGTTAGCTTAGGCCGAACTATTTTATCCTAACGCAGATTGGATAAACTAGTTTTTCCTATGCCAAATTTGTTTATCTTAATACCATAGGATAAACTAGCTTTTCCTAGGTAAGAGGGTAATCCTTCATTTTTCCCTTCATACTTAACCATTAAACTCACAAAACTATTCAGGGAATCGCCTTATCAGAAAGAGCCTTTATCCAAAATTTAAAGCAAATCTGTAAATTCTGCGTCAAAAACCATTTGTATAAATTATGGGGGGATACCTACATTGCCCTTTCTTTTACACTTAAACAATAAACATCCACAACTAATCACGGAGGCGCCTTGTCAGAATGATTCTATATCTACAATTTTAAATGAAAACTGATAACTCTGCATGAAACTTCATTTCTCTAAATTAAGGGTGGGAAAATTAGCCTCCCGTTTTCCCTCCCCTTTATTCTTATCCAATGAATTCCCAAAACTAATCAGAAAAGTACATTATCAGAATGAACCTACATCCAAAATTTGAAGCAAATCGGATATTTCTATCAATAGTTATCGCGTTATGTACATACATTCATACATGCGTACATACATACAGAACCTGCGAGCCCATTATTTCTCAGGCTTTGACGCTTGTGAGCTAAAAACACGGAAAATTACATTGGCCTAGGATAAACTAGATCAGCCTAGGACAAACTAGAATGTTGGCGCTGAGGCGGTCATTGAATTCAATAAAATCACGCCAAATTGAATTGGCCTAGGATAAACTAGATCGTCCTAGAATAAACTAGTTCAGACCAATAAACATCCTGGGCAATTTTTCGCTGAGTTGGAAATATTCAAATTCGTATGATAATTTTACCAATCAGTTTGATTGTGTTAAAATAATAGTATATCTACGTATCCATCGTTCTATGGAGTTCCATTACCTGCGGCTTCTGTCTAAAATGACAGACCAGATGTTACGGCCAATAAGGTTATCTGAACGAAAAATCCCAGCCGGTTATCGCCCGGTTAGCTTAACAGGTAAAGCATTGGACTTGTAAGCCAAGTATCCGGGTTCGATTCCCGGCCTGGGCAATTTTTCGCTCAGTTGGAAATATTCAAATTCTTACAATAAACATCAGGCTAATCTAGTTTATCCTATAACAGTTAGGCCAAACAAGTTTGGCCTAAGGAAATCTAGTTTGTCCTATGAGCCTTAGGATAGACTAGTTTGGCCTAGGAAAAAGTAGTTTATCCGTTGCACGTTATGATAAACCGGTTTGGCCTAGGAAAAACTAGTTTATCCGATGGGCGTTAGGATAATTTAGTTCGGCCAAGGCCAATCTAGTTTGGGCTAAAATGGGGTTTGGCCTGTAACATATATATATTTAAATCTGTATAATAGGAAGCATATAATATTTACAGAGACACACAAAAGTGTTCAGATATTCTACTGTATCTGAAGTACTGTATATTAATTACACAATTATCTGAATATTTTAAAAACTTCCTTATAGTACGACCGCACCTCATTTGCTATGCTTAATGTGCAATATTATTTTTATTTAATGATGCGATAATTTCGTATTTTCCTCAGTCCATACAACACAAACAATTTCTCATTTAAATTTAATAAAAATGCTAATAATCTCAGCCTATTTTGAACCTATCGTTTTAAGTTGACTTATAAATCCATATATTACCGTTAGCGAATTTCAGCAGCCAGATTTCAATTTAGTAATTTGCAACGCTCCTCTATCTTATTTATAGGAGGCAGTGAATTTTTCGATCGTCCGGCAACATTGGAAGATGGATGCGTGGAGCAAGATTTAATTTTGCATCGTTACCCCGTCATTTCATTATCGATTTATCATCATCGTTTGCCTTCTGTTGCACTTGCATTTGTTGCATAAAAGAGAACGGCTCTCGATGGAGTTATCAAGTTATATTATCAGGTTAAGAAGTAGGGGGAAGCCGACCAGTGGCGTAGTTAGCGGAGGGCGGTTCGCCCCTGGTGTCACCCTCAAAGGGGTGACACTCAATTTTTATTTGCTAATATAAATATACAGGGTGTTTCTAAATTCATGGTCCAAACTTTAAGGGGTGATAGTACACATCAAGACAAACAATATTTAAATAGGAAACCAAGGGTCCCAAAGTCTTCCGAAGGAGATAGGCGCCATTAAAGTTTAGGGTCCAAAAATTCAAATGATTATGAAAAACAGAAAAATTGGTCGGTTCGTTTGCGGTTTTCACTAAAATTATTCTTTATGTCAGTATTGTCCTGAAAATAAATTATAAAGATAAATTTCAAAAAATGACGATAGAGGGCGCTTTAGACTTTAGAGTAACGAACAACTATTTTTTACCGTTATTTTTTGCATCTCATTAAAGGTTTCGTAAGCTTTGACTTAAATTTTGAGCTCAAAATCTGAATAGTTGGAAGCAGTTAAGTAGCACAAACTTAACTGTGTTCAGAGGGTTTTAAATTCAAATGATTATAAAAAACGGAAAAATTGATCGATTGATTTGCGGTTTTCACTAAAACTATTCTTTATGTCGGTATTTTATTGAAAATGAATTATAAAGATAAATTTCAAAAAATGCCGATAGAGGGCGCTTTAGACTTTGGAGTAACGAACAACTATATTTTACCGTTATTTTTCGCATCTCATAAAATTTCCTTAGAAGCTTAGACATAAACTTACATTTTGAGATGAAAATCTGAATCGTTGGGAGTGGTTAAGTAGAGCAAACTGAACTGTGTTCAATGGGGGTGGGGAGGTTCAAATTTCAAATGATTTTAAAAAACGGAAAAATTGGTCGATTCGTCTGCCGTTTTCGCTAAAACTATTCTTTATGTCAATATTTCCTTGAAAATAAATTTTAAAGATTAATTTCAAAAAATACCGATAGAGGGCGCCTTAAAGTTTAGAGTAACCAACAACTATTTTTAAGCGTTATTTTTTGTATCTAATTAAATGCTTGCAAATGCTTAGATTTAAATTTTGAGCTCAAATTCTAAATCGATGGAGGGGTTAAGAAGCTGAAACTGAACAGTGTTCAGGAGTTAAAATGTTAACCTCCCCACCCCTCGAACACATTTCAAATTTCCGCACTTAATTACTTAAAACGATGCAGATTTTGAGCTCAAAATTTAAGTTTGAACTTTTACAAGCATTTAATTAGATACAAAAAATAACGGTTAAAAATAGTTGTTGGTTACTCCAAAGTTTAAGGCGCCCTCTAACGGTATGTTTTAAAATTAATCTTTAAAATTTATTTTCAAGGAAATATTGACATAAAGAATAGTTTTAGCGAAAACGGCAAACGAATCGAACAATTTTTCCGTTTTTTATAATCATTTGAAACTTGAACCTCCCCACCCCCATTGAACACAGTTCAGTTTGCGCTACTTAACCACTCCCAACGATTCAGATTTTCATCTCGAAATTTAAGTTTATGTCTAAGCTTCTAAAAAAATTTTATGAGATGCGAAAAATAATGGTAAAATATAGTTGTACGTTACTCCAAAGTCTAAAGCGCCCTCTATCGGCATTTTTTGAAATTTATCTTTATAATTCATTTTCAATAAAATACCGATATAAAGAATAGTTTTAGTGAAAACCGCAAATCAATCGACCAATTTTTCCGTTTTTTATAATCATTTTAATTTAAAACCCTCTGAACACAGTTAAGTTTGTGCTACTTAACTGTTTCCAACTATTCAGATTTTGAGCTCAAAATTTAAGTTTAAGTCTAAGCTTACGAAACCTTTAATGAGATGCAAAAAATAACGGTAAAAAACAGTTGTTCGTTACTCTAAAGTCTAAAGCGCCCTCTATCGTCATTTTTTGAAATTTATTTTTATAATTTATTTTCAAGACAATACTGACAAAGAATAATTTTAGTGAAAACCGCAAACGAATCGACCAATTTTTCTGTTTTTCATAATCATTTGAATTTTTGGACCCTAAACTTTAATGGCGCCTATCTCCTTCGGAAGACTTTGGGACCCTTGGTTTCCTATTTAAATATTGTTTGTCTTGATGTGTACTATCACCCCTTAAAGTTTGGACCATGAATTTAGAAACACCCTGTATATATAATATTAGAAGACTTAAAAAAAAAAAAATCTGAAAGAGACTTAATTTTTTTTTGAGAATGTGAAATTGTAGACAGAATGATGTGTCTAAATAAGATATGCAACAAGAAACAAAAAACAACTTATCCGACGAGTGAGTAGCGAAAAGCAAACTTTAAAAGAAAGAATTTTCTTCGACATATAGACAGAACATTGACTTATGCGGACTATGGGTTGAGTAATGAGTCGATCCTATGGGTTTTTTAACCATTTGAAAAATGGTTGTTGTTTTCGGGAGAATGGACCCGATGATGTTACCACTTTTGAATGATGTTACCACTTTTGAATGATGTTACCACTTTTGAATTTAAATTAAATTCTTTATTTTTAGAAGAATTTTTATTTGAATTTAAATTAAATTCTTTACTTTTAGAAGAATTTTTATTTGAATAGTAAATTAAAATGGTTAAAATCATTGTAATAAAGGAGAAAACTAACAAATTTAAAAATGGGTAGACGGAAATTAACAGATACGGAAAAAGCCGAAGCCAAAGAAATGAATGAACGTGAATATCGCATTCAATGATATTAAACACAGTCAACATGTATAAGTTGCTTATTAGTTTGGCGATTCGTATCATTTGGCGAAATTGGTCGACGGGATAACTGAGTAATACTGTATTTGGTGTGGCGCAAAAACGTCTTTCAATGCAGAAAATGATAAAATCAAAAGATTATTGAGCCGCTGAAAACCAATTACGTGTTGAAAGGCGATCACGAAAAAGGAAGCAATTTAATGCCGAACCGATTAATTGTAAAACATCATGTCGCCAGGGCGACCAATCCACTAGCCATGGCGTTTTACTATCGGTCGGTTCTAACCAGGAAAATTTGAGTGCCAATAGTGATTCTAACAAGCCGGAAAATGTTATAGCTATTACTCTTGATTTTCCACCACCTAAAAAGAAAACTAAAAAGCAATCGGCTTGGGAAAAACTGGGAAAAAACTTTTTTGATTCGATGTCTGATGGACCCATTCACAGATGCATGTGCTGCGATCGATTTTGGTTTAAAACCTCCATCACCAAAATTCTGCTCTGTAAAATCAAACAATATATGCCAAAGTCTTACAAGTATAACAGTATATGCCAAAGCTGTATTTTAATAATGATTACTTTTGCACCAACAATGTTAAATAGTTTGAAATGTTTCTTTCGTCGCCAACTTTTATGCTTGGCGACAATAGAGTGATATAACTTAAACGAACCGTACCTTCAAATTGCAGCATGTATAAAGTCATTTATAGCAGTGGCACGGATAATACACAATAAAACAACTGGTATTTAGCTTAAAATGATAGATGAATGTATCGAGTGAAACATTTTTCAAATGGTTGGGGTAATTTCTTAAATTACAATTTTTTTATTATTTATTTTTTTTTTTTTTTTTAGGAGGAGATAAAAAAGAACGGATCGACGGGGAGGGGGGTCACACAATTTACAACCGCCCCGGGTGCCACCCATTCTAGCTACGCCACTGAAGCCGGCGCAATATCGCACGGCAAGGCAGTGAATGGGGCCCAGCCTAGACTGTCCATCTGGACTCATAAAAATAATCTTTAACTTGCACAGGTTAGAGAATAATATATACTACAGGTAATAAAATGTAGGGAAAATGTTTCTACTTTCGCACTGAAAGTGCAACATTAACATTTATTTCGAAACATATATATATATATATATATATATATATATATACACATTTTTTTTTCAAGAAATCACATTTTTTAAATAACTGACCTAAGGAATGAAAAGATTCTAATATTTTTATGACGCAACTCAAACAAAATATCAAATCTTTGCTTTTCAATAAATTTCAAACGAAACTGAATGATGACACAGTAGAACCTCGATTATCCGAACTTCGATTAACCGAAAATTTCCGTTAATCGAAGTCTATTTCTTCTGCGCTTTTTTTTTTCACTTTCTACTCTCATCCAAAATTTTTTCTTAACAAACATGCATTTTCAGGGATTTTTTTTTCCCCACATTCTTTTTGTATGCAAACCGTCCTTTTCAAACTGCGAGTGCCGATAAATATTTTGGATTCCTTTTTTAGAATTCCTTCTCGCAAGCTCAATTCTTGGTATGAATGTACTCTTCCCCACTTTCAAACGTCGCTGATATAAACAAAAACACATCTCATTTCGAAATTTGGAAGGTTATACTGCCAAGTCTAAAATAAATCATAATAACAGTTCAATGACGACACATTAAACTAGATGATTATTGATGAATTCTCGATTATCCGAAAATTTCGATTATCCGAAGTAGAGTCGGTCCCAAATACTTCGGATAATCGAGGTCTGCTGTATTTTTCCATTTATAGATTTTTTTTTAATTACAAAGTAGCCATAATTAAACTGGTAGTACTCAGAATGTTCTGTAGCGCTATCTAAATGAGAAAATGGTGCCAAATTTTGTGGGAAAATTAAACAAAAAACAAAAAAACAAAAAGGGTTCCACAAAAATAGTTCCAAAGTTTACCGCTAAGAGAATATGCGCTGGCTTTTGTGGACCGCAAATTGCATTCTGTGCACAGCATACACAATAGCAAAAAAATAAGATGTCTGCAGGAATCTCCCGTAGTCAGGACCTAGTTAACTCTTTGATAGACATTGGCTTTTAAGTATAATCCTGTAGATAAAAGTCACATGTGGTCAGATCAGGGGAATGGGGTGGCCAGGAAGTTGGATAGCAATGGTTAGTGATATACCGGAAGGCAGAAGCACAGACAATCACCTCATCGAGTTCACAGATGAAAATCTTGGATTAATTAAATTTCGAACAGCGTATGAAAATGCAATCTGTCTGCCAAATCCTATCTTGGTGGAAAAACCTAAAAACTCGATTTTAGAGGTTAACTTGTAGGTTTACCATTGCGCTTTCCTGCACCCAAAAGTATGAAATCATGGAGGATTGACCAAGGGTGTAGTGGACCTAGGCCTAGTTTTTACTTTTTCGATTTTGCTTTCATATTTTTTATATTACGATAGTTTGAATTTCAGAACCGATTTAAATCAGTTTTGAAAGTTAAAGTAATTTTTTCTAAAGGAATCTGATACCAAAATGAAAAAAGTAAAAACTAGACCGGATGTGGATCGTCCTCAGCTATCTTGTTCAAAAAAATCATGTAAAAGTATTAAAATTTGGGCGAGATATTCAAAAAGAACACCCCCATAGACTTTACATGATCATCCGGGTCTTTTTCTGTACTGTGATGTCTTAGCTGACAAACCTGAGAAGACATGTGAGTGATTACTATTATCCTCTGTATAATGAATGTGGAATGGAATGTCAATGGGGACTATCCATAGGGGATCAGGTCTATTGCTCAAGGACAGGAAAGAGCGGGGATTCTGAGAAATGCAATGTTCGAACAAGTGCAGAGAGGAAAAGATATGACATTCCCTGGGTAGTCTTCTGAGAGAAGAGGTTGGACAATTTTCTATGTAGCCTTCGGAGAAGAAGGTTGATGTCTTTTACTTACCCATCATACGTAGTATAGGGTAAGTCTTGCAATCGTTTTGAAAATCGAAAAAATTTTTTTTACGGATTTACACGTTTTAGATAGTGGAGATTCCGAAAAACATTTTTAGAAAAAAAATTTTGCCGTCCGTCTGTCTGTCTGTAAACGCTCTATCTCCCGAACAAATTGAGATAGAGACTTGAAATTTTGTATGTAGTTAGTATGTAAGAATGGGACGAACCCTATTTAATATCAGCAACCTCGATTATCCGGAACTATTTTTTTCGGACTCTCGAAAAATTCGTTCTGATGAAAGGTATATAAAAATTTCCGAATTTTTTTGTTCTAAGAAATGGTCGTAAAAAGCAATAAAATAACACATATTTTGCATATAGAACGAAGTCCATCGGATTATTAGTTGCCGAGATATTTGTAATCTTGTTTTCCACATTCTTCGATTTTTCATGACCCTGTATTTCATTCAAATTTCAATTCAGAAGTATATTTTAATTCGAAATGAGACGCTTAATCCGACGCAGTTAATTGTTAGTTAATAGAATTATTATTTTTGGAGTTATAAGGATGTTTCTTTTACGCAGTTCGGTACTACTTGAGTAGTTTGGCGTTTTATATAATTTGTCGAAATTGGTACATCAGCAGTTCTTTAATATAGCATTACTATGTATATTAACAATATTTAAATTTTGTTTATGAATTGCAATGCATTGTATAAATAGTTTCACATGTTTTATTTTCATATACATATCTATGATGGGTAAGTATTACGGTGGCCCCCATCGACTAGTTTAGGTTGGCGATGATAGAATTGTGATAACGTGTACGAGTGAAATATACCTCACTCATAAATGTGAAGTTGACTATAATTTTATTTTTGTTAATAGCAGTTCTAATAAAGAACTTAGGAACTAAAATTAATGTAATGAGTTAAATGAGGTTGGACAATTTTCTATGTAGCCTTCGGAGGAGAAGGTTGATGTCTTTTTAGGTTGGCGATGATAGAATCGTGACAACGTGTACGAGTGAAATATACCTCACTCATAAATGTGAAGTTGACTATAATTTTATTTTTGTTAATAGCAGTTCTAATAAAGAACTTAGGAACTAAAATTAATGTAATGAGTTAAATGAGGTTGGACAATTTTCTATGTAGCCTTCGGAGGAGAAGGTTGATGTCTTTTTAGGTTGGCGATGGTAGAATCGTGACAACGTGTACGAGTGAAATATACCTCACTCATAAATGTGAAGTTGATTATAATTTTATTTTTGTTAATAGCAGTTCTAATAAAGAACTTAGGAACTAAAATTAATGTAATGAGTTAAATGAGGTTGGACAATTTTCTATGTAGCCTTCGGAGGAGAAGGTTGATGTCTTTTTAGGTTGGTGATGATAGAATCGTGACAACGTGTACGAGTGAAATATACCTCACTCATAAATGTGAAGTTGACTATAATTTTATTTTTGTTAATAGCAGTTTTAATAAAGAACTTAGGAACTAAAATTAATGTAATGAGTTAAATGAGGTTGGACAATTTTCTATGTAGCCTTCGGAGGAGAAGGTTGATGTCTTTTTAGGTTGGCGATGATAGAATCGTGACAACGTGTACGAGTGAAATATACCTCACTCATAAATGTGAAGTTGACTATAATTTTATTTTTGTTAATAGCAGTTCTAATAAAGAACTTAGGAACTAAAATTAATGTAATGAGTTAAATGAGGTTGGACAATTTTCTATGTAGCCTTCGGAGGAGAAGGTTGATGTCTTTTTAGGTTGGCGATGATAGAATTGTGACAACGTGTACGAGTGAAATATACCTCACTCATAAATGTGAAATTGACTATAATTTTACTTTTGTTAATAGCAGTTCTAATAAAGATCTTAGGAACTAAAATTAATGTAATGAGTTAAATGAGGTGTGACAATTTTCTATGTAGCCTTCGGAGGAGAAGGTTGATGTCTTTTTAGGTTGGCGATGATAGAATCGTGACAACGTGTACGAGTGAAATATACCTCACTCATAAATGTGAAGTTGACTATAATTTTATTTTTGTTAATAGCAGTTCTAATAAAGAACTTAGGAAATAAAATTAATGTAATGAGTTAAATGAGGTTGGACAATTTTCTATGTAGCCTTCGGAGGAGAAGGTTGATGTCTTTTTAGGTTGGCGATGATAGAATTGTGACAACGTGTACGAGTGAAATATACCTCACTCATAAATGTGAAGTTGACTATAATTTTATTTTTGTTAATAGCAGTTCTAATAAAGAACTTAGGAACTAAAATTAATGTAATGAGTTAAATGAGGTTGGACAATTTTCTATGTAGCCTTCGGAGGAGAAGGTTGATGTCTTTTTAGGTTGGCGATGATAGAATTGTGACAACGTGTACGAGTGAAATATACCTCACTCATAAATGTGAAATTGACTATAATTTTACTTTTGTTAATAGCAGTTCTAATAAAGATCTTAGGAACTAAAATTAATGTAATGAGTTAAATGAGGTGTGACAATTTTCTATGTAGCCTTCGGAGGAGAAGGTTGATGTCTTTTTAGGTTGGCGATGATAGAATCGTGACAACGTGTACGAGTGAAATATACCTCACTCATAAATGTGAAGTTGACTATAATTTTATTTTTGTTAATAGCAGTTCTAATAAAGAACTTAGGAAATAAAATTAATGTAATGAGTTAAATGAGGTTGGACAATTTTCTATGTAGCCTTCGGAGGAGAAGGTTGATGTCTTTTTAGGTTGGCGATGATAGAATTGTGACAACGTGTACGAGTGAAATATACCTCACTCATAAATGTGAAGTTGACTATAATTTTATTTTTGTTAATAGCAGTTCTAATAAAGAACTTAGGAACTAAAATTAATGTAATGAGTTAAATGAGGTTGGACAATTTTCTATGTAGCCTTCGGAGGAGAAGGTTGATGTCTTTTTAGGTTGGCGATGATAGAATCGTGACAACGTGTACGAGTGAAATATACCTCACTCATAAATGTGAAGTTGACTATAATTTTATTTTTGTTAAGAGCAGTTCTAATAAAGAACTTAGGAACTAAAATTAATGTAATGAGTTAAATGAGGTTGGACAATTTTCTATGTAGCCTTCGGAGGAGAAGGTTGATGTCTTTTTAGGTTGGCGATGATAGAATCGTGACAACGTGTACGAGTGAAATATACCTCACTCATAAATGTGAAGTTGACTATAATTTTATTTTTGTTAATAGCAGTTCTAATAAAGAACTTAGGAACTAAAATTAATGTAATGAGTTAAATGAGGTTGGACAATTTTCTATGTAGCCTTCGGAGGAGAAGGTTGATGTCTTTTTAGGTTGGCGATGGTAGAATCGTGACAACGTGTACGAGTGAAATATACCTCACTCATAAATGTGAAGTTGATTATAATTTTATTTTTGTTAATAGCAGTTCTAATAAAGAACTTAGGAACTAAAATTAATGTAATGAGTTAAATGAGGTTGGACAATTTTCTATGTAGCCTTCGGAGGAGAAGGTTGATGTCTTTTTAGGTTGGCGATGATAGAATCGTGACAACGTGCACGAGTGAAATATACCTCACTCATAAATGTGAAGTTGACTATAATTTTATTTTTGTTAATAGCAGTTATAATAAAGAACTTAGGAACTAAAATTAATGTAATGAGTTAATTTTTTTGTATATATGGCTAAAGGGTGGAAAACAACGGTCACGACACCACAATGCCTAGCCTAGTGTTGCGCCTTAATTCCCAGCGACAAAGAAATTCGTTGTTTGTCGGCGAGAGAAGTCCATTTGTCGACAAAGTGATCGAGTTGTTTCTCGCCTCATTGGTTCATCGAGAAGTTGAAGACACAGCAAAGAGGTGGTCTCGAAACAGTTTATTTATAAAATTTTGTGCACACTCTTATGATAAAATGATTTCCAACGCATCGACTGCAGTCATACAATTTAAGGTTGTTCTCAACTGCTCCGACCAACAAGCGCAAAACGTTTTGACACATTTTCATATTCATTTTTTTTAACAGAAAGATATAAAATTGGATTGCCTGACTATGGAAGCGATTTCGAATCGAACTTATTTTCAGTTTTATGATCATTCAATTACCTATCCGCAGTTCTAAGTTATTTCGATCACGTGATCACCCGTTTTTCGCCTGCTTTTCGACCGGTTTTTCTACTTTCGCCCGAAATGTGCTCGGAAACGTCAACTTTGAAGGTTTGTTATAAAAGATCTATTGCGATTTCAAACTAACAGAACATTGACTGCAATTAGTTTCTGAATAACAACACCTCTTTTTTCATGCATTTCCAAACAAAAATAAATTAAAACATATGTCACAAAGTGGCCCTTTTTGATTTAAGAACACCCTTAAGAGGCTGCTCGGCGCGTTCAGAAAGACCCGGATGATAATGTTAAGTCTATGGGGGTCATTATTTTCGAATATATCGCTCAAATTTTAATATTATCGCTTTTTTTTTGGGGGGGGGGGGCATACGCTAGCTGAGACCGATCTGCAACCGGGCTAGTTTTTACCTTTTCGATTTTGGTTACATATTTTTTATAATAAGATTTTAATTTAAGGTATTTTTTTTAGAAAAATTTAAAACTGAAATCAAACAAGTTGGAAATTGCACGTGAAGCGTAGCAAATTAGGTGCGTTCGTACGATAACGAAGTTTTAAAAATATTACTTTCATATATCAATCTCATAAAATTGTAATAATGAATTACAATTAAAACGCTCATCAAACAATGTTCTCCCTATACCATTATGTAATGGAGTACTTTTGTGTGGCCTTGTAAATCGATAACAAATGTTCTTTGCACCACAAATTATGTATGATGTATATTATAATATGTACTTTATAGTTGCATATAAATTTTATTAAGTTCGCATGCGTGTAACACGATTAAAATGCATTTGAAACATTTTTTCCCATTGACCGTAATGTAACGGAATACTTTTGATTGTCCCTGTAATGGATCTATGCATCCGATTTTCATAAAATTTGAAATAACTCGACAAAATTATGTAATAATTATGTATTTTAAATTTCAAACATATAGAATATATTTGAAACTTTTTCCCCATTGACCATAATGTAATTGAATACTTTTGATTGCCCCTGTAATCGATCTATGCACACGATTATCAAAATATTTGAAATAACTCGACAGAATTATGTAATAATTGCGTATTTTAAATTTCAAACGATTAAAATGCATTTGAAACTTTTTTCCCCATTGACCGTAATGTAATGGAATACTTTTGATTGTCCCTGTAATTGATCTATGCATCCGAGTTTCATAAAATTTGAAATGACTCGACAAAATTATGTAATAATTATGTATTTTAAATTTCAAATGATTCGGTTGGGTAGTTTTTGCGTTGTTATATGCGGACAGACAGACGGACGGACGGACTGAACGACCACTATAGGTGCTACGTATTATATAATTACGAACGCACGTAAAAAGTAAAAACTAACTCGGCTGCAGATCGTCCTCAGCTATCGTATGCCCAAAAAAGAAAAAAAATAAATAAAATTGGAGCGAGCTATACCCCCATAGAATTAACGTTATCATTTGGGTCTTTTTAAGTCTTTAGTGTGGGCTCTTAAAAAACCGCTTCAAAAGTAATTTTTGCAAAATTCCTCTCTTTTTGCAGAGTTTATGAAGGCTTTCCTTTATCCAGTTAGTGTGGAATTCGCGTATCGAGTTCTCCTGCTTGTCAATCATCGTTTTAATAGTGCCACAACAAATAAGCAATATTTTTCACTGAATCCGTTGTGAAGGTATCTGATAACTGGCTATGAAGAAAAGCTGTCCATCATCGCTTAATCCTCGGTGACAAAGAAACCCGTTGTTCGGCGGTGAGAAAAGGCCATTTGTCGACAAAGTGATGGAGTTGTTCTCGCCTTGTTGAATCATCGAGTAGTAATGACGGCAAAGAGGTGGTCTGGAAACAGGATACTCGAAACACAGTTATTTATAAAACAAGAGTCAGCTTTTTCTGACAGGGGATTGCGCCTTTTTATGTTAAAACTGCACCTTCTTTGTGATTAAATGAGTTTAACTTTTCGACTGTAGTCATGAAGTTTGTTATACTCATTTTGATAAGATTCGAAAGTGTTATTCGGTGCGCAGCATTAAATTGCTATTAAAGAGAGGTAGAACTCGTCGAAAAAACGTAATATAAACATGCACTGTAAAAAAACCTTTTAAATTGACAAGAAAAAACTGTCAATTTTGGTGCCAGTTTAAAATCGTTTTATTTACAGAAAATATTTTTAATATTTCATTATTAATCATCATTTACATAATCATATTTATAATTGTTTTGTAATCAATCAAACTTTATTATTGGGTTCAAAAATTCTCTAATTATTCTTGAATTTTCTTTTAATAAATTATATTGCATACATAGAATAATAGTATGAAGAAATACTGAATTCAAATTATTTACATAATATGTACAAAATGTATAATATGTTTAAAATAAAAATTCCTTTTACTTTGATAATTTCTGATCATCGTACTTAAACTGGAAAGATGATCCTATATCCATTTATGCGTGCCTTTTCATAAAAATAGCATAATTCTTCCATAAAACTTAAGACACGCACGACACAAAGAAAATATAAACATTCTTTCTAAAAAAAATTCTTTTTTCATTCCATCAAAAATTGATGCCAACTTCTTTTATCTAAACTTTTACCTCATCTCGTAAGATAAAAAATGTAAAAGTAAAGCAGACGAAAAAAACAGTTTCGCTGTCATAGTAACGAGTTGCGTAAGAAAAAAAAATAAATATCACAATAGCAAATTTGCAAACGATTTGCTGCGAATAAAATGAAACATTAAATTTACAAATTTTTAACAATAATCATTACATTTCATCTGTAATATTTCATATTTTCTTCTGTAAAAGAAATGCAACTTTTTTCTACACAAATTATTAAATTCAGTTTCTTTTACAGAAAAAAAAAATTGTTTTTCTTTAAAACAGTTTTTTTTCGGTAAAAAATACAACTCTGTTCTATAAAAATTACAGATTTTGTTTACAATGTAATAGTTTAGTATTTCTTACGAAATCCAATCTAAAAAGATGACAACACGTCTCTTTTTATTTCCATAATTAAAGTTAATCATCTGCATCCATATACTTTCCTGAGTTAATAAGACGTCCTGTATACCATCCGTATTTTTTATGCTAGTCAGTGCTAAATTAAATTAATTTACAGACTTAATCAGATTACAATACCCATGAAATCTTAATCTGAACAAAAAAGAAAAACAAGATGAATGTAGATTCTACCATTGCAGAATGCAGTTTCGCCTCCGATTAGGAAAAAAAAAAAAATCGATAGAAGTTTTTTAGAAGGGCGACCCCGTTTAGATTGCAATGAACTAACTTCATTTTTCTTGTGTTTATCAATAAAATTGCAAACAGAACGGCGTGAAATACCCAAATGAATAGCAATTTCTCTCTGAGACATTGGAATTGCGGAATAATAAAGAGATACAATTTGACGTGCTACTTCTTCATTGAATCGATTCATCAAAAACGGATTTTTTCTTTAGTTTAAACGCTTTTTTATAGACTCTGAGTAAAAGGAAATGCAATTTAACAATAAAACGAATGGAATCCCATCGAATTCGATGAATGAAATGTTTAAAAGACCCGATCGATTTGGTTTAAAAAAAAAGCAAAAGTAATTACATTATTGAATCAATATATAAGAAATATATTTACAAAGTAAATGTCAAATTTGCCAGTTACAATTTTGTATGCAAATATTCGCACAAGTACAGTTAAAATTGTAATATGAGTGCCGGCGAAATCCAGAAATTTTATTTTATATGCACTCACAGAAAAATAGCTTTATTAAAAAAAAAAAGTAATATCGGGTACTACTAGGTTATCCCATCGACCAAAAAATTATCGCCAAACTATAAGATTAAATGCCAATAATGGATGATCGTGAATGTCACATCCAATGACATTAAATACAATTCATGTGTTTAAAATGTCATTAAGTGATTTTTATTTCGACTTTTTATTAATATTTTTATTAATATTCTACTGATTATTTATTTTTTCGTTATTTAAAATAAAAATTATGTCAATATGTATAATTTGGCTATTAATTTGGCGAAATTGGTCGACGGGATAACAGAGTATTACCTAATATCGTTATGAGTAAAAATACGATGTTTTAAATAGTGACGTCATTTTCTCTTCAAATGTTCTTTAAAAGTTACTGTTTATGAAAAAGGCATCCATAATAACATTGTAATTCCCATTTATCTGGTTGCTGAATGACATAATTTTCCTCATTTGAAATTTCTCTTATTTTGATTTAGACATTAATTTTTATCATATATTATTTTCTGTCATTTTATTTACATTATTAATATTATTTCTCAGTAAATATATTTTTTAAACTCAATTAGTGCATAATTATACGCAATCATTTTAGAAAATAAATTTTTATTATCGAGAGAAAAGCTAAACTGTGTTGCCACCATTTTGAAGAAATGTCATGAAAAAGCTTTTAAAATTAAAAAAAATATATAAAAATGGAAATAAATTAAAAAATAATTAAACTGGGCACAATTACAAATAAATAGCTTTCATTTAAAAAAATAATTATCAAAATCGGTTGACTAGAAAATTTAGGGCTGATGACACGACATTTTTAGCTTGTCTGAAAGAAATAGCCTCGGAGGCTAACTAGTCGTTGGGGGCCACCGTAATACTTACCCATCATGAATATGTATATGAAAATAAAACATGTGAAAACTATTTATACAATGCATTGCAATTCATAAACAAAATTTAAATACTGTTAATATACATGTAGTAATGCTCTATTAAAGAAATGCTGATGTACCCATTTCGACAAATTGTATAAAACGCCAAACTACTCAAGTAGTACCGAACTGCGTAAAAGAAACATCCTTATAACTCCAAAAATAATAATTCTATTAACTAACAATTAACTGCGTCGGTTTAAGCGTCTCATTTCCAATTAAAATATACTTCTGATGTTATGTTTTTTTTTAGTAATATTTTTTTTGTATAAATTATTTTAATATTCCAAATTTAAAAAGAACTCTTGTTAAGATATTTTTAATACGGTTTTTTATAATGCTTTATGTATCTCATATTTAAAATTATTTTTTTTTCTTAGCAGCGAAAACCCTGGACATTTCCTTTTTTCTATCTATTTTATGATCGTTCTCACGAGTGTATAGGCATTGGTGTGAAAGAAAGTGAAAGCTTCCCATTCCCTTGTCTAGCGTAAATAACACCCGTTCGTACGAATGCTTTTACTGTCCTGGAATAATTGTACTATTTGAGTAAAGTGGTCCTTTGTTGATTTTTTCGAAGAAGAGTAGCTTCTGGCTTGCTTGTAAAGGGCATATATTCAGCCTTGTAAAAATTGGCCCACACGCATAGTTTATTGCTTGCGTACGTGGATGAATAGTACCCTAAAATTTTATAACCCATGACAAACGTTGACTGTCATTTGAGGCGGAGTAGATATTTCCCAGACCCTTAAAGTTATTTTATGACCGATCTGAGATAAAAGTGCCAATTCACGGTTATCGGCGGGCACTGGTGTGTAAGCAGGTGCAAAATTTAGAAACAGCTGTCCCTGCTATCTGACCACGTGATTGAGAGGAGGGGACACAAGCGATGACCATATTTGGTCATGAGAAAGGGTGACTGTTGCATTGACCAGTGAGATGGACCCTAGTAGCGGGAGAGAAAGGGGGAAGCAGTAGTCTTCCTGGTATTTGGTGCCCCTTTTTTGATTGCAGAGGAGCGTGTAATTCGGTTTGGAGATGAAGTAGTTCCCTGCTAACAGTCTAACGAAGAGGAGGTGAAAAGAAATAGTCCCGTCCTTCACCCCCTCCCCCATTTTGATTTCTATTGGGGTGAGGGGAGTTTTCGGCAGAAAAAACAGAACTTGAGAAGACGTGAAAGTCGACGGAGCGAAATAAGCAGAGCTCAAAGATTGGAGAATGTGGCCCCCTAGCCCATTATAATAGAAGGAGTCGGGTGAAGAGAAACCTGTTCGTTCGTAATACGTCGCTGTCCTGCCTTTTCCTGACATGAAGTTAAGTTCCAAACTATAACTGTTAGTTAATGCCCAAAGAAAGACTGCAACTCTGAGGTGAAAATAGCAATTGCGTTGTATAGATGGGATATGGTCGAAAAAAAAAATCACGTATTATAAGTCTGGAAGGATGACTCAAGTCTCAGCGAATTGATTTCAGCCCCGTGCCCTCTCGGAGGAATAAGAAGTCGAGGCAAGTGGTATTTGTGCTATGCAGCCGAAATCTTGTTATCGACTGGTAGACGCGGGTACTCCAGAGAAACTATAGAGTGTATATAGGAATCATTACTCACCTGTATGCTTGGAACTAGTCTTATGTGTCAAGCCAGTGTCGCTATTTTTGAAAAGAGATCAGAATAGTGATTTTAAAGAACTGGTTAGCTGTAGTATCGACTACTCCCAAGACTATCTAGAATTATTGTGACACTGAAATATGTACTACTTGGAGCTCGGAGGTAAGCTACTCTTAATGTGTTGTTAAGTAACTGAGTATAGTGCATAATAAGTTGTTATGTTTTAGTAAATAAGTGTACCTATTATCGGATGTTATACATCCCTAAGAATGATATCCATTTACAAATGCTCTTGTCCATCACTAAGTGTATTCAATTTAATTACTGTCGATCTAATATGGAGAAGAAATAGTTGTTAGTGAATCTCACTCCAACATACATTGTATTTTCATCGAAGTGAGAGTGAGTATATTATTTAATTAAATAAAAGGGATTTTTTTTTATGTGAAAACAAGTTGTTATTGATACATACCATTTCAACATGTCTTATACTCTCACTCTGTTTAGTAGAATTTAAAAAAGAAGGAAAAAAAAAAAAAAAAAGGAGGAAGAAAATGTATACTTCATGTTGTTTTATTTAGAAATTCATGTCAGACTTGACTAGAGATGATGAATATAAACCTTCTTATTAGTTTTCTTTTCACTATTAAAATGTTGAGGTGAAATTAAGTTTTTAAGTGATAATTTAACTCAAAGTTAAATCCTAGTTTCATTTAGTCTTGAATGAAATAGTTTTTTAATTAAAGTTTTAAATTTCTAAATACAGGATTGGTTTAGTATAATTATGTGATAATTTTATGAAATTGTAGAGATTCTTCTAAATGTTTATAAGAAAAGTAAATATTTCATTTGATTTCTTACTCATAAATTTAAAGTAATTTTATAAGGATTATATCTATCTCTACATAAACTAATTTACAAGACTATATTTTTTTAATACTAATCACTATACGAAATTGGCCAAAATATCATTGTTGATTTCTGGGGTGTTTATTTTTATTATTTCTAGTGTTTTAATTTTTTCAAAATTATATCTTTCTTTGCCTTCTTGAAAATAAGAAGGATTTCAGGGTCTTTCTTTTCTCTTTTGTAATGTTAGATTGAATCTTGTATTTTTAGATTATTAGTATGAATTTAAGATCTCAGGAATCAACTTTGATAAATGTTGGGTTCTACTGCAGATCAAGGTTTAGTACTTGAGACTGGGTCAGATTGAGAATCCTGTTGTGTTTTTTCTTATTTACTTATATTCATTAAATTTTAAAGAATCTTAAATAATATTTGTGTTTATCCTTTTTATCGTTTTAATTTGTCTTTCAGTTTATTTATTTTAATGATTTCTTAATGTTAACTGGTGTAATCTTAATTTAATTCATTTTTTTATATAAGCACCTAATTTAATTAATTTAATCAACAACAAGATTCATTTGATTGGAAATTTGACCCAAATCTCGTTGAATTCTTTAATAAAGCCGAAGAATATTTATTGATCCATAATAACTAAGTCAAATTTGCTGAGCAGAAGTTGCAATTAATTAAAGTAATGATCTGTAGCAGAAGTTTAATAAAAAGAACCCAACACTGAATTGAAATTTGAATGAAATACAGGGTCATGAAAAATCGAAGAATGTGGAAAACAAGATTACAAATATCTCGGCAACTAATAATCCGATCGACTTCGTTTTATATGCAAAATGTGTGTTATTTTATTGCCTTTTACGTCCATTCCTTAGAACAAAAAAAATTCGAAAATTTTTATATACCTTTCATCAGAACGAATTTTTCAAGAGTCCGAAAAAAATAGTTCCGGATCATCGAGGTTGCTGATATTAAATAGGGTTCGTCCCATTTTTACATACTAACTACATACAAAATTTCAAGTCTGTATCTCAATTTGTTCGGGAGATAGAGCGTTTACAGACAGACAGACAGACAGACAGACGGACGGCAAAACTTTTTTTCTAAAAATATGTTTTTCGGAATCTCCACTATCTAAAACGTGTAAATTCGTCAAAAAAAAAAAAAAAAAAAAAAAAAAAATTTCGATTTTCAAAACGATTGCAAGACTTACCCTATACTACGTATGATGGGTAAGTAAAATGAAACTCCCATCACACTATTTACATTGTTTTAGATTTCAGAGCTGATCACGTGAAAAATGTTGGCCAGCAAGACCACGCTACTGCCCGGTACCACTTTTTTCTTTCTTTCTCTCTCAATCCCTTTTTAGATGCGTTCGTAATTATGTAAATACGTAGCACCTATAGTGGTCGTTCAGTCCGTCCGTCTGTCTGTCCGCATATAACAACGAAAAAACTATCCAACCGAATCGTTTGAAATTTAAAATATATAATTATTACATAATTTTGTCGAGTCATTTCAAATTTTATGAAAATCGGATGGATAGATCAATTACAGGGACAATCAAAAGAATTCCGTTACATTACGGTCAATGGGGAAAAAAGTTTCAAATGCATTTTAATCGTTTGAAATTTAAAATGTATATTTATTACATAATTTTGTCGAGTCATTTCAAATGTTATGAAAATCGGATGCATAGATCAGTTACAGGGACAATCAAAAGTATTCCGTTACATTACGATCAATGGGAAAAAATGTTTCAAATGCATTTTAATGGTGTTACACTCATTTGAACATAATATAATTGACATGAATCTATGATGTATGTACTAAAATATACATTCTGTACAATCTGGGATGCAGAGAATATTTATTATTAAATTACAGGGCCACACAAATGTATTCCACTAAACAATGTTATACGGAGAAACTTTGTTTGAGGAGTGTTTTAATTATATTAAACTACTTCACATTTTATGAATAAGATATACGTGAATGAAGTAGAATAAAAATTACTCCCTGCATATTTACAGGAACACAAAGATTTCGACCACTGTACTGTATCCAAAGTACGCTCTACTATATCAGCAAGATCTGAATATTTTAAAACTTATAGCACGAACGCACCTCATTTACTACGCTTCACGTGCAATTTCCAACTTGTTTTAAACAATTTAACCCTTTTTCAACCGACGGTACATTTAAATACGTTATTTTAAAATTCTTTTAATACGGCAGTTAGTTTTAATACTGTTTGGAACGAGTTACAGACACATTACTTTACCTTGTTCCAAAAGCATTATTGGTTACGCAAAAAAAGAAACTAGTCGTTGGGGGCCACCATAATACTTACCCATCATGGATATGTATATGAAAATAAAACATGTGAAAACTATTTATACAATGCATTGCAATTCATAAACAAAATTTAAATATTGTTAATATACATAATAATGCTATATTAAAGAACTGCTGATGTACCAACTTCCACAAATTATATAAAATGCCAAACTACTCAAGTAGTACCGAACTGCGTAAAAGAAACATCCTTATAACTCCAAAAATAATAATTTTATTAACTAACAATTAACTGCATCGGATTAAGTGTCTCATTTCCAATTGAAATTTGAATGAAATACAGGGTCCTGAAAAATCGAAGAATGTGGAAAACAAGATTACAAATATCTCGGCAACTCATAATCCGATCGACTTCGTTCTATATGCAAAATGTGTGTTATTTTGTTGCCTTTTACGTCCATTCCTTAGAACAAAAAAATTCAAAAACTTTTATGTACCTTTCATCAGAACGAATTTTTCGAGAGTCCGAAAAAAATAGTTCCGGAAAATCGAGGTTGCTGATATTCAATAGGGTTCGTCCCATTCTTACATACTAACAACATACAAAATTTCAAGTCTCTATCTCAATTTGTTCGGGAGATAGAGCGTTTACAGACAGACAGACAGACAGACGGCAAAATTTCTTTTCTAAAAAAATGTTTTTCGGAATCTCCACTATCTAAAACGTGTAAATCCGTCAAAAAAATTTTTCGATTTTCAAAACGATTGCAAGACTTACCCTATACTACGTATGATGGGTAAGTAATACTACTAAAAGGACAATTTCTTTTGCCTTTGCGTTTTTTCAGCTTTCTTGGCGATGAGGGAGGGAGATGGGAATTTTTCAATGCGGAAATATTTCTATATTACTTACCCATCATACGTAGTAAGTCTTGCAATCGTTTTGAAAATCGAAATATTTTTTTTGACGGATTTACACGTTTTAAATAGTGGAGATTCCGAAAAACATATTTTTAGAGGAAAAAAATTTGCCGTCCGTCTGTCTGTCAGTCTGTTTGTCTGTAAACGCTCTATCTCCCGAACAAATAGAGATAGAGACTTGAAATTTTGTATGTAGTTAGTATGTAAGAATGGAACGAAGCCTATTTAATATCAGCAACCTCGATGATCCGGGACTATTTTTTTCGGACTCTCGAAAAATTAGTTCTAATGAAAGGTACATAAAAATTTTCGAATTTTTTTGTTTTAAAGAATGGTCGTAAAATGCAATAAAATAACACACATTTTGCATATAGAACGAAGTCGATCGGATTATGAGTTGCCGAGATATTTGTAATCCTGTTTTCCACATTCTTCGATTTTTCATGATCCTGTATTTCATTCAAATTTCATTTCAGAGGTATATTTTAATTGGAAATGAGACGCTTAATGCGACGCAGTTAATTGTTAGTTAATAGAGTTATTATTTTTGGAGTTATAAGGATGTTTCTTTTACGGAGTTCGGTACTACTTGAGTAGTTTGGCGTTTTATATAATTTGTCGAAATTGGTACATCAGCAGTGCTTTAAAATAGCATTACTATGTATATTAACAATATTTAAATTTTGTTTTGGAATCGCAATGCATTGTATAAATAGTTTTCACATGTTTTATTTTCATATACATATCCGTGATGGGTAAGTATTACGGTGACCCCCAACGACTAGTTTATATTGCAAGGACATCCTGTTTGTATATTTTACAGTTATACAAAATACTAAGAAAACAATTTAAAATAAAAGGTTTGAGACGGGGTTATAAATATTGCACAAAATCCCTGTCAATTCAAATTTAGTTAATCCTTCAGAAACTTATTAAATGATTACGTAAATCTTTTAATTTAGTTCTTTAAACAATTGGCGTAAAATGCTTTAGAATGAAGGGTTTTCATCCATTCATAATGCGGTCGATAAGCTGTTAAAAGCATTTTATTTAAAATGAATTGAAACCTGTTTGAAGAAACATTATTAAGACGCGAATTACTGGAACTGGTTTTATCTATACTAATATTATAAAGAGGAAAGATTTGATTGTTTGAATTGAATTGGCTCTGAAATTACTTGACGGATTTGAAAAATTTTTCCACTGTTGGAAAGCTACACTATTTCTGGTCAACATAGGCTATATTATATTTTTTAAAAAAAATTAGGGATCATTACTAAAATGCTAATGTAACCCAAGGTGTAGAAAAATGACCTTAAAAAATCCTTACATCGCGTGCGCTGCAAATACTATTGGTTATCTATACTAATTTTATAAAGAGAAAAGATTTGATTGTTTGTTTGAATTGATTAGGCTCCGAAACTACTAGATGGATTTGAAAAATTCTTTCACCGTTGGAAAGCTACACTATTTCCGATGAACATAGGCTATATTATATTTTCAAAAAAATTAGGGATCGTTACTAAAATGCTAATAATATAATCCAAGGTGTAGGAAAATGACCTTAAAAAATCCTTACATCGCGTGCGCTGCAAATACTATTGGTTATCTATACTAATTTTATAAAGAGAAAAGATTTGATTGTTTGTTTGAATTGATTAGGCTCCGAAACTACTAGATGGATTTGAAAAATTCTTTCACCGTTGGAAAGCTACACTATTTCCGATGAACATAGGCTATATTATATTTTCAAAAAAATTAGGGATCGTTACTAAAATGCTAATAATATAATCCAAGGTGTAGAAAAATGACCTTAAAAAATCCTTACATCGCGTGCGCTGCAAATACTATTGGTTATCTATACTAATTTTATAAAGAGAAAAGATTTGATTGTTTGTTTGAATTGATTAGGCTCCGAAACTACTAGATGGATTTGAAAAATTCTTTCACCGTTGGAAAGCTACACTATTTCCGATGAACATAGGCTATATTATATTTTCAAAAAAATTAGGGATCGTTACTAAAATGCTAATAATATAATCCAAGGTGTAGAAAAATGACCTTAAAAAATCCTTACATCGCGTGCGCTGCAAATACTATTGGTTATCTATACTAATTTTATAAAGAGAAAAGATTTGATTGTTTGTTTGAATTGATTAGGCTCCGAAACTACTAGATGGATTTGAAAAATTCTTTCACCGTTGGAAAGCTACACTATTTCCGATGAACATAGGCTATATTATATTTTCAAAAAAATTAGGGATCGTTACTAAAATGCTAATAATATAATCCAAGGTGTAGGAAAATGACCTTAAAAAATCCTTACATCGCGTGCGCTGCAAATACTATTGATTATCTATACTAATTTTATAAAGAGAAAAGATTTGATTGTTTGTTTGAATTGATTAGGCTCCGAAACTACTAGATGGATTTGAAAAATTCTTTCACCGTTGGAAAGCTACACTATTTCCGATGAACATAGGCTATATTATATTTTCAAAAAAATTAGGGATCGTTACTAAAATGCTAATAATATAATCCAAGGTGTAGGAAAATGACCTTAAAAAATCCTTACATCGCGTGCGCTGCAAATACTATTGATTATCTATACTAATTTTATAAAGAGAAAAGATTTGATTGTTTGTTTGAATTGATTAGGCTCCGAAACTACTAGATGGATTTGAAAAATTCTTTCACCGTTGGAAAGCTACACTATTTCCGATGAACATAGGCTATATTATATTTTCAAAAAAATTAGGGATCGTTACTAAAATGCTAATAATATAATCCAAGGTGTAGGAAAATGACCTTAAAAAATCCTTACATCGCGTGCGCTGCAAATACTATTGATTATCTATACTAATTTTATAAAGAGAAAAGATTTGATTGTTTGTTTGAATTGATTAGGCTCCGAAACTACTAGATGGATTTGAAAAATTCTTTCACCGTTGGAAAGCTACACTATTTCCGATGAACATAGGCTATATTATATTTTCAAAAAAATTAGGGATCGTTACTAAAATGCTAATAATATAATCCAAGGTGTAGAAAAATGACCTTAAAAAATCCTTACATCGCGTGCGCTGCAAATACTATTGATTATCTATACTAATTTTATAAAGAGAAAAGATTTGATTGTTTGTTTGAATTGATTAGGCTCCGAAACTACTAGATGGATTTGAAAAATTCTTTCACCGTTGGAAAGCTACACTATTTCCGATGAACATAGGCTATATTATATTTTCAAAAAAATTAGGGATCGTTACTAAAATGCTAATAATATAATCCAAGGTGTAGGAAAATGACCTTAAAAAATCCTTACATCGCGTGCGCTGCAAATACTATTGATTATCTATACTAATTTTATAAAGAGAAAAGATTTGATTGTTTGTTTGAATTGATTAGGCTCCGAAACTACTAGATGGATTTGAAAAATTCTTTCACCGTTGGAAAGCTACACTATTTCCGATGAACATAGGCTATATTATATTTTCAAAAAAATTAGGGATCGTTACTAAAATGCTAATAATATAATCCAAGGTGTAGAAAAATGACCTTAAAAAATCCTTACATCGCGTGCGCTGCAAATACTATTGATTATCTATACTAATTTTATAAAGAGAAAAGATTTGATTGTTTGTTTGAATTGATTAGGCTCCGAAACTACTAGATGGATTTGAAAAATTTTTCCACTGTTGGAAAGCTACACTATTTCTGGTCAACATAGGCTATATTATATTTTTTAAAAAAAATTAGGGATCATTACTAAAATGCTAATGTAACCCAAGGTGTAGAAAAATGACCTTAAAAAATCCTTACATCGCGTGCGCTGCAAATACTATTGGTTATCTATACTAATTTTATAAAGAGAAAAGATTTGATTGTTTGTTTGAATTGATTAGGCTCCGAAACTACTAGATGGATTTGAAAAATTCTTTCACCGTTGGAAAGCTACACTATTTCCGATGAACATAGGCTATATTATATTTTCAAAAAAATTAGGGATCGTTACTAAAATGCTAATAATATAATCCAAGGTGTAGAAAAATGACCTTAAAAAATCCTTACATCGCGTGCGCTGCAAATACTATTGGTTATCTATACTAATTTTATAAAGAGAAAAGATTTGATTGTTTGTTTGAATTGATTAGGCTCCGAAACTACTAGATGGATTTGAAAAATTCTTTCACCGTTGGAAAGCTACACTATTTCCGATGAACATAGGCTATATTATATTTTCAAAAAAATTAGGGATCGTTACTAAAATGCTAATAATATAATCCAAGGTGTAGGAAAATGACCTTAAAAAATCCTTACATCGCGTGCGCTGCAAATACTATTGATTATCTATACTAATTTTATAAAGAGAAAAGATTTGATTGTTTGTTTGAATTGATTAGGCTCCGAAACTACTAGATGGATTTGAAAAATTCTTTCACCGTTGGAAAGCTACACTATTTCCGATGAACATAGGCTATATTATATTTTCAAAAAAATTAGGGATCGTTACTAAAATGCTAATAATATAATCCAAGGTGTAGGAAAATGACCTTAAAAAATCCTTACATCGCGTGCGCTGCAAATACTATTGATTATCTATACTAATTTTATAAAGAGAAAAGATTTGATTGTTTGTTTGAATTGATTAGGCTCCGAAACTACTAGATGGATTTGAAAAATTCTTTCACCGTTGGAAAGCTACACTATTTCCGATGAACATAGGCTATATTATATTTTCAAAAAAATTAGGGATCGTTACTAAAATGCTAATAATATAATCCAAGGTGTAGAAAAATGACCTTAAAAAATCCTTACATCGCGTGCGCTGCAAATACTATTGATTATCTATACTAATTTTATAAAGAGAAAAGATTTGATTGTTTGTTTGAATTGATTAGGCTCCGAAACTACTAGATGGATTTGAAAAATTCTTTCACCGTTGGAAAGCTACACTATTTCCGATGAACATAGGCTATATTATATTTTCAAAAAAATTAGGGATCGTTACTAAAATGCTAATAATATAATCCAAGGTGTAGAAAAATGACCTTAAAAAATCCTTACATCGCGTGCGCTGCAAATACTATTGGTTATCTATACTAATTTTATAAAGAGAAAAGATTTGATTGTTTGTTTGAATTGATTAGGCTCCGAAACTACTAGATGGATTTGAAAAATTCTTTCACCGTTGGAAAGCTACACTATTTCCGATGAACATAGGCTATATTATATTTTCAAAAAAATTAGGGATCGTTACTAAAATGCTAATAATATAATCCAAGGTGTAGAAAAATGACCTTAAAAAATCCTTACATCGCGTGCGCTGCAAATACTATTGGTTATCTATACTAATTTTATAAAGAGAAAAGATTTGATTGTTTGTTTGAATTGATTAGGCTCCGAAACTACTAGATGGATTTGAAAAATTCTTTCACCGTTGGAAAGCTACACTATTTCCGATGAACATAGGCTATATTATATTTTCAAAAAAATTAGGGATCGTTACTAAAATGCTAATAATATAATCCAAGGTGTAGAAAAATGACCTTAAAAAATCCTTACATCGCGTGCGCTGCAAATACTATTGGTTATCTATACTAATTTTATAAAGAGAAAAGATTTGATTGTTTGTTTGAATTGATTAGGCTCCGAAACTACTAGATGGATTTGAAAAATTCTTTCACCGTTGGAAAGCTACACTATTTCCGATGAACATAGGCTATATTATATTTTCAAAAAAATTAGGGATCGTTACTAAAATGCTAATAATATAATCCAAGGTGTAGAAAAATGACCTTAAAAAATCCTTACATCGCGTGCGCTGCAAATACTATTGGTTATCTATACTAATTTTATAAAGAGAAAAGATTTGATTGTTTGTTTGAATTGATTAGGCTCCGAAACTACTAGATGGATTTGAAAAATTCTTTCACCGTTGGAAAGCTACACTATTTCCGATGAACATAGGCTATATTATATTTTCAAAAAAATTAGGGATCGTTACTAAAATGCTAATAATATAATCCAAGGTGTAGGAAAATGACCTTAAAAAATCCTTACATCGCGTGCGCTGCAAATACTATTGATTATAATCTATATGCATAAAAGAAAGTTGTGTTAGTTACACCATTTATAACTCAAGAACGGATTAATCGATTTTTATGAAATTTTGTATGGCGGTATCTGACACCTTAGATTAACATTTAGCCTACTTTTTATCCGACTACCTAAAAGGACGGTAATGTTTTTAGTAGTTCAATTTAATGGGATGAAGTGGTGAAAACACCGTTTGCGTTGCCTGTAGTAGCACAGGATAGGGCGACTTGCTCTGCCCGAAGCAAAGCGAGGGCGGGCCGCTAGTACTATTTAAAGTCACTTCTAATTTTATGAACAACGTTTTAAAAATCTTTTCTGGCCAAAAAAAAAAAAAAAAAAAAAAAAATCATGAGCACAATAATCTAATGGATTTCTTTTAGACTTTTTAGACGATAGTCCTCACAGACCCGGTTTAATTTACCTATACTGATACTGTTATCTGCCGTAACACGGACCGTTATTGAAAACGATTCTTTTTTTTTCTCAAAGTAATGTATCCTTTCCACATTTAAATGTCTCTTCGTGTCATAAAACTTGTAAAAGCGACTTTGACGTAAAAGTATTTGCTCAGATTAAAAAAAAGTCAATAGCGGATGTCAAGAGTGCCGACAGATAAATTCAACTTCATTTTTTATTGTTATTTTTATCGAGGTAGGTATAGATAAAGGATATGAGAAGAGATTAGAAGTCTCGTTTTCATTTTCACCTGCTTCTGTCTCTAGAGAAAGGCCAATATTTTGTTGTTAATAACCTTTTTGAGGAAGTTTTCTGACAAGTGTTCGTTCTCTGTTTCAAAGGAAATAAAAAGCGAATTACAGTCGACTCTCGTTGATTCGAAATCGGATAATTCGAATCTTCGCTTAATTCGAACTAAGCATGAAGTCCCGAAATTATCAATGGCAGAATATGTATTAATTCGAACTCATTTTCTCTTGACTTCGTTTAATTCGAACTTACGAGAATTCCGATTTTTCATTCCTCCTTTCTTACTCGCGGATTTCAGATCATTTGAATAACTTTCTTTCTTTGATTTTGTGAAACTTGTTCCGGACGAGTGTCCATATAGTCCCATTCATTTGTTATCCAATTTGTAAGTGCCCCGTCTGTCCATCAGTGACGCTGCAATTTTTTCTTTTATTCTGCTTTTTTCTAATCCCTTAATTAGTTTATGTATTTACACATTCTAATTTATTATTAAGTCATATTCTGATGATAACAGACATAATAAATTTAAAAAACACTACAAACATTAATTCCTTTGTAATAGTACTATATTAAGCATGTTCTTATTTCATATTTTCCATAATTCGAACATTTCTCGTGGTACCGACGAGTTCGAATTAAAGAGAGCCGACTGTATTTAAAAAAAAAAAATAAGCAAAGAACTATGGATTAAAGCCAACATTACTTTTAGTATTATTAAATATCACAGGAAACATTATTTGTGGAAGACATTTACCCCATGAAATGTTACAAATAGACTTGAAATAACATGATTATTGAATGATGTACTGAATAGTGGTGTTGCAAAATTTAATAAAAAGAATATTGCCCAGTTAAACTGATGGCATTGAGCTCACAGGCTACGCATACTAATTGTACATTACAGCCTTGTATTTTCGTTAATTCCGTTCGGAAAAAAAAAATAAATAAATAAGAAGGGGAAACAGCTCTCCCCTTTCTCCTTTTTTATACTTAATCATTGAACTTCCTAAACTATCAAGTACATGCTTTATCATATTAAAAAATCTATATCCAAAATTCAGAGCAAATCGGATAATTCTTAATAAAAACCCCATTTAGCATTTATATAATTTAAGAGGAGTTATTCCCCTCTTTTATACTTAACCATTAAACTTCCAAAACTATTCAGAGATTTGAACGAAATCTGACAATTCTGATTGAAAAATCAATTTATGCAAATTAAGGGGAGGGGCATTAGAACCCCCGTTCCCCCTGTTTATACTTATTCAAATGAACACCTAATAACAGCCACGGACTCGCCTCATCAGAATGATCCTATATCTAAATTTTGAACGAAAACTGTTAATTCTGCATGAAAATCCCGTTTATATCAATTAAGGGGAGGGGCATGAGACCCCCCGTTCCCCCTGTTTATACTTATTCAATGAACACCTAATAACAGCCACGGAATCGCCTCATCAGAATGATCCTATATCTAAATTTTGGACAAAAACTGTTAATTCTGCATGAAAAACCCTTTTATATCCATTAAGGGGAGGGGCATGAGCCCCTGTTCCCCCTCTTATACATATCGAATGAACTCCATAAACTAATCAGGGAAGCGCCTTGTCAGGATATACCTATATACAAAATTTCAAGTGGATCCGACATTTTTATCATGAGTTATCGCGTTACGCGCGAACATACAGAACGGATGGGCACATAAGCTCTCAGGCTATGATAGCCTGTGAGCTAAAAACCATACAAACATTAAAGTAAACTTAAGAAATTAAACTTTTCGATTTCATCAGGAAAGCTTCTTTATACTGCCTCCAAACAGAGTGACACCGCCTTAAAATTCAAAAGTTCATTACATCCCCAATCAACTAGTGCTTCAACCAATAATAAACAGGAACAGTGGCGGCAACTTTTGAAAAATATTGGGTTGGTTCAAAAATACTGAGTGGACTCAAAAATATTTTGATAAAATGCTACGACCACTTTGTTCTTCCTTAAAGGGTGGGCAGAAGGAGAATTTTAAGTCAAAGTATTTTAATAAAGCTGCAATTTTATTAATTTATATTTTCATGCGTTTTTCCTTATAAAAACACTAGGTACTACTCTGTTTTCCCGTCGATCAAAATACTATCACCTAATTATAAAATTAAATGCCAATAATGGATGATCGTGAATGTCACATTCAGTGACATTAAATACGATTCACGTGTTTAAAATGTCATTAAGTAATTTTATTTTGACTTTTTATTAGTATTTTTATTAATACTAGCTGCACCCGACGAAACTCGACGGAAAAGAATATATATATTAGGTGTGATGTGTATCATTCTTATATAGACAGTAAAATACTGAGTGAAATAAACAATTGCCACCTCTTAAAATAGGGATAACATACTTTTCATGATGAAGATACACAAACTTCAGAAAATAACAAAAATAAGGAAAACAACTCATAAATTATTATGTTGGACTTAACATCAGCTACAAATCTTTTTTTAATGCGATTTCTAAACCTTAAATATTATTTAAATGCCAAATTACTTAGGAAGTTAATATTATACCCCGGAAGACGAATTCAAAAATATCTGCATAGTTTATTTTTTCTCCGTTTAAATATCGCTTGATAACTATACAATAATTATAATATCAATGAAACATTTTAATTATAATAGAAACAGGGACTTACTAAAATGCCTAACCAACCTACTACACATTTATAGCACTTGCAATAAATTTAATTTATTTATTGGTTTGTATCCTCCATGAACTTGTAAAAAATAATTTTATTGCTATGGCAACGAAAAAAAAAAAGATATCTCTGTTATTAAAAAGAATAAAATTTTTGTATTTGTTGCTAAAATGCAGGGTTTTTTTTTTTTTTAAACAATAACTTAATACAATGAAATGATTTTAATTATTTTCTGATATTATGTAAGATAGAAATATAGTAATACCGGCATATCACAGGTTTTATTCTTTTTTTTTTTCTAACATGACATCATTTACACCTTCAGAAATACTCATCTTTTCTTAAATAAAAGCGTGATTTATGCAGTTATTCAAGAATTCTTTAGTTTCATAAAATATTCATTATAATTAAATAGAAATGGCGTAGTTTATAGAAATATTTTCATTTGTGCACACCACGGACCTTTAAATTAATAGAAGTTCACTTTATTTAGATGCAGGAATTAAAGTCAGTGAATATGACATCATTACTGACACAGCAATAACAATGTATATTATATTCATGGAATAAATTTATCTGGTTTCTTTATGACGACATTTTCTCCATCGACAAAAATTTCACTTTAGATATTATATTTTATTAAAGTTTATCTTCTGTTATTTTACTTACATAATACTTAATAATATTACTCAGTAAATAATCTGTGTATTTCAAGTATGTGCAAACATTTTATTATGATTATTATTATTATTATTATTTTTTTTTTTTTGAAATGCGATTATACATTCACCGATGAGATCAAGCTCTTGATTGTTGGAAAATAATGAAACAAAATAAATTTTGAGAAAAGCTTAACCTGTTGCCACTGTTTTGAAGAAATGTCACGAAAAAGCTTTTAAAATTAAAAATAAAATATAAAAATTGAAATAAATTAAAAATTAGCCAGAATGGGCACATCTACACGTAAACAGCTTTCATTTAAAAAAATAATTATCAAAATCGGGCCAGTAGAAAGCTCAGGGCTGATGACCAAAAAAACAGCCAGGTGTTTTAAATATATAGATTCTACTAATTATTTTTTATTATTATTTAAAATAAAAATTACGTCAATATGTATAATTTAACTATTCGTTTGGCGATTTGTATAATTTGGCGAAATAGGTCGACGGGATAACAGAGTAGTACCTAACACTAATATTTATTGTAATATCATCATATCATGAACATAACTACAAACTGAAATAGCTGAAAGTTAAACATGGACATTTCAGTTATTAGGGGATTTATGGATGTCAGTTAGAGAATTAAAACGCGTGATCATTGACAAAATAAATTTTATTCTAAAGGAGAAAAAAAAATGAAATAAATAACTAAGCAGAGCAATAAAAATTTGGTATTATAGGATTTAAAATTACTTCGTGGGCTCGAGCCCATGGGCCCATATAAGTTGGCGCTACTGAACAGGAAACCATGCTTTGCCATTGGCTTAATGTTTAACATTATCCTGGTCGGAATGGCGCCCGGGTTCGATTCCTGTCTTGGGCTAATTTTTCACTCCAGTATGACTTATTGTATGTACCTTTAACACTAATTTTTTCGTTCGACTCCTTGGCTTATTTATGAAATATCATGCATTTTATATGACAATGGAAAGACTTTCTTGATCATGCTAATACAACAATAAAATTCTGCGAAAGGTTTTTTTCTTTTCTTTCTTTTTTTTTTTTTTTTTTTTTTGCAATGCATAAAAAAATTTTAGTACATATCAAAAAAATTAAATGACTGATATTAAAAAAACGCACTGACGAGCACAAAAAAAACTTAATATGTTTTTAAGTACGAAAAAATGTTTGTTAAATATGAAAAATGCTTCTAATTGAGCATGAGAAAGGGCTAGGGGTCCATCCTTGGCTGCAGCTCAGTGTCAACGCCACTCAATGTTGAACTTTTTGTACGGTTGTTTGTTTGTGCTTCTTCAAATTGAATGTCTAAAAAATTCTAATCGATTTCATAAAATGTTGTAAATTGCTTGTGTTACTTCATATTTTATATGTCTATTATCAATATTGAAGGAATTAAAGCCGTAGTCAACGTTTTTAAAACACTATCGAGTGAATGAAAAAATATATGCTAAAGTTTAGTTCTTTAGAGATCTGCAAGGCCTACCCCGATCAGGCCCGCGGGCCGATTTCCAATAACGGCATTCGGGTCGGGCTGGGCCTAAGTTATTCTTTCCGTACGAAGCGGGGACTGATTTTAATCTGCTTAGTCTTCACAAATTAAAATACTCAATCTAAATTGAGTTATCCCGTATGAAAATCATTTTCTAAATGTGACCAAGCCTGTTTAACAATCAGTAAAATTTGGCTTGGTGCAAAATATTTTTGCCAAAAAAAAAAAAAAAAAAAAAAAAAAAAAAATTGGGGGGGGGGGGGGGGAGAAAAAAAAGAAAGAAAAAGAAAAGAAAAAAAGCAGATACTTTAAAATTACCATTATTCCACAATTAAACATTAACATTTATACTTTTTAAAGAATTATAGATTTCTAGTCTTAGTAAAATAGAGTGAAATGGATGAAAAAAGAACCTGTCAAAGATAGAATCTTTTTTTAAACTGAAAATTTCTTTTAAACTGTTCATCCATGCAAAATGAGTAGAATAATACGCGAGAAAAAAATTATATTATTAATTTACACCTGCTAAGAAGAGAGCTTGTTCTGTAACGTACTTTTTTCTTTCCAATGCGATTTCGTCTTAATAGATTTTACTTTTACCCTATACCATTTTTTAGATTTGTCTCCAATACATGTAATATGGATTAAAAATATTAATGATAACGGAAAAATTCACATAAAACAAACACGGGTTCATTAAAAACTTAAATATCGCAGCCCATGGAGGAAGAAGATAGGTGGAGGTGACTAAGCCTTAAAAAAGGTTTGCAATGAGAATCCATTTATCGCTCAAATTTTAGTGTACCAAACAAAAGCACGTGGAAAATTGGAAAGCATCCAAAAAAGGAAGGGATTTTGTATTAATAAGACAAATTGAAAGAAATGAATTACAGCTGGAGCATTTTTTAAGAAGAAATAGGAAATTTTTAAAATGGTCTTTGTTCTATTATTATTTATTAAAAGAAATGTTTACTTTTAAAATAATTGAAATTGGGAAATTATTATTATTATTATTATGAAATGTCATTATTATTATTATTAAATTTCAAATTAAAATTAAATAAGAAATTGAAAACGTTTGATACGAACTAAAAATTGTATTATTAAAAGTTTTCTTTTTACAGTAATTTTTATTAACACTTTTCAACAAAATTGAAAAATGTTTATGCATTCGTTTTGTCTGTCCGTCTGTCCGCGCTCTAACTCTCGTAAATATACTCGGAATGCAAAGAAATTTTACCATGTTATTGAAGTTTACACAAGCACAAATCCTATTAAAAATGAAGTTTCTACCACGATTACTTCATTTACAGGGACAGCCAAAAGTTTTCGATTATATTAGGGCCAATGGGGAAAAATCGTTTCAAATTAATTTTAAAGATGTTGCGGCCGGACAAACGTATTCACATTTATTTGCATCTACGAAAAGCACACTAAAATATGCAGCTAAAAGAATAGATATTCATTTACAGGGCCACACAAAATAATTCTAATACATGATAATAAAGGAGGAAATTGTTTGCGACATATTTTAACGATGGTAAACGGTATCATGTGTAATCAAATTGATAAACGTCGCTGAGACTTAATATGAGTTATTTCACGCATAATACGAAGTGCATAGCATTTACAGGGACACACAAAAGACTTTAAAAAGCATATTCTATTCGAAGTACTGTATATTACGCATGGTAACTGTTCCATGGATGAAAGGCATTTTTAATTATGATATGCGCTTTTAAGTGTCACTAAATGTATTCACATTATATGGTGTGCATAAATGCTATAATAGTTACACAATTAAGATATACAGGGTTACTCAAAAGAACTCGGAAAAGTTACTGAATGTAAGTGTAATTTACTTAAAGTTTTGTTTTTAAAAAAGTTTTGCATTTTTACGTCGATTCGCATTTAGTTTATCGTGAAATGTTTGTAGAATATAGATTAAATGATATACAGGGTCACGCAAAGAACTGGATACAGGTTTGTTTAAGGATGATAATTTCTGGAAATATGATTTAAATAGTTTAAAGAGTATTGTTGTTTGATTAACATTTTTTATTTATTTTTTTATATAATTAATTTTAGCAAAATACTTTCGTGTAATAAAGGTACTAGGTAAACTGCAGGGCTGAACAAAAGTATTGAAGTATGTTTTACATCTATTCGTATAAACTGCCAAAAGAAAAATTTCATCCAGCAAGGCATTTTTTTGCTAAACTAAATTTCTCCATGATATAGTTTATATATCAACCGACAAATCAAATACAGAGCCATTCAGAAGTATTGGAATACATATTTGGTTATGAGCAGTAACACCTATTTCCCTGAATAACGAAGTTTTGTTAAAGAATTAAGGAAATTTGGATAGTGTTTTATAATCTATGCTTAACGCGGGATTTTTTTTTTTTTTTTTTTTTTTTACTGGTTAATACTTTGTAACGTAGATGAAAAATGTTTACGACTCCGGTTTGTGTGGCCGAGTTCTAACTCTTGTAAATAAACTCTGATGCTCGTAGCATTTTTTATATGTTATTGATGTGTACTACACCGTGATCGCTATAGAAAAGGAAATGTGTAGAATTTATAGTTCATTTGCATAGACAGTCTAAAGTATTCTGTTACATTATGGTCAATGGGAAAAATCGTTTCAAGTTCATTTCAATGACGTTAGACCATTTAAAACATAAAGAAATTGATATGCATTTATAAACGGCAGTATAACAAGCATTTTGTAGAATATGGGGTTTGTTAAACATTTATTATTTATTTAAAGAACCACACAAAAGAATTCCGTTTATGGGGATAATGATATATGGTTGGGAGCTTTTAGCGGCCAAAATATGTTACTAAATTATAGTGAAATAGACATAAATTATTCACTGATTCTCCTCAACGCTACATTTCCGCACCCTCATTCCTTTACAAATCTGCTCATTAATGTTCCCGCTAATTGCCTTTTCATTTCTGATGCATAACTTTGAAACACCCTGTATAGGCATATTCAAAACGTGAAGAGTGTAGCTCAATATAGTTTAAAACCGGGCTTTTTCAATATTTTTCGTGATGATATAAAATTTCACGCAAAGGAAAGTAAGAGTGTTAAAAATGATATAATGTTGCTTAAACTGTAATGTTGAAAAATTATAATATTGCAACATTATAAAAAAAGTGATATTATAATTTTGTTTATTTGCTCAACGCTTAAAGCTGCACAAATAAAAATGTATGTTAAATTTGCAGCGAGACTAGATCCTTGAATGGGTCGGGTTGTGTATTTTACCTGAACACGAAAATTCTATTCAAATCGGAATCCAACATAAATGTTTTTTTATCGATCTGAACCGCTAATATTTGAATTCGAATCCGACACATAAACAGTATTCCGCCTGAAACAGAGCTAATTTTAATACTTACAACTTTATTAAAAAATTCCAAAACATGTTTTAAAACAAATATTGTTAGCATATAGTCATGCTTTACATTAATAAGAACAATTTTTGACAAATATAAAAATTTTACTTCTTCAAAATAACAGCATTATCAATAAAAAATTTTGAGAAACAATTAATAAAAAAGTTGGAAATTACACGTGAAGAGTAACAAATGAGGTGCGTTCGTACGATAACGAAGTTTTTAAAATATTCAGATCTTGCTGATATAGTAGAGAGTACTTCGGTTACATTATAGTAGTAGAAATCTTTGTGTTCCTGTAAATATACAGGAAGTAATTTTTATTACACCTCAGCAACGTATATCATATTCATAAAATGCTAAATAGTTTAATGTAATTAAAACACGCCCCACAGACAATGTTTCTCCGTATAGCTTTATGTAATGAAATACTTTTGTGTGCTCCTGTAATTTAAAAACAAATATTCGTTGCATCACAGATTGTACAGAATGTATATTTTAGTATATATATATATACTTCATAGGTTCATGTCAGTTTTATTATGTTTGAATTAGTTTAACACCATTAAAATGCATTTGAAATTTTTTTCCCATTGACCGTAATGTCATGGAATATTTTTTATTGTTCCTGTAATTGATTTATGCATCCAATTTCTATAAAATTTAAAATGACACGACAAAATTATGTAATAATTATTTGTTTTAAATTTCAAATGATTAAAATGCATTTGAAACCCCACTTGACCGTAATGTAACGGGATACTTTTGATTGTCCCTGTAATTCATCTATGCATAATTGATCTATCTTAAATTTGAAATAACTTGACAAAATTATGTATTAATTATGTATTTTAAACTTCAAACGATTCGGTTGGGTAGTTTTTGTGTTGTTATATGCGAATGGACAGACAGACGGATGGACTGAACGACAACTATAGGTGGTACGTATTTACAAATTACGAAAGCACCTAAAAACAACAGATATAAAGCATAATAAAATTTGAGAGCTGTAAAATAAATGAGCTGATTTTCACGCAGTAAAAATTTCGATTCTTATCATGTTTTTAAAATTATTAGAAAATAAATTACACATATTTTAACATTAATCACATTTAAATGCGAAAAATGAAGCATAAATACAGGGTTTGGATATTACAAATAGATTTATTCTAAATAAATAATTCAGGGATAAAAAAAATCGAGATGAATATATAAAAAGAAATTTGTTTTGTTACATATTAATAATTGCATTTAAATAATATTTAAAATATAATAATGAAAACATTCTTTTAAAATCATGTATGAAAACATAAGTAAGAAATATTAATCTAAAATACAGATTTCTGATTGCAAACGATTTTCAGATATTAGCAAAATAATGTTATCTTTTCAAGAAAAATTTTAAAAGATTTTCTATTTTGATATTTAAAACACATATAATTAAATAATCAAAGAAATTTTTACCTGTGAAGCGCTGTCTAATAAAAAATTCGACGATAAAAAACAAGAGCAATCAAATACGGGTTTTAACCGGTTTGAATTCATAGGCGAATCAAAGCACGTGGTTTTGTTTGGACTTAATGTGACTTAATGTAGGGTTACATTTTTGGCATCACCCAAATCATTATAGTTCACCTCCAGTATATTCTTCCTCCATGATCGCAGCCTACGACACTTCTGCATAAATGAAGATTGTAAACATGAAAAAAAAAAAAAAAAGACTAAGATAAGTTTTTTTTGTTCAGAACGCTTCCGTAAGAGTAAAAATAAATTTTCGGAAGAAATTCACACGGGCCGGGCCTCAAAAAATTTCTCTACGAGTCGGGCCGAAATTTTAATATTTATAACGGGCCGGGTTGGGCCGATTTTTTTTTCTTTTGTACGGATCGGGCCGATTTCGGTCCACGTAGACCCCTAACATGTACATTGAAAAAACGCACACTGATAAATATGATTTGAAAGCGTGCAACCCTGAATCACTGAAAGGCGTTAATTTATTTTTCATGATCGGATTTTGACGGCATTTCACGAAAATATGCCTAAACTACGATTTCCAGTTTGGGCTGTTTTTTGAAATGAAGAAATTCCGCATACATACCAGAAATGTTAAACGAAGTTTTTTTTTTTTTTTAATGTTAATCATCACGAAATGTCTTATTCATTACAGCTTCGGAATTTTTTATTTTGTGAAAAGGCTAAACTGGTCTAAACTCATTTTTAAAGGAAAAATTTTAAAATCGACTTTTTCATTATTTTTCGCAACATGAATACGGACAGAATCCCTTAACGCAAAAGTGGCCGAGAGGTTCGGACCTCTCAACTGGTAGACGGCAGGTGCTGGGTTCGAACCCAATCGCGGCTGTCGGCCTAACCGTTCGGAGTTTTCGTGGTTTTCTTCGAACCTTGCGTAAATACGGGTTAGGTTCCCTTAGAAAGACCCCCACGAAGGGCACTCCCCCCCTGGTCCTATATCCCTAGCGTAGATAATCGGACGTCAAAAATCAACCAACCCCTAACGCAAAAACCTTCGCATTTTTTTTTTTTTCTAAAAGTGAAGAAAACACTAAAACCAAATCGCCACAAACAACATAAGTATTGGTTTGTATTCCGACAAGATTAATTTACTGAATGGGACAAGGAAATTAAGAATCTAATTTCCAACTCAGCGATTTGTCTTTGTGTCGGCGATTTCAGAGAGAAGATAATAAAATTGTTTCCCATTTCATGTCATGATCGCACGAGCAAGTTAAATGGGAGCTGAAGAAATATAAGTCTACATACTGATATTTTCCAGAGATACAGTCGGCTCTCGTTAATTCGAACCCGTGGGGACCACAAGATATGTTCGAATTATCCAGAGTTCGAATTATGGAAAGCATGAGAAGAAAACCTGTTTAAAGGGTTACTATTATAAAGGCATTAATGTTATAGTATTTTTTTTTAACTTATTTCGGCTGTTATCATTAGAATATGACTTAATATTAAAATTAGAAGATATAAATGCATAAACTAATTAAAGGATTAGGAACGAGCACAATAGAAGAAAGGTTGGCGGTGTCATGGATGGACAGACGAGGCACTAAAAAAAAAAAGCGGATGTCAAATGCATGGGATTATAGGTATACCAGTTCAAAACAAATCAGACAAAAATGATAGGAAGAGGGTTATTTCAAGGATCTGAAACCCATGAGAAAATAAGGAAAAATGAAAAATCGGAATCCTCGTTGGTTTGAATGAAACGAAGTCAAGAGAAAATGAGTTCGAATTAAGGGTGTATTCGAAAAAACGCTTTTTCATCTTCGACAGCTCGAAATTTTCCGATACAATGTCAGACACATTTTCAAAAGTAGAAACATGACACTTGCTGAGGGGGGTTTTGAAGAGATGTACAAGATGCTGTGTGATGTCATTTTAAGCTCAATTCATTAGAATTTGATTTATGAACAATTATCATCTCAGTATGACCCTCTTTTTTCGTTCGCAAATCTCCCGTTTCGGAAAAATCTGTTCAAAATGCCGTTTTTGATTGTTTTTTTTTTTTTTTTTTTTTTTTTTTGCGATATTTTCTGCATTTATCAAAGAATTGACAGTTACGGCACCTTGTGTACATTCTAAATAAGATAATTTGCAAGTTTGATGCATTTGATAGCAAAAGTGAATTCAAAAATAAATCGCAAAATAAGCGATTTGAATCGAAATACACCCTTAATAAAAAAATTTAATGTTATTCGGCCATTGAAAATTTCGGGGACTTTATGTTTGGTTCGAATGAAGCGAAGATTTGATTTATCCGATTTCTCCGAATTAAGGGTGTATTTTGATTCAAACTGCTTATTTTCCGATTCATTTTTGCTCTCAAATACACCAAACTTTCAAAATCTCTTATTTGGAAAGTACACAAGGTGCCGTGATTGTCGATTTCTTGATAAATGTAGAAAATATTGCAAAAAAAGCTATCAAAAACGGCATTTCGAACCGATTTTTCCCAAGCGAGAGTTCTGGGAACGAGAAAAGGGTTATACTGATAAGGTAATTGTTTATAACTCAAATTCTAATGAACGGAGCGTAAAAAGACATCCCACGGCACCTCATACGTCCCTTCAAGAATCCCCTCAGCAAGTTTGATGTTTCTAATTTAAAAAAACGTGTCTGAAATTGTATCGGAAAATTTCGAGCTGTTGAAGGTGGAAAAGCTTTATTCGAATACACCCTTAATGAGAGCCGACTGTATTATTTTAAGTAGTTTCCAAGAGATATTTGCCAACACATTGTCAAAGAGAAACAATCATTTAACCCTTTTTCCGGCCGGAACAAATTCTGTTAGTAAAACGAGAAATTATCGACTGACACCGGAATTTAGAAACAACTTTTTGAGAAATTAAATCTCTCTTTTTGAAGCTTTCACTGTAAGATCAAAATTTTATTAAAATATTATAGGTGCCGTTCTGCAAATTTGGAATTAAAATTAGGTATCCCTGACAGGGCAAAGTGTGCCGAAAAGGGTTAAAAGATGATTATTTCTAGAAAGAAAATAATGCTTTAAAGAAAATAAAGCTTTCGACTGTCAATAAACTAAACATGCTAAAAACTTCATTTGACATAGGGTTCGTGTTACGGTAAACATCAATAATTTCGAAAAATTTTAGGACATCTGATTTAATCCATTGTTGTTTCAACGCTTTTACGATGGTCACGGGACAGAATCATATCAATGGCCAATGTCTTTGTACAATGCAGTAGCGGATGTCACAGAGGTCATGATCTCTCCCCCCCCCCCCCCCTGAACCAAGAAATTATTTTTAAAAAATGAAATATATATATGATTTTGTTTTTCATATTTATCCATTGCTTCGCAATCAGAATCTTTGACTCTTTTAAAGTCGCGCTTTAACCCAAAGTAGGTAATTTTTGACACATCCATGAAGTACTTTTTAATCTTGGATACAAGACGCATTTATACAGAGCAAATGTGATTGAATAACGTTTTCCACTTTTCAATAAAAACAAAGAATCATTCGCGAAATCTCCGTAAACTGTAGAATTTTAAACTGCATTTCACGCCGTCACAACCAATTGCTCCCTCGTGAAGTATTTTTGTAACTGTCAAGTCCTAAAAATTTGTATATAACGCTCCATTTCTTGAATGATTATTTGAAACTTTTTCCTTTTTTATATAAAATCAATTTCTTGGCATCTGAATAAAATGTACATATTTATATTTTTACGAATATTTATGCAATTTTTTTTTGTTATCAAATGAACATAACTTCCAAAAAGTATCAGAAATTTAGCTATTTTAAATGTTAGGACAATCTTCAAATTAAAAATTGCTTATTAAGAGACGTGACCCCCCCCCCCTTCACCTCTCCTCATGACCCCCCTCCCCCCCTCTAAAAGGAAAGCTAAATCCGCAATTGGTACAATGTCGATGTCTTGAAATGGACTCATTAAGGGGGCTCAGGGGTTGAAAACTTAAAAAAAAAAAAAAATCGTTTTTTTATGATCTAGTTTTATTATTCAATTAATTCTGAACTCAATGCATAAAACCGCATAAAAATATTTGCATTTTTAACGGAGTTATAAGCATTTATGTATCAACACTTTTATAGCCGCATGCACCCATATAATTTCAATTTAAAGTCGCGTTTTCTCAAAACTTGATTTTTGAAGACTAACACCAAGATTTAAAAAAAAAAAAAAAAAAAAAAAAAAAAACTATTTCATGGAATGGTTTAATTTTTTTTTTTTTTTTTTTTGGCATGCATGTAACATGCTATTCTATGTAACACGCATTCTATGTAACATGCATGTAACATGCATTCATCTATAGAATGAATTAATATAGTTTAGATAGTAGTTTAATATTTTGAGTATTTTTAATGAAAAAAAAAGTTTTATTTTTAGGAGTTTTTTAAATTTTCAAATTTGAGAGATTTTTTAATAATTTTTTTTTAGAGTGATAGTTATATCCTTAATTCATTCTATAGAGTAAAGTTTCCGGATCATTCTCAAGCAAAAATTACGTTCTTATGTCAGTTCAACGTTAAGATATCTTGGTGTTGGTGATATAACACGTAATTTTTTTTTCGAAAATTGTGTTACATAAATTTTGCTATATTCCTTATTATATTACATATAAGTACTTCATTTTGTAATTTTATAAGACTACAAACATACATTTAAAATATCAGAAAGTTGAAATTAATTACATCGAATACTTCTGTTTTTATATTATGGACTCGAAGCGAGAGCTCTGTTTTCATGTTTTTCCGTATCAATCAACCCCTGAGACCCCTTAATATAACAAAATTGTACAACGTCATCGGGAACACAATATTTGTACGTCATTCTTTAAATTTCTAGAATATCAGGAAATGTGTTCGAAATCGATTGCAAAATTCTATTCAAAAACCAGATTGAATGACGCGAATACACAAATATTCGAAACAGACAGAGTATAAAGTGTAGAAAAGAAATGACGACAAAACCAGGCATATAGATTTCTAAAAGGTTGAAATCGATCCACAGCTCTTTCGACACAGGGTTTTCATAGTATAGGAGGAAATAAAAAAACAGCCGTTTTGGGGGAAATCTGAAACCTAAAACCCTCCATTATCTTAAAACCTAGCTTTTGTTTTTCCGCAACACTGAAGGGTAATGTCAAAAAGGGAATGCTTGTGCTTTGTCACCCCCTCTCCTTTTATTTTATTTCTTTTTCGGAAGCAAGAATTTCTTAAACGTAAGCAGGGGCGATAGCTAGTTTCATCGCCCCACCCACTAACCGTTTTTCAATGTCTTTATTTTGTCCAAATTTTCTTTTAAATTTGTCCGATTTCAATTTTTTTTTTCTATTTAGAGTCTAAGGCATACGGGTCGTAGGTAAAGTCATTTGGCGCTATTCGTGGTCGCTTTCTTTTTTTCTAACTGATGACCAGGCCCCTACCTGCCGAATTACCTCAGCTTAACGGGTTAGATACATGTATCGGGGCGGGCGACCGCCTAATTGCTGCGTAGCGGCAAAAAAACACGATTCCTTCGCTTCGCGGGTACTTGCTTCTCAGTCTAGCATACTTTGTTTTGACGGTTGCTTAACGATACATCCTGTTGTTTGTATTGCAAACGGCTACTCAATTTGGTCTCGTAATTTAGAGCCTTGATCAGGTGACGAGACCTTCACTTGGCAAGGCACCTCCAGAGGTATCATTCACAGGTAACTTGGAGGACTCTGCACCCACGACGGATTTTACATGCACCAGGCGCCATTAGCATACATGACGGAATTTTAGCCGGCAGATAGCCTGAGTCCTGTAACCAAATGCTATGAGTAAAATGTTCTGCCAACTTGGGCACCGTTGCCCAACCTACTTGGGAGTCTGGAGCCCAATATATGATGCGTACTTGTCAAATGAAAATGGTAATTTAGAGGGGAGGGGGGGGGAGAAAAAACAAAAGAGGGGACTCCGCAAATAGACAATTAGCACCGTAATTAATTTTGAGCTGAACTGAAAGGCAAACTTAACTTTGCAAGGGGGATGAGACCACGCCATTCTACCGTACCAAACCGGGTTAAAAAAAAATAAACAATTAAAATAAAATAAAATAAAATAAACTGGCTCCGTGGGCTTTCCTATTGGAGCTGGTCCGGTAGCTCGTACAGAAAGCACATATATAAAGAGAGGCGGTTGTCAAAGAGAAGATATAAAATAATTTAATCCTAATAAAAAGATATTTTTTTAAAAAAAGAGAAATAATAATTAGAAATAAAAAGACATACCATTAATTAACAATGCTTTATAAACTGGAAAACTTAGGACAAAAAACTGCTTTTCCCCCTTAGGTTTCGATTGTTTTTTCTGTATGACGTGTTAATATTTTTTTCAATTCGCTAACACTAAGATTGAGATTCAGACAGTTTCAACGTGAAAATAACACCAGCCTAAAAAGAAAACTAACTTGAGTTACAATTGCGACAATATTCTGGATTTCCCCAGTACCAATATTATTAGATCCGCAAATGCGAACATTCACATGCAAAATTGCAAATGGTGAATTTAGCATCAAATTTAGAAACATATATCATAATAAACTATTGCACTTTAAAAAATTATTAAATAGTCAATACGAACGCATGTTAATTTTCAGAAGGCGAAAACGACGGTATTTTTAAATCTCGTTGAAAAAAAAATATGTTTCTGTTCAGCACATTTTTTGGATTGTTCATTACATAATACCTAAAATCAAAGCCTCAACAGCAGTGATCTCACTGACATTTGACCAAACGTTAGTAATTTGGTTAATTAAAAATAAAAAAACTCATTTATATAATATTATATATTTTATATAAAAATTTTCGCTTGAAAGGCAATTTTTTTCCAAGAACAAACTGACAACTTTATGATTTATATTCTTACTTTACGAGGACACGTTAACAACAGGGTCAGAACACGTAGACTTAATTCAAATCAACAGCGAATAAATGTCACTTACCCTCCATGGCGATCGAACCAGGGAACTCCACTCTCGCACCTTACGATGGAATACCGTTACGCCAGGGTTACGCAAACCACGCTTTCAAATATCTTTATTTCAGAAGCAAAGTAGATTTCTTTTTTTCCATTTTAAAATATCCTACACACTTTTCAAAAAATATGGTAAGTTCAACATTATTTTAAAATCATAATGAAAAATAAACTAACTTTATTTATCAACTATCTCAAACTTTAAAATTATTCCTTAATTATCTTTGCATCGTTTGCGATTCTTTTTATTTTAAACATCTATGTCACGCTTTAAATAAAAAAAAAAGATTAATTTCTTGAAGGGAACATGTGTAATAAAACGCAAGAAGTATTAGGAAGTTGTAATATCAATTACATCTTGTTGTAAAACAATATTTTCTAAACATCTCCGAAAACTCCTCCTTAGCCTATTGTACTATGAATAGGAAATGAATAGTTCGCAAAACAACAACTTTCGTTATATTAATTTTAAACACGGTTGTTCGATCGGTAAATTATAACAGAAGTAATTTATTTCATTTTTCAATATTGGGTGAAAAAAAGTCTGCGCCAGGATTCAAACCAGGGACGTATTGGCTGAAGCCGCCAATGCTCTATACAGTGTTCGTGTCCGGGATAGCTCAGTTGGTAGAGCATTGGCGGCTTCAGGCAATACGTCCCTGGTTCGAATCCTGGCGCAGACTTTTTTCACCCAATATTGAAAAATGGAATAAATTACTTCTGTTATAACGTTCGTTCTCTTTCAGACAATGAAATAGTCGTGAAACGCTCATTAATCTATTGGGATAGCTAGTGTTAATGTTAAGAAAATAAAAATATTTTTTTCTCAAAGTTAGAAAAAAAAAATCGCCCCCGAAAGGGTTATTTTCCCGATAGTTAAGGGGTTACTTCAGTCAAATGAAAAGACCCATTCACTAATGCTAATCCTATGGAAGAAATTTATACAGATATCTCGGTTGCATTTCAATATTTTTAAATGATTTTTTCGCTTTGGATATCTGAGATCGATCTGTATGCACGACGTTAGTTACTTTTTTCATTTTGTTTACAGTTATTTTTTTACAAGGACGCTTTCATTTTCGGAACCGGTTTGGAAAGCGAAAGCAACGCCATAAAAAAAAATCTGCAACCTAAATCGAAAAACTAAAAAACGACCTCCATTCAGATCAATCTGAGTTATCCAATGCAAAAAAAATAGTCTAAAAATATTGAAATGCAACCGAGATATTTTTTATAAATTTCTCCCATAGAGTTAGCATTAGCGAACGGGTCTTTTCATTTGAGTGAAGTAGCCTCTTAAGGAAGGAGGGGGTGGCTATTTCCTTAAAGGCTGTTCTCAAGTACTCCGCTCAACAAGCGCAAAATGTTTTGACACATTTACAAATTCATTTTTTAACAGAAACATACAAAATTTGAAGGCCTGACTAGAAACTCGATTTAGAATCGAACTTATTTTTCCATTTTAGGATAGTTAAATTATCTATCGAGTAATGAGCTATTTCGATCACGTGATCACCCATTTTTCTCCTCCTTTTCGACAGCTTTTTCTGCTTTCGTCGGGAAATGTGCTCAAAAAGTCAACTTTGAAAGCTTGTTATGTAACATCTATTGTGTTTTTTAAAAAACAAAAAATTGAGTGCAATTAGATAGTTTCTGAAAAACAACATCTGCTAGTTTCATGCATCTCCGAACAAAAATGAATTGTTCGGTTGCTCTTTTTGATTTAAGAACACCCTTAAAGAAGAAAAGGGTGGCTATTTCCTTAAAGCGTACAGAGTTTAAAATCAGTTGCAGACGCTCTTCATGTTAAGATAAAGGAGAGACGAGCGTTGTTTAAAAAAACAGGTAGCCTCTTTCGGCATCAACCATTATTCCGCCAAAAGTGGTGTGTTGAAAGAAATTAAACAAAAAGGGGGAAGTCTCAGCCCATTCTTTCGTCGAGTGGGGTCTATTTTTAAAAAGTTCATCGAGATTCCCAGATGGCTGAATATGTCTCAAAAATAAAGGGAGATGCAGGTTTCAAAACAAATTACAGTTTAAAGTACTTTTCCCCGTGCTAGGCGAAAATGTAACAAGTTGGAAATTGCACGTGAAGAGTAGCAAATGAAGTGCGTTCGTACGATAACGAAGTTTTAAAAATGTCATTCCCATATATCAATCTCATAAAATTGTAAATAATTAATTACAATTAAAACACGCACCAAACAATATTCTCCCTATACCATTATGTAATGGAATACTTTTGTGTGGCATGTAAATTAATAAAAAATGTTCTTTGCACCACAGATTATGCAAAATGTATATTATAATATGTACTTCATAGATGCATATCAATTTTAATTATGTTCGAATGAGGGTAACACCATTAAAATGCATTTGAAACAATTTTTCCCCTTTGACCGTAATGTAACGGAATACTTTTGACTGTCCCTGTCATTGATCTATGCATCCGATTTTGATAAAGTTTGAAGTAACTCGACAAAATTATGTAACAATTATGTATTTTAAATTTCAAACGATTAAAATGCATTTGAAACTTTTTTCCCCATTGACCTTAATGCAACAGGATACTTTTGATTGTCCCTGTAATGGATCTATACATCCAATTTTTATAAAATCTGAAATGACGGGACAAAATTATGTAATAATTATATATTTTAAATTTCAAACGATTCGGTTGAATAGTTTTTGCGTTGTTATATGCGGACGGACGGACAGACTGAATGACAGAGGTGCTACGTATTTACATAATTACGAACGCACCTAAAAATGCGGTTCAGATGAGCCTTGAACCGTATTTAACCGTATCATTTTAACCGTATAATATATCAGTTTAACCGTATCATGATACATCTGCTTTCTTTAAAGCTAGCCAGTGTCTGATTTACGTCAGGGCATTCAGGGCATAGGGCCAGGGCCCCCGATTTTCAGAGGAACCCAAATGCTGTTGAAGTTTTTTTTATTATTCTCCAAAATTAGATGATTAACTATTAATAACTATTAAGAAAGGAAACGTATGCATTTTTTTCAGTAAGGCCCGCCACACACCAGTGAAATATTGAACGAAAAAACGTGCGACATGCGACAATTTCACCCGGATAACAAAGAAAAAACCGGTTTAAGTGCGTCCTGTTGCATAATTTTTGAAGCATGTCTCCCTGGTGTGAGGCGAGCCTAAGTGTTTACATTGGAAAGAAAATATTATTTGATTAATAGCTAATATTTAAAACATTATAGTGCTGTAGAAAAGTTATCATTTGCTGCATACTTTATCATTCCAGATATATGAAATGACATAGAAAACAGAAATCTGAAACACACAATTAGAAAACAGCTATTCAACTAAATTTAATAATAATGAAATAATTATTAAAAAGAAAATTAAGAATTATCAAATTTAGCTTTTTAATGGATATTTAAAAAATATGTTAAAGTCAATAATGAACTTAATATGGCTTTCATATATACAGTCACAGCAAAAAAATCGTAACATTTGCGGTTTCAGATGTTTTGTTAAATATCTAGAAATGTACATGAGGAATGACTCGGAAACAACAACTTGTCAGAGTCAACAAATTGAAAAAGAACGAATATCTTTTGAATAATCCTGTCAAAACTAATGAAGCAAAAGTGTTTAAACTGTAGATTATGATTAAGTGGCTTATGGTATAAACTGTGTTCAATTGTATGCAGATAGCATGTATACTCGTAGAGAAATTAAGGTTTTTATAAAAACAGTCCCAAATTTTGCCAAGTTTTTTGCTTATAATTTGCAGAGTTCTAAATAAAAAACAACGTTCTTTTCAGAAAATATGAGAAACGATATTATACATAATACCCTGTAATCGAAATTAAAAAATATTAATAATTTTATGAAAAATGAGCAGGTTTACCAAATAAATTTTCATTGCGCATGCGTCAATTCTATAAAAATTCCATTTGCATTATTGTGTTAGCTAAATGTATAGAGCAACTTCTGTTAAAGTTTCAAAATCATAGCTTGAAAATTCTGAAAATTATCGCCTAAAGAATAAGGTAAAATCCGATATTCCCAAAATGAAACAAAAAAAAAAAAAAAAAAAAAAAAAAAATGACGGGTTGTATCCATATTCCATTGATTAGTGTCTCCACAGTATTGCACGTACTGCTATATTTGGATACAGCTCCTCATCTTTTTGCTTAATTTTAGGAATAACGGATTTTGATCTTCTATCGACGATAACTTTTAGAATTTTTAAGCTATGGTTTTAAAACTTTGATAAAAGTTGCTCTATATATTTAGCCAACACAATATGCAAATGAAATTTTAATAGAGTTGACGCATGCGCAGTGAAAATTTTAGTAAATTTGTTTATTTTTCATACAATTATTAATATTTTTAAATTTTTATTATAGGGTATTATGTACAATATCGTTTCTCATATTTTCTGAAAAGAACATTAGTTTTTATTAAGAACTCTGCAAATTATAAACAAAAAAACTTGTCAAAATTTGGGACCGTTTTAAAAAAAAAAACCACAATTTCTCTACGAGTATACATGCTATCCGCAAAAAAATGAACACAGTTTACTACTATGAGCCACTTAATCCTAATCTGCAATTTGAACGTTTTTACTACATTAGTTTTGACAGGCCTATTCAAAAGATATTCGTTCTTTTTCAATTTGTTGACGTTCCCCTATTGGATTGTGGAAAAAAATCTTTTCGAAAATATATGATCTGTACTATTACTTACCCATCATACGTAGTATAGGGCAAGTCTTGCAATCGTTTTGAAAATCGAAAAAAAATTTTGATGGATTTACACGTTTCAGATAGTGGAGATTCCGAAAAACATTTTTAGGAAAAAAAAATTGCCGTCCGTCTGTCTGTAAACGTTCTATCTCCCGAACAAATTGAGATAGAGACTTGAAATTTTGTATGTACTTAGTTTGTCAGAATTGCACGAAGCCTATTTAATATCAGTAACCTCGATTTTCCGGAACTATTTTTTTCGGACTCAAAAGTTTCGCTCTGATGAAAGGTATATAAAAATTCTCTTTTTTTTTTTTTAAGCAATGACGTAAAAGGCAATAAAATGACACAAATTTTGCATAAAGAACGAAGTCGATCGGATTATTAGTTGCCGAGATATTTGTAAACCTGTTTTCCACATTCTTCGATTTTTCATGACCCTGTATTTCATTCAAATTTCAGCTCAGAGGCATGTTTTAATTGAAAATGAGACGCTTAATCCAACGCAGTAAACTGTTAGTTAATATTGTTCTTATTTTTGGAGTTATAAGGATATTTCTTTTACGCAGTTTGGTACTACTTCAGTAGTTTGACGTTTTATACAGGGTGTCCCCTCACAACGGTGGTCAATGGCTAATTTCTAAACCGTTAGTCATATAGTTCCAATTACAAAAATGCTTTATAAAAGGTAAAGAATTGTTTTTCAAGCGATTTAGCTCAAAATAAATACGAACGTTTTAAGCAAAATAAAGTCTTATCAAAATACCACACCTTTTAAAATTAAATTGCGATTTCCCAAAATTTGATTTTCACGATAAAGAGAATTTTAAAACTCACGTCTTCAACTATTTTAATCAATCTAGAAGTTAAATAATAAAAATTAACATTACCGTAAAACTTATGCGGTGGTAGCACCTTCAGTTAAATTGCTTTTAAAATATTTCTTTATCTCATTTAAACCTTTTAGAAATTGGAACTATATGTCTGTGGCAAATGGTTTAGGAATCAGCTATTAGACAGCGTTGAAAATAGACGCCCTTTATAATACTTTAAGCACTTAGTGAACGTTCCCTTAAAGCTCAGTCCAATTCATCCGTATTTAGCTACAGAAAAGTGGTTTAAGTCATGAAATTTTAAGCTTTATAACTCTGTCAATTTTAATGTTATGTGAATGGGACCCTTTTTCTCTTACTTGTTAGAGTAGTGGGAAAAATTTACTAAATATCACTTATACGACAGGGGGACCGTATAAAAAGATAATTTTCGTAATTTTTTAATAAAATTTTATTTTGAGCTAAATCGCTTGAAAAACAATTCTTTACCTTTTTTAAAGCATTTTTGCAACTGGAACTATATGTCTATGACTAACGGTTTAGAAATTAGCCATTGGTCACCGTTGAGAGGGGACACCCTGTATAATTTATCGAAATTGTACATCAGCGATTCTTTAATAGAGCATTACTAATGTATACTAACAATATTTAAATTTTGTTTTGGAATTGCAATGCATTGTGTAAATAGTTTTCACATGTTTTATTTTCATATGTATATCCATGATGGGTAAGTATTACGGTGGCCCCCAACGACTAGTTTTGTTTATACATCTGGAGTTTCGGAGTTATTCTTTATATATATTTTTAGATATTTAATACAACGTCTAAAATCGCACGTGTAAAAAATTTTTTCCCTGTGACTGTATATTTGGTCAAGGTCCCTGTAAGCATCGGTGATAGGGGGTCCCGATAAACATCTGTGCCTAGGGCACCTAAATTTGTAAGTCAGTCCCTGCGGCTAGCTTATGTAACGTAACGTTATTATTTTCTTCTATCTTTACAAGAAAAAAGTACTGGATTCATGTCAATTTTCAAATTCCGGTTTTAGACGGATTTACCCGTTATAGGGGCCAGATAATCCAAAAACATGTTATTACAAAATGTCTGCCTGTAAGACTGGCGGTCAGTCCATGAAGCAAATTTTGTGGGCACTATCTCAAGAACTCATATACGGAATTTAATAAAAAATTATATCCAGTTAGTTGATTAACTCTCTGATGTACATCGCTGAACAGGTAGCGCTGTTGAGCGATATTTTTTTCGCGATTTCCGCAATAGCTCTATTTCAAGAACCAATACACGGATTTCTACCACACTTCAGATTAGGTTGGTATCTAATTCGAATTGACGTTTTTTTTTTTTTTCATTTTGATATCAATCGCCCAACAGGTGGCAATGCTTTGCGGCATTATTCAGGTTTATTGCAATAGCTGTATTCCAAATATTACACGAATTTTCATCAAACTTCAGTTTCAATTAGTCCTTGGTATAAATGAGAGCTTTTCAGATTTTAAAGTAAATCGCTTAACAGTTGGCGCTTCTATCCAGATCTCCCCATTCTTTATTATTTCCGCAATGGTTCTATCACAAAAACTAAAGCATTGATTTTCATCCAACTTCAGATTCAGTTAGATATCTACATAAGTTGTTGCTGATTTGATTTTGGTGTAAATTACCTAACCGGTGGCGCAGTTTTCAGGAAGTATTGACACGTATGAGATAGAAGAAAGTTTTAAAATTGCCACATATGACTAGATGGGGCGTACGAAGAGAAAACTGCGCCCGCGTCAAAGGTTGAATTTGATTCTCCCCACCCCAAACTTTTCCTTGTGATAGGTCAAAAAATGACGTTGATAGTATAAATTTGGCGCCCCTTAAGTTTCCGCGTACGGGGCGACGGCCCCCTTAGCCTCCACTTTCGGACGGCGCCGCTGATGACTTTTTTTTTTTTTTCCTTTACCTGGAACGAAAACTTTAGTATTAGATTAATTTTTGAAACACGATTATTCAATCGGTAATTTAATTGTAACAGATTTAATTTTTCCCATTCAATGGAAAAAATTACATCTGTTATGAAAACTTTAGTGATTGTCTAAAAAAAAAAAAAAAAAAAAAAAAAAAAAAAAAGAAGAAAAAGAAGTTATCGGGTCTAATTAAAATGACCGAAAATGATAAATGTATAAAATAATAAAATTTAAGAAAAATAGAAAATAAATGAAATTTTTTTATTTTTAATATGATGTTAATCCAGTTTTCAGTCTATCATGAGAAAAACTGACAGGTATTTCCAGCGAATAATCCGCCTTTTTTCACTAACCGGAATTAATTATTTAAACTGAGCTTCAGCGAGATGACAAGCTTTATTGATAGTGCGGGAGATAAGCATTGTCTTTTTTGACAGCTTTGAAAAAAAAAAAAAAAACTTGAATCCATGTCTTTTCATTCAATTTTCGGATCGCTTCTATTTTCTGTCAATGCAACGAACATATTATTATTTCAGGAGACTGTCGGTGTAAAAGTATTTTACTGCCAACACGCGCCTTTGGATACCTTTTTTTCATTATTATTTTTAGTTTATTCTGCAAAAAAAGCTGCCTACAAAAACATGAAAACTCGTAGTTTTATAGAGGAATCTATTAAAACGCCACACTTCTAAAGGGAAATTTTTGTTTAAAGCACTATTTAATGTTGAAATCAGGGCTGCAGAGTCGGAGTCGGGCCCATTTTGAAGTAAAAGTGTCGGAGTCAGAGTCACTGAAAAGACATGCCGACTCCAGCTTTATTTGTTGGACATTTTCAAGTGAAATTAAACCAATGATAAATAATTTTAAACCCATAAAATAGTTATTTTTATTTTTGTGTTATATCTGGCTACCCAATATACTACCCGGCGTACATAGTCTAATGAAAAGCGTTTTTAATAAAAACTCTGGTAGATTTCGAATATTTACAAAATAATAAAATTCTCATCTTTTTTTTTTCCCCCTTTCCATCGAATTTTTTCTGCTCTCGAGAAGACAGCTCATCACTCAAAATTTTCGCCTTTTCAAGTCCACGGATTGAAAGCAGGTAGTATTTACAGGGCCACACCAAAGTATGGGGCTGTGCATATATAACGTTATCAGCATTTTGGTAATTATGAACCCCCTCCCCCCCCCATCCGATATCAAACGTTATCATTCCTCGACCCCCCTCCCCCCCCCATCCGATATCAAACGTTATCATTCCTCGACCCCCCCCCCCTAATGTTATCGTTATCAATGTCTAAAAAAATTTTTATCTTTGGAATTTATTTATTACTTACCCATCATACGTAGTATAGGGTAAGTCTTGCAATCGCTTTGAAAATCGAAAAATTTTTTTGACAGATTTACACGTTTCAGATACTGGAGATTCCGAAAAACATTTTTTTTGTTTTAAATTTTGCCATCCGTCCGCCCGTTTGTCTGTCTGTCTGTAAACGCTCTATCTCCCGAACAAATTGAGATAGAGACTTGAAATTTTGTATGTACTTAGTATGTAAGAATGGGACGAAGCCTATTTAATATCAATAACCTCGATTATCCGGAACTATTTTTTTCGGACTCTCGAAAAATTCATTCTGATGAAAGTTACATAAAAATTTATTTTAAAGAGTGGATGTAAAAGGCAATAAAATAACACAAATTTTGCATCAAGAACGAAGTCGATCGAATTATTAGTTGCCGAGATATGTGTAATCCTGTTTTCCGCATTCTTTGATTTTTCATGACCCTGTATTTCAATCAAATTTCAATTCAAAGATATATTTTAATTGGAAATGAGACGTTTCATCCGACGCAGTAAATTGTTAGTTAATATGATTATTATTTTTAGAGCTATAAGGATGTTTCTTTTACGCAGTCCGGTATTACTTGTGTAGATTGGTATTTTATATAATTTGTCGAATTTGGCTCATCAGCAATTCATTAATAAAGCATGACTATGTATATTAAAACTGTTTAAATTTTATTTTGGAATTGCAGTGCATTTTATAAATATTTTACACATGTTTTATTTTCATATTTAATATTATGCATATCCATGATGGGTAAGTATTACGGTGGCCCCCAACGACTAGTATTTTGTTTGGAGTGATATACAAAGCTGGTTGCATAGTTTATCGATTCAATCTAAAAGATGTTAATAAAATATCGTTTTAAATCATATAACACTTAAAAGTATTTTATAATAGCTTTTTGTTATCTAATGCATTTAACAGTAATAATATCTTGTTTCATTTGTTCCGCACGAAGGAGGGGGGTGGGGGGGCGGAGTGATAGAAATTTTTATCAATAAAATAAGTGGGTAACATTTTTCTCTTTCTCTGTTATCTATTAGTAAACAGAAGCAACATTTCAAATATACTTCACACAGGGTTTCTCAAACAGTGATTGTACATGCATATAAGAATGCCGAACATTGGGCTATTCCATATTTAAGAATTAAATACAGTCGGCTCTCGTTAATCCGAACTCGACGGAACCACAAGAAATGTTCGAATTATGTAAAGTATGAAATGAGAACATGCTTAATAGGGTACTATTACAAAGGGATTAATATTATAGTGTTTTTTTATTCATTTTGTCTGTTATCATTAGAATATGACTTAATATTAAATTAAAAGATATAAATACATAAACTAATTAAGGGATTCGAAACAAGCACGATGGAAGAAAATTTTAAAGCGTCACTAATGGACAGACGGGGCACTAAGAAAGTAGATATCAAATGCATTGAATTATATGTATACTCGTTCGGAACAATTTTCACAAATACCAAAGACAGAAAATTATTCAAATAATCTGAAATCCATGAGAAAAAAAAAAGAGAAAAATAAAAAATCGGAATTCTTGTTTGTTCGAATTAAACGAAGTCGAGATGAAACGAGTTCGAATTAAAAATTTTAACGTTATTCTGCCCTTGAAAATTTCGGGACTTCATGTTTAGTTCGAATTAAGCGAAGAATCCAATTATCCGATTTCGAATTAACGAAAGTCGACTGTATTTGTATAGTAATTTAGCTATTTTTATAAAAACTTTGTATTTTCATAAAAATAGATAACATGTTAAAAAACAAAAGCATATTGTTTTGAAAAAAAAAAATGTTACAAATAAAATAAAAAAGAATACTGCCCAGTTAAACTGAAGGCATTGAGCTCACAGGCTACAAATACTAATTGCACATTAAAGCTTTATATTTTCAAGGGTTAATTCCGTTCGAAAAAAAAAATTAAGAAGAGGAAACAGCTCTCCCCTTTTCTCTTTTTTTATACTTAATCATTGAACCTCCTATACTATCAAAGACATGCTTTATCATATAAAAAATCTATATCCAAAATTCAGAGCAAATTAGATAATTCTTAATAAAAACCCATTTAGCATTTATATAATTTAAAAAGAGTTATCCCCCTCTTTTATACTTAACCATTAAATTTCCAAAACTATTCAGAGATTTGAACGAAATCTGAAAATTCTGCTTGAAAAACCCATTTATATAAATTAAGGGGGGGGGACATTAGAACTCCTGTTCCCCTTATTTATACTTATTCAATGAACACCTAATAAGAGTCATGGAATCGCCTCATCAGAATGATCCTAATCTAAATTTTGAACGAAAATTAATTCTGCATGAAAATCCCATTTATATCAACTAACGGGGGGGGGGGGCATTAGAGCCCCTGTTCCCCCTATTTATACTTATTCAATGAACACCTAATAACAGTCACGGAATCGCCTCATCAGAATGATCCTAATCTAAATTTTGAACGAAAACTTAATTCTGCATGAAAATCCCATTTATATCAACTTACGGGGGGGGGCATTGGAACCCCTGTTCCCCCTATTTATACTTATTCAATGAACACCTAATAACAGTCACGGAATCGCCTCATCAGAATGATCCTAATCTAAATTTTGAACGAAAACTTAATTCTGCATTAAAATCCCATTTATATCAACTAACGGGGGGGGGGGGCATTAGAACCCCTGTTCCCCCTATTTATACTTATTCAATGAACAACTAATAACAGTCACTGAATCGCCTCATCAGAATGATCCTAATCTAAATTTTGAACGAAAACTTGATTCTGCATGAAAATCCCATTTATATCAACTAACGGGGGGGGGCATTAGAACCCCTGTTCCCCCTATTTATACTTATTCAATGAACACCTAATAACAGTCACGGAATCGCCTCATCAGAATGATCCTAATCTAAATTTTGAAAACTTAATTCTGCATGAAAATCCCATTTATATCAACTAACGGGGGGGGGGCATTAGAACCCCTGTTCCCCCTATTTATACTTAATCAATGAACACCTAATAACAGTCACGGAATCGCCTCATCAGAATGATCCTATTCTAAATTTTGAAAACTTAATTCTGCATGAAAATCCCATCTATATCAACTAACGGGGGGCATGAGCCCCCCGTTCCCCCTCTTATACATATCGAATGAACTCCAAAAACTAATCAGGGAAGCGCCTTGTCAGGATATACCTACATACAAAATTTCAAGTGGATCGGATATTTTTATCATGAGTTATCGCGTTACGTACATACATACAGAACGGACGGGCACATAAGCTCACAGGCTATCTATGATAGCCTGTGAGCTAAAAAACTAGTCGTTAAAAAAAAATGTTACAAATAAAAAAAACTAGTCGTTGGGGGCCACCGTAATACTTACCCATCATAGATATCTATATGAAAATAAAACATGTGAAAACTATTTGTACAATGCATTGCAATTCATAAACAAAATTTAAATGTTGTTAATATACATAGTAATGCTATATTAAAGAACTGCTGATTACCAATTTCGACAAATTATATAAAACGCCAAACTACTCAAGTAGTACCAAACTGCTTAAAAAAAAGTCCTTATAACTCCAAAAATAATAATTCTACTAACTAACAATTAACTGCGTCGGATTAAGCTTCTCATTTCCAATTAAAATACACCTCTGAATTGAAATTTGAATGAAATACAGGGTCATGAAAAATCGAAGAATGTGGAAAACTGGGTTACAAATATCTCGGCAACTAATAATCCGATCGACTTCGTTCTATATGCAAAATGTGTGTTATTTTATTGCCTTTTACGTCCATTCCTTAGAACAAAAAAATTCGAAAATTTTTATACACCTTTCATCCGAACGAATTTTTCGAGAGTCCGAAAAAAATAGTTCCGGATAATCGAGGTTGCTGATATGAAATAGGCTTCGTCCCATTCTTACATACTAACTACATACAAAATTTCAAGTCTCTATCTCAATTTGTTCGGGAGATAGAGCGTTTACAGACAGACAGACAGACTGACAGACAGACAGACGGACGGCAAAAAAAATTTTCTAAAAATATATTTTTCGGAATCTCCACTATCTAAAACGTGTAAATCCGTCAAATTTTTTTTTTTTTTTTCGATTTTCAAAACGATTGCAAGACTTACCCTATACTACGTATGATGGGTAAGTAAAAGGTGGTTGGATCAAAAATGATATCGATATCAAAAAATAAACTCCCTCCCCCCCCCCCCCCAGCGATAACTTACGGTATCATTTGCTAGACGCCCCCCCCTCTCCCCTAAAATGATAACGTTATATTTGCACAGCCCCTATCCTATTACATAATGGTATAGGGGGGAACATTGTTTTAGGAGTGTTTTAATTCTATTAAACTATTTAACATTGCATGAAATTGATATACGTCACTGAGGTTTACTACATGTTATTTCCTGTATAATAGAAAGCAGATAATCTATACAGGGATACACAAAAGATTTCGGCTATTATACTGTATCAGAATTACGGTACACTATAGGGATGGGCATTACTTATCGTATTAGGATAAATAACAGTGTTACAACGCTGGAACCTAATATTGTATTAACATGTTACCGAAAAGTCCCTGTTAAATAAATAACACATGGTGTTTAATGATAGCATCTTTCTTCACTTACTTTAATCAAGATTTCATTTTTTGTACCTCTAAAATAAAAATAATATTCATTAAAAACGCCCTCAATCGTTCATTTTGAGACGTTTACCCTATAATGTTGAATTCAGACACTTTTCTCGAGAGATATTTTTGTGCTCTCGAAGAGGAACATTATAGAGTTCCGGGAGGTGGGAGAGAGGCATCACTTTTTCTGACCATTGAAAACCCAGAATCTCAAATCTTCCGAGGGGACATCTGATTGTTCAGCGGCGGTTTTGCCCCCCCCCCCCGGACCAGGGGCGTGCGAAGAGAAAACTGGCCCGGGACAAAGCCTCAATTTGGCACCGCCTCCTCCACCTTTTTCTTGTAAAATACCAAAAATGACGCTAGTACTATAAATTTGGCGCCCCCTAAACTTTCGCGCCCGGGGCGACAGCCCCCTTCTCCCCCCTCCTTTCACAGGGCGCTGCCCCGGAACATCCCCTGAATTCAGCACTACCGCTCATCATGACCCTATCTTCATCCTTGGTTATGACCTGCTCTCTTAGGTATGTGATGCTAATTTTTTGCAGTTCATCAATCACTATGACTAGTAGTGAATACATGCATGAATAGTAATAACTTATACCTCTAATTAAACACTTTTTCTGCTTGGTGTCTTATGATAGGTCACCATCATAACACACTTTCTCCTATTTTGATAGCACAAAATACTACAGCACAATATCTAGAACACAAAACAGAGAAATTTTAAATCAGAAAAATATTTGAAAATTTATCAGAAAAACCTCACGCTTGAAATGTTTTCCTCGATAATCAATATATTATATTCAATATATTATAATCAATATATAAATATATTATATATAACATAATTTAATGGTTCAAAAATAATTAAATTCTGTTTAAAACATCCCAAAACATGTAAATAGATTAAAAGTCGGGAGTCGAAAATATCATGAATCATTTCTCTTTAGTAAAAATATGAAGGAAAAATGTGTGCAGAAATGTATATTCAACATATCCTAAAAATTGCTTTAAATGCAATCTTATGTTGCAATTTCATTTTAAATCAATAGAGTTTTATATTTTAAAAAGAAAATCCTTTTTAAATGCTGCATAACCTAGCGTATATGATTGTTAGATTTTGTTAGTATATTTACCATTATGTAAAAGAAAAAAACAATTATTTCTACCCTTTCACCCCCGAAAATATAGCAAAATTTGAGTTCAGAGATTAATTTTATAAAAAGTACCTTTTTCTACATATTACTAAAATGCATTTATTCATAATTCAATGCCTGAAAAATTCAGTTCTCGATTTTAGTTGGAAAATCTATTTTAAAACTAACAAAACAATATTTTGCCACATTCAAATAAAATGCTTGAATCAATGCATTTTTAATTAATTAGTTCATTTAAAACGTCTACATTAAAACTTCAGATTGATTTGAATTCAAAGCAGCAAGTGGAAACCAACCAAGTTAATTAAAAAATTTTTTTAATAATTGTGAATGGCTCTGGGCAAGCGAGGGGTGCGAAGGGGGGGGGGGCTGGGTGCCCGGGCACCCCCCCACCCCTCGATTGCCCAGAGCCATTCACAATTATTTTAAAAATTTGCGTCCCTCCCCTTATTAAAACACCCTTAAAAACCCTTATTAAAAAATATCACACAATTACACACTCTAAGATAAAAACCTGTCTAAAACGGAATTTAAAACTGTTTTATAGGATTCCGTTTTAGAAGGTTTTACTATATAAGATATTGTTTGTATCCAGCATGTTCAGGTTAAAAATTCTGGGCACCCACCCGTTCAAAAGGCTGGTTACGCCTATGCAACCGCAGTAGAAATAATTTTTTAATATTCGCTAATTCAATATTTGTTAGATGTTCCACCAGTTTTTCAATAAATGTAGTTTTTTTCTGTTAGATTTTCTACAGTTTTTCAATAAATGTAGCTCTTTTCTGTTAGATTTTCCATCAGTTTTTCAATAAATGTAGTTTTTTACATTACAAAAGAACATTTTATCGTTTCGTAACGATTGTTTATTTTCAAACGTTTTGTACAAATTATTTGACAACCTTGAAAAGTGCTGAGTAATACACATTATCTGAGGATATTTTTGTTTCCGTTTACGACTTTTGATTTAAAGTTTCGGTTCCTGCTTTTGGAAAGGAAAAATGAGTGGTTTTTATTAACGGTTGTTAATGAGCAGAGAATAAATAAAAAATGATTTCGTCTCTTTTTATTAAATATCAGAAAGATTGAATTAAAGATTTGAGAATTTGATTTGTAAAGGGCTCTTCTGGGGGATGGGGGGGGGAAACCCCCCAAGAATACACCTTAAAATTTCGCTCATTTAGTTCTCTACCATTTTTAACTTAAAAGTTAAGCTATATGGCACCCCCCCCCCCCCGCTTTCGGTTGCTCACCTAATTTTGCTCATTTCTTCACTTCATTTCAATCTTTAAAATGCTATAACTTTGCTTCTATTGGAGCTACAGCGGAGAGAAAAATTCTAGCATAGCTAACTTTTCCTCCCCGTTCTTTTTGCTATTTCAATTTTCCGGTTTTTCCCTATCGGACCATTTGGGGGGAGCCAGGGGGGCGCGTTTCTCATTTTTTGATGTAATATGTCTATCGAACGCTAATGCTTCATACATTACAAATCTAGCATAAAAAATTTTCTCCCGTTATTCTGGGTCACGTTACGAGCCCATAATGGATTGAAATTTAAATTTCTCAAACTTCTTCGAGGTTTTTTGCCAAATCGATATCTGAAAAAGATTGTGCCAATGTGATGTGTGTATGACATCTGTGCCATATAAATATTATTCATTTTTTTATTGCAATTTTTTATGTAAAATAATATGCATTATTTTTCATGTACAATTGCGCATTAAATGAAAATTGTAATGTAATTTTTGTAGTAGTACTTTATAATAATGAATAAAGAAAACCACTTTATTTAAAAGTATTTCCTGCAAAATAAAATGTTTCCTGGCGATTAAAAAAATATGTCCTGACAATTCAAGAAATACAAAAGTAATTGTCCAAGTTTTCACTTCTGTCGGAACTCCCAAAATGTCACTTTTTCTGGGGGGGGGGGGGGGGGTGAAAATTTTGTTGAAATAAGTCTTATTTTTTATTTATGTATGGGTGCATATAAAAAAGCATGAGCTAATGCACTTTGGAACCATTTTAATACAACTCATATTAAAAATATTAAAATAATTGAGAAAAAATTATTAAAAAATTATTTTTAATTTAATCATTTTTATACTAAGTAAATGCAATTAAATTTCTTATAAATTGAATCTGGAATGTTTAGATAAGATTTTAATATTTACAAAATATAAAATGCAGTACAATATATTAGATTTACAGCTTTCTGAAAGACATAAAAATAGTAGGATAAAATTTAGATGAATTCAAAAGTATTAGAATATTTTATTTTACGCAACAATATTACCTTAATATGAAGTAAATGGTAGTTAATATTTTGTAGCACCCTCTTTTGCTTTCATAACAGCGTACAATCGATCTTGCATACTATAGATATCTCCTATTAAAAACTAGATGAAAAAACTGAGTCTGGAAAAAAATTCATTCTCTACCATCTGTCCTATCTCATAAGTTTCTCTGTCTTATCAGTTAATATTTGTTTTATGTTTTGCAGCCGCTCTGGTAGTGGCAGCACGTGTTGACTTGCTGTAAAAAAATTCAGTATGCATTTCATCTCAGATTTTAAAACATCAACAGCGCTGATTGAGAAAACGCGGTACATGGAGGATGGGTTTTTGAAAATTCGTTTTCCTCTGTATGTTAAAGAAAGTTTTCTTAATATGTTTTCTTGTACTTTCTAATTTTCCTGTTTTTCGTATTTCCGATAGGATTCATTATTTAATATTCAAAAATATATGTGCCTATAGATTTTTTCTTAAATGTTGTTGTCTCACCAGTGGCCGAGATATTCTGCTCTCAAAAGTGGTAGACGGCAGGCGCTGGATTAGAAGAGAACCCAATCGCGGCAGTCAGCCTAATCATTCGGAGTTTTTTGTGGTTTTTTTCGAACTTTGGATTTCCTTGCGTAAATACGGGTTGGGTTCCCTTAGAAAGACCTCCCCCACGTAGGGCACCCCCTTAGGGCCCATACCCCATGTGTTGTCCGTTTGGGAGCATATTTAGCAATTGTTTATAAATTGTTTATTGTATCCTGTTACAAAAATAACAGGATGTTGGAACCTGTTACCAGCGCTACTGTGGAATGATGTAACCTGTTAACCAAAAATAACCATATTTCCCATCTCTAGTACACTATTATATTACACACCCTTTTAAAATCACTTTAAGAAAATTCTTATACCGAATTTTTTTTTCGCTTTTTTTTTATCGTTTACTAAATCCTCCATACTATATACCGGGTGTCCCAAAAATGACTGATGAATTTTAAAATTCAATAACTTGCAAACGGTGACAGCTATTTAAAAATTTTTTGCAGGAGGGTTATGTATAATGTCAGTTTTTTACCGTAATTTTTAATTTAGTTCGCATCTCAAATAATAGGTGGCGCTGACGGCGATTGAAGGCCAGGTCGACGCTTCACTCAGCATTGATCACCTGGCCTTCAATCACCGTCAGCGCCACCTATTATTTGAGATGCGAACTAAAATAAAAAATTACAGTAAAAAACTCCTGACATTATACATAACCCTCATATAAAATTTTTTTAAATCGCTGTCACCGTTTGCAAGTTATTTAATTTTAAAATCCATCAGTCATTTTTGGGACACCCGGTATATATATTTACCTTTTTATGCAGCTTTAATTTTTCCGTTCTCAATGAAATCGGAAACAAGTTTGGCTGCAGATGCGAGAATGATGGACGAGGACTGAAATCCCGAAAAACATTTTTTTCTTTTAATGAAATAATTTGACAAGTTCGAAAAGTTTGAGCGAAGAAAAAAATATTTACGCACATCCATCATCATTGGAAGCATTTAAAAAGGATAACTCAATAAGTTTCACCTCATCCTATCAAACACTTTTAAAGGTTATGCTAAGGTTCGTCCAATACGATGGATAGGTATGTACAGGGTGACCTCGCCACTAGTGGATCCAATAAATTTAATTCTACGGTGGTTTTGTTATGTTTCCTTCTTTTTTAAGGGGACAGTTTACGTTTTCAACAGTTTTGTTTATTTTTACTTGCTTCTATCTTTACAAGAAGAAAATATACTGGATTCGTGAAAATTTTCGAATTTCCGTTTTCGACGGATTGACACGTTTTATGGGTCAGAGAACCCGAAAAACATGTTTTTAAAAATGTTGTCTGAGTCTGTCTGTCAGTACGTGACATAAATTTTGTGGGCGCTCTATCTCAAGAACGTAATGCATGAAATTTCACAAAATTTTAGATTCAGTCAGACTTTAACATAAACTCATAGCGACCAACGTCTTTCGCTTTTTCGGCCCGAAAAAATTTTACAGCAAATTTTACTATTTCAAATCGCCGAAATCTGCTGATTAAATAAAACCAAAAATTTCTGTTAAATTTTTCCGGGTCAAAAAATCAGAAGAGTTGGCAGCTATGTAAACTGTATCTGAATAGTTTTTGGTGTATATCGTCCAACAAGTGTTTTTGCTAGGCTACCTTTTTCACGATTTCCACAATAGCTATATCCCAAGAACTAATGGACGGATTTTCATAAAACTTCATATTTTGTTAGTCCTTGATATAATATGGTTTGATTACGTTTTGATGCAAATTGGACCCAAATTTCAAAAGTTCTTCAGCTTTTGACGATATTCGCGTTTTTTAGCGATCTCTTGTCAAAATTAAGGCATCTTCCGCGATCTTTTAACGATATATGCCCGTATTTCGCGATCTCTTGACGAAATTTGCGCGTTTTTCGCGAAAATATAAAGTTTTAAGTTTTACATCACATTTTAGACTGTCAATCAACGATGACTGACACGGCACCTATTCTGATTATAATATAATAGGGGATAAGGTTTTTTTTTTTTTTTTTTTTTTAATACTTTAAGTCGTTTTACAATTAGTTTTATTTGTGGACATACCATTAATGATATTATTTTAGAATGTCATAAAATAGCTCTCAGCAGTACTTATAAAAATCGCTCCATGCGCTTGCCAGACTTGTAAGTAGAAGTTAGGAAGTTGATTATTAGAAATATAATTGTGCCCGGTTAAAATGCGGTTATTAGAAGATTTCGTGATTTTTTTAATGTTTTCTTGTCATAAAAAAAAAAATAAAAAAAAAATCACAAAATCTTTTAATGAACGCATTTTAACCAGGCTTAATTATATTTCTATATCAACTTCCTGACCTCTAATTAAAGATTCATCTCATGTCCTAATGTTCCGAATTTATCCATTCATAATTGAAGTTCTTTTATCACAGTGTATTGGAGTAAAATGTGATTTCTGTTATTCGGTAATGCAGAAATAAACTGATAGTATGGAATAGCGTCCTTGACAACGTGTTTTGCAATATATATTTTCCGTTTTCTTCTTATCATATTGAAGATAGTTTCATTTTGAATTCCATTAACTCACATTCGGCTAAAAGCAGACTTTTGTGAGACTTTTAGGGTCGATTAGATAATTGTAGGGGTAAATTTTAATGTATAACACATCGTTCTACATTGTTTAGTTATTCGAGTTAAGAGAGAATGTTATATAATTTAGTCAACCCGGTTATGAAAGTAAATTTCATTTCAAACTTTTATAACTCGCGTTCTGATAAAAGCAGTTAGTTTATTTATTGGTTCGGTTCGGTCAGAGATGCTGCTTACTTTTTTCATTACGGTTGGTAGTTTTAGGTCGCGGTGATTCTAGTTGTTTTGTGCTCAGATCTGTTCGATTCTTCAAAAGAAACTACAGATTAGTGTTTATGATAAAAAAGTATCTACAGTCGACTCTCCTTAATTCGAAATCGGATAATTCGAATCTTCGCTTAATTCGAACTAAACATAAAGTCCCGAAATTTTCAATGGCAGAATAACGTTAACAATTTTCATTAGTTCGAACTCCTTTTCTCTTGACTTCGTTTAATTCGAACTAACGAGAATTCCGATTTTTCATTTTTCTTTTCTTTCTCACGGATTTCGGATCATTTGAATACCTTTCTGTCTTTGATTCTTCTAAAAATTATTCCGAACGAGTATACATATAATACATGCATTTGATGTCCACTTTCTTAGAGACCCATCTGTCCATCAGTGACTCTTTAAATTTTTCTTCCATCGTGCTTATTTCTAATCTTTTAATTAGTTTATGTATTTACGCATTCTAATTTAATAGTAAGGGTGCATTTCGATTCAAACTGCTTATTTTCCGATTTATTTTTAAATTCATTTTTGCTCTCATGTACATCAAACTGGCAAAATGTCTTATTTAGAAAGTACACAAGGTGCCGTGATTGTCGATTCTTTGATAAAGGCAGAAAATATTTGAAAGAAAGCAATCAAAAGCGGCATTTCGAGACGATATTTTCGCAGCGGGATATCTGGAAACGAAAAAAAGGGTCATAATGACACGGTAATTGTTTACATATCAAATTCTAATGAAATGAGCGTAAAAAGACATCACAACATTTCATGTTTCTACTTTTAAAACTGTGTCTGAAATTGTATCGGAGAATTTTGAGCTGTTGAAGAAGGAAAAGCGTTTTTTCGAATACACCTTTAAGTCGTATTCTAATTATAAGAGACGAAATAAGTTAAAAAAAACACTAACATTAATTCCTTTCTAATAGTACCATAATAAGCATGTTTTCCATAATTCGAACTTCTGATAATTCGAACATTTCTTGTGGTCCCGACGAGTTCGAATTAACGAGAGTCGACTGTATCTGAAAAGGAATGATTTTGACATATGAAATAAAATTAATGTTAACCTTCTCTCTTAAAAAGTCAGCCACAAAAAACTCAAGTTGAGCTGAAATCCACTCATCTCAGTGTTGAAAGGCAGCTTCTCAAAAAAGAGTTGAAATAAGAGAGTTTTAACCAATTTAAATGAAGTTGAGCTACTTAAATAACCAATTTAGATCAAGAAGATTTAATCGTTTGAAAAACAACTCTTTTATGATCGAAAAAATTATAGCTCTTTCCCCGGTAGCAGAAAGTGCGAGACGCGCGACGTGCGTCGCAGATTTATTTTTGTCCTTGCAGATAAATTTGCCAACTTGGAAAAGAAAAAAATATGTAATTATTTGAAGAAAAAAAAAAAAAAAAAAAAAAAACGTGGACAGGACGCGAAAATACCCGTAAATTTCATCCGAATATCGCAAGAAAAAAAATGACAGATTTCATCGAAAGATCGCGATAAATTGCAGGTTCCGACAAAAGATCGCGAAAAAATGACAGATTTCGTCAAAATATCACAAAAAAGTAAATTTCGTTAAAAAATCGTAAAAACCGGCAAATTTTGTCAAAAAATCGCGCAAAAAATGGTATTTGTTGTCAAAAAATCTTGAAAAGAAACGGAATCTTTTGTCAAAACATCGCGAAATAACGACAGATTTCGTGAAAAGATCGCGAAAAAAAAGAGATTTCATCAATAAGTCATGAAAAAACAAGAAATTTCTTTTTAAAAATCGCGAAAAAACGGTAAGCTTTATCAAAAGATCGTGAAAAAACGGTAAGTTTTATCAAAAGATCGCGAAAAAACGATAGATTTCATCAAAAAATCGCAAAAAATGGAAGATTTCAAAAAAAAGATCGTAAGAAAAAGATAGATTTCATCCAAATATTGCGGAAAAACGGCAGATTTTGACAAAAAAATTTAGAAAAACAGGCAGATTTCGTGAAAAAAAATCGCGAAGAAATTGTAAAATTAATTTAAAAAAATCAGAAAAAACGGCTAATTTCATAAAAAAATTTGCGTAAAAAATGGAATTTTTTGTCAGAAGATCGCGAAAAACGACAGATTTTGTCAAAAGATCACGAAAAAACGACAGATTTCGTTAAAAGATCGCGAAAAAAACGACAGATTTCGTCAAAAGATCGCGAAAAAACGAGAGATTTCATCAATAAATCATAAAAAACAATAAATTTTGTTTAAAAAATCGCAAAAAACGGCAGATTTCAACAAAAGATCGTAAAAAAACGATAATTTCATCAAAATATCGTGAAAAAACGGCAGATTTTGGCAAAAATTTTCGAAAAAAAAGGCATTTCGTCAAAAAATCACGAAAAAATGAAATTTCATTAAAAAAGAGCAAAAAAGGTATTTTTTTACTACAAAATTCTTGTTTTTGCTCCTACAAACTTTTTATTCTCTTTCTTTCTCAAAAACTGATTTTCCTGTCCCAAGATTTTTTTTCTTCACCAAAATTCATTATTTGACCATAAATTAGCACTGCAAATTTTGACAAAATTTTAAATAAACATCCAGTGTATTTATAAAAATTATCATTTAGAATTTTCTATATCTTTTTCATAATATTTACTTGGTATTTCAAAATATCACTGCTATAAAACTATATATAACATATGCACTTTATGGTAAAGAAATAGTGACTTTAAATTTTCAAAGCAGCCTTATTGAATAAATTTTAAAATTTTGATATTTTAAACTGATATTTGTTAACTTTTTTTGAAAAAAATTTTAACACATTTCAACATTTTATTATAACATATTTTATTTTAACATTTTGATTTTATTGTGATTTAACAAGTAAATAAATGTTAGGATTTAAGGAAGCCGTATAGTATCTACTGTTCAATCGAATTAGAATTGTTTTCTTCATTTTATCACTATTTCACTTGTGACAATATAAATGATTTTTTTTTCTTTAATATTGTATTTATTTCTTCTATAGATTTGAATACTTAGGCTAGGTAAGAAACTAAACATTGTTTTCAATAGAAGCATATATATCAATTTAATTTTAAATAGATTTAGCCTTAACTGCAAACTTAACGAACTACTTTATGTATTCATTAGTAATCTAATTCTTCAAAATATATTAATTTTACTATTTACTTATTCAGGTTACATTATAATTGGAATATAGTTGTATTTTTATAATATTAATCAGTAAGAACTATATTTATAATGTACATAAGAAAATTATAACATGCCCTGCCGCAGACAATTTTCATCCTGCTGCATTGCTGTCGCAGACACCAGTGGCGTAGCTATGTTTTTTGGCGCCCGGGGCCAGCAAGAAATTTTGCGCCCCCACCTCAATATAGATATATAACAATTTCTCTCAATTTGGCGCCCCTAGGCCTCGGCGCCCGGGGCGGACGCCCCCCTTGCCCCCCCTTAGCTACGCCACTGGCAGACACAACCATAACTTTCTGCTACTGGGGCTCTTTCATGAGAAACCAAATCAGCTCTTTCGTTTTAAGAGTGTTCTAAGTGTTTGGCATGTAATGTTCCGTTTACCGAGCTCCCGGTTTCACTGCAATATAAGCAATATTTCAGATAATATAATTCTATAGAATGATTAATAATCTCAAGGATTACATTCATATTTGTAATTGAGTTTTTATAATTTTGAAAGAATCCTAATTTCTGAGCACTTAAAACAATATGCAGAGAAAACAACATTACAATTTTACCCATTTGCAAGACGCTTAAAGATAGTACAATTGTAAATTATTTTTCTATAATTACATTAAATTTCGGATACATTTTCTTTGAGTGCTCTCTGCAGGTGTAATTTGGGTCGGATTTCGGTAACATAAAAAGACTGAATCGACAAACATTATTGTCGGGTTTGGGTCGGATTGTGACTTCTGACTTTAAATGAAATTTTGTAAGTTCGAGTCGTTTGTATCCAGGACCGTGTGAAATTGGAGCAAATTTAAATCGTTAAATACGTGGTTTTTATATGTATAAAAAAACGTTAAATAACACTTTTACCTTACTATGTCCCGATGAGGTAGGGGACCTGACAATGCATGAATATTACTTCCTCAAAGTCAATGAATTTAAGTGGCATGGTGATATCCAGACAAACAAAAGCGTGCAAAAAACGTTTGCAAAAATTTCCAACATTTTTACTAAAGATGGATTTTGAAAGCATAATCAAGTGAGTAAGTATGACCGAAAACGCATAAAGGATTTTCGTTCCCTACAATATCATTTTCAAACAGGGCCGTAGCTAGAAGTGATCTATAGGGGGGGGGGAGGGAGGGCTCAAGAGATTGTAGGGGGAGCTCATATTTTTTTTTCCTCTCTTTCTCTGACACAGAAAGATAAATTAATGCATATTTACACTGTAGGTACTATGTTTGTTATTAAACTTTTGTAATGACTTTATTTTATACTAAGAAAAGTATATAAAGATGAAAATTTTGAGTGTATAATTGGTGCAAAAATTAAGCATCCTGTTAGCTTCATATGAACATATAGGATGAGGGAGTATTGAATTACTTATTTTAGATGCAATTTAGTAATTCTGCAAAACAACTGTGAAAGGGTCTCAAAATTAAATTAGATTTTTGAACAGAATTTCATTTGAATTTTTGGAACAGAAATTCATTGGGTGACCTTGGAATCTTCTCTCGGGGGAGGGGGGTGGGTGACTCAAAATATTTTAGGGAGGGCTGAGCCACTCATAGCGCCCCCTTAGCTACGGCCCTGTTTTCAAAACATTTCATTCTTTCATTAACAATTCCAAACCCCACCAGTGGTTTGAGAGGTTCTGCTCTCGAAACTTGTAGACGTCAGGTGCTGGGTTCGAGTCTAATCGCGACCTTTAGCCTAATCGTTCGAAGTTTTTCCGTGGTTTTCTTATAATCTTGGATTGCCTTGCGTAAATACGGGTTAAGTTTCCTTACAAAGAATCCCAGGGAGGGCACTCCCCCTAGTGCCCATATCCCTCGTGCCTCGGTCGTTACAAATAGAAATAGAACCAATAAATCCAAATAGTTAATTTGCAATACTTATCCTTTTTTCAATAAAACATAGAAGGCAACTCTATTAAATTTAATTTTACAATTATCAAAACTGAAAGAGATTTTTTTAAAATCCATTTGAAAATACTCAAAAACTGCTTTTCAGACAATTGTAACAATATGTTTTTGTATATCTGAAAAGCATATGTAGTTACATGATTTAATTTTAACTAAAAAATAAAAAATTAAAGAAAGGAAAAGAAAAGAAATCCTTAAAATGACAAAAGATTGCGAAAGTTCCTTTAATTAAAAGGATTCTTCTCTCACTTGAAAACTCCCACTTCGTAATGTTAAACCAACGGACGGGTTATTCTCGAATTTTTCGTTTAAATTTGAAAAATTTTAAATATTTTTTGTTGCATAGGATAGTTAAGGTTGATCTTTAATAGGACTATTTTTTATTTTTTCTATTTTGGTCGCAATTTCTTTCAATAAAGGTGCTTTCACTTTCGGAACCAGTTTTGAAATTGAAAGTATCTTTATTTAAAAACTCTGCAACCGATATCGAGAGAGTAAAAAGTAAAGATCGAACTCAGCTATCCTATGCGACAAAAATTGTTTAAAAATATTTAAATTTAAACGAGAAATTCGAAAATAACCTGCCTATAGACTTAACATTACGAAGCGGAAGTTTTCAAGAGTGAATGAAGAATCTCCTTTAGTCCACTGGACAATGGAATAATGTAATCTATTTAAAATTTCACAATTTCTCAAAAAAAGAAGTTTTCAATTAAAGACTCATTGATAATATTTTTACAGGAACTTTTGATCTAAAAATGGTAAAATAATAACCATAACAATAAAAATAATTGAACTGTATTCCGAGGGAAAATTTCAATCTCCGACGCCGGGTTTTGATTCGGAACCCTGATTAGCAGGCAGACATGTTACCATTGGAGCCACTAAGACTCTTCACAGTCGGATGTCATACAATGAATTAATTTTATTAAAATAATATTAGACAATTTTTTAAAATTTATGATACGTTATGTGATCAGTGGTATTCATTCAGCTAATCAGTGAGCGAATTTTCGAGTCTCTAACTTAGTCTCAACGAGTCTCAACTATTCTTTAAAAGATATTTTTGTAAAGAGAAAGTGTTCTATCGAACCTAAAGTTTGTTTGTAATAAATTAAAACTAGTATGTTGTGGCCATCACAAAACTTTCTTCTATTTAAATCACGTCAATTAAACCATTTAAAAAGTGCAAATAATTACATCGATTTAGCGCATAGGTATATACATATATATATATCATTTTTGTTTCATTATCTTAATTTTCACTCTAACCTTTTTAATTTTACTGTATGTATTACTTAAAACTAATTATACTTATGTTATGTTAGTTCAATGACATAGCAGCGCCACCTACAGGCCAATTTACACCAAAACTTAATCCGCGTCTATGAATATCAAGGTCTCACAGAATCTGAAGTTTGGTGAAATTCTGTACATTAGTTCTTGAGATATAGCAATCATTAAAATCATGAAAAACGTAGTATAGCAACGCCATTTGCAGGCCAATTTACACCAAAAACCAATAGGCACCAATTCATATCAAGGTCTAACTGAATATAAAATTTTATGAAATTTCGAGCATTAGTTCTTGAGATAGAGCGCCCAAAATTTTTTTGTCACATACAGACAGACAGACTCACAGACAGACACTTTCTAAAAACAATCAAAACGTGTTCAGGACCTTCTAAAACGTATAAATCCGTCGAAAACTGGAAGTTGAAAACTTTCATGAATCCAATACTTTCTTCTTGTAAAAATAGAAGAGAGTAAAAACATTGAATTGATAAATATAAACGAAATAAAACCAAAAGTCACTGATTGTATAACAGACGATATTTTTGTCAAAGCACACATTTTAATTTCAGTTTTTTTCACTTTTTATATAAAAAAGGGCACCGAAAAGGTACAGCAATTTGCCTTTTTCCCCCCCAATTTTAATCGAAATGAAGTGCTTTTCTTGCCACGATTACAAATGAAGCATTAAAAATTACAAAAAAGTTATAGCTGAAAAATAAAATAATATACAGTTTTCAGACATTGCATTTAAGGGTGTATTTCGATTCAAACTGCTTATTTTCAGATTTATTTTTGAATTCATTATTGCTCTCAAATACACCAAACTTTCAAAATCTCTTATTTGGAAAGTACACAAAGTGCCGTGATATCGATTCTTTGATAAATGCAAAAAATATTGCAAAAAAAGCAACCAAAAACGGCATTTCGAACCGATTTTTCCCAAGCGGGAGATTTGGGAACGAAAAAAAGGGTCATACTGATAAGGTAATTGTATATAACTCAAATTATAATGAATTGAGCGGAAAAAGACATCACACGGCACCTCATACGTCCCTTCAAGAATCCCCTCAGCAAGTTTTATGTTTCTACTTTTAAAAATGTGCCTGAAATTGTACCTGAAAATTTCGAGCTGTTGAAGGTGGAAAAACGTTTTTTCGAATACACCCTTAAAAGCATATTTTTTTCTCTATACGACTATGTAAAAATTGAAAATGTGCAACGTTTAGAAGTTTAAAAACTTGCAGGAGCAAAAAATACAAAACCGAAATTGCATAATCTTAAAAGTGTTGTCATTCGCAAAATGACGTATGCATTACGCACAGATTCGTTTGACCTTTAAGATATAGATATAGATAGATAGATAGATAGATACAGTGACGTAGCTACGATGGATGACACTCGAGGCGGATGTAAGCGGCGTCACCCCCCACGCATCAGGGTGCTCCTCCCAATTCATATTTTTTCAATCACAATTCTTCTTTATTACAACAAATGACCATACCATTCCTTATTTACCTTTAATCTTTCTTTTAGATTTAGCTTTTGCCACCCACTTGCTGGATAGGTTGTTTTTTGTCGGTATCTTATTTAAACACACCATTCTGTATAAAATTTCACATCCTCTCTTTGAGAATGAAAGAAATTATCAATTAAAGAAATTTAACTCTGTTGCATCTTGGGCAAGAAATTTCATTTTATTTCAGAATTCTTTTCCAAAGATTAGGTATATACTTGCAAATAAAGATTGGATGTCACCCCTTAGAGTGTGACACCCAGGAAGGACCACCCCCTCCGTCCCCCGCTAGCTACGCCACTGATAGATATGCCTTATAAAATTGTATCACTTTTGAAATAATCTACTCGTGTACAATAAAAAAACTAGTTGGATGTGTCAATCCCAAAACTTTCTTCTATCTCATAAGTACATTTTAATATTAAAAAAAAAAAAAAAAACATGGTGACCCTAAAGTTACCCACTATCGAATTTCCTCGAACATTTGACCTAGCCTAATGAGATTCTGGTATTCAAAAAGCCTAAAACGCAAAATTTAATTAATATTCTGAGAAAATGAGCTTAGTAGTGCCTCATGTTGGGTAATTTATACTAAAATCTAATAAGCATCTATTTATGTCAAGACCTAACAGAATCTGAAATTTGATGGAATTTCGTCCATTAGTTCTTGAGATATAGTTATAACAAAAAATTTGCAAAACGTAGCACAGCAACACCATATCTTGGAAATTTATGCCAAAACGTAAAAAAGCGTCTAATTATGTTATGGTGTAAAAGAATCTGAAGTTTGATGAAATTCTGTGTATTAGTTCTTGAGATATAGCTAGTTTAAAAAAAAACCGTGTAAAATATAGCACAGCAGCACCATCAGTTGAAGGATTTAAAACAAAGCGTAATCATCGTGTAATTGTGTTATATGTCATTTTGTAACAAAATCTGAAGTTTGATGAAATTCTGTGCGTTGGTTGTTGAGATATAGCTATCGGAAAAATCGTGCAAAATGCAGCATAGCTGCACTACCTGTTGCAAGGTTGATACCAAAATGTAATCAGCGTCTAATTATGTTACATATTCTAGTGTAACAGAATCTAAAATTTGATGAAGTTCTCTGCATTAGTTCTTGAGATATAGCTATCGCAAAAATCGTGCAAAATGTAGCATAGCAGCGCCACCTATACAGCAGTTCACACCAAAACCTTATCAGCGGCTATGTATCTCAAGGTATCGCGGAATCTGAAGTTTGGTGACATTCTGTGCATTAGTTCTTGAGATATAGCTCTCATGAAAATCATGAAAAACGTGGCATAGCAGCGCCACCTGCTGGCCAATTTACACCAAAACTTAATCAGCGTCTATATATATCAAGGGGTCACAGAATCTGAAGATTCGTGAAATTCTGTGCATTAGTTCTTGAGATATAGCAATCTTGAAAATCATGAAAAACGTAGTATAGCAGCGCCACCTGCAGACCAATTTTCACCAAAAACCAATAGGCACTAATTCATATCAAGGTCTAACTGAATATAAAATTTTATTAAATTTCGAGCATTAGTTCTTGAGATAGAGCGACCACATTTTTTTTGTCACATACAGACAGACGGACAGACTCACAGACAGACATTTTCTAAAAATAGTCAAAACGTGTTCAGGACCTTCTAAAACGTATAAATCCGTCGAAATCCGGAAGTCGAAAATTTTCATGAATCCAATACTTTCTTCTTGTAAAGATAGAAGAAAGTAAAAAAGTTCCATCAAAGTGTTGGAAAGTGCTAAAAAGCGGAATGATTCACGCTTCGATACAAAACAAAGTTAAAGACTTGAATTTGCCAAGATAAGATAACTTCAGGATATATTAAAAATTGAAGATGACAATTTTTTAATCAAATCTGCGATAACATTTCTTTTTAGGTGCGTTCGTAATTATATAATACGTAGCACCTATAGTGGTCGTTCAGTCCGTCCGTCTGTCCGTCCGTCTGTCCGTCCGCATATAACAACGCAAAAACTACCCAACCGAATCGTTCGAAATTTAAAATACATAATTATTACATAATTTTGTCGAGTCATTTCAAATTTTATGAAACTCGGATGCATAGATCATTTACAGGGGCAATCAAAAGTATTCCATTACATTACGGTCAATGGAAAAAAAAGTTTCAAATGCATTTTAATCGTTTGAAATTTAAAATACGCAATTATTACATAATTCTGTCGAGTTATTTCAAATATTTTGATAATCGTGTGCATAGATCAATTACAGGGGCAACCAAAATTATTCAATTACATTATGGTCAATTAGGAAAAAGTTTCAAATATATTCTATATGTTTGAAATTTAAAATACATAATTATTACATAATTTTGTCGAGTTATTTCAAATTTTATGAAACTCGGATGCATAGATCAATTACAGGGACAATCAAAAGTATTCCGTTACATTACGGTCAATGGGGAAAAAAGTTTCAAATGCATTTTAATCGTTTGAAATTTAAAATACGCAATTATTACATAATTCTGTCGAGTTATTTCAAATATTTTGATAATCGTGTGCATAGATCAATTACAGGGGCAACCAAAATTATTCAATTACATTATGGTCAATTAGGAAAAAGTTTCAAATATATTCTATATGTTTGAAATTTAAAATACATAATTATTACATAATTTTGTCGAGTTATTTCAAATTTTATGAAACTCGGATGCATAGATCAATTACAGGGACAATCAAAAGTATTCCGTTACATTACGGTCAATGGGGAAAAAAGTTTCAAATGCATTTTAATCGTTTGAAATTTAAAATACGCAATTATTACATAATTCTGTCGAGTTATTTCAAATATTTTGATAATCGTGTGTATAGATCAATTACAGGGGCAACCAAAATTATTCAATTACATTATGGTCAATTAGGAAAAAGTTTCAAATATATTCTATATGTTTGAAATTTAAAATACATAATTATTACATAATTTTGTCGAGTTATTTCAAATTTTATGAAACTCGGATGCATAGATCAATTACAGGGGCAATCAAAAGTATTCCGTTACATTACGGTCAATGGGAAAAAATGTTTCAAATACATTTTAATCGTGTTACACTCATGCGGACTTAATAAAATTTATATGCAATTATAAAGTACATATTATAATATACATCATACATAATCTATGGTGCAAAGAACATTTGTTATTGATTTACAAGGCCACACAAAAGTATTCCATTACATAATGGTATAGGGAGAACATTGTTTGATGAGCGTTTTAATTGTAATTAACTATTTACAATTTTATGAGATTGATATATGAAAGTAATATTTTTAAAACTTCGCTATCGTACGAACGCACCTCATTTGCTACGCTTCACGTGCAATTTCCAACTTGTTTATCATTATTATCGTGAAAGTCAACGGCTGGTTTTCACACGTAGGAATAGTAGTAGCGATCGAAAAAGAAAATCCAATTTGCACACAATGTTTGGATAGAACAGGAAGTACTTTGCTTGCCAGTAACTGATCGCCAATTCCAATTTTTAAACACGATTCTATAGAAGAGTTTCTGGACTGTCGTAAAATGTTTCTCGATTTTGATAAAAAAAAAAAAAAAAAAAAAAGATTTGGAAAAATACAGGGTATCCCTGAAAGATTGAGAGGCGCTTTCATTTTTAAATGCGTTCGTAGTTCTGTAAATACATGTGGGTCGGATTGTCTAGGAGTAATGAATCACTCACAGTCATTTTGCAAGACGAATAGAACATTTAATATAACAAAAATACACAATAATAAAAAAGCATTGTATTAATTACAAAATACGGCTCTCCAGCTCAAAGCAGAAAACTTAAGAGGCTACTTCACTCAAATGAAAAGACCCGTTCGCTAATGCTAATCCTATGGGAGAAATTTATAAAAATATCTCGCTTGCATTTCAATATTTTTAGACGATTCTTTTTGCATTGGATAACTCAGATTGATCTGAATGGAGGTCGTTTTTTAGTTTTTCGATTTTGGTTGCAGATATTTTTTACGGGGTTGCTTTCGCTTTCCAAACCGGTTCCGAAAATGAAAGCGTCCCCGTAAAAAATAACTGTAAACAAAATGAAAAAAGTAACTAACGTCATGCATACAGATCGATCTCAGATATCCAAAGCGAAAAAATCATTTAAAAATATTGAAATGCAACCGAGATATCTGTATAAATTTCTTCCATAGGATTAGCATTAGCGAACGGGTCTTTTCATTTGACTAAAGTAGCCCCTTAATTCCCCGTTGTCTACCTGTTACGTCACATGACGATTTTATCTCTTCGATCGTTGCCAGATACAGAATAAGAATGTAAATTGAAACAATGAAAATAATGAATACATGGTTACAGTCATTAGGTAAGTTACATAAAACAGAAAGAAATGAATAACATTAAAGTAACCACTGATATTTCCCACATACATAGGACCTAAGAGACAATCCATCTGTCTCTCCGTCCGCAAATTAACAAATCAAAAACTACCCAACCAGATGCTTTGAAATTTAAAATATATAGTTACTGCAAAATTTTGTCGCGTCATTTCAAATTTTATAAAAATCGGATGTATAGTTTAATTACAGAGAGGGTGAAAAGTCTACATGACAACCAATTGGAAAAAATATTTAAGTGCATTTTAATGGCGTTACAGCCTTTAAAACAGATTGGAATTGATATGCATTTACTGAAGTGTGCTAAAATATATATTCTGTTACAATATGCGGTTCAAAATCTGTTTATTATTCATTTACAGGGCTACACAAAAGAATTCCGTTACATAATGGTATAGGGTGACACTTTGTTTTCGGCGTATTATAAGAATGTTAAAATATTTCACATATAAAGAAATTGATACACATCGCTGGAATTTACTATGAGTTACATTCTGTGTCATAGAAAGTATTTACAGGGGTATACAAAAGATTTCGTTTACCATACTGTAACCGAAATACTGTATATTAGAGATGATTGTTAGAAGTGCATTTTTAGTTGTGATATGAGTATTTGCTAATAAATGATCACGAATTCCCATTTTTAAAGACGATTTTGTAGAAGAGTTTCTGCATTGCAATATAATATAGAAAAAAAGGTTTTTAAAAATACAGGGTATCCCTGAAATAATGAAATGCGTTTTCATTTAGTTACGTGTTGGAGAGGCAAAGTTAATGTGCATTGCAAAAGTGTTCTACAATAGACTATACCGACTAAAGAGTTATTCCCTTTCAAAAACTGACATCAAAAAATAAACTTTTATATGCCCCCTGTGTCCTATAAGTTATATTAAAACAAGTCGGATGTGGCAATCTCAAAACTTTCTTCTATCTCACACACATTAATATTTCTATAAAAATAAAACATAGCAGCGCACATCGGTTAGATAATTTTCACCAAAATTTAATAAGCAACTACTTATTTTACACTGAGATGACAAAAGTCATAGGATATCATTATGCAAATATATAGATGGATGTAGTATCGCTTACAAATTGCATAAACGGTCAGTGGCTGGAAAGGACTTTCATTTGTGTTCAAATGCTTCGTGTGAGAAGATTGGTTATGCGATTATGGCCACACGATGATAATTAATCGATTTTGAATGCGGTATGCTAGTTGGAGCTAGAAGCATGGAACATTCCATTTCGGAAATCGTTACGTAATCCAACATTCCGAGATCCACAGTGTCAAGAGTGTGCCGAGAATAGCTAAATTCAGGCATAATCTCTCATCATGGACAATGCAGTGTTCGACCGCCGGCACTTAACCCCTTAACGCGCAGTGTTGTCGGGTCGGCAACACCTAAAATCCCCACAAAAACTCCGTGAATATTTCAAAAACTACTCTAATGGCTACTTTAAATCTTTCTTATGCGTTCTTGATGGCAGCACCACGGAGATCAAACTCTACTGTTTTGAAATAATAGGTAAAATGTTTTACTGTAATACGCGCTTCACAGCAATGCTCTTCTCACTGCGCTTATCAATGCTTTACTTATGGGAGGTTACCACTTCGGCAACAGCTGTATAATTAAAATGGTGAGTGCAATCTTTAAAAAACAATACCTGTGTACTCCTCTAGGCCTAAATAGATTGCCTAATTTTTTTTTCTTTAAATTCCGACTTTAAAGAGTAGTGCGCCGGAAAGGGTTAATGGCCGCGACCAGCGACGTCTTCGTAGACGCGTCAGTGTGAACAGACAAGCAATAATGCGGGAAATAATCGTAGGAATGAATACACGGGGCATCCGACAGACGTATAAGTTAAGAAAATCCGGATTAATTTGGCTTTAATGGAGTATATAGCAGCAGAAAACCGACTCGGGTGGCATTACTAACACCATGAAGTCGCCAATAGCGGCGCTCCTGTGTTTGTGACTGCATCACTTGGATCGTAGACGACTGTAAAAAAGTGGCTTGATAAGATGAGTTGCGATTTCATTTGGTAAGAGCTGATGGAAGGGTACGAGTGTGGCACAGAACCCATGAAGCCAAAGACCCAAGTTATCAATAAGGCACTGTACAAGCTGGTGGTGGTTCCATAAAGGTGTAGGCTGTGTTTATATGGAATGGACTGGGTCCGCTGTACCGATTGCTAACTGGAAATGATTACGTTTATGTACTGGGAGACCACTTGCAACCATTCATGGACTTCACGTACCCAAACAACGATTGAATTTTCCAGGCTGACAATGCGCCATGCCACCGGGTCGCATTTTCAGAAAGAATCACGTTTTGAGCACCTTATCGCCAGAACAACGATTGGCGCGGAGATGAAGTCAATGCTACGCACTCTTCTTGTTTGTGATGTCAAACGCCCAGCGAATAGCAACCCTTCCTTCTGCAAAGAGATCGCGCTTATTGTTCATTTGTTTTTCCGTAAATGTTATCAAGCAAAGTCTATAATATGAAGAAATGTTATTCACCGTTGTTTACGATTAAAACATTTTAAAACAAAGAGCTTTTTCAGATTAAAATGCTTTAAATTTTACAAAACATCTAAACAGTTTTTTTTTTTTCCTCAATTCAAAAATATTTCCTTAACTCACTATGTTCGAAGAAATTGAGAAGTTAATTAAAAACAGTAGGTAAAGATTCTCTTGTAATAAATATAATTATATTAATCATATGTTTTATGACACATTTGAACTTAGCTTATTTTTGTTTGGCGATGCAGTTAGCTGAACGTTGTCGCTTTCGCCAACTCGCCAAGTCTGGTGCTCAAAACGTGATTCTTTCGGAAAATGCCATCGGGTCATTTAGGTTCGCGATTGGTTTAAAGAACATTCTGGACAATTCCAGCAGATGATTTGGCCACCGCGATCACCCGGCATGGATAACATCGAACAATTATGGGACATAATCAAGATATTATTCGTGCGCAAGTTTTTACCACTGGCAACACTTTCGGAATTATGAACGTCTATAGAGGCTGTATGGGTCAATATTTCTCCAGAAGACTTCCAAAGACTCGTGGAGTACATACCACACCGTGATGCTGCAATTCGACGAGAAAAAGGAGGACCGACAGGCTATTAGAGGGTATCCCATGACTTTTGTTACCTCACAAGGAAGGTCTCCATACTGGGCATACTCAGAATTTTATGTAAATACTAATTAAAGTACTTATGTATGTAGTAAAGGATCAGGCAATATTAGCGGCGGAATTACAGAAGAAATCATGTAAAAAATTAAAATACATTCGAATATTTGGCATAAAAAGACGAAAGCGTCACACTATTTGGCGAGCATCATTTTCCCTCGCCAAAAGCAAACGATTTCCATGCAACTGAAAATTGTTTGTTAATAGATTTTAAGAATGCGTGTAAATGGTATTTGATTAATTTAAACTTAAACAATGAGAGATTTTAATACCTATATTATATATGTACTACAATATAATATAATTATTTAATTCTAATACTGTAAAAATAATTATATATAAATAAAATATTTTCACATTAAAAAATATATTTTCATATATTTAAGCGTATTCTAAAGACTAGATGAAGAATGCTACAGTAATACATTTCAAGAGCGGATACGTTTTTGTTTCGATAGCAACGAAATTGAATAGACAGTCTCAATTGGACTTGATTATGAGATTGAAACAATTTTAATTAATTTAATTTTCGTTTTAATTCACAAAATTTCGTAATTAACTTTCATTATAAAATATATATATGAGAAAAGAGTAGTTATAAAAAATATAGCCGAAAAAAATAAAGTTATTTAAATAAATATTTTTAATAATACTTTAGTATGAAACATTTTTAACCTAAAAAAGTGTGACAAAAAAAGTATTTTTTGAAATTTTATTTTGTCGCCAACCGTTGATAAATTGCCAAATAAACGAAATGTTCATTCTTTTTTATGAATGTTCTATCGGGGTTCCGCCAAAATTTTTTTTATAAACGTATATATCCTCATGAGACGAACATTCTGTAATTTTTTCAGAATTTTCTGAGTATGCCTGTATGGAGACCTTCCCTGTCAGTGTAAGTTCTAACTTAATCTGAAATTGGATGAAAGTACCTAAGATGGAATCATCGCAAAAATCGTTAAAAAAAAAAAAAAAAAAGAAGTTCCATTTGTTGAGCGATTTATTCTAAAAATTAAAAAATAGTCATTTATATCAGTAACTAACTGAATCTGAAGTTGGATGAAAATTCGTGCATTAGTTCTTGAGATAATCATGAATACCGCCGCATAGCAGCGCCACTTGTTGTGTGATTTACACTAAAACGTAATCAGAAGCATATTGTATCAATCATTAACAGAATCTGAACAGAATCTATTGTGGAAATTGTCAAGAAGGTAGAATAATAGCGCAACCTATTGGGCGATATAAACCAAAAACTAACCAGATGCAGTTTATATAAAGGTCTAACTGCGTTTAAATTTGTGAAATTCTGTGCATTTTTCTTGAGATAGAGTGTTCACAAAATTTATGTCACATACAGACATTTTATAAAAACATATTTTTTTTTTTCAAAAGAAAATACATTACAATCATTTGAATTGCAGCATTTAGGCTGGCAAGAGTCGAAGCCCTACTAAGTCGGGGAAAAGGTCATCTTGGCCCCAGAATAGTCACTGAAAATGAACCGGATGATAAGGTAAAGTCTACGGGAACGTTCTTATCAAATATCCAATGTTAATATTTTTACGTTTTTTTTTTTGTTTTTTTTCATAGGATAGCTGAGGACGATCCACAACCGGTTTAGTTTTTATTTTTTCAGTTTTGGTTTCAGAATTTTTTTTTTAATTACTTTATATTTCAAAACCGGTTTAAATCGGCTCTGAAATTGAAACTATCATAATATAAAAAGTATATAAGCAAAATCGAAAAAGTAATACTCATTAAGGTGATAACCACTTAAAAACTGAAATGTAATGTTTAAGTTTCAGTTGAAAAAATCGTAAGAAATCTGTCTTTTTCTATAAAACTTGATACTTTCCATTGGTTTTACTTAATTAATAATACTCATTAAGATGTGTATCAATCAAAATTCAAATATATATTTAACTTTCCTCTTTTAAATTGATAATCTCATCTTGTAGTTGAAGAAATCTAACTAAGGTGGCTAAAAACTGATATTTTTGCACTGTTTTGCTTAATTAATAATACTCATTAAGGTTTTGGTTGTTCAAAATTAGAATCTAAATTTACATAAACGCTAATCTCTTCGTCACTTCGTTGTTTAACATAGTTTTAAAAATAACATCGAAAGACACAGATTAATATAGTTTTAGAAATGGTCGTTTCAGAGAGGAAATGTCTATTAAAGAGAGGTATAGACGTGTTGAGGGGCGATTGATAATATTTGAATAGAGGGTCGTTCATCTCTCATGTCATAATAGAAATTTATTTTTTCCCTCTAGGAAGAGATGTTGTGTTAGTGGAGGGGGAGGCATTGGATATGAGGGGATCGAAAGTGGCGACGGGACCGCCGGCGGTTGCTGAGACGGCGGGACCGCCTTCTGAGCCAGAACTCTCATTTTCCTACTACTAATTATTCTTTCTTTTAAGGTTGAAAGTCTAAGAGTCTAAGTAATCATTAACGTTATAATTGCGTATTTTACTGTAAAATATACTGTAAAATCATCCCAAAAACTAGTTGGATGTGCCAACCCAAAACTTTCTTCTATCTCATACGTACATTTTAATATTTAAAAAAAAATAGTTAATCATTTTAATGTTTTAATAATTTTAATTCGATACCATACGAACTTTGGTTTTCACCTTAAATTTCTGCTTCAATCAATTAATCGGAGTAAAAAGGAATTTCCGTCTCTACACGAGCCGATGAACAACAGAATGATAGGCAGATTTTTTTTTAATTAAGGAAGGACCTATTTGCCTTACCAAAAAATAATTATATACAGAAATTTTAGTTCAGTTCTGGGACTAACTTCATACACTTTTAGGTGGTGCAATATTGAAAATGGCATAAAATTGGCTATTGCAGCGCCCCCTTCCGGCGGATTTTTTTTCAAATTCAGGGAGGACCAACTAGCCATACACTTACACAAAAAAATTGGTTCAATTCATTGTATAAATTCATATAATTTTCGTCGGTATAATATTGAAAATGGCACAAAAATCTCGATTGCAGCGCCCCCTTCCGGCGGATTTTTTCAAATTCAGGGAGGACCAACTAGCCATAGTCATACAGTTACACAAAAAATTTGGTTCAATTCGATGCATAACTTCATATACTTTTGGCCGCTACAATATTAAAAATGGCACAAACATCGCGATTACAGCGCCCCCTTCCGGCGGAATATTTCAAAACTGAAGGAGGACCTGCTTGCCACAGTCAGAAACATTAACAAAAAATTTGGTTCATTTCTATGCATAACTTCATACACTTTTTGATGGTAGAATGACCAAAGGGAATGGCGACATACACACAGACACACGGACATTTTGTAAAAACAGGTTTTTTGGAAACTCTGACCCCTAAAACGTGTAAATCCGTCAAAAAACGGAAGTTGAAAAAAATTTCGACTTTCTTCTATTGAAGATAGAAGAAAGTAATAAATATGCAGTATTCTTTATAGAAATTTTAATTATATGATAAATCTCTGAATTTTTTTCGAAATAGTAGAAATTGTGTCGGGCCAGATCGTCCTGGGCCTGATTTCACTGATTTTTGTACGAGCCGGCCGGTCAAGAAAGGTAAAAATATAAAAGGGAAAAAGAAATGAGTTTTACACGGGGACGGGTTCCTCGCAGACCTCTAAATGAATGTATTTTGAGATTTGAAAAAGAACATTATTGAGCTTCCCACCTTTTTAGACCCCACATGGGGTCTAAAAAATTCCAAACCTAAAAAAGGTTCCTAAAAAAGGGTGATCCAATGTGTTAAAAAGACTTGTGACCGGAGAAAAACGGCACGAGAGTTGAAGCAGCACAAAATATACTTTTTGTATACAATAATAAAATTAGCATACAAACTAAAAAAGGTAAGTAAAATCCAAGATAAGTAACCAATCCAAGGTTATTCGCCTTCGGGATAAATCAGAACTCTGTAATATTCCCATCACGAGATGAGACTTGGGAAACTCCTTCTCTTAGACGAGTCGACTTTACAGAAGGTGTGCAAGGTGATACGGAAGGGGAAAATAATCCCGTGTTTTCAATTCGACCATTCCCCGCAAAAGAACTAGGGTTGAAATGATAGCGCGCCAATTGAGTTTCGCGCCAATAACTTGCGCTGCGCATTTATTGACAGAAATCTGTTTTCCTTCTCTCGTTTAGCTTAGCTGTGGTTTATTTTTTCTCTCTTTAATAATTTATCCCGCCATTTTTAAACTGTTTTTTTTTTTTTTTTTTTTTTTTTTCAAAACAATTATTACTTTCTTCTATCTTTACAAGAAGAAAGTATTGGATTCATGAAAATTTTCGACTTCCGGTTTTCGACGGATTTATACGTTTTAGAAGGTCCTGAACACGTTTTGACTATTTTTAGAAAATGTCTGTCTGTGAGTCTGTCCGTCTGTCTGTCTGTCTGTCTGTCTGTGTGTCTGTATGTGACAAAAAATTTGTGGGCGCTCTATCTCAAGAACTAATGCTCGAAATTTAATAAAATTTTATATTAAGTTAGACCTTGATATGAATTAGTGCCTATTGGTTTTTGGTGAATATTGGCCAGCAGGTGGCGCTGCTATACTACGTTTTTCATGATTTTCAAGATTGCTGTATCTCAAGTACTAATGCGCAGAATTTCACCAAACTTCAGATTCTGTGACCCCATGATATACATAGATGCTGATTAAGTTTTGGTGTAAATTGGGCAGCAGGTGGCGCTGCTATGCCACGTTTTTCATGATTTTCATGATAGCTATATCTCAAGAACTAATGCACAGAATTTCACCAAACGTCAGATTCCGCGATACCTTGAGATACATAACCGCTGATAAGGTTTTGGAGTGAACTGCCCTATAGGTGGCGCTGCTATGCTACATTTTACACGATTTTTGCGATAGCTATATCTCAAGAACTAATGCAGAGAACTTCATCAAATTTTAGATTCTGTTACACTAGAATATATAACATAATTAGACGCTGATTACATTTTGGTATTAACCTTGCAACAGGTGGTGCAGCTATGCTGCATTTTGCACGATTTTTCCGATAGCTATATCTCAACAACCAACCCACAGAATTTCATCAAACTTCAGATTTTGTTACAAAATGACATATAACATAATTACACGATGACTACGTTTTGTTATAAATCCTTCAACTGATGGTGCTGCTGTGCTATATTTTACACGGTTTTTTTAAACTAGTTATATTTCAAGAACTAATGCACAGAATTTCATCAAACTTCAGATTATTTTACACCATAACATAATTAGACGCTTTTTTACGTTTTGGCATAAACTGTCCAAGATATGGTGTTGCTGTGCTACGTTTTGCAAATTTTTTGTTATAACTATATCTCAAGAACTAATGGACGAAATTCCATCAAATTTCAGATTCTGTTAGGTCTTGGCATATATAGATGCTTATTAGGTTTTAGTATAAATTACCCAACATGAGGCACTACTAAGCTCATTTTCACAGAATATTAATTAAATTTTGCGTTTTAGGCTTTTCGGATATCAGAATCTCATTAGGCTCGATCAAATGTTCGAGGAAATTCGATAGTGGGTAACTTTGGGGTCACCACGTTTTTTTTTTTATTTTAAATATTAAAATGTACTTATGAGATAGAAGAAAGTTTTGGGATTGACACATCCAACTAGTTTTTTTATTACAAACATGTCCTCAAAAGGGAAAACAATTCACTCTAAAGAAAGAATGATTATTCATAAAGTTACGGATTTTTTTGAAAAGGAAGCAAATTTTTTACTTTTTCTCTCCCGTCGATTTTGTTCTATCCATAGAGCAGAAAATAAATGAAGAAAGAATCAAAACTGCAGTTCTGAATGATATTTAATGTATTTTTAAAATATTAAATTTTAAGATAGTATAAGTTAAAAATTTAAAATATGCCATTAACCTTTAAAAAAGTACAAAACTTAATTATTTTTAAAATGAAAAATGTGCTTAAGGCTGTTCTTAAATCCAAAAGTCTTTATCACATAAGTTTTGATTTATTTTTGTTCAAAGGTTTGTTTTCATGAAACTAGTAGTTGTTGTTCAGAAACTACCTACCATTTTCCCGTCCCCCCCCCCAAAAAAAATAGATTTTTTAGAAAATAGTGTCAAAGTGAGAGTTTTGAACCAATTTTATGCTCGAAAAATGAATAACCACTCAAACAAGGGAGAAATACGTGTTGGTCACATGATCAAAATCGTTTATAACTCAATAGGTTATTTATTGATCAAAAAATGGAAAACAATTCGATTCCAAATCGCTTCCATAGCCATATTTTCCAATTTTATATCTTTCCATTGAAAAATGAATTTCTAAATTCGTCAAAACTTTTTGCGTTTGTTCAGCAGAGCAGAGCAGTTGAGAATAGCCATAAATAAAGTAAATTAGTAGTGCATATGTATTTCATTATGGAATTGCTATTACAACTCGAGATATAATTCATTTATCGGAAATTCGGTGTTGTTGCGCTGAGAAATTTCTTTTTTAAAGAATCCCTTAAAATTAATTAAATTGTATGTATATTTTACTTCACTTTGCAGATTCCATCCATTTTTGAAATAACATTTTTGTATTTTTTTTTTCAAAAATTATGCATTATTATATAAATTATATAATTTATATAATAATGCATAATTTTTGGTCTTTTACTAGTTTATCCTTGGTAAGTTCAGAAAAGCAAAAAATAAAATTTAATTTTGTATTGTTCTGCGTAATTATTTCTTTAATTATTTTTAAAAATAGTATTTAACAAGTTTTTAATAAAATAAACTGAAAGCAAAATATTCATCTTTATTATCGTAATAATACAAAAGTAACAATTTATACAAAAGTTGAGAATAAGTTTTAATGTTTAATGTAATTGTAGAATAATGACAATTTAAAGTATATGCCTTTTTGGCAAAAATTTTTGGACCAAGCCAGATTTTACTGGTTTTTGAACAGATTTGATTTCGTCGAGGAAATTATATTCATAGAGGATGATTCGAGCGGAGCTGAATATTTTGATCCGTGAAGACTAGGAAAAATGAAATCAATAGCGGCTTCGTACGGAAAAAATAAGTTAGGCCCGGTCCGATCAGTGATGTAGTCCTGGAAAAAAAAGTGGGGGGACGCTCATAGTCTCGAACATTAGGCTCTCTATCAACCATACGATTAACTTGATTCTAAATTTACATTTAAAAATTAATTAAAATTTAATTTAATTTACGTTTTTAAAAAATAATTAAGATTTAATTTGTTTTTTATAATTACGAGGGGGAACACGTCGAACTTCGACGAAAGAAAATGTTTTAGTGAGAACTATTTCAATGATTTATAACAACGTACAAAATTTGCTACAGTAAAACAATGCATTTTATATTGGTCAGTTTAACTCTAAAAGAAATATTATTTTAAGCTAAAATTAACAAAATACCATTTCTATAAAAGTCAGTTATCCAAATTATTAAAATTAAACTTTAATCGCATTTGTAATAAGTAAAACATGATAAAGATAAGTTATTATGATGAAGTTATCATTTGAAGCTCTTATGCTTGGTAAAAAAAAAAAAAAAAAAAAAAAAAAAAAAAAAAAAATTACACTATTATAAAGTTTTACGTGAAATCTAAACCCGTCATCATTTTATCTTCTCAAAATTTACATACGAAGTTTCAATTTCATTTTTTTTTTCATTTTAAGAGAAAGTGGCGCATTTCTGTTGCCACGATTACAAAATTCGCACAAAAACTATAAAAAATTAATAATTCAAAAATAAATTGAGATACAGCTTTTAAACAAATTGCATTTGAAAGTATATTTTTTTTCTCTATACGCCGATATAAAAATTGAGAATGTGTGATACTTAGGTGTATAAAAATTGCAGTAACAAAAATTACGAAACTGAATGGCATGGGAAAGTGTTGCCATTCGCAAAATGACGTATGCGTTGCGCACAGATACGTTTGGCCTTTATATTATAGATTATTATTATTATTATTGTATGTAGTTATCCAAAATGAAAAAGTAATTCATTCAACGTAATACATCTTATATTACAAAAACTAACTCTAACCTTTTTTTTTTTTTTTTTAAATTCCAAATGCAACTTTAAATAGAATGAAAAATCATGCTTCATGCAAAGATTATGAAGCATTTTGTAATTCTATGAAGAATAATCTACTATAGTTTTTTATTTTTTATTATTTTTTTCATACATGGAACAGAGTTACGTATAAATAAACATTTTAGTAAATACTTAACAAAGTTAAAAACAATTTTTCAGTAGTTACTGTCTATAGATTTTAAGGAACTTCTTCATTCGCGGGTACTAAATCCGCTCGCAAATGTTAATCCTATGGGAGATGTTTTCTGAGTAACTCCTTTACATATAAATAAATTTGAATAATTTTTGTTTACGTTGAGTAGCAAAGGTCGATTTCTACAATGCCCATTATTTATTTATTTATTTATTTATTTATTTATTGTCTATTTCGCTCAGTCTTTTTTTCTCTCTCTCTCTCTTCTTTTATGAGAATATTTTGATTTTCAAAACTGGTTCACAAAGGGAAAATATCCAAATGAAATAAAAATGTGCAAACATACTCGGAAAAATAAAAAGACCACTGTAGAAATTGGCTTCAGACATTTAAAAACATTCACTGTAAAAAAAAAAATTTCCGTTAAAAAACGGAAATAGTACTGGTAATCTAGACGCCAGTACTACTTCCGTTTTTTCACAAAATATTTCCTTTTTTTTTTTTTTTTTTTCCTTATGTAAAAATTTTTGTTTGAAAAGTTAAAAGATATTTTCAAGGACTAACTAACATCTTTGTGATTTTTATTCTTTACTTTTCAAAGACACGTTTATATCAGGGACACATTATATACAATTAATTTAAACAATAGTGAAGAAAGATTACATACCTTCCATGGGGTTCGAACCCGGGGCCTCTTGTGTCGTAGCTTGCAGTGTAATACCATTACACCAGGATTATTCAAACGACGCTTTCAAATATCTTTAGTTATTTCGGATGCATTTCATAAAGTAAAGATAAGATTTTGAACGCAGGTTTATTTTTGTAGATATAATATTTTTTTATTGAATGGATAATTCTAAATGTTTTACAGATTTTCTTTGCATAATTTCGAATATATAGCTTATTAATTTTGGCTTTATGTATACAAAAATTAGTCTTTAAAATATTACATGCATGAAATAATTTATTAAGAGTTTTGTTTCCTTCTTTTTTGGAAAAGTTTTAAAATTCTATTGTAATATTATTGATATTTATTTATTTATTTAAAAAATTCTAACATGCTAAAAGAAAGAAAAAAAAACGTGCATTTTAGCAAATTATTTTACGACGATCGAAGGTAAACTCAATAAAGATAATTACAATGGGTTATAAAAAAAAATTCAGTTATTGATTTTTTATAACTTATGTAATCCCCAAAATTGCCTTTCTTAATTTCCATTATTTCTTTCCATAGTTTCGATTTTCTTTCCATAATTTCGAATATTTAGCTTATTAATTTCAACTTTATATGTATAAAAATTAGTCTTTAAAATATTACATGCATGAAAGAATTTATTAAGGGTGTATTCCGATCCAAACTGCCTTTTTTCAGATTTTTTTTTAAGATTCATTTTTGCTCTCAAATGCACCAAACTTTCAAATTCTCTTATTTAGAAACTATACAAGGTGCCGTGGTGGTCAATTCCTTGATAAATGCAGAAAATGCTGCAAAAAATGCTGTCAAAAACGGCGTTTTAGACCAAATTTTCCGAAGTGGGAGATCTGCTAACGAAGAAAAAGGGTCACGCTGAGAAAATAATTGCTTATAAATCAAATTCTAATTAATTTAGCGAAAAATTACTTCACACGGCATCTTCTACATCACTTCAAAAATCACCCCAGCAAGTTTTATGTTTCTACTTTAAAAATGAATGTGAATGTACCTGAAAATGTATCGGAAAATTTTGAGCTGTTGAAGGTGGAAAATTATTTTTTCGAATACACTCCTAAGAGTTTTGTTTCCTTCTTTTTTGGAAAAGTTTTAAAATTCTGTTGTAATATTATTGATATTTATTTATTTATTTTAAAAAATACTAACATACTAAAAGAAAGAAAAAAAACGTGCATTTTAACAAAATATTTTATGACGATCTAAGGTAAACTCAATAAAGATAATTACAATGGGTTATAAAATAAATTTCAGTTATTGATTTTTTATAATTTATGTAATCGCCAAAATTATAAGAATTTCGGTAATATATTTCGATATATTTTTAATTTTATGTGCGAACTTCTTAATATGAATAAATTAAAAAATATATATATTAAAATTAAAAGAAGAATTTTTTTCCACTTTTTTCAAAACATCCAACGCACTATAATATATATATATATATGATAAAAATAAATTAAACATTATTTTAAAATCACAATCAACTTTCCCTTTCAGCTATTTCAAACTAAAAAAGAATTATTAATTTTTCTTTGTTTTTTTTAATTATTATTACTTTCTTAATATTTTAAAAATACGTTAGCTTTTTATTATTAAAACAGAATGAAATAGAGAAATAGTCTAGCAAACTGTTTAAAAAACATCAACTCAGCATCATGGGTGCAAGTTTGAAATTTTGCCAAGACTGAAAATATTTTGACCCCCCCACTGAGTGAGAACATAAGCACGTAAATCATGTTTTTTCCACGACTATATGACGAAATTAGTTTTTTCCCCTGATGTTTCGGCAAAATTGGCGACTTTTCTATGATATTTTGCCAAAATTTGTGTTTTTTCTACGATTTTAAACCGAAACTCGCGATTTTCAACTATTTTTCATCGAAATTTGCGATTTTTCTACTGTTTTTAGTCAAAAATTGCGTTTTATCTACAGTTTTCAGCAGAAATCTGCGATTTTTCGATGAAATCCAAGTATTTTATACGATTTTTTGCCGAAATTCGCGTCTTTTTCGCGATCCTTTGACAAAAATCGCGTTTTCTTTGCTATCATTTGATGAAAATCGTGGGATTTTTTGCGATCATTTCACGGAAATCGCGTTTTTTTTCTCGATCTTTTGGCAAAATTCGCGTCTTTTCTACGATTCTTTGATTAAATTCACATCTTTATTGCGATCCTTTGACAAAAATGGTACCTATTTTGTATTATTTGACCGGAAATAGTGTCTTTTTCGCAATTATTCGACGGAAATAGCGTCTTTTTCGCGATCTTTTAACAGAAATCGCGTCTTTTCACGATGTTTTGGCAAAATTCGCGTCTTTTTCACGATCCTTTGGCAAAATTCACGTCTTTTCCACTATCCTTTGATTAAATTCACGTCTATTTTGCTATCATTTGACAAAAATTGCATCTATTTAGTATTCTTTGACCGGAAATAGCATCTTTTTCGCGATTCTTCGACGGAAATAGCGTCTTTTTCGCGATTCTCCCGACAGGAATTTCGTTTTTTCTGTAACCTTTTGACAGAAAACTCATCTTTTTTGGAATCCTTTGACAGAGACCGCGTCTATTTCGCATTCTCTGAACCGAGATGACGTCTTTTCCGTGATCTTTTAATAGGAATCTCGTTTTCTTCGCAAGCTTTTGACAAAAATCGCGCCTTTTTTCGCAATTCTTTTATGATATTGAAGTGTTTTTCGCGATCTTTCGACAGAAATAGCGTTTTTTTCGTGATCCTTCGTCAGGAATCGCGTTTTTTCCGCAAGCTTTTGACGGCAAACGTGTCTTTTTTTTTGCCATTCTTTGACAGAAACAGCACTTTTTTCCGCGATCATTTCACGAAAATAATGTTTTTTTTTTCCCGCTATCCTTTGACGAAAAGCGCGTGTTTTTCGCGATCTGCTTCCGTCCTCGGAGATTTTTCCGTCTCGCTTCCGTCCTCGGGAATTTTTAAAAGACGGAATTCCGTCTCAGGACGGAAAAACTTGCACCCATGCTCAGCATAAGGTTTTTATTTTCCTGGTAGATGGCACCACTAAGTTCTACTGTTTTCGGAAAATTGACAAAAATAACGGAACACTTTTAACTGGATTAGTGACTCCAAAATGTCAAATACGGAAATTCTTCTGTTTTTTTTTTTCGGAAAAATGAAACTATTCCTTAATTTTTACGGAAAAGTTTGTGTATATTAACGGATATTTTTTACAGTGTTGAAATGCGAATGAGATACTTATAAAAAAAATCTTCTAGAGGATTAACATTGGAAAGCGAGCGTTTTCGAGTGAGTGAAGTAATCTTTTAACACGCAAACTGTTCAGTATATAATCTTTTCTATTTTTTACATACCAATCATACTGTAAAAAAAAAAAAAAAAAAAGTTAAATTTACGTCAAAAACTGCTGGGAGCAATGTTGCCAGCAGTGTTTTCCGTAAAAATTGCAGTAAAATTGATGTAATTTTTTTAAAATTACATCTAATTTTACGCACTTTTTACGGCAAAAACTGCTGGTCCAGCTGGCTGCCAGCAGTTTTTGTCGTAAATTTAATGTCTTTTTTTTTTTTTTTTTTTTTTTTTTCAGTGCAGTAAAACTAACGGTATGATTGAATGAAAAAACGCATAAAACAACTAAAAAAGTTATTCTGGCAATTAGCGTTCACTGATGACAATATTTGTGTATTCATATCTTTTTAGCAGTCCTATACATTTATTTATTTGTATTATATTCACACCGTAAAACGCATTTATGCTAATAATAATAATAATAATATAATATTCTTCAAACTGTATTTTTCGCAAATCCTATCCACACAAGTTAAATAATTCGACTTGTTGCACTGCTTATGATTTATAGAATTCATTCCACATAATGTATAATAAAAATTAGTTAAGATTGAAAATGCACATCCTTGCAATAATGTTTATATACTGTCAAAGAAAATTTATATGATACATTCCTTATGTTTTCAGTGGCAGGCTTTATTCGTTCCTTAATAACGTCTATCAATTTCACAATACGCTTTTTAAACAATTACTTTTACTTTGAAACATTTACTTTAAAAAACGAGAATAATGCAATATTATTTCTTTGTAAATGAACTATTGGTATGGTTTGGTTTATTTTTGTAGTCCGATTACCTACATTAGGGATATAAGACTAGTGGGGGAGTGCCCTTCGTGGGGGGTCTTTCTAAGGGAACCTAACTCGTATTTACGCAAGGTTCGAAGAAAACCACGAAAACTCCGAACGGTTAGGCAGACAGCCGCGATTGGGTTCGAACCCAGCACCCAGACTTTTCAAACTATGTTTTTGAAACTTTTACAAAAGTTGCTCTATGCATTTAGCTAACACAATATGCAAATAAAATTTTGATAGTGTTCACGCACGCGCAATGAAAAATTATTTAGTAAACCTACTTATCTTTACACACATTATGTTCTTATTTAATTCTGATTGTGTTCAATGTTGTTTGTCATATTTTCGGAAAAGTACATTATTTTGTATTAAGGGTGTTCTTAACTGCTTCGCTCAACAAGCGAAAAACGTTTTGACACATTTAAAAATTCATTTTTTAACAGAAAGTTATAAAATTGGAATGCCTGACTATGGAAGCGATTTCGAATAGAACTTATTTTTCCATTTAATGATCATTAAATTAGCTATCCAGTTCTAAGCTATTTCGATGACGTAATCACCCGTTTTTCTCCTGCTTTACGACCGGTTTTTCTGCTTTCGTCGGGAAATGTGCTCAAAAGTGTCAACTTTGAAGGCTTGTTATGAAAAATCTATTGTGTTTTTTAAAAAAACAGAAAATCGAGTGCAATTAGGCAGTTTCTGAATGACAGCACCTGCTATGTTTCATGCATTGTCCGAACAAAAACAAATTAAAGCATGTGTCACAAAGTTGCCCCTTTTTGATTTAAGAACACCCTTAAGAACTCTTTGAATTATAAGCAAAAAACTTGGAAAAATTAGGGACTGTTTTTTATAAAAACCTTAATTTCTGTACGAGTATACATGCTATCCGCATAAAAATTAACACAGTTTATTACAATAAGCCACTTAATCACAATCTACAGTTTGAACGCTTTTAGTACATTCCAAAAGATAATCATTCTTTTTCAATTTTTTGATGGTCCCTTATGGAGTTTGGGCCTTGACGACAACGTTTGGAAGAAATTGTAAAACTTTCCAGTTTTGACTGCCTATATCGTTTCATTATTATTTTTCCTATAAAAATTGAAATTATGATACAAAATATTTATGGAAAAGAAAACTTAGAGAATTTAAATTAGTCTAATGCTTGTAGTTTTTCCTGTCCAAAGAAGCATTTCTCGATACTAATCACGAAATAATTGTCAATATGAATAGAAGGGAGGATAATGATTTTGGGGGATTCTTTCTCTGAAAAGTATCGGGAGTTGGTGGTCTGCATTAATGCTCTTTTAATGATTTAGAAGACCCTCTACTAACTAACGGTATGTGACAGCTAAGATAGTTACGATGAATGCTTTTAAAGACCTTATTTACTGACTATTAGAAACATTCTACTGTTAATTGCCGGATGAGAAAAAATGCCCAGGCTTTCAAAACTGAAACACCTGAGTATTTTTTAAACTAAGACTGCTATGTATCAAGCTCTTTTTCAGTGAGCATGTGTAGTCTTTCTGTCAGAACGGGGAGGTGGATAATAGTATTCGATTAGGGAACTAATGTAGTTAGGGAACTAGATAAAGCTAATGTATGCCTCTGAAAAAGCTAATGTTAGCGTGGTGTTTCACTACTGGTAATCACAATGAAATAGCAAGTGAACATCCCTTTCTTCTCCATTTCTTTCCATTTGTTTATTGAATGCCCTTGTTAAAAGAAAACTAAAATGGTTTAAACTATCACTTCTTTATTTTATAAAATTATTTTTTTTTCTGAGTTTTTTCATTTTTAACCATTCAATAAATCAGGAAGATCTGCGTCCCCCTTAAGAAAAAAAAGTAAGGGGACGCTTGAAATAAAATAAAAAAGTGGGGGGACGCCGTCCCCCAGCGTACCCCGTCGACTACACCACTGGGTCCGATCCTTCATGAAAAAAGTAAGGCCCGAGTCTTCAGAAAAAAAGTAAAGCCAGGGCCCGGCCATGCCCAAATGCTGTTAATAAAAATCAGGCTGAGGCCCGGCACGAGCAGATAGATCTCTTTGCGTCCGTTCTCCAAGGTTAAATGATTTCCCTTTTAAGTCAATAAGATACAAATTAACAGCGCCAAACTGTCGCACACCTGGGAAATGTGGCAACTTACGCGTTTCTCTTTTAAGGCGCAGCGTAGGGACGAAAAATCGACGCTCCGATATGAAAGAAATGGAACCGTCTTAAGCTACGTCACGTATGATTGACAGGTCTCTTCTCCTGCTGGGACTATAATAACGAAATCTGAGTCAAGCAACGAAATCGAAACTTCGTTAAATAATCGATAGTTTCATTCTTTTTCTAATTATTTATATGACACTTAAACTTACAAAACAGTTCTATTTACAGTATATACAAAAAATTACTTTTCGTTTAAATTCTAACAATCATATTTTGTTTTTTCTAGAAGGGAAAAAAAAACCCGTAAAACATCGTAAAAAACATTCTAATTCTGAAAACATTAAAAGTGGCTGTTGCCAAAATTAAAAGTGGAAAGTTAGTGTTCTAAAATAAATGTTCATGGAGGCTTGCGTTTTGCAATACTTTTTATTTTACGGAACTAAAAAAAAAAAAAAAAAAAAAAAAAAAAAAAATGAAACGGGTTATTAACATGTCAATCAACAGAATGTAAAGGGATCTTTAATTCTTTTCTTTGCAAATTAGAAAAAAAAAAACATAAAAATCACGTTCATTTATAGCCAAAGAATTAAAACCTCTCCCCATAGAAGAAAAATAAAAATAAAATAAAAACATGGCGCATGAACGAGTGATACTGTATGTATTTCTATAGTCTTTTAACACAATTATGAACAAAAAAAGCTTCTTGGATGGAGCCTCCTTGTCGGTCAGTCCGTCTAAAATGGATTTTCCCAAATCGATGGGCACACGCACTTTCCCTCTCTGCGGGGCTACTGCCATTCTGGTGGGCACAGGATTAAAAAAGAAGCAAATTAGATGATAAGAAAGGAGCAGACCTGTCAAGCGTAATAAGTCCTCAAATCATGTTTCCGGGCTCAGTGTGCGTGCGTGGGCGAACGATTTCGTCCCGAAGAAGAGTAAAAAGGGGCTAACCAGTGGGTGATGGGTGGAGCTGTTGCTTCAAGACCCCATTGTTTTTAATGGTGTGTCAAATTGTAGTAGATTTTTTTCCGGAAAAAATTCAATCACTGTCTTTGGTAAACATTTCATTTAGATCATTGGCGTGTGTGTGTGTGTGGGGGGGGGGGGGTCCAAGCCAACCCCCGCCCCTGAAAATAAGAGCTTGGTTACTGAAACATGAATACAACGAACTATCAAAACTGCTAAATTGGAACCACAAGGACGCTTTAGACAATTTTTCGCCTTAGAAGGTATAATTCAAAAATATGTCTTTCGGAAGACTGCGGAATTTTTCGTTTATTATATATTTTAAATGTATAATAAACGTATGTTAAAATGTTACATATATATTTTATCCATTTTTACAGTATTCTACAAAATTGTTAACACATTCGCTGCCGATCACGCGCCAGCGCGTGATATGGCGCCAACGTTGAGGGGCCAATCATGTGCTAGCGCGTGATGTGGGGTGATGTCTCAATAGCGTTTAAATCTTTCACTGATTTTTTTTGTTATAAAAAGTAAATCGGCTTCTGGGAAAAACCCACTTCTACAGTGCGGCATTAACTATCATCACATCTTCACGTAAGCGGCAGCGAACGTGTTGAAACGATGAACACTCTACAGTATACTTCAGAAGAATTTGGTATGTCAAATTGTACTAGATTTCCCCGGAAAAATCAATCACTGCCTTCATCTAGACCAGTGGCGTGGGGTAACCAGGGGTTCTAAACCCCCCTGCCTAATGAAACATTTATACAACAATTGGTAAAACCAGGACTGCGGAATCGCAGTCAGAGACTCTAAAAAACAACCCGACTCGAACTCCGTTTTTTTTATTAGACAGTTTGAAGTGAAATTAAACCAATTATATGTATTTTTAGGTGCGTTCGTAATTATGTAAATACGTAGCACCTATTGTTGTCGTTCAGTCCGTCCGTCTGTCCATCCGTCTGTCTGCATATAACAACGCAAAAACTACCCAACTGAATCTTTTGAAATTTAAAATACATAATTATTACATAATTTTCTCGAGTCATTTAAAATTTTATGAAAATCGGATGCATAGATCAATGACAGGGACAATCAAGACAGTTCCGTTACATGACGGTTAATGGGGAAAAATGTTTCAAATGCATTTTAATGGTGTTACACTCATTCGAACGTAATAAAATTGGTATGCATCTATAAAGTAGATATTATAATATACATTTTGCATAATCTGTGGTGCAAAGAATATTTGTTATTGATTTACAAGACCACACGAAAGTATTCCATTGCATAATGGTATAGGGAGAACATTGTTTGGCGCGCATTTTAATTGTAATTATTTACAATTTTATGAGATTGATATATGAGAGTGATATTTTTAAAACTTTGTTATCGTACGAACGCACCTCATTTACTACGCTTCACGTGCATTTTCCAACTTGTTAAATCCATAAAAGTAATTATTATTGTTATTTTTGAGTTATATCGTACTACCCCAGTTAAAGATTCCCAATGTACTGCTCGAAGTACACAGTAGATGAAAACTGTTTTTAATTAAAAACTCCGGTATATCTTGAATTATTTCCTAACTAGTAACATTAATATCCTCCCCCCCCCCTTTCCATTGAATTGTTTCTTCTCTGGAGGGCACGAATTAACATCAAAATCGTAAAAATTTCCCCCTTTCAAGCCTTCGGATCCGAAATAGTAAAATTTCTGTTTTGTTTTATTTTTTAAAATTTCGAAAGACTGGATTTTTCGGATTGTGGGACGGAAAACTGTAAAATTAGTAAAACAAAAAATATTTTCTTTCGTGTTTAAGACGAAAAATATTTGCTTTCTTTTTTAGGTGCGTTCGTAATTATGTAAATATGTAGTACCTATTGTTGTAACTCAATCCGTCCGTCTGTCCGTCCGTTCGCATATAACAACGCAGAAACTACCCAACCGAATCGTTTGAAATTTAAAATACATAATTATAACATAATTTTGTCGAGTCATTTCAAATTTTATAAAAATCGGATGGATAGATCAATTACAAAGGATTCCGTTATATTACTGTTAATGGGGAAAAAAGTTTCAAATGCATTTTAATAATGTTACACTCATTCGAACATAATAGAATTGGCATGAATCTATGAAATATTTACTAAAATATGCATATCTGTGATGCAAAGAATTTTTGTTATTGAATTACAGTGCCACACAAAAGTATTCCACTACATAATGCTATACGGGAAAACATTGCTTGGGGCGTGTTTTAATTATATTCAACTATTTCACATTTTATGAATAAGATACGTTGCTGAGGTGTAATAAAAATTACTTCCTGCATATTTACAGAAACACAAAGATTTCGACTACTATACTGTATCCGAAGTACGCTCTACTATATCAGCAAGATCTGAATATTTTTAAAACTTCGTTATAGTACGAACGCACCTCATTTGCTACGTTCACGTGCAATTTAAAACTTGTTTAATTTCAAAGCTCTAAGGATAGAATTAATATCGAAATAGTGCAATATTTGCCTCTATATTTCTTGCGTTCCCTCATAATTTTAACCAACAACAGTACTAGTGTATTAGTCAAGCCAATCCGGAGTCGAAACCGATAAAATTTCCGGAGTCAGAGTCGGTCGTTTTTCCACCGACACCGCAGCCCTAGTCAAAACTGCTAAGACAAATCACAAAAATTATTTAAAATTCCGTTTTAGACAGGTTTTTGTTTTGGAAGGTATATTTTAAAAGGCGTGTATTTCGCGAGACTTTGGACATTTCCGTTTTAGACATCTTTTTCTTCTAAATTTTATCAATTGTTACAGTATCCTGTAAACTGTTAAAACGTACTCACTCTATAATACACTTCAGGCAAACCTGAATACTTATAAAATTTGTAAAGATGATCTACCTTACGGAATACTAATTAGATATGGAAATCCCAAAACGTTCTTTTATATCATGTGACAGATAATACTTCCTGAAAAATAAAGAAGCCACCCGTTACACGTACACGAAAGTTAAATAAAATTCGTTAGATAGAATATATTTCTCTTAATAGGGAGATTCATTTGCATATTAATGTTTGTTCAAAGTCAAGGTACAGCAGAAAAATAAATTAAGTAGAAAGTCGTTAAATGGAAGTTCCACTGTGTTTGAAATTTCTGAATTTAAATCAAGTACCGTATTTACTCGTGTATAAGGCGCACTTTTTTTTGAAAAAATTAGGGCAAGATTCCTAGGTGCGCTTTATACATGGAATAATTTTTTACTGTTGGATGCAGTCGAACTATATACATACGAAACAAGAAATTATTCAAAGAAGATATTAAAACTCGGAAAATGTTACTTAATTGAAATATTACTGTATATTTATTTCACACCTTGCAGTTTTACAACAGAGCTAGTGACATTATCTAAGCGCTAATTAGCAATTCTCTTTATCGTCACTCATTCCTATTTCCCGTCATTCTCTTACAATCCGAAGTTTAAAAATGCATTTCATCTTGTTTTCTGGTCTGGTGTAATGTTTATTTCGACTTTTTTTTTTTAACTGAAATTCATTTGGTCATTCTTCATTATAGTATCAAATTTATGGTGCGCGTTATACACGAGTTTTTAAGAAATCGCCATTTTTACTTGTAAAATAGGAGTGCGCGTTATGCTCGATTAAATACGGTATTTCATATATTTTATGTACTTTATAACCTTTAAGATATGGGATTTAAAAGAAACATGGTAATGCCTTTTAATTCAAGAAAACAAACTCTAAAATGGTAGTTCATGCCATTGAAACAGATCACTTTCCAGATTTTGAGATGGTCAAGGTCATGAAATCAAATTGAAACGTATACCAATACCCACTCCATATCCTCCCACCGGAATAGATCACAATTTAAGAGGCTACTTCGTTCAAATGTAAAGACCCGTTCGCTAATACTAATCCTATGGGTTATATTTATAAAGAGATCTCGGTTGCATTTTAATATTTAAATATACAAGGTGATTCCAATTTTTTTTTTACAATAAAAGAGGGGTGATAGTACACATCAAGACAAACAATATTAAATGGGAGACCAAGGGTCCAAAACGTTTTCCTAAGGAGATAGCCGCCATTAAAGTTTAGGAACCAAAATTTCAAAATAAACATAAAAAACGGAAAAATCGGTCAATTGATTTGCGGTTTTCACTAAAATTATTCTTTATGTCGATATTTTCTTAAAACTAAATTATAAAGATAAATTTCAAAAAATGCCGATAGAGGGCGCTTTAGACTTTGGAGTAACGAACAACTAATTTTTGTCGGTATTTTTTGCATCTCATTAAATGTTTTTGTAAGCATAGACTCAAACTTAAATTTTGAGCTCAAAATCTGTAGTTGGGAGTGGTTAAGTAACACAAACTGAACTGTGTTCAGAGGGTCCAAATTTCAAATGATTAAAAAAAAAAAAACGGAAAAATTGGTCGATTGATTTGCGGTTTTCACTAAAACTATTCTTTATTTAGGTATTTTCGTGAAAATAAATTATAAAGATAAATTTCAAAAAATGCCGATAGAGGGCGCTTTAGATTTTGGAGTAACGAACAACTATTTTTTGCCGTTATTGTTTGCATCTCTTTAAATGATTTCGGAAGCTTAGACTTAAATTTTGAGCTCAAAATCTGAATAGTAGGAAGTGGTTAAGTAGCACAAACTGAACTGCGTTCAAGGGGGAGGGGGAGGTTCAAATTTAAAGTAATTATAGAAAATGGAAAAATTGGTCTATTCGTTTGCGGTTTAAAATAAAACTATTCTTTAAGTCAGTATCTTCTTGAAAATAATTTTTTAAGATAAATCTCAAAAAATTCCGTCAGAGGGCGCCTTAAACTTCAGAGTAACCAACAATTCATTTTAACCATTATTTTTTGGTTCTAATTAAATACTTGCAAAAGCTTTTTAAATGTTCTCGGAAGCTTAGATTTAAACTTAAATTTTGAGCACAAATCCTGAATCGTTATGAGGAGTTAAGAAGCGCAAACTGAAGTGTGTTCAGGAGTTGAAATTTAATCCTCTTTCCTCCTCGAACACAATTCAATTTTTCGCTACTTAAACACTCGCAACGATTCAGAATTTCAGCCCAAAATTTAAGTCTATGCATTTGAAAGCATTTAATGAGATAAAAAAAATAACAGCTAAAAATAGTTGTAGGCTACTTCAAAGTCTAAGGCGCCCTCTATCGGCATTTTGTGAAATTTATCTTTAAAAATTATTTTCAAAAAAACAGTGATTGATCAAGAAAACTGCTGATTTAAAAATTAGTTTTAGCAAAACCGCAAACGAATCGACCATTTTTTTCCGTTTTTTACAATTATTTGAAATTTGAACCCTCTGAACACAGCTAAGTTTGTCTTAACCACTCCCAGCTATTCAGATTTTGAGCTCAAAATTTAAGTCTAAGCTTACGAAATCATTTAAAGAGATGCAAAAAATAACGCCAAAAAAGAGTGTTTCATTACTCCAAAGTCTAAAGCGCCCTCTATCGGCATTTTTTGAAATTTATCTTTATAATTTATTTTCACGAAAATACCTAAATAAAGAATAGTTTTAGTGAAAACCGCAAATCAATCGACTAATTTTTCCGTTTTTTATAATCATTTGAAATTTGAACCCTCTGAGCACAGCTCAGTTTATGCTACTTAACCACTCCCAACTATTCAGAATTTCAGCCCAAAATTTAAGTTTGAGTCTAAGCTTACGAAAACATTTAATGAGCTGCAAAAAATACCGGCAAAAAATAGTTGTTCGTTACTCCAAAGTCTAAAGCGCCCTCTATCGGCATTTTTTGAAATTTATCTTTATAATTTAATTTCAAGAAAATGCCGACATAAAGAATAATTTTAGTGAAAACCGCAAATCAATCGACCGATTTTTCCGTTTTTTATGTTTAATTGAAATTTTGGTCCCTAAACTTTAACGGCGGCTATTTCCTTAGAAAAACGTTTTGGACCCTTGGTCTCCTATTTAATATTGTTTGTCTTGGTGTGTACTATCACCCCTCTTTTATTGTAAAAAAAATTTGGAATCACCCTGTATATATATGTGACGATTTAAGGAGAACTCGAATTATTTCCACTGGTTAAAAAGAAACACGCAGTCATGGCAAGCGAGGGAAAAAACAAAATAAAATAATAAATGTAGAAGATCCAATAATTAGTCATGGGCTGCTGTAAATTCATTTATTAAATTCGTAATAATGAGGAAGGAAAAGCTCCTTTTGCAAAAAATTCCATCATTATTTCAGCGAGCTGTCCTCATCGAAGAAGCAACCCAAGAAATCTTCTTCTTCATCTCGAGACTTCCACCTTCCAAACTAAAAAAGAAAGTACTGGAACATTCTGTAACCTCCAAAGCATCATTCTTTTATGTAAACAGAATTCTTGTCCAGTTACGAGGCTATTTTAAACAGACGATAAATTTATTTTAAAAAATATTATTTAACCAATTAATAATTGACTCAGAATTTTAAATATCTTACGCAGACGATTTTTATAAATGATTAATTTTAAGAGAAAAAGAAAAGAAATGAATTTATTAATATGCACACATCAAAGGTTGACGAAGGAAAAATAAATAAATAGATAAAATAAAATAATGATATTTTTTGAAAGGTATGGTTTTGGAATAAATTTAATAAGACTTTCTTAAAAAGGGTTGATAAAAACATAGAAGAAATTAGTTTTATTTGGAATATTAAGAAATAAAGTTTTAATTAAGAATATTTTTAATTTAGAGCCATCTTTTTAAATTTACGCATACTGGAATAATGTTTTTTAAGGCAAATTAAGAATTTATATCGTCTGCATAAGGATTAACAGATTAGATTTAGAAACAAGATTTTAATTTAATAATTTGAAGTAAGTACGGAATATTATTATAAGAAAATTAAGATAGTATAAAGGTTAGTTTTGGCGAAAAAATTTTAAATTTGTAATATTATCCCCCCTCCCCAAGACTTTGTATGAAATTGATAGTTAAATAAAACTACAAGTTCAGACAACAGAAATATAATAATTTAGAAAAGTTAAATTTTGGAATAAAACTGTCAAACTCAGGAAGCCAAGAGATGGAAGAAAAGAAAATTAATGCAATATATAAAAAATATTAGCAATTAAAATAAAATAGTTAAGAGAAAATAATTCTGAATTAAATTTAGGTAGGAGCATTTCCCTGAAAGAAATACAATAATGTTACAACATCACTTACCATTTGTAAGTGCAGAGGAGATAATACATATAATAACAGTAAATAAGTTATGAATATTAATAAGCAAGAGATAAAAATATAATAAAAACAATAAAAATTCGTTCTCATGGAAGTTTAAATAATTACAATGACTTAATGCATAGTTTATTTTAAATAAGTCCTTTAAATGAAACAAGTCTTTCAATAGTATGTATAAAAGAGTCTTTTCCAATGTTCTCTGAATACAGTCTCTTTAATAAAAATCTTCAAACCTAGTTTAATCTTTGGTTTTAATGTTATATTGGATCCAACATCTTTCAGTAATATATCAATTTTTCAATAATAAATAGCATCACTCTCAATATCAATAATAAATAATATAGAAAAATTTAAATAATGACAATAACAACAATAATAAGTAATAATATAATAAGACTCCATATCCTAATATTTTTCAATAAGAGTATAATTAATACTAAACTTCATTATAGAAATCATAATAATAATAATAATAGTAAAACAAGAGTATAATCAAAAGAAAATATCACTATTTGTTTATTATTGATAGGGAAAATATTGGTTGAGGATAAAAATAATTACATAGCAACTAAATAATTTTCTTATCTTCTAATAGCATAAGAAAGTATTTTTTGGTAGCCGAAAGTATAAATAAAAAAATCATAATAATTCCAAAATCCAAATAAAATTAAATCTAACTATTTAGAAAATGGACTCTCAACCAGTATTTCCTTACAATAATTCCTCTCTGATACTCTTTTACAAAATTGTCAAATTTGGTTATAAGTTCTCAAATGTCAAATGTAGAATAATGTTTTATCTACACATGGTTTATAAACTTCAATAATAGAATACAAATAGGAATAAAAGGTGTCATTCTTAATTGAGAAATGGAAATAAAAATAGTGTGCTTTTTTGAAAAACTTTTAATAGCTGTAGTTTTCACAATCACTGAAAATCACATATTATGTTATAGGTTTGAGTAGAATCATTAGATTTTATAACTGTTATAACATAAATATCTGCTGAATAAATAGAATAATACTAAGGTCAAATACATGAGTAAATATAGTTAGACTTAAACACCCTTAAATTTAATTTATCAACATCAATTTGAAAGCTTTTACAATCAAAGTGTTCACCTTATGCCTGCATAAGGAGCCCAATTTAACCCCAAAAACTCCCAAAAACAAGTAATATTCTTGTAGGCCTCCAAGAACATACCTGCTGATGTTGAAAATTATGGTGATAAAATATTTAAAGACTAAGAATTAAAATTTAATCTTTTGTCTTGACTTTAGTTTGATCTAGTGATTGTGATTGTATCTGAGGTTTTGTTTGTTTTTTGGGTTGCTCATGAAACAGTTTAAAATCTTCGGGTGAAAAATAGGGTCTTAATTTAGAAACATGCACAATAACGGAATTCTGTCCTGTCTCATAATTAAATTTATCTATTTCATAAGTTACATCAGAAAGTTTATTTATAATTTTATATGGTCCAGAGAAAGTAGGTTCTAATTTTCGAGTGTTAGGGTATTTAAATTCTTCATAAATTACAGAGTCTTGTATTTTTAATGGGCATTCAACAAAATTTCAATCATAGAGCCTTTTACTTTTAAGGTGAAATTCATGAGTTCGCGCTTTCGCAATTTTGAGGGCTTTGTCTACTGGAGGTGTATGCATTTTAACTGCCTCACACAAAACCATTACCCTCCATTTTAAAAATCTGAATCAAAATTATCGTGAAAATTATAACTATATTTAGCTGCTAACTTTAACCAGAAATTTTATCTAATAAAAATAGAAATTGTAAATATCATAGTTATACCTTATTATTACAAACTTGCCTTTAATCGTGCATAGAAATATCATAATAGTCTTAATAAGTAACAGTAAATATCTTAAGAACATCATACTCCTCAATTAAATCCTTAAGAATAAAAATATTTCAATCTCCAACACATAATAATGATAATAATAATACTCATAAATAGGTAAGTAAGTAAGATTCACAGATAAATAATCAAATAAATAAACCTGACAAACAGAGAACTATCTACAACGAATGGTAATTTATAATTATTTGTATATCCATACACAATTAATAGTCAAATATTATGAGAATTATTTTGTGAGCTACTTGGAAGAGTATCAGAGGATGGCAACTCACTCCTAAAAATACATTCTCTTTCCCAATGAAAAGCATTACTGACACCCCTATTTGTGCATATCCTACAAGGTCTTGAAGGGTATGAATTTTGAATATAATTATTTTGACAAACTCTAGGTCTTTGAAACTGAGATTGCCTTTGGGGAATCCAATTCCTAGGTGTATTATTGGGCCTAACTGGCTGAATCCAGGGCCTAGTTGGTTGAAAAGATTGAAAATTTTGTCTAGCTGATGGTTGATTTATTACTTGGTTTGAAACTAGTGGGGTGGAAACTTCCACGAATTGTTTGACAACCCGGTACCATTCTGTGGTACTACTAGGAGGATTTATAATAATATTGTTTTTGAATTCTGGTTTTAAACCATCAGTTAAACCTTGTAATAGTATATTTTCACTAAGATGTAATTTCCTACCAATTTCCACTTTTTTACGAAAATAAGTTTCTAAATTGTCTAAATTATCTAATTTCAGATTTGAAAAATCAGAAAAACTCGGGATGTCTAATTGAATGAATCTTTCTATCAAAATTTTCTTAATTTGTTCATAATCCGTACAATTTAAACAGTCATTGATATAAATTTTTTGCGCTTCCCCTTTCAGATATTGCGCAATAGAATTAAATTTCCATTCTAGATTTTTCTTCTCCTTTTCACATGTTGTATCAAAATAAGTTAACCACGACAAAATGTTCATTCCAGAACTCGGGTCAAACGGTACGAACTTAGGATCTTCCATAATTTTTTGATTCTTACTAATTAGAATAAATGAAGCACTTCTATTTTCTTTATTAAATCCTGATCGTAAAATCATTCGCAATAAATTTCAAAGTTAATAATTTCTATCAATTACATATTTTTTCAAAATTACTATATCAGATCCATAACATACAATAAATAATAAAATAATAAATAAATTAGTAAATTAATAAATTAACTTCAAATTACTCTCATCAATAAAATAATAAATAAATAAATAAATAAATAATAAATACTTTCCATCAATCATAAATAGAATAGAAATAATAATCAAAACATTTAATAAAATAAACTTACAGTTCATGAAAAATCTTCAATAAAATCCATTCTTCATTAAATTCCTCATCAAATACCTTTCGCATACTCAGCACTTTGAAGTAATTAATTTTCAAAAATTTTCCTATGACCATGAATACTCAATCAAAATTTGTGCACACAGATCAACATCAAGCGTCAGGAAATCCACATCAGACTCGAAGCAAGTACTAATTCTTTCCAAGCATAGCTGTGAAGTTCTTTAGAAAGAGCATTTCTTTTACTTTAATTAAGTAAGAAATTACGGCGATTTAGGCACAAAAACATTCACGAGAAGTCGATAATCGGCGGTTCACAAAGCTATCATCATTTCGTTACACAGCCGATTTCATTAGCAAGCCGAAAATACCATATGGAATGTCCTTCAATCGAACTTCGGCGATAGCATGCTTTTCTTCGTTCCATCGCAATTTTCTTTAAATATCCAAAAACGGCAGCACAGATAAATAATCCTGTCGGACTTTTCGATTAGTTGTGACGATTTAAGGAGAACTCGAATTATTTCCACTGGTTAAAAAGAAACACGCAGTCATGGCAAGCGAGGGAAAAAACAAAATAAAATAATAAATGTAGAAGATCCAATAATTAGTCATGGGCTGCTGTAAATTCATTTATTAAATTCGTAATAATGAGGAAGGAAAAGCTCCTTTTGCAAAAAATTCCATCATTATTTCAGCGAGCTGTCCTCATCGAAGAAGCAACCCAAGAAATCTTCTTCTTCATCTCGAGACTTCCACCTTCCAAACTAAAAAAGAAAGTACTGGAACATTCTGTAACCTCCAAAGCATCATTCTTTTATGTAAACAGAATTCTTGTCCAGTTACGAGGCTATTTTAAACAGACGATAAATTTATTTAAAAAAAAATATTATTTAACCAATTAATAATTGAATCAGAATTTTAAATATCTTACGCAGACGATTTTTATAAATGATTAATTTTAAGAGAAAAAGAAAAGAAATGAATTTATTAATATGCACACATCAAAGGTTGACGTAGGAAAAATAAATAAATAGATAAAATAAAATAATGATATTTTTTGAAAGGTATGGTTTTGGAATAAATTTAATAAGACTTTCTTAAAAAGGGTTGATAAAAACATAGAAGAAATCAGTTTTATTTGGAATATTAAGAAATAAAGTTTTAATTAAGAATATTTTTAATTTAGAGCCATCTTTTTAAATTTACGCATACTGGAATAATGTTTTTTAAGGCAAATTAAGAATTTATATCGTCTGCATAAGGATTAACAGATTAGATTTAGAAACAAGATTTTAATTTAATAATTTGAAGTAAGTACGGAATATTATTATAAGAAAATTAAGATAGTATAAAGGTTAGTTTTGGCGAAAAAATTTTAAATTTGTAATATATATATATATTTTCACTGGATGTCTAAGATGGATCTGGATGCAGGCCGTTTTTTACTTTTTTTGATTTTGCTCAACGATACTTTTTTACGAGGATGCTTTCATTTTCGGAACCGGTTTGGAAAGTGAAAGCACCACCCTCATAAAATATATCTGCAAACAAAACAACAAAAAATAAATAAATAAATAAATAAATAAATAAAGGGCCTGCATTGAGATTCCTCTCAGCTATCCGGTACAAAAAAATAAAATAATAAAATAAAAATATTGGAATGCAACCGAGATATCTTTATAAATTCTTTCCACAGGATTAGCATGAGCGAACGGCTCTTTTCATTTGAGCAAAGTAAACCTGTACGCACCCACCTCCCCCACTCGTTTTGAATTGTTCGTAAAGGGGTGGACTGCATTCAGCCCCTGCTAAGCTGAAAAGATTATACAAATCGGATAAGGGGGGGGGGGTGTTAAAACAGAGAGCATCGATTCTACTATTTAACATTCCATGAGGCGCAACTTCCCCCTACTTCTCCATTCACGAATCAGTTTGAAATATGACTCCGTTTAAGGGTGTATTCAAAAAATGCTTTTCCATCTTCAACAGCTCGAAATTTTCCGATACAATTTCAGGCACCTTTTTAAAAGCAGAAACATGAAACTTGCTGAGGGTATTCTTGAAAGGACGTATGAGGTGCCGTGAACCAATGCAGGATAATCAGAAGTGCCTACTGGAGTCGTGTTGCTCCAGCTTACCTTCCATCGGATTCGATGAGTCGAATTGCTGATTGCATAGAAGAATAGCAAATTAAATGGTGGAATTTTCAAAAATTCCGTAGCATTGGGTTGGTCGATTGAGTCTCAGTCTAAGGGTCCCAGTATGACCCTTTTTTTCGTTCTCAAATCTTCCACTTGGGAAAAATCGGTTCGAAATGCCGTTTTTGATTGCTTTTTTTGCAATATTTTCTGCATTTATCAAAGAATCGACAATCACGGCACCTCGTGTACTTTCCAAATGAGAGATTTTGAAAGTTTGGTGTATTTGAGAGCAAAAATGAATTCAAAAATAAATCGGAAAATAAGCAGTTTGAATCGAAATACACCCTTAATCGAATATCCTATTAGAATGATAGAAAGTAAAACATTCAGGAAAGGGAGGGCGTTGATTACGTAACTCTCATTAAAAAGTGCATTAACAACTTTCATTAAAAAGTGCATTTTTTCTCTCTACGCAGCGGTGTAAAAGTTTAAAGTCATGTGCGATGTTTAGAAGTTTAAAAATATTGCAGTTCCGAAAATTGTAAAACTGAAATTTCATTTCTGATGTGTCCAGGAGTAGAAATGTTGAATCCATGTCGGTACGTAATAGGAAGCTTTCAGAAGTAGGTATGATCCAACTCCATCCAATAAAAATGCACATTTTAAACAATTAAAGTTGTCTATCTTTAATCTACTGTTTTTAGGTGCGTTCGTAATTATGTAAATACGTAGCACCTATTGTTGTCGTTCAGTCCGTCCGTCTGTCTGTCCACATATAACAACGCAAAATTTACCCAACTGAATCGTTTGAAATTTAAAATACATAATTATTGCATAATTTTGTCGAGTCATTTCAAATTTTATGAAAATCGGATGCATAGATCAATTACAGGGACAATCAAAAGGATTCCGTTACATTACGGCCAATGGGGAAAAAAGTTTGAAATGCATGTTTGAAATGCATGTTTGGAAAAAAAAAGGCAATTCAGCAAATTACAAAGATTGTAATTTGCTGAATTGCCTTTTTTTTAAATTGATTTACAAGGAATTGACCAAAACTAGATTTAAAAAAAAATCACGATTTTGATTTATTAGTTTATGTTATTTTAACGTTATTTTAGTGTCAATCTAAAAATTTAGTAATACCAAATGATTGGAAATAAAATCTACTTTTAAATGATGTCCATAAAATTTTCTTAGGGAGCAGCCGTCTACATATTCAAACGAACCCAAACTTTTTTTTTTCATTGTCAATACCCAATTTTAACAAGATATTTAAAATCTTTGGTACAAACGATGTCTAGACACCAAATTTTAACTCTTTCCGGCACGGCCAAAATCTGGTAATAAAATGAGAAATTATCGACTGACACCGGAATTCACAAACGAATTCTTTAGGCATTTTGAAACTCCTAATTTGAGCTTTTATTGAAAGAGCAAAATTTTACTAAAATACACTGCTCAAAACAATTAAAGGATATTGCAGTTTTAGGGTGGATTTTGTATCTGGGAAACTTTTTAGCTGATTGATACATGGTCGACAGACATAGTGGGTTATATGAGAATAAATTACACATGTTTGGCAGAAAAAAATGCATTTTATTGCGCATTTGTGTACAAAAGGAAAAAACACAATTTGTGCATATGAGAAAAAAAGAATAAGAAAAGGTGTTTTCTTCAAAGAAAATCATTTTCAGTAGGGGGTATGGTTTCCACGGGCGGCCAGCAACGTTGAACACCTTTGAGGCATGGACTCAATGAGGCTATTAATAACGAGTTGGGGCATTCTGCCCCACTCTTCCAGAAGAGCTCTTTCCAGTTCTTGGAGAGTTTGTGGGGGGTTGTTGGCGGCCAGAAACTCGTCTTCCTAGAGCGTCCCAAACGTGCTCGATTGGATTCATGTCTGGAGAACACGCTGGCCATTCCATTCGAACGATTCCTTCCTCGAAAAGGAAATCCTCCACCAGGTTTGCACGATGTGGCCTGCAGTTCCATTAAAATGAAGTTATCTCCGATTACTGCAGCGTAAGGGACTACAATATGTCTGAGGATCTCATTCCTATATCGGCGACCAGTCAGAGCTCCATCTCGAACGATGTAGAGGTCAGTGCGCCCGTCAATGGAGATGCCACCATACACCAACACTCCTCCACCGCCAAATCTGACACTTTCGTGCACGGACGCAGGATTATTCCTACTGCCACGGTCCCTCCAGATGAAAATACGCCAATTATCCGGATTCACAGAAAAACGGGACTCGTCAGAAAACAGAATATTGCTCCATTCATTTCTCCTCCAGTTGACATGCTCGGTTGCCCACTCCCTGCGGTCGCGACGATGCCTTGATGTTAATTTAACACATACCATCGTTCGGCTAGCATACAGACCTACAGCATGGAGCCGGTTTCGGACAGTCTGAGTTGAAATCGTGGTGCCTGTAGCCGAGCGAAGGTGTTGTTGGAGAAGAGTAGCGTTCATGTTTCGGTGTCTCCGAGCTGTTAACGCTAAATACCGATCTACATTGGGCGTTGTTGCCCGTCTACGACCTTGCCCTGGTCTTCAGCCTGCACATCCACTCTCCAAAAAACGGTTCCAGATCCTGAAAATGACATTTTGTGACACTCCAATGGCTTGCGCAACTTCAGCTTGAGTTTTGCCCCCTTCTAACTTACCAACAATTCTCTAAGCTTCTGAATCTGTCAAATGACTTCGCTGAGACATCGTACTCATCGAAACAAAGCAATCACCGAATGCCGCTCATCCTTGTCTTCATTCTCTTTTATCCAGTTGAAAGTCAAATATCATTCGCTGCCGCTGAAGCGACGTTTTTGGCGTCGAACTCAAAATTTGCATACTCCACAGTTTGAAAACCAGAAAATTTTTCATTTGTGATTCTCTTCTTCTATTTTCGGCAAAAAAAAAATTTCGTTTATATCTTTATTTTAAATAAAACTTCAAATATCCTTTAATTGTTTTGAGCAGTGTATTACTGTGCCGTTTGCAAGTTTGGAATTAAAATTAGGTATCCCAGACCAGGCACAGTGTGCCGGAAAGGGTTAAGTAATTTGGGTTATAGAATTTCAAAATTGAGTGCTTCTTATGTGTCATGTTAAATTACATTCTCATATTTTTATTCCATATTTATATTTTTACTAATCATTCATTATTATCTCCCGAAATTATACTCCTAATGGGCTCATTTTCAGGTGCGCTCGTAATTATGTAAATACGTAGCACCTATAGTTGTCGTTCAGTCCGTCCGTCTGTCCGTTCGCATATAACGACCCAACCGAATCGTTTGAAATTTAAAATACATAATTCTTACAAAATTTTGTCGAGTCATTTCAAATTTTAACAAAATCGGATGCCTAGACCAATTACAGAAACAATCAAAAGTATTCCGTTGCATCACGATCAATGGGGGAAAATGTTTCAAATACATTTTAATGGTGTTACACTCATTCGAACTTAATAAAATGGATATGCATCTGTAAAGCACATATTATAATATATATTTTGCATAATCTGTGGTGCAAAGAATATATTTTATTGATTTACAAGGCCACACAGAAGTTTTCTATTAGATGATGGTATAGGGAGAACAATGTTTGGTGTGCATTTTAATTGTAATTAACTATTTTCAAATTTATGAGATTGATATATAGGAGAGTGGTATTTTTAAAGCATTGTTATCGTACGAACGCACCTCATTTGCTACGCTTCACGTGCAATTTCTAACTTGTTTATGTAGCAATCATACTAAAGTACCCAAACATAAATAGTTTGAATTTGAAACTTTGATGATTTTATGATATGTATGACCAGTGTTCTCGCGGTCGCTCGCCAATGCGCCAAATTGCGACTAAATTCTTCATTTGGCGAGTAAGCAAGGAATTAAATTCGCCAAATTGCTAGTGCTCATTTTTTTTCTTTTCCCGTTTTTTCATACATATGCATATATATATACATTTTTTTATATTTGTAGAGGATAGTTGAAATTATATTAATAACAATAGCTGTCAGTTATAAAAACTTAGGTTATTTTAGAACACTAAAATAGGGGACACATTAAAGAATTAAAGATATTTTTTATTTTTTGTTATTTTATTTTATTTTATTTTATTTATTTTATTTTATTTATTTTTTTTTTTTTTTTTTTGTGCAACACGGCAAATCTATTTTGCTAATACTTTTTTCATTTGGCGAATGTTTTTTATTTTTAATTAGCCAAATTACTAACGTTGGTTAAATGTCAGCGAGAACACCGTGTATGACCCTACTCCGAAATGATAACTCTCTGGATATGCCACGAGTCTGTGCAAACGTTTTTCGCCCTTTAAGTGAGAAAAACAGTTTTTAGAAAAAACGGATAAAAACTAAATAAGAAAAAACAAGTTGGAAATTGCACGTGAAGCGTAGCAAATTAGGTGCGTTCGAACGATAACGAAGTTTTAAAAATATTACTTTCATATATCAATCTCATAACATTGTAAATAGTGAATTACAATTAAAACGCTCATCAAACAATGTTCTCCCTATACCATTATGTAATGGAATACTTTTGTGTGGCCTTGTAAATCAATAACAAATGTTCTTTGCACCACAAATTATGTAAGATGTATAGTATAATATGTACTTTATAGTTGCATATAAATTTTATTAAGTTCGCATGAGTGTAACACGATTAAAATGCATTTGAAACATTTTTTCCCATTGACCGTAATGTAATGGAATACTTTTGATTTTCCCTGTAATTGATCTATGCATCCGATTTTCATAAAATTTGAAATAACTCGAAAAAATTATGTAATAATTATGTGTTTTAAATTTCAAACGTATAGAATATATTTGAAACTTTTTCCCCATTGACCATAATGTAATTGAATACTTTTGATTGTCCCTGTAATTCATCTATGCACACGATTATCAAAAAATTTGAAATAACACGACAGAATTATGTAATAATTGCGTATTTTAAATTTCAAACGATTAAAATGCATTTGAAACTTTTTTCCCCATTGACCGTAATGTAATGGAATACTTTTGATCGTCCCTGTAATTGATCTATCCATCCGATTCTCATAAAATTTGAAATGACTCGACAAAATTATGTAATAATTATGTATTTTAAATTTCAAACGATTCGGTTGGGTAGTTTTTGCGTTGTTATATGCGGACAGACGGACAGACGGACGGACGGACAGACGGACGGACAGACGGACGGACTGAACGATCACTATAGGTGCTACGTATTATATAATTACGAACGCACCTAAAAAGAGTCAATGGTAGTTTTTGTTGACATATGTATTTCGAATAGACATAGTTCTCAATGCCTGCTGTTTATTTGGATCGATTCAGAATTGTCTATTTCTATTCTAAAAGGGAAAAAAAAAGTTAAAGGTTTCTATATACTGTCGCTTCCATAAAGAAGTACATTTTTATGGCCGGAAGTCTTTCTCGGCCACCCCATTTCCTTATAAAAATAGGAAAATGGGAAAATTTCATAGAGAAATATTCGATCCACACGCTGAAGTTAGTTTTTAAGGCCCCACAGAAAAAGACCCGGATGATAATGTAAAGTCTAGGCGTTCTTTTCAAATATTTCACCAAATTTTAATATTTTGACATGATTTTTTTGCACAAGATAGCTGAAGACAGTCCATAACCGGCCTAGTTTTTACTTTTTCGATTTCTTTATTATTTTAACTTTTAAAACCGGTTAGAATCGGTTGTGAAATTGAAACTATCGTAATATAAAAAATAAATAAGCAAAATCGAAAAAGTAAAACCTAGGCCGATTGCAGATTGTCTTCAGCTACCTTATGCAAAAAAAGTCATGTAAAAATATTAAAATGTGAGCGAGATATTTGAAAAGAACACACCCATAGACTTTACATTATCATCCGGGTCTTTTTCTGGGCCTAGTGTGGTGCCTTAAATGGAATTTTTTTTAGGCCCTACCTATTGTTAAATATTGAATGCTCTGCTTTAAGCGAAAAACGGTTTTGATACATTTAAAAATTCATCTTTTAACGGAAAGATATTAAATTTGAAGGTAAGGCTATGGAAGTGATTAGAAAACGAACTGTGTTTTTTATTTTAGGTGCGTTCGTAATTATTGCCGAAACGTAAGTGAAGGCTTACTTTGGAGAGACGAAATTTTTTTTGTTTCTGTCTGTCTGTCAGTCTGTCTGTTCCGCGATAACTGACGTAAAAAGCATTCAATTGACTTGAAATTAAGTGGGTATGTTAGTGAGGCACTGGGATTAAGCTGTATAGTTTTTTGTTAGATTTGATTCATTTGTTCGGAAAATATAGAATATTTTATATTCCGCAATAATGCTTTTCTATGGCAAATCCAATGATTTTCAATTTTTTTTTTTTTTTTTTTTTTTTTTTTTTTTTTTTTCTTGAGAGAAAATGACACATTTGATTAATGGAATTCAATGATAAATGGATACTGAAATTTACTGGTTAATTTTCTCGTATTGTTTGAAATTTTGTCTACGCATTTGTCAGATTTTTTTTAATTATTACTGTAAATTTTGGAGATTTTTTTTATAAATGAGTTCCAATAATATAGATTAATTTGTTTTAGAGATTTACTTATTTCAAATGTATTTATTTCATTTTCTTTATTTTCTCATATTGGTTGCTAAGCAACCATTCATCCTAATACTTATCCATAATTTGAAAGCGTGTACGAAAATTTAAATGAAGTCAACATCAAAACTAATGAATTAATTTATGTCTTTGTACGTTTGCGTATAAATATAACATAGCCGAGAAAAGAGCATAGGTTATGTTTTATTAATTTTATTCAAATATTTTCCTTAATTCAAAATTTCATTCTTTTTCATACACAATCAATAGAGACTTTTTAGATACAATTTGACCAATTTCCTTAATCGTTGCCAAAAAAATTAAAATCTGGATTAATTATTTTTCAACGGTAATAAGTTTCAATTGAGTAATTTCCATTCGAGAAATTAAACTAAGAAAAAATAAATAAATATGACGTCAGAATTAAAATAAAAATAGATATAGTACTTTTTGTTAAATATTAAACACGGATATTTGTTTCGTTAATAAGAATTTTTCTGACAAAAATGGAGACATAATTAGAAGTAAAAGAAAGAAAAAAGAATTATATTTTTAACAAACAATTCACTTGGTAAAATATGACGTCATAATTGAAATAAAACAGGTATTTTATAGTAGTTGTTAAAAAATACAAGAAGCATGGGTATCAATAACTCATGAATAATGACGTCATTGCCGAAACTTAACTGAAGGCTTACTTTGGTGCCTCGAAATTTATTGTTCATGAAATTATTCGAAATTTATTATTTATTCCGTCTGTCAGTCTGTTCTTCTGTCAGTCTATACCGCGATAATGCTGCAAAATGCAATCAAACTTTTGTTTTCGGAAAAAAATTTGTAAAACTCTAGATTACTAATTTTACACTTTAAAAAGTTCCTTATAAATCAGATTTAGGTGTTTGTGGTTGGCAGGCATGTAGAAGTATGAGGTTAATGAAAAATGCTTGTCCAAACTGTTACTTATCCTTATAAATCAAAATGTATAAAGAAATGCAAGATATACGATAACCATTAGCACAATTAATAGAAAGTTGAAAATTTAAATTTAATAAGACTACGGGGGGTTCAGGGGGGGCGGAGCCTCCTGAAGAGATCTATGTTATAATAAAAAACAAAAATAATAGATCATGAAAATTTCAGAATTTCCTAACATAACTAAAATTTTAATTTAAATGGCTGAAAACTTCTTATTCTTATTTCGTTCTTATAAATAATTACGTAATTTAAAAATTTTAAATTGCAGTTTCCAGAAAGTTGAATTTTGCCCAAAGTGTGTTTAAAAAAAAAAAAAAAAAAAGATGCGCAAAGCTGACGTTGAGGCTCCTGATCTGCAGATTTACTAGTTAGCACCTAGAGTCGTCGTTCAATCTATCTGTCAGTCTGTCCGCATATGACAATACAAAAAATACCCAGACGAATCGTTTGAAATTTAAAATATAGAATTATCATATAATTTTGTCCGGTCATTTCTAATTTTATGAAAATTGTATGGATACATCAATTACAGGGAACATCAAAATTATTCCGTTACAGGACGGTGATGGAAAAAATAATTTCAAGAGTACTTTAATGATGTGACACTGTTTCGAATAAAATACAATTCATATGTATGTATGAAATGTGTACTAAAATATACATAATCTGCGCTGCAAATAATTTTTTTTTTAATTAATTTACTGGGCCACGCAAATGTATTCTATTACATAATGGTATAGGGGAAAACATTGTTTAGGGTGAATTTTAATTATATTAAACTATTTCACATTTTATGAAATGGATGTGCGTTGTTGAAGATTACTGCCTATATAATAGAATCCATTTAGTATTGACAGCGATGCATAAAAGATTTCGGTCATTCCACGTGAAATCAACCAATTTAAAGAAAACTTGTTGCATCATAGTCACAGATTTTTTTTTTATTTTTATCATAGACAGACAGACAGTAGTGAAACCCTCAAATCTGAAATTTAAAAGTAATTTTCACAATATAGGTTGGGATATAGTCATTTGAAAACTGACCATTTTTACGAAATGGCAGCCATCTTGGAATTGTATCAGTGTCTAAATATGGTCATAATTTGACAACTAATGGCTCAAATTTTATATATCTGGTACCAATTTGAAGCTATTTGTACAAAGAATGCATATTTTACATCAAAATTATAATAAATTTTCATTTCTTTACATTTTATTATGTGCAAAGTGAAAATTTCATCCCAAAAAAGGGCAGATTGTAATGGCTCATAAAAAAAATGAATCATCATAAATTTTTCTGAAACTTGGTAAAAACATTGCTCCATCTGTGTGCTTTAAATTAAAAAAAAAATTGGAAAGGTAAAATTTGTTGTTTTAAAATAAATGGTTTTTTACACATAAGGTGTCATTAACAAATAATTATCATGTTAGAATCTGTAAGCATTCCTGATTAAAAAAAATAATGGTTAAAATAAAATTTTCTAACTTCTAAATTAATGTAAAAGTATATTCAAAACCACATTTGTACTAATTTTGTAGGAATCTGCCCCCCCCCAACCCCCCCCTCCCCCCCAAAAAAATTTGACAATTAAAAAAATTTTACACTGAAAAAAATAACATAATAATTAAGGAATATAATGTATAATTATAAAATACCTATAAATGCAATGCATACATATGGTGATTTACTTCACATATAGGGGCGAGTGGGGTGGAATGGAACAGTAGGTTTTTCTCTTTATGTATCATTCTAAATATTTCAATCACATATTAGATGAAGTACTGCAATCTTCAGTTGAAAAAAGTAGCTAATTTACATAAGCTTACAAATATAAAGAAAAAGATTATTTCGAGTCTTCAGCGCCCATTTAAAGATGGTATATTAAATGCATTTGATCTCTATAATTTTGCAAAAGAATCTGTTAAAAGAATCGAAAGTTTTTTTGTAACAAAATCTGAAATTGAAACCGCAAACAGTCAATTAGCAGATAAGTATGCAAAAGCAGATACAATCATAGAAACAAGACTGAATCATTGCTTTGTACCAATCAATGATTGCCAAATGCTGGTTTCCAGGGTTTCAGACAGTTCATCAACAAAATTTATTGCTTCTTTGGGAATCAATGAAATTGTCAGACCATTGATATTTAAAAGTGAACAATATGTTGCATGTGTATATGGGATAAATTGGTGGATTGGGAAAATTTTAGATTACTGTGAAGAACTCACCGACTATAAAATTATGTTCATCTATCCTCATGGCGCTAATTCTTCATATTCATGGCCAAAATCCTCAGATGTTTGTTGGATTCTGTATGAACAAATAATAAAAGAAGTGTCTATTCCTGTAACTGCTACAGGAAGAACATATACTGTTGCACCAGAGGAAACTCGAACAATTCAAGCATTATTTTTAAACTTTAAAACTGTTTAAATCCCCTTCTATTAAATCCTTTTTAGCTTAAATCTGAAGAAAAAACTATTATATTATAAAGTTACATGCATGTAAGTAAATATTTTGTTCTTATTTTGTCTAGATTTGTTCCATGTGTAAGTTTAAACTTCGGCTTATTTCTCATCATATTCAATGTTTTGTTCTGGATTTGTATTATATTATTGTTATTATTTATTTATTTTTTTATTTTTTTTTTTTTTTTTTTGTCTCATCGTATCTAGATTTTTGTTCATATAAATTTTAACTCAGTGTGAACAACAAAAAATAACAAATGTCAACTCAATTAACTCATTTATATATATTTATTTTATTTAAATTACACAATTGAATAATTCAACTCTGTAATTTACAGCTAGTATTTCTTCAACATTTCTGGAGAAAATATTATGTGCCCTTTTTTTCATGTATTCCATAGTAAGGTATTTAAAATATTTATGTAAATATGTTTTGAGAATTATATTATCATATTTTGAATGAAATGAAATAAAAAGTACTGTAAAAATCTTATGTAAATCAGCTACTTTTTTAACTGAAGATTGGCGTACCATTACTTCACCTAATGTGCGATTGATGAAATATTTAGAATGATACATAAAGAGAAAAACCTACTGTCCCACTCGCTCCTATATGTGAAGTAAATTATCATATATATATATGTAACGTCTTCAGGTGTTTGAGTCGTGGTATAATAAATGGGACTCGGGAAACTCTTGTGGGACCGAACTCTTTTTATTAGGCAGCTCTTCGTACAGATGAATCCGCGAGTCCGGTCAGATTTCCCGGAGCCAGATGCGTCGCTTATGGAAAAGGTTACATGGCCGGAGGTTAGGCAGGCACCTCAAATCTGCAAAGTCTCTCGTTTTTCGCGCGTGTTCTCGCTAATATGTTAGGGATTGTCATATTTTCCAGCAGAGGGCAGAGTTGTGAATTTGGGAGGACCATTTAATTTAATTGGTTAAGAAATATCTGGGCACTCTGACGCAATTTAGGCGCGGCTGTCCAGGGCTGCATGCTGATCCTACAAATTAAGAATTGCGCTTATCTAAGCATTTTTAATCTTAAAGAACATCCAAAAATGATCTCTGAAAGTAATAAATGTTAGACTGGGAAAGAAAGTTAACAGGGGCAAACTAGCTTTAAGCTTCAGAATTAAAGTTAAAAATATTAATTGGAACTTTAAACTTTTGAATTTTAATTTTAAATTAAAGTTTTAAAAAGGGGTTAGTTTTTATCCTTTCATATCCCCCCCTCCAAGTTGAGGTCCACCAGATTTGCCTGCAAATCTGGGGGGACTCCCTAGGAACATGGTGAAGACAAAATTGGATAAGAAATTACTTAGGCAATGCTAAATTTTAAGGTTAATATTAAAGTTAAATCTAAAGTAAATTTAATGTTAAAGGAAAGTTTTCTAAGATGTGAGGACTGTATTTTTCTGCTGGAAAAAAATATTTCAATTTGAAATTTTGAGGCAAAAAATTTAAGGAAGTAATTGACGCTTTTAATTTTTAGACCTAAATTTTAAGGAAGTAAATGATGATTTCAAATTCTTATGCTAAAAGTTTGGGATATGGCTCTCGAGACGACCTGACCGAACTTTACATAGGAATTTAAAGCATAATATATGACATAAAATATAAAAATGTAAACATAAAGAAAAACTGAAAAGAAATAATAATTCTGGAAATGTCCTGGGAAAATACAATTATAACATTATACAATTTAAAATCTTGACCATATTTCTTACTTGGAAGTCCTGTGGTCAACAAGTTTGTGCTTTTTAGTTAAAGTCTTTAAGCACATATTTCACATTTTATATAAAGTTAAACTGTTAAAATATAAATTTATGCACAAATATGACATTGGAAATACACATAAACAAGAGGAAACTTAAAAAAAATTCTTTTCCATAAAATGTGAAAATTGTTGTAAAAGGATAATGATACAGGTAATATAAAAAAATTACTAAATATAAAAATACACTCGTATATGATTACTGGTAAAATATGTTTTATGTACACTGATATATGGTTATTGGGGACAATGTATGGTCTATGTACAAACTATTCAAATTATAAAAATATTGGAAAATGTGGAAAATTGGAAAATACTAAAAATATGTTGGCAGTAAATGGATAGTAGGATAAAAGGTGGTGGAGGTACATTTATAAAAATAAAAGAGGATATAAATATGAAATATAATAAAAATATTGAAATACCTATAAAAATAAAGAAAAAATAATATAAAATGCTATTTACATTGTTAATCCTAAACCGTGTACGGTTTTAGCATATCCTAAACCATTAAAGGTTTTAGCAAATCCTAAACCTCAAGGAGGTTTTAGCAAAAAGAAAAAAAAAAGAAAAATGAGCTTTAGTTTAATTGTTGGTATGAAGATGCAGATGCAGTTTATCTATAAGTAAAGGTATTTATTATTTTGCAGACTGAGATATGTTTTTCCCAGTGGCATTAATAAACCCAAGTTACAATGTAAACCACATCTACATTTCACTGTTAGCTCATAAAAATTTCCTAAGAAAAAAAATTCTAAGAGCATTTTTCCTTACAAAGGCCAGAACGCTCTTAGTTTTCCTTACGAATTTTTATGCAAATAGCAAAAATCTTCAATTTTTAAGGTTTTTACTACTGCAAATGGGACAAAAGGGGGAAAAATGGTGAATCTAAAATAATCTAAAATGGTGAATCTAAAATAAAGAAAAATAAAATAAAATAATGGATCCTGATTCAAAACAAATAGGCCAATGATCTAACATTTAAAGCACATGGGCAACTTATTGACATTTTTGTTGTTGTTGTTAATGGATCCTTGTATTTTTATTGAGGGCCCGAGTATCTTTTATCAACAGTTGCCACATTTGCTGATATGGTAAGTCATTGAATCCTTTTTGTCTGCAGAGGGTTGTTTTCTGTTTGAATTTAATAAATATAAAAAAAAAATGTTTTAAAGATTTAATGGGCTGGAACCATGGTCATCTTTAAAAACTTAATGTGTGGATTTAGACACTATTGGATTTACCACGGCTGAAGTGGGGGTTACCAAGGTCATGTCTAAATCAATGACTTAATTGTTTGAAAATATTTTTAACATGTTTTTAAAAATTGACAGGGGTGAAATACCTGTTCAGATATTTTTTAATGAAATGGGAAATGTTAAAAAATGGACTAAATAAAAATGGTTGGGGTGTCCAACTCACTGGGTAATGTAATAGGGAAGAAACATAATATATATTTTTTAAACAATACTGTGTAAAAATACTAAATGGGAAATGTTAAAAATGGAATAATAAAACATGGTTGATGGGGCCAAGTCACTGGGTAAGGAATATAATATAATTTTTAAAACAGTACTAGGTAAAAATACTAAATTAAAACTCAAATATTAAAATATATCATATGGTAAAATACAATATTTGGCTATACAAAAAATCTAAAATGGGTAATAAATTGCATAAAATTCTATATGTAGAATGAAATATTTGGAAAAAAATGGATTGGACTTTTCTCATTATGTACAAATAAAACACTTACCAACACAAAAAGGCTCAAAATATGGAATAAAATAACACATAAACTGACACAAACCTCTATTTACAAAATATGGTAATCTGAATGGGGCTCATCTGAATTTATAAAAAAGGAATTAATAAAATAGGACTCTAAATATTAGTAAAATCGGACACAAAATATTGGCAAGCATACAAACTGCACTTGTATTATGGATAATGTTAATTTAAAGACATGTAACCTGTTTAAACAATTTATTAACAATATTTAAAAACATAAAAATCAAGCGACTTTATTTTTTGGTGATCGCACATATGCTTCGCCGGATGAATAAGAAAACAAAAATACTGTCATTTTAATTTATCACAATTTTAACGCGTATGTAAAATATCAATCACAAAATTTTCTAAAATGTAAATAATAAACTTTAAATCCTGCAAGAAATATTAAAGAAAGCTAATAAAAATCTTAAAATAATAATAAAAATCTTAAAATAATAAACATGAATTTTGTTAAAATCTTTAAAATCCCTTTAAAACAGTAACATAACTTTAAATAAACTACTTTAAAACTCCATGAACGCTGTCAAAATCTAAAAATATTCACTCTGATAACAGTATATTTTTGCTCTCTTTTTCATTCTTAAATACTTTTCATTCACACAAACACTTCCATTCCATGGTACTTTCGGCAATAACACATTCATAGTCAACATAAAATAGAAAATAAAAACATTGTTTAATGTAAAATAAAACTTTTTTTTTTTTTTTTTTTTTTTTTTTTTGTATGAAAATGAGAATATTTCTTAAAATAAAATGATGGAAATGATAAATCTGCATTTGTACAAATGTTAGTAAAAAAAGGTAAAAAGGTTAAAGGAAAAATAAACACATGTCCTGCACAATAAAACTTTTTTTTTTTCTTGTAATTAAAATATTTTATAAAATAAATAATGCAAAAAAAAAATCGGTAGGGTAACACATTGAAATGATAACATAAAGATAAAAGGAAAATACATAATTTTTCACCAATGAGATGTAATCTTCAACAAAAATAACGTCAATGTCAAAGAAAAAATAAATAAAAAGCATACCTGTAAATTATCCAAGTATTTTTTTTTTTTTTCTTTTATGAAAGAAAAATTTAAATATAAAAGAATCATTACGCATTTTTTTTTTTTTTTTTTTTTTTTTTCACATAAATTCGGAATCATAAAAAAACTAAAACAACACTTCTCATATCTCTCGCTTATGAAATATTCGTCCGCTGAAAAATAAAAATTAATGAGTTTTCTTCACAGATTCAATGAACGATGAGTCAATCAATGGCAGGGACTGTAAAACGAAACGCAGACTCCAAACGTCCAAACTATTTGTCCCGACCTTTGCTCTCTTTAAACCATATGGTCGTAAATATGACCCACTTCCGCGAAATAAAGTTCGGTCCATTCTGCGACTCTGCTTGGAGAAGAGAAAAATACATCACTTTGGAATGTCCGTGAGTGAATCACTTTTTGAATTCTGCAATTTCTCCTGCAGCTGAGTAGGGGAAAAAGGTCCAAATGAAGAAGTTCATACGTTAGTACGAATAAATAATAAATCACAACTGATTAAATGCCTTTTCTTCTTTTCATGATTGTCCAAAAATTATTCGGAACGTGGATAGTTTCTGTTTTAACGACATTGTTCATGGGGGAAATTTCCTTTCTCTGGCTTAATCTTTTTTTTTTTTTTTTTTTGTCGACGGTAAATGGCGTTTCCGAGGGAAAGGAATTCTCGAGCACTTCGGAATTTTCGCGGCTTGGTGGTAAGGCAGAGGGATGTTTTCACGGCAGGTAACTGTCATGCCGACTTTTATATAATGTAACGTCTTCAGGTGTTTGAGTCGTGGTATAATAAATGGGACTCGGGAAACTCTTGTGGGACCGAACTCTTTTTATTAGGCAGCTCTTCGTACAGATGAATCCGCGAGTCCGGTCAGATTTCCCGGAGCCAGATGCGTCGCTTATGGAAAAGGTTACATGGCCGGAGGTTAGGCAGGCACCTCAAATCTGCAAAGTCTCTCGTTTTTCGCGCGTGTTCTCGCTAATATGTTAGGGATTGTCATATTTTCCAGCAGAGGGCAGAGTTGTGAATTTGGGAGGACCATTTAATTTAATTGGTTAAGAAATATCTGGGCACTCTGACGCAATTTAGGCGCGGCTGTCCAGGGCTGCATGCTGATCCTACAAATTAAGAATTGCGCTTATCTAAGCATTTTTAATCTTAAAGAACATCCAAAAATGATCTCTGAAAGTAATAAATGTTAGGCTGGGAAAGAAAGTTAACAGGGGCAAACTAGCTTTAAGCTTCAGAATTAAAGTTAAAAATATTAATTGGAACTTTAAACTTTTGAATTTTAATTTTAAATTAAAGTTTTAAAAAGGGGTTAGTTTTTATCCTTTCATATATGCATTGCATAGTTATTTTATAATTATACATTATAGTCCTTAATTATTTTCTTATCTTTTTCAGTGTAAAATTTTTTCAATTGTCTAATTTTTTTGGGGGGGAGGGGGGGGAAGGGGGCTGGGGGGCAGATTCCTACGAAATTAGTACAAATGAGGTTTTGAATATACTTTTACATTAATTTAGATGTTAGAAAATTTTATTTTAACCATTATTTTTTGAATCACGAATGCTTACAGATTCTAAAATGGTCATTATTTGGTTAATGACATCTTAAGTGTAAAAAACCATTTATTTTAAAACAACAAATTTTACCTTTCCAATTTTTATTTTATTTAAAGCATACAGATGGAGCAATGTTTTTACCAAGTTTCAGAAAAATTCATGATGATTCATTTTTTTTATGAGCCATAACAATCTGCCCTTTTTTGGGATGAAATTTTCACTTTGCACACAATAAAAAGTAAAGAAATAAAAATTTATTATTGTTTTCATGTGCAATGTGCATTCTTTGTACAAATAGCTTCAAATTGATACCAGATATATAAAATTTGAGCCATTAGTTGTCAAGTTATGGCCATATTTAGACACTGACACCATTCCAAGATGGCCGCCATTTCGTAAAAATGGTCAGTTTTCAAATGGCTATATCTCAGCCAATATTGTGAAAATTACTTTTAAATTTCAGATTTGAGGGTTTCACTCCTGTGTCTGTCTATGATAAAAATTTAAAAAAAATCTGTGATTATGATGCAACACCCATTGGTTGAATTCATGTGGAATGACCCATACTGTGCTGTTTCTGAAGTACTGTATATTTTTAAAACTTCGTTATAGTACGAACACACCTCATTTGCTCTGTATAACGTACAATTTCCGATTTGTTTGATCAATAAGCTGCTTATTGAATTATAAGCGATTTTCATCACGTGAAAGATTTTTTTCACCATTCCTTGAGTGGGTATTTTTCTTTCAAGCGGATATTCGGTTCAAAGACTTCGACATTATTTTTTGAAAAATTTATTGCATTTGCCAAAAAAAGTTTGATTATGCACACTCAGAAATGAATACTCAGATTTCACGAAATTCTCCTCGTTTTTGACAAAACCGTTTCCTGGGAAATGCTCCGAGCAAATATTTCGTCAAATTGATGAAATCACTTCCCTCATTCATTTGACGATACCAAATCGTCAAAAAATTTCGTCAAAAAGGGACTAGTGCTGCCATCTATCGATTTTTTTAGAAGCTCCTGTATTCAATGATAGAAGCAAAAAAGACATGTCACACGTGGGGTTCGAACTCATAACGTACAGTGTGGCAGTTGGACGCCATAAGCTCACGCCATAGATTGCTCAGACAAGCATGATTATAAAGGCATATAGTGGATTATAGTGTGTGTTTAAATTTTTATAATTGTGATGGTAATTTTATCGATTCTGTTATAAATCTTGCAAGTTTTAAATAATAAGACGAATTTATTATTTTGATTTTTTAATGGTTAATGAATAATTATAATATGGCTTAATTAAATAACATTTAGGGGAAATTTATTTGCTTAAGGAATGATTAAAATATGGGCTGGTTAGTTTGTTGCTCAGAAACAACGAATTATGAAGTACTTATTGGGAGAGATTTTACTACTTTAAGCGAGACTTTAAGTAGGTGGATAAGATTTTAACAATTTACTGTTTATAGAGGGGAGAGAGAAAAAATATGTATATATTTTTATTTTGAGTGAAAAAAGTAGATGTTGGATATAAAATAGATCTTAGAATTTTGAAATTTTATTGATCAAATTTACTTTTTGAACGGTTTTGTAGATCGAAGTAAATTTTTTTTCGGATGAAATCAAAACGAAATACAACTTACAAATAAATAAATAAAAATAATAATAAACATTTCCCCTCCCAAAAAACCAATGTAGCAAGAGTAATTGCTTACATTTCATTATTTTCTGAAAAACGCTAAAAAGTACTGTTTTAAACAAGAAATATATCCTTGCTAAAATCGCAAGATTTGGGGAAGTATAATAGCGGGTCCTTCTATAAACAGCTACCGTGACAATTTCCTTAAAATTCATCAAGTCTGGCCATGATTAAGGATGGACTTTCGTCAAATATTTGAGAGTTCACGTTTCGTTAAAAGTCACGTGACTCTGATACGAAATGATCGTCAAAAACGACGAAATAAGGCTCAAGAATTTCTGAATCGTCAAAAATGAGAGTTTTATTTCTGAGAGTGTGTAGTTTCTGAACAATACCTACTAGTTTAACGCATTTCAAAATGAAAATAGCTTAAAATTTATGTCATAAAGTTGCCTTTTCGGATTTGAGAACACCCTTAAGAAAATTTTATAGGATCCAAAACTATGCATAAACAATGAACCGTCTTTCGCAGTGACATTATTGACAAGATTGTAGCGTGAAATCAATTTTTAAATGCATTTTTTAGATGTTTTTCAATCTTTTTATTCATATATCCATCATATCTAGATACATTAATTTCATATTTAGACATAGGTGCCAACCTGACATTGGTTATCCGTAACACGTACGTTGATTTGACCCTGGTTTAATGAGTTTCGAACCAGAATTTTTTCAAAGAAATGAAATTAAGTTGTTCCAGTAACAATCCTGAAATTAAATAAATAAAGATTCGTGAGATATATTTTCTGGTTTGAAATGACGTTAACCTCGATCAAACTAATCCAGGTATTACGGAAGATTAGTTTAAAGTTGGCAGCTATGTTTAGAAAAGACCCATTATTCTAAACTGTCGCCATATTTTAAAACAGCGCATAGAGTAATATTTTCTTTCAATTAAAAACGGAGATTACACTTTACTACTAAAAAGAAAAAAAAAATTCGTAAAAATGTCGCCAGCAATACTTTCAAAATGTCTTATTTAAATAATTTTCTTATAGCGTGTTTAAAAAATGGTTTGTTTATTTTAGATAAACTGGTTTTCAAATTTTACTGTTCTTATTTAACAATCGTAGAAACATTTTTCGACGTAAATAATTCCGGATATTTTAAAATTTTTATTCAAAATTTTACAATTTGAATCGAGTATTATTTCACATTTAATTTTTTTTTTTCTTTTTAATCTCTTATCACTTTTTAAAACAAACCAAATGATAGTATTTCCTTTCAATAAAAAAATGTTTTTACGCATGAATTTTAAAAATAGAAAGGCAGGTATAAAATAAAAACTGCATAATAACGTGTTAAAAGCAGTAAATGTCGAAAGTTATGTCATAAAAAATGGATTTTTATATGAATATTTAAAAGAAAAGGATAACTTTACAACGATAGTTAAATTATTACGCGTTAACAGCAGTCAATGTAAGAGGAATTGACTCGAAAACATGATATCCTTTTTAGCATTTTCCAACAAAGTTGAAAAGTTCTTATGCATTCGGTTTGTCTGTCCGCGCTCTAACTCACATAAATACACTCGGATTGCCATGGAATTTCTGGACATTACCGTAATTTCGCGCGTATACGCCGCGGCTCAGTTAAATTTTTGTTAGCCCGGAAATTTTATTGTAAAAAATTTCAATTGTAAGAGTAAGATTGAAGATTGTCCCCACATCCAAAAATAGCTAAATTTCTGATACTTTTTAGGTACGTTCGTAATTATGTAAATACGTAGCACCGGGTACACGACATTTCGGTCCCGCCATTTCGGTCCCGCCGTTTCGGTCCCGAGACATTTCGGTCCCAAGACATTTCGGTCCCGAGACATTTCGGTCCCTGGCCATTTCGGTCCCTGGTTATTTCGGTCCCGAGACATTTCGGTCCCTTGCCATTTCGGTCCCTTGCTATTTCTTTACCGGTCACCTTATAACTTGGTTTCTGACTATCAAAGGCCTACTAAACGCTGTAAGCTCAACATTGTTCGGGCTTTTTTTAATATTTTTATTCTCCTGCCCCCCCCCCCTTCCCTCAAATTTTATACAAAGCTGAATATAATATTCCAATAAGTTTAATCTATTGTAACTCATGATAATAAAATCACAGCAAGTTGAAAATTTGATTAAATAGTGTTATATAATTTTACACTGTCTTTATTATTATTATTTAACAGAATGAATATTTTAAGTTTTATCATATATTCTTTGTATTAGGTATTTTATCTATACAAAAAACTAAAATACATATTTGATTGATTGTTTTAGCACACTTTCTTAGAATCTTTAAATTAGTGATTTCGTAACTAGGCGTGCTACGAAAATTTTTTGTTTAAAAAATAAAAATGCTCCAATGACTTTTTTTTATGTAATAATTATTGATTGCAATTTTTTTAACAGTTTTTTTACTTTATGAAGACAATTTTTGTGAATTAATTTTATTGAAAGTGGGCCCATTTCTTTGTAATAAACTGATTATTTTTTAATTTTATATAATAATGTAACTATTATTTTAAATAATTTTATTTTCAATTTTTAACTGACAAAATTAAACTTTTTTAATTTATCGTTTATTTATTTATTTATTTATTTGCATTACCTTTTCGCTCTAACTTTCACAGAAAAAAAATTGAAAATTCTTATTTTAATTTTATTATTGATTGAATTAATAGTTTTAAATTTCAGTAACTTTAAATATAAAATAAATAAACAGATAAACAATAAGTTTCAGTTTATAACTACTACAAAACATAATGATAAATTGAATATAAAACAGATTATTTATTCAGTTTATTTAAAGTAAAATTCGAAATGCGTATTAATAATTTTATCAATTTAATTAAAGATCCATTAAATTAAAAATACATATATTTAATAAAATATTAATTTCATTTTAATTTTAAAATCACTAACTGTTTTGAGATTTAATTTATAACAATTATTCATCACCATTCAAAAATTATTATTTATTTCAAAAAAGGAAATTATTATTATTATTATTATATTTATTTTTTTTGAAAAATCATTTAGTAACGTAACATAATAATTAATTAAACATAATAATGCAATACTGTAACAATGCGTAAAAATATTTCTTAACAGTGTTGAATTCAGACAATTTTCTCTGGGAGGGACTTCTGTGGCTCCGGGGGGGGGGGGATTCAATAGAGTCCTGGGGGGATTGCACTTTTTTACCACTGAAAACACAAAATCTCAAAACTTCCGGGGGGGGGGGGCATTTGATAGCTCCGGGGGAAATGACCCGCCCTGAATTCAACACTCTAAAATGTTCCCTATAAAATTATGTCAGATATTTACCGTGCACAAAATTTCAGCTTGCTGGAGAAGGGGCCGAGATGTCCAGGGACCGAAATGTCTCGGGACCGAAATGGCGATGGACCGAAATGTCTTAGGACCGAAATGTCTGGGGACCGAAACGTCTCGGGACTGAAATGGCCAGGGACCGAAATGTCTTGGGACCGAAATGGCCAGGGACCGAAATGTCTCGGGACCGAAACGGCGGGACCGAAACGGCGGGACCGAAATGGCGGGACCGAAACGTCCTGCTTCCCGTAGCACCTATTGTTGTCGCTCAGTCCGTCCGTCTGTCTGTCTGTCCGCATATAACAACGCAAAAACTACCCGACCGAATCGTTTGAAATTTAAAATACATAATTATAACATAATTTTGTCGAGTCATTTCAAATTTTATGAAAATCGGATGAATAGATCAATTACAGGGACAATCAAAAGGATTCCGTTACATTACGGTCAATGGGGAAAAAAGTTCAAATGCATTTTAATCGTTTGAAATTTAAAACATAATTATTACGTAATTTTGTGGAGTTATTTCAAATGTTATGAAAGTCGGATGCATAGATTATTTACAGGGACAATCAAAAGTATTTCATTACATTACGGTCAATGGGAAAAAAGTTTCAAATGCATTTTAATGATGTTACACTCATTCGAATATAATAAAATTGGCATGAATCTATGAAATATATACTAAAGTATGCATTTTGTACAATCTGTGATGCAAATAATTTTTATTATTAAATTACAGGTCCACACAAAAGTATTCCACTACATAACGCTATACGGGGAAACATTGTTTGGGGCGTGTTTTAATTATATTCAACTGTTTCACATTTTATGAATAAGATATACGTTGCTGAGTTGTAATAAAAATTACTTCCTGCATATTTACAGAAACACAAAGATTTCGACTACTATTACTGTATCCGAAGTACGCTCTACTATATCAGCAAGATCTGAATATTTTTAAAACTTCGTTATCGTACGAACGCACCTCATTTGCTACGCTTCACGTGCAATTTCCAACTTGTTTGAAGTTGTTTTCATTTGAAACAAAAGAAGTTGCAAAATATTCGTAAAAATATAAGTATATATATTTTATTCAAATGCCAAGAAATTGAAGATTTTTCCATTTTTAATAAAATCAAATAACAACTATTGAAGAAATAGAGCATTATATTCAAATTTTTAGAGCTTGATAGTTAGTATGAGGAAGCAATTAGATGCCATGGCCTGAAATTCAGTTTAAAATTTTAAAGATAAAGGAGATATCGCGAAAGATTCTTTGCCTTTATTGAAAAATGGAAAACGTCAATCACATTTTCTTTGAATATAAATGCATATTGCATAAAAATTAAAAAAAAAAATACCTGATGGATTTGTCGGAAATTAACTACTACTGTGGGTTTAAGTACAAATTTAAAATAGTCAGAAAGATTCTGATTGTTAAGCAAGGGATAAATTTGAAAAAAGTTTAGAAATTTCATTTTTAGGTGCGTTCGTAATTATGTAAATACGTAGCACCTATTGTTGTCGCTCAGTCCGTCTGTCTGGCCGTTCGTCTGTCTGTCCGCATATAACAACGCAAAAACTAACCAACCGAATCGTTTGAAATTTAAAATACATAATTATTACATAATTTTGTCGAGTCATTTCAAATTTTATGAAAATCGGATGCATAGATCAATTACAAGGCAATCAAAGGTGTTCCATTACATTACGGTCAATGGGGAAAAACGTTTCAAATGCATTTTAATCGTTTGAAATTCAAAACGTATATTTATTACATAATTTTGTCGAGTCATTTCAAATTTAATGAAAATCGGATGGATAGATCAATTACAGGGACAATCAAAAATATTCCGTTACATTACGGTCAATGGGGAAAAAAGTTTCAAATGCATTTTAATGGTGTTACACTCATTTGAATATAATATAATTGAAATGAATCTATGAAGTATGTACTAAAATATACATTCCGTACAATCTGGGATGCAAAGAATATTTATTATTAAATTACAGGGCCACGCAAATATATTCCACTAAATAATGTTATACGGGGAAACATTGTTTGGGGCGTGTTTTAATTATATTAAACTACTTCACATTTTATGAATAAGATATACGTTAATGAAGTACAATAAAAATTACTCCCTGCATATTTACAGGAACACAAAGATTTCGACCACTATACCAGCAAGATCTGAATATTTTAAAACTTTCGTTATAGTACGAACGCACCTCATTTGCTACGCTTCACGTTCAATTTCCAACTTGTTTAAATTTCCCTTAAAAATTTTCTTCGTTCAGGGGGGGGATCCGCCCATGGATCCGCCACCGAGTATTATCATGTATAAATTTTGTTCTGATATCATCCCTTCATCTACGCACATAAAAACACATAACGGTGAATGCAATACTATACGAAGTGTTTTTTGACGTGTTTTTGATAGTGGTGAATTGAGAAGATGGCATCCGCCCCTTCCCCGCAGAGCCATGAGGTGTCCCCCCAGGAAGATTCGAAATTTTGTGTTTTCAGTAGTCAACAAAGGGTAATTTCTTCCCGTAATTTTATAATATCTTGCTGTCAGAGCCACAAAAATCCCTCCCGGAGAGAAAAAAAAAAAGTTTGAATTCATTCAACACTGCACCTAGTAACACGCCTCTTTCGATAATACACTTTATTTGACTAATTATAAATGAATAATTAAACACCACTCACAGTGGCGCAGTCAGAATTCGGTTGTAGGAGGGGGGGGGGGGAGAATTGAGATTCTAACAAAGTTGATTGCCGGTCATTTGAATCGCCGGTTAACAGAATCTGTACTAATTAGAATATTCCTGTATAATAGTTAAACGCAAAGAGCACCTGTGTAGCAGGAAATCATCATTCTTTTAGCATAATACGTCTCAGAAAAGTGATTTAGTTTAAATAACCAATTTTAACTTAACTAATCCATGTAATATGCACTTTCACAGTATTAAGTAGAATTTTCGCCTTTAATTGAATCACTTTATTAAATGAAATCTGATTCGATAAAGCGGCGGATTCCGAAATACGCCGAAACATTTAAATATTAAGTTTGGTTTTGATTCATATAAGCGGCAATTACAGCGATTTTTCTTAGCTCTGGGAGGGGTTTTAACCCTAAAATCACCCCCTTGGCTGCGCCACTGACCACTCATTTGTTTGAGGAAAATGTACCTGAAAAAAAAGATTGCAGTGCAGAGCCGTCCTTAGGGGTGTGCGACAGGTGCGGCCGCACAGGGCCTCGCGCCTAGACAGGCCTACGATCTGGGCAACAAAATATTTTTCTTTCATAAAAAGATGGTATAATAGAAAATCTTTACTATAAATTTATGATTTTAATTAAGAAAAGATAGTGGTATTGGCATAAAATATAATATAAGTTAGAAGAGGGATTTTCATCATCCATTTGCCATCATTATTTTTTAAGGAGACGATGGACGTTAAAAATTTTTTCTTTAAATTTTTATTCTAGCAATATGAAATTTTGTGCATATATACATTTCACCAAAAGCATATAGAACACCTTCAAAAAAAATTTTAATCTTATTAAAATTTTCAATTTTTTAAAAAAAAAGTTACATTTTTAAACGAAATTTAAAAATGCTCCTCGTGTCGTAATTTTTGAGATATTTTCATGCTTTTGCATTTTTATCACTTAAAACTATATTATGAACAAATTTGTGTAAGATTTTTTAAATCGCTTAAATAGTTAATTTTTTACAGTTTTTTTTCTAAATTCCATATCGATTTTCATCAAAATTTTGCCTTTTAATAAGTAAAAAATCAAATTTGACTGTCTTAATGAAGACGAATTTTAAAAAGCTTACACAATTTCTTTCTAAACAATATCAGGATACTTCCTTATCAATTTCATAATTATTCATCAAAAATTACGTAGCAAGGAGCATTTCAAAAATCTAAAGACGCTGAAAAATTAGTCTTGAGAAAAACAGATTTAAATTATATAAATAGACTTATCATTATTATTTACTTCTTAAAACCTTCATAAAAGATATTTTACTAAGAAAAAACCTGTTTTAGTACTATTATACCACAGAAATATAACCTTTTTTGCGACGATTTTGCTCTAATAAAGGTCCACTGTCCTCTTAAATTGATTCCGTAGTTCCTGAAATGACCCCTACAAACACACAAACAAATGCGACTCCTTTATAACAGTTAGAGGATAGAACCCTGGCTCCCCGGGTCATAGAATATAGGTGAAAACAATCTTTTTTATTTTTATTTTAGTGGGTAAGATTATGTTAAGGGTGTATTCGGAAAATTGATTTTTCACCTTCAACAGCTCGAAATTTTCAGACTCATTTTTAACCTCTTCAGACCTCGGGTACACACATGTGTACCACCATTCTTTTCCTCATAAAAACTAAACGGTTGGAATTTTTAACATTTTTACTTTACTTCTATACAGCTGAATGTTTTTTGCTTTAAAACAAACCCAATAAATGTCAATGCTGATGAATATTATCTCATAAAATAAATATTATTTTCATCCGAGTTTCGAAAATACCTCTAAGACATTGTGGCCAAGAAAGTAAGAAATATTCATGATTATTTAATTTAAAGGTTTTACAATAAAAGATTTTGAGTGTTTGCTGATCATTTACTTGTTTAAAGACCTCAATTTTGTTATTGTGTAATTTTATATTACTGATAGTTAAACTGATGTTTTAAGGGTATTAATACTTTTATATTCATTTTTTGTAAAACTAAACTACCAGTCCCCTAAAGTACTAATTTCATAAAAAATTACTCTTTCTGTCCTCTAGGGTGTCATTTCGATTATGCAAAAAGCAATAAATATATATTTGTAGAGTTATTTTATGCTCAGGTCTGAAGAGGTTATAAGTAAAAACACAAAACAGGCTGCGGGTATTTTTTTAAGGAATGTACAAGATGCCGTGTGATGTCATTTTTCGCTGAATTCGTTAGAATTGGATTTATAAGCAATTATTTTCTCAGTTCGATCATTTTTTCGCTCCCCTTTCACCAGTTTCGGAAATTTCTGTTCAAATTGGCAGCTTTGGCAACATTTTTTGCAATATTTTCTACATTTACCAAAAAAATCGACAGACACTGAAACTTTATGTAGTTTTTAAATAACATATTTTGAAAGTTTGGTACATTTGAGAGCAAAAATGAATTTAAAAATAAACCTGAAAATAAGCGGTTTTGACCGGAATACACCCTTACGAGTCTGAAAGGAGAGGGCCTCGGAAAATTTTTGCACCGGACCTCGCTTTAAATCATCTGTTACAATGCCACTGTTTTAAATATTGAATAGTAGTAGTATTTACCTGGATCGGGTAAATCTATGTATTTTTCGAAGCAACTTTCCTCGCTGTCCGGATGGTCTTCCAGCAGCAGAAACTGTTCGACGTGGGCTTCGCCCTCCATCACCACAACATCAGGGACAAGAAAAAAAAAAGTTGTGTGAAATGAGGTGTCAACAAGAGTCACGTGGAACACCCACGATGCATGAAAGTTGAAAACACGACACTACTAAACTGTCAAAACAGAGAAGAGGATCGTCTGCCAGCATCCGAACGACGCGCGTATTCCGCGGCAGTGGGAAGACCGAGAGGAAAGTGGGAGGGTGCAGAGACCGGCACAGCGCCCTCTAGGAGCGATGATACAGAGTTTCACAAAGTTGATGTTTTCTCTTCTGCAGGAGACGCGACCAGTGTGACCGTTTTTGGATTGTTGTAAGAAATCTGGACTGTTGTAGGACTTACAACAAGCTAAATCAAGCCAAAATCTCAGGCTAAAAGATAGTTGTCAGTCTATTGATATACTGACCATCAATAGATGGCAGGACTATCGAATTTATTTTTAGCTTGTTGTCAGTCCAAATCTAGCCTGCTTTTAGCTTGAAAAAACGGTCACACTGGACGCGACGCGTATCTGCGATTAAAAGGCAATTTGTCTCCCTTTCTCTTGATAGAAGTTTTGCTCTCCCACTATTGGCTTTCTCCGATAAAAACTGTAAAGCGTCGACGTTCATGTTAGTGATGGGCGATTCTCGAAAATTTCCTACTCGATAAAAATCGCAATCGTAAAAAAGCGCATTCGATAAAGTCGTCGATTAATTTCGAGAATCTACAATCGAGATGTTTTTACAATCGATTATTAAAATCTTTGTTATTACATGTTTAAAAAGCGTAATTTAATAAATACATGAAACTGAAAACAAATGAATTTAAAAAACAACAACAAACCAAAAGGATGTTATAATGGAGCCGCAATAGTAGAAAAGTCATGTAACGGCGTTCCTTTGTTTCAATAAGTTGTAAAGTCGCGAGTAGCAAAATGACCAAAGAAAAAATAATCAAAAGCACTCCTAGTAAAAGAACATGAACTAAAAGGATATTAAAAGTGATCAAAATCTTTTATTGATTTTTGTACATATACTGAGATGCGATCTACAATTCTCCCATTATTAGAAGACTCTCTATTGAAATTCATTAAACGGACCACTCGGGGGGGGGGGGGGGTAGTGCAGGAGCAATGAAAATGCATAATATAAGTAAATGGTCATTAGGCTTTCCAACAATACTTGGCATGATGGGTGTCGGTTAAATTTATTAAAGAGTTTCCCGCGGGGGCAAAGTGGGGCGGGATGAACGCGGTAGGTATATAAAATAAAATGGTAGTTATAGAGCTTTCTAATGATATATCACGAAAGAGGAGTCAACAAAAGATATAAAAACACTACCCTTAGAATTCCAACTATTGCAACACCCGGAATACTGTCCTCACAGTTTGTGAATTTTTCATACATTATAAATTATATATTGGAAGTCTCTATAAAAAAAATCAGATCTGAATTCACAAAAACGAAATGATTTCAAAAAAGTTTGAAAAGCGCTTCTGTAAGGAGGCTAAATTGAGGAAAAGAGAAGAAAGATTCATAATATGAAAGAGTGGTTTGAAAACTTCCGTTGATTTATCATATGACCGGTCCATAAAAAGCTTCATATTTACTCCTCACTATTCCACTATTTTTTTTCTACCCTGAATACATCCGGAAATCACGCAGCCTCGCTTTTAAATGTTTATATTTAATAAAATATTTTTACCAAAGGGCTCCATCAAAAAATCACATTTAAAATGAAATTTATTTTCAAAATAGCTACGATTTAAAAAAATTCACCCTCATCGTTCCCCTCCCCCCTGCGGAAATTCAACCCCAGGAGGAGAAACGTTCATAATGTGAAAGAGTGATTCGAAAAACATTCCAAAAATTAATCATATGAAGGGTCGAAAAAAAGTTTGGAATTTACTCCTCACCCGCAGGTTTAATTTTTCTTAACAGAATACACCCGGAAATCACGCATCCCCTACTTTAAAATGTTTATAATTAGTAATTTTTATTAGAAGGTTCCATCAAGAAACCACTTCTAAAATGATAGTTATTCTCGAAATAGTTACGATTAAAAAAATTCACTCCCCGTTGCCCCCCCCCCCCCCCGTCCTGAAATTAAACTGCAGGAAGAGAAAGGTCCTTAATATGAAAGAGTATTCCGAAATCTTTCCTATGACATATCACATAACGGATCCAAAAAAAGTTTGAAATTTACTCCTCACCCGTGGTCGTAATGTTACTTTTTCTTCCCAGAATGCACCAGGAAATCACGCAGTCCCCATTTTAAACTTTTGTATTTATGAAATAATATTTACCGGAGCGCTCCTCTGAAAATCACATCTAAAATGATATTCATTGTCAAAATAGCTAAAATAATAATAATAAAAAAAATCACCTTTTTATTGCTTCTCCTCCCCCTCCTGAAATTCAACTCCAGGAGGAGAAATATTCGTAAAATGAAATAGAGGTTCGAAAAAATTCCGATGATACATATATAACATGACGGGTCCAAAAAAGAGGTTGAAATTTACATGTCACCTGTGGGTTCACTCATTTTTTCCAGAACACACCTAAAAATGACGTACCCCCCCCCCCCCCCCACACACACACACTTTAAAATCTTTATATTTAATAAGTTATATTTACCGAAGAGTTCCATGAAAGAAACCTCCACATCTAAAATGATATTTATTGCCGAAATAGACACGGTTTAAAAAATTCACCCTCTTATCGGTTTCTCCCCCCCCCCCCCTTCCTCCTGAAATTCAACTCCAGGCGGAGAAAGATTCGGAAAATGAGGTGCCAAAACATTCCGATGATGTACATTTAACATGACGGGTTAAAAAAAAAAAAAAAAAAAAGGTTTGAAATTTACATGTCACCCGTGGGTTCATTTATATTTCCTAGACTACATCTAAAAATGATGCAGCCCGCACTTTAAAATCTTTATATTTAATAAATAATATTTACCGGAGAGTTCCATAAAAAAATCCACACCAAAAATAACATTTATTGTCGAAATAGCTAAGATTTAAAAAATTCGCCCCCTCATCGCTCCCCCCCTCCTCCCGCCCCTTAAAATTCAACTTCAAAAGTAGAGAGATTCATAATATGAAAGAATGATTAAAAGAGCTTTCAAATATGCCTCTCATTTCAACAAATTTCATCGTGATAAAGTCAGGCATAACGAGAAAATCATTTCATCGCGATGAAAATTAACCTCGATTGAAATAGGTTTATCGAAGGACTTCCAGATGAAATTTAACATTGATAAAAGCGGCACTCCGAGAATCTTGTGGTTTGCTGATGAATGCCTTTTTCGATAAGGATGATTTTCGTTCTCGCTGAGAATAGAGATGGCGAGCTTTATCGAGGCGTTTTGTCGATGAAGCTTTGTGAAATGAAAGTTTTATCGAAAAACGAAGTCAGAAAGAAGCATGAGAATATACAAGTTATCTTTGTTAGCGATAATTAGCTTAACATTTAAAATTGCGTATGAACTTCCTCACTAGTTTGACAAAAAACAGTTATTAACAGAAAAGCCAGGTAAGATTGACTTACCTTCAATTTGTTTTCATCTCAGGGCAGGCCATCCAGATTTTAGTATCCATTTGGTTTATTCACTTTTAATCACATTATTCATCACACTGTAAGAAAAAACACTGCTACATTTAGAAAAACGAATATTATATTGAACTTGCTTTAGTATTTACGGAGCTCTGACAACAGCTCCTATCTTTACAGCTACATATTCATCTCTGTGAAAAAAAATACAGGAAAAAATTATTATTATGTTACATTGAAAATGAAAATTTATTATTTGAATGTTTATATCATGTGAAAGTAATTTAAAGTTTATTGATGACAATGTCCTTGAAAGTTAATCATCACTTATGTATTATAAATCATATTGATTATTTGCAGAATTTATACTTTTATAAACAACTGAAGGTTATGTTGCGTATGATGATAGTATTTTCACTTTCGATAAAAGAAAATTGTTCTTGCTAAAATCATTTCCTGGTTGCTCTTTAATTATGCGATGATGGATGGAAAACAATTTAAGTCTTTTGTTTATTGTTTTCTGTAATCTTCATTTAGAGTTTACATTATAATGTTTTTAACAAACCCCCCCTTAAACTCTTAATGGAGATTATCCAGCAGTTTGAGTTTGTTTCTATTTTCTATGTATTCAGGTTTGGGTTCCGGTTTTGTAAGGATGTCGGCAATCATTGATTTGCTTGGACAATAATGTAATTGGATTATTCCGTTTTCTTTAAGCTGTTTAATTACATGATACTTGATATCGATGTGCTTTGTTCTGTTGGAATATTTTCCAGATTCTGTCATCTTTATGCAAGAGATGTTATCTTCGAAAATAGTAATTGGCAATTGTTGTGGTACGCCAAGATCTTCTAATAATTTTAATAACCATGTCAATTCTTGCGTAGCACTGGCCGCTGCCACAAATTCTGCTTCTGCAGAGGATTGTGCAATGCAGGTCTGCCTCTTCGTGATCCACATTATAGGATTTTTTCCTAGTAAGAATAAATTTCCTGTAGTTGACCTTCTTGTCTTTAAATCACCCCCCCAATCCGAATCACTATATATTTCCAAGATCGGTGGTTCTTGTGTGCTGATTACCAAATTTAGATTTTTTGTTGAATTTAGGTATCGTATAAGTCTTTTGACTCCTTTCCAGTCCGATTCGGAGGGGGTTTCGTTTTTTCTGCTTAAAATGTTTACAGCTACGAGTATGTCTGGTCTTGATATCGTGGCGATGTATAACAATGCACCTATCGCTTGACGGTATTTCGTGTTGTTTGGCATTTGTTTACCTTCATCATTTAATCGCTGAAATCCTACCTCCATTGGAGTGCTGTATGGTTTAGATTCTGTTAAGTTGAATTTTTTTGCTACTTCTTCTATCTTTGCAGTTTGATTCAGTTTGAATCCATTCTGCGTTTTTTCTATTTTTATTCCGAGGTAATTGTTTATTTCTCCTAGATCTTCAAGAGTATATTCTGTTTTCAATTTATTTATTATATCTTTTATCTGGTCATCATTTCCTGCAATGAGTATGTCATCGACATACACTATGATGTAAATATTATTTTCCCCTTGTTTCTGTATGAATAAACAAGTGTCTGCTGTGCTTTGTGTGAAGTTTAATTCTTTAAGTGATTGGGTAATTTTTATATACCAAGCTCGTGCCGCTTGTTTTAGCCCATAAATTGCCTTTTCCAATCTACACACTTTGAAAGGTTCTTTTGTGTCTATGTATCCTTCAGGCTGAGACATATATACTTCTTCTTCCAGTTCTCCATGTAGGAAAGCTGTTTTAATGTCAATGTGATGTATTTTTAACTTATGATATGCTGCGGCAGTTAAAAAGGGCGCATATGTTTCGTCATAGTCTATCCCGTATTTTTGTCCGTAACCCTGAGCTACGAGCCTAGCCTTGTATCTTTTTATTTTTCCAAATTCATCATATTTTGCTTTAAATGTCCATTTTGATCCGATTACTTTAGCTCCTTGTGGTGGATGGACTAATGTCCACGTTTTGTTTTCTTTAAGTGAATTTATTTCCTCTCGCGTCGCATCGATCCAGTTCTTTTTTTCGTGTGGGTTCTCAAGATTTATCATTTCTTGCCAACTTTTGGGCTCATATATTGGATTGTGCCGGACTGCATAAGCAAATCTGTCCGGTGGTACTCCTTTATTTTCCCTTTCGGATCTTCTAACGTGTTGTGTTTGTAAAGATGTGGATGGTGTATCTGTATCGATGTTTTCTGGTGTTAGATTTAGTTCCATTACATTTTTTTCATTCTGCTGAGCCTGTTCTTTGATTTCAGACTTTGAATTATTTGTGTTTGTATTTTCATTAGTGTTTGCATTATCTATTTTGTTTTCGATAAATTTTACTGATCTAGCTAGTATGACTCTTCCATCACTTGTGTATATTCTGTACCCTTTAGAGCGATTGTCATACCCGACAAAAGTGCCCTTTTCTGCTCTATTGTCAAGTTTTCCTCGTTTAAATTTATGTATATAGGCATATGCGGTACAGCCGAAAACCTTTAAATATTTTATGTTTGGTTTTCTACCTAGCCAAAGTTCATATGGTGTGGTGTTGATGGATTTAGAAGGCAGTCGATTTTGCAAATGGTTTGCGGTACATATGGCCTCTCCCCATAATTTATGTGGGAGATTTGCTTCGTTTAGCATGCTCCTAGTCATATCCAGAAGCGATCTGTTTTTTCTCTCTGCAACCCCGTTTTGACTTGGAGAATATGGGACGGTAAGTTGGTGTTCTATGCCATTATACTTTAGGTACTTTTCAATTTCGTCATTTATATATTCACCGCCATTGTCGGATCTGATCGCAGTTGGCATTTTACCAAATTTATTTTTAACTGTAGCGATGTATTCTTTTAATTTTTCAAACGCGTCACTCTTATTTGACATTAGGTAAATTATACAAAACCTCGAAAAGTCATCGATGAAAGTGATGAAATATCTTTTCCCCCCTATAGTGGGTGTGTTTATAGGGCCACATACATCAGTGTGAATTAATTCTAGTCTTTCTTTGGCTCTATATGCTCCTGATTTCGGGAATGGTGTTTCGTTTGTTTTGGATTGAATGCATACCTCACATACATTGTTGTGTTTGCATTTATTTATTGTTACACCGCTTACTAATTCTTTAGACACCATGTTTTTTATTGTGTCGTAATTTCTATGGCCCATTCTTCTGTGCCATAAATCTATACAATTTGCATTTGTGCAATTATACGTTACATTTGTATAGTAGCTACTATTTTCATCTTCGTTTACGTGTATTTCATACAAATTGTTTTTTAATTTACCTTGGAGTATTATTTCACCTTTGTGTGTAATGTTGCACCTATCCCTTTCAAAATGTACCTGGCATCCGTTTTTTGTTGCCCTGCTAACTGATAACAGATTGGTTTCAATATCTGGTACGAACAGAACATCCCTTAGTGTTACTTGTTTATTATTTTTTCCGGTTTGAATAACAACTTCACCTGATCCATATGAAATCAATTTGCTACCGTTTGCTACAGTGACATTTGTCTCAACGTTGTTTGTTATTTTTGTAAACATTTTTTTTGAGTTTACGATATGGCTGGAACTTCCGCTATCTACAATAAAGGTTTTTTTATTATCAGGTTGCTCTGTAAGTAAGGCTACATCATTCTTTTCATATACAGCATTTTTTCTGTCCAGTGTTTTCTTCAAAACATAGCGAAGTGGAATGGTTTTTAGTTTTATTTTGCTTATTTTGAGTGTAAGTGTTATTATTTTTCCCTTTTAGGAACCAACATTCTTTATTTGTGTGGTTTTTCATTTTACAGTGTGAACAATATTTGTTAATTCTTTTATAATCAGAGTGGACAGATTTTCCTTGAGCTTTATCTGCTCTGGTGTTATTTTCTGAATTTTCAGAGCTTTCCGTTCGGCGGATATATTCATCCGTTAATTTATTTTTTATAAATAGTACTGTGAGTTCAGGTTCTGGGCGGGCCTCAAGAGCCGTCACTAATGTATCGTAAGAAGGGGGAAGTGAACACAATAGTAAGGCGGAAATATGGGAATCTGTGATGTTTTCTCCTATGGCAGATAGTTTATCCACAATTTCTAGAATTTTAGTAATGTGGGCTATCATGTTACCACCTTCGTGTAATTTTGTGCTGTACAGTTTTCTTAATAAGTACAGCTTGCTGGAGAGATTGGATCTCTCATGAATTTGTTTTAGAGTGTCCCATGTCTCCCTCGCCGAATTCAGATTTTTAACATGTACTATTTGACTATCTTCAATACTGAGATTGATTAACGCTCTGGCTTTGCGGTCTTTCTTGGCCCAGTCTGTGGTTATGGGGGTTGGAACCTCATCTGTAATAACTTCAATTAAATCTTCACGAATTAAAAGCATTTCAATCTTAAATCGCCAATTTGAGTAATTATTGGCGTTTAGTTTTTCTATTGTTGTGCTGTCTTTTACAGCAGCCATGATATTGTTATAGAAAAGTTTTTTTTTCTTTAAGATTGCTAAATTGTTTAATTATGGACTGCCTGACCTGATTTTGTTTATTTCTGTCTCATTAATCATAATTGTTAGCGATAATTAGCTTAACATTTAAAATTGCGTATGAACTTCCTCACTAGTTTGACAAAAAACAGTTATTAACAGAAAAGCCAGGTAAGATTGACTTACCTTCAATTTGTTTTCATCTCAGGGCAGGCCATCCAGATTTTAGTATCCATTTGGTTTATTCACTTTTAATCACATTATTCATCACACTGTAAGAAAAAACACTGCTACATTTAGAAAAACGAATATTATATTGAACTTGCTTTAGTATTTACGGAGCTCTGACAACAGCTCCTATCTTTACAGCTACATATTCATCTCTGTGAAAAAAAATACAGGAAAAAATTATTATTATGTTACATTGAAAATGAAAATTTATTATTTGAATGTTTATATCATGTGAAAGTAATTTAAAGTTTATTGATGACAATGTCCTTGAAAGTTAATCATCACTTATGTATTATAAATCATATTGATTATTTGCAGAATTTATACTTTTATAAACAACTGAAGGTTATGTTGCGTATGATGATAGTACTTTCACTTTCGATAAAAGAAAATTGTTCTTGCTAAAATCATTTCCTGGTTGCTCTTTAATTATGCGATGATGGATGGAAAACAATTTAAGTCTTTTGTTTATTGTTTTCTGTAATCTTCATTTAGAGTTTACATTATAATGTTTTTAACAATCTTGTGAAATGAAGACCTAATTTTCAAAGTTTCTGGTATTTTAGTCTTACCATGCTGTCACGTACGTGGTACCCCCCAATAAATATAGTTTATTTAAAAAAAAAATTCAAAGAGGGGGTTGGAGAGGGGACGAACATATGTTTAAAACAGTAGCGATTTCTACAATACTTATCAATTTAAATGTGGTTTTTTTTCATCGAATCATTCGGTAATTATTTATCAATCGTAAAAAAATTTAAATGTCTGCTGCAGGAAATTGGGGGCGAAAGGGTTGGACTGACGGGGGAAAGGGACAATTTTCACTTTTTAAGCCCGTCATATTGTATATCATCTTGAAGATCTCTAATTACTCTTTCATATTATGATGCTTTCTTACCCCCCCCCTTCCGAATTTGGTTCCCACGGCGGGAGGGGGGGGTTGGCATTTTTCGAAGCTTTTTGTGTTTTTATCATTTTAGATCGAATTTTTTAATTGAAAACGTCCTTAGGCGTATTGGAAATTTTTTTGAGATGAAAATAAAAACCATTGAACTAGCCACATTGTTACTGTAACCTAGGCACATTGTTTTAAAGTTCCCTCTTTGAGGACCTCTTCCAAAGGTGAGGGGCTTGACCCACCCCCTCCCCCAACATACACTTTAAAATATTGCTCATTTTTTTCTCTACCAATTTTAACTTAAAAGTTTAAGCTATATGGCACAAGCGGGGGTTGACCCCCCCCCCTGTTGATTATTCACCAACATAATTTTGCTCATTTGTTCACTTCATTTCAATTTTTAAAAGGCTATAACTTTGTTTGTATGAGAACTACAGCAGCGAGAAAAACTATAGTATAGCTAACTTTTCGTCGCCGCTCTTTTTGCAGTTTTACGGTTTTCCCAATAACACCGGGGTTTTTTTGGGGGGGGAGGGGGCCAGGGGGGGCATTTTTCATTTTTTGATGTAATATGTTTATTGAAAGCTTATGCTTCATACATTACCAATTTAGCATAAAAAAGTTTCTCCCGTCATTCTGGGTCACGTTACGGACCCATAAGGGGTTGAAATTTAAATTTCTCAAAATTCTTCGAAGTTTTCACTAAATCGGCATCTGGAAAACATCGTGCCAATGTGGTGCGTGTATGACATGTGCATCATATAAATATTGTTCACCACTGCTGGGACTCTGGCCTCCTCTCGCGTGTAGGCGTTATTTTACCGCGGTTACTTGGTTCTTGTATTTCCTGCACAATAAAATATTTCCTGACGATTAAAAAAATACACACGTAATTGTTCAAGTTTTGACTTCTGTCAGCAGTTCCAAAATGTTTTTTTTTTTTTTTTTTTTTCCGGATTTTGCAATAAATAATATTTATAATATACATGGAATTTAGAAAATAAGGAAGTTGTTGTTTGGCATGTGACCACTTACTGATCTTATGCACCCGATGTTATATATTCCCCCCCCCCCACTACGTTACCTCGGGGGGGGGGGGGCGTTTTCAAAATTTAACGTTCGATTCAAGCTTACGTTCGGTTGTTCGTTCAATTCGAAATTTTTTTTTCTTTCTTTTTCTTTGTTTACAAGATTTTGCTGTGCGTGCACACCGCGTTTGGTATATGATGCCATATACAATGAGGACCCAGTTCGAGATTTCATATTAAAAGATTGCGTATAAATTGGTGAGCACTAGCGAGTGAATCCGTCGTGTCTTTATTAACACCGACTCATTCACCTGTAGTAGATTCTTGATAAAATTGAACCCTGTATGGTATAAAAGCAATTGCAAACTGGAGTCATCGAGAAAAATTTTACACAATCGAAAATTATCGAGATGTTCATACAATCGAGAAAATCGAGAAAAACTTCTCGTTATCGCCCATCACTAGTTCATGTTTCCGGATGAAAGACGATTTTCTCCTCTTGTTTTGACAGTTGTTTTCGGAGTTTTGTTTCGTGTTTTCCTTAGATGTTGGGTGGTATCGCCATACATGCGGACCGATTCAGTCTGTTGCTTTTTAGGTGCGTTCGTAATTATGTAAATACGTAACACCTATATTTGTAGTTCAGTCCGTAAATCCGTCCGTCCTCTTATAAGAACGCAAAATCTACCCAACCGAATCGTTTGAAATTTAAAATACATAATTATTACATAATTTTGTCGAGTCATTTCAAATTTTATGAAAATCGGATGGATAGATCAATTACAGGGACAATCAAAAGGATTCCGTTACATTACGGTCAATGGGGAAAAAAGTTTCAAATGCATTTTAATCGTTTGAAATTTAAACCATATAATTATTACGTAATTTTGTCGAGTCATTTCAAATGTTATGAAAGTCGAATGTCGAATGCATAGATCATTTACAGGGACAATCAAAAGGGAAAAAAGTTTCAAATGCATTTTAATGATGTTACGCTCATTCGAACATAATAGAAATGGCATGAATCTATGAAGTATATACTAAAATATGCATTCTGAACAATCTGTGATGCAAAGAATTTTTATTATTAAATTACAGGGCCACACAAAAGTAGTCCACTACATAATGCTATACGGGGAAACATTGTTTGGGACGTGTTTTAATTATATTCGACTATTTCACATTTTATGAATAAGATATACGTTGCTGAGGTGTAATAAAAATTACTTCCTGCATATTTACAGAAACACAAAGATTTCGACTACTATACTGTATCCGAAGTACGTTCTACTATATAAGCAAGATCTGAATATTTTTAAAACTTCGTTATCGTACGAACGCACCTCATTTGCTACGCTTCACGTGCAATTTCCAACTTGTTATCTATTTTTCCCATCATGAAGTTTACGATCGTCAAAATCCATTACCACACATAAAATGGACATGACATTCTAAATTGATTATGACTGTAGATTGAAACACGAAGTGACACGAGTGATAGACAGTCAAACCTCGTTACCATGAACACACTTAGCATGAATTACTTTTAGCATAAACTATTTTCACAGCAGGGACGTATCTAGGAGGGGGGGGGGGCAGATCAGGCAAAGCCCGACCTTGCACAAAACTCTACATTACATTTCTAAAAAAAATTTAAAAAAAAGACAAAACATTAACTTTATATGTTCTTTTATTTTTTTTGACAACCTAGAATGAATTTCGATCATTTTATATCACTCAGTATTTCCTTTTAAGAAATTGTTATGTAAAATAAAAATCAAATTCTTGTTTTTCTTCCTTCATGCCAGATTTGCCCCTTTACTCCTAAATTTAGTTTTCTGATTGGAAATAGCAGAAAATTACTTATGAAGCCAGGGTCCGATTTAGACAGTGGGGGCTCCAGGGCAAACTTTATTAGTTGGAGGGGGGCTTCATCTTAAAATTTTTCTTAAATTATACTGAAGTCGAAGTCGCTAAAACTGAAATTCATAACTATTGTACGTGTACATAAAATTCGTACCAAGTACTATTCACATCTATATACATAATAGCAAAAGAAAGACAACTTTAAAAAATTAAAAAATACAGTTTTTTTTTTAATTACATGAATATGAGGATAAATGTGAGGCCTTAAGGAGGCATGGGGTACGGATAGAGGGGGTAGGAGAAGAGAGATCCTTAAAATTTGAAAAAAAAAAAAAGAATTTTGGTCACTTTTGACCATTTTTTATCATTTGACACTTTTTAACTTTTGGGGGGGCCCGATTTAACCGGGGGGGGGGGGGCAAGGCAATTGCCCCGCATAGTCAGGCCCTGTATGAAGCTTTTCTCTCCCCCCCCCCCCCGTCCTCTCTCTCTTTAACGGACCTTTTTCAGAGATTGAGGCGTTCTGCATTCATCGTTTTGTAGAAATTATCCCACACCGCTTCAAACACAAATCTGGATTAGCTTGTCTTCCTGAAGATTGCTTTCTTTGTATAATTGTCACCATAGAGACATTACTTCTTGACCCTCAAGGAGTTATGACCACTTCAATTGTATTCTGATTGTGTTATCAACTTTTACCAATATCCAATAGTATAGCTATAGGAATGGGACGTAGGAAAATCAGGCAGTAGTAAATATAAAAAAGTTCCAAAATCTCGCTGAATCAATATTTATTTATCAAATCTTGAAAAATATTTAATACATATAAACCGACAATTCTTGGGTATTATAAATATAAAATTGACAAACACATATTAGTGATTAAAATCAAGCATGGATCTCAATCGATCCTTAAAAGGTTTTTAGCTCACAGGCTATCAAAGCTTGAGAGCTTATTTGCCCGCCCGTTCTGTATATATGTATGTACGTGTGTACGTTCGTACGTAATGCGATAACTCATGATAAAAATATCCGATTTTCATGAAATTTTGGATATAGGCTTATTATGATAAGATGCTTCCCTGATTAGTTTTGAAAATTCATTCGATAAGTATAAGAAGGAAAACAGGAGCTATTGCCCCTCCCCTTAATTTATATAAATGGGTTTTTCATGCAGAATTAGTAGATTTCGTTGAAATTTTAGATGTATGATCATTCTAATGAGGTGCCTCCGAGATTAATATTGGATGTTCATTGGATAAGTTTAAAGAGGGAGAATGGGGGGGGGGGTTAATCCCCCCGTCTTAATTTAGGTTTTTCACGCAAAATTTGCCGATTTGCTTCAAATTTTGTATATAGGTTTATTTTGAAAAGGTGCTTTTCTGATTTGTTTTTGGAATTCACTAGATAAGTATAAAGGGAGGATAGGGGAAACTACCCCTCATAATTCATGTAAATGGTTTTTCATGCAGAATCAACCGATTTGTTCCAATTTTTGGATACAGGTTCATAGTATTAAGAAGCTTCGCTCATTTGTTGTGGTGTTCTTTTATTAATTATAAAGGGGGGGAAGTACGGGCAATTACCTCCCCCTTAAATTACCTAAATAGATTTTTATAAAGAGTTATCCGATTCGCTTTAAATTTTGGATGTAGGTTCTTTCTGATTAGTTGAATTTCTGAACAGTTTTAAAGGTTTAAAGTTAATTATAAAGGATGAAATGGGGGACAATGTTTCTTGAATTACATAAATGTTTTTTTTTTCCAGAATAATATAATTCGACTTTCTTCGAATTTTGGATGCAGGTTTATTATATGATAAGGCGTATCCCTGATTAGTTTCGGGGCTTCAATGATTAAGTATAAAGAAAGGAAATGGAAGGGGTACTTCCTTCCTTTTTTTCGAAAGGCATTATTATATAAGGCTGTAATATACAATTAGTCTGCATAGCCTGTGAGCTCTATGCCATCAGTTTAACTGGACATCATTCTTTTTATTAAACGGAAACTTCGTTCCGAGAAAGCACAAGCACGCGGCTGCACATCTGCTCTGAATCGCAGCCCCCGGTCATCTGTCCTCCAGAAATCTTCGAGCGTTCTTACCCTGCATATTGCACTTAGCTTGGAATATTTTGCCTGGGCTTTTGGACTTCGTTCAGCTATTGAAACATACTTACATTATGAGTATGCTTTTGAGGTTTTCTGAGGCTAATTCGCCTCTACATAGCTTCCCGTTTATTTTCCCAAACTTGTCAAACAAATAAAGGTGAGATCCATATCTACCTTATTTTCAGATGAATTCATGAGTTGGACTCCCACGCGTTTGAAAATGAAATCATCATCCGTATAACTCTTTTTGAGACATTAAAAGCGTTACTACTACGCGTTGAGAGATCGAGAAAATTCGACTTCACTTTCTATCCATATATGTATATATATATATATATGCTGAAGCGTATTTGGGATACAGGATAGTATACAGTACTTCCGATACCGTATAGAACATAGGTTCCCAACCTTTTCTGGACCACCGCCCCCTTTGCAAGAGAAAAATATGCCAACGCCCCCCTCTTCCATAATAGTTAATTACACAAAATGTTAAAATATTGTTGCATATTATCTACAGTGTCTCACATAAGTGATGGGACCCTTGTGCTTTACAAAAGGAAACTAATCAAATAAATTAAAAAAACATGTGCACATTTTTTTGTGGGTGTGTTTCATACTTAAATTTAGTAAAGATTATTACATAACATACATTTTGTCAAAATATTAAAATATTAATTTAATAAAAATACAAATGTTTAGAACGGAGCAAAAAATAGCTCACATAAGTGATGGGACACCATTATATATGCAACAAAAATCGTCTGAAATAAGCAATAAAAATGTTTTTGGGGGGTTTTATTTTTACTTAAAAGCAGTTGGCAATAATTTATAAAATCGTCTGCAGTATTTCTCTCCAGTTTGTTTTGGAATTTTTGTGTTTTTTAGCTCTGTGTAGCCATGAATGCCAAACGAAAAGAAACTTCGCCTGAAATTCGAAAATTAGTTATTAATTTGCATATTGAACGTGGAAAATCTATTAGAAAAACTGCTGAAACAGTTAACTTGAGTCGTTCAACAGTTTTCAATATCATTAAACGTTATAAAAAGAATCATATGATTCAGGATAAAAGAAGACCTGGCCGACCATCAAAGCTATCCAATGGAATAAAGCGAATTATCGTTCGAAATATTAAAAAAAATCTAAGAAATAGTGCTTCAAACGTTGCTGCTGATTTACAAGCATTATATGGAATAATTGTTAATCCTGAGACTATTAGAAGGGTAATTCGATCTGCTGGATATCACGGTAGAGTAGCCAGGAAAAAATTCTTCGTAAGTGAAAAGAATAGAAAACTCAGACTAGCTTTCGCAAAATCCAACATAAATAAGAATTCTGATTACTGGAATAAAGTTATATTTGCTGATGAGAGTAAATTTAATATATTTGGTTCTGACGGTAGAATCTTGGTGTGGAGAAAACCCAGGGAAGAATTTCGCAAACAGAACTTGGTACCAACAGTAAAACATGGTGGAGGAGGAGTTATGGTATGGGGGTGTATGTCGTCCGCTGGAGTTGGTAATCTTGTTTTTATTGAAAGTATAATGGATCAGTACAAGTATATTGATATTTTAAAGCAAAATTTGAAATCTTTAGCACGAAAATTCAACCTTCATAACGATTTTAAATTCTACCAGGACAATGACCCCAAGCACACTGCTCTGAACGTTAGACTCTGGCTGCTATATAACTGTCCTGAAATAATAAAAACACCACCACAATCTCCAGACTTAAATCCCATAGAGAATATTTGGCAAGAATTGGAATCAGAATTCGCAAACACACCATTTCTTCAAAACAACAACTAAAATCGGTGCTTCAAGAAGAATGGGGTAAAATCACTCCAGAAATCACAAAAAAATTAGTCGAATCCATCCCAAAAAGATTAAATCATGTTTTAAAAGTAAAAGGAAATCCAACAAAATATTAAAACCTTTAAAAAAGTAAAATTTTTGGATAAATATTTGATGGAAAAGTAAGTGTCCCATCACTTATGTGAGCCATTTTTTGCTCCGTTCTGAACAATTGTATTTTTACTAAATTAATATTTTAATATTTTGACAAAATGTATGTTATGTAATAATTGTTACTAACTTTAAATATGAAACACACCCAAAAAAATTGTGAACATGTTTGTTTATTTATTTTATTGCAGTTTCTTTTTATAAAGCACAAATGTCCCATCACTTTTGTGAGACACTGTACATTTTATCTGTCTATCAATCTATTAAGAATCACAAAGTAGAAGTTAATTAAAACAACCATCAAATGTAGTAAAAAATTGTTTATTAAAAACTGAAAAATAAACACAAAATCAATAAGAATTTAAAAAAAAAACCGAAAAGGCTGATTGAAGGTTGAGGCTGATGGAGTTTTAAGAATTTGTTCATCTCGGAATTCCAATTTCTTTAACATCAGTCACAAATTGTCAGGTTCAAAGATGTCTGTTCCCTTTCTTATACAGTAAATTAGCTACTGCACGATACCCAATCTTAGCAAATCTGATGAAGGAAAAGCAATTAAAATTTTATGTAGTCTCGCTCCAGATTAGAGAACTATATCGTTTTTTTTTAAATTAGAACTCAAGTACCAGGAGAGTCGCGCGCTTCTCCCACACTTCTCCAGCGAGTCCCCTCCTTCCATAGGATTACCTGGAGACTCCTGGAATTTCAAGCGACTTTGACTTCACGTGTAATAGCACTATTAAAGTGCTATTACACGTAAAAACCGCAAGCGACAAAAATCTCCTGCGTTTTTTCGTGTTCTTAGCATTTCATTGGCTGTTCGAGAAGAGTCTTTACCATCATTTGGATTTCCAAGCATTTGATTGGCTGTTGCCGGCGACTCGCTTCGTTCCAGGCGTCAAAGACGCTCCGACACAAGAGAATCGTGCGCTAACCAAGCGACTCCCCTGGTCCCATAGGATAACATGGAGACGCCTGCGATTTGACGCCTGCAGCAGCGCAAGTGTAATAGCACCTTTAGTATCCATTTCTGAATTTTAATTTTAGTTCTCGTTTGCTGTGAGTTCCACGATTTCCTCGTCTAAATATGACGATACTGCTGCATCTGCATTTGCAAAGTAAATATTTGTTTTCAGAAACTGCAAATAATGTGGCAAAGTGGCTAAATAAGGTTATATATTCTCATTTACTTAGATTTCGTTTGAACAAAAAAAGTTTACCCATAGAAGCAGCTATGAGGTTTTTCGTTTTAATTAAATTCAACTCATCATCTTGCAATCATCTGATGCCTTATTAAAAATATTTAGAATGTTTAAATTGATTTAATTAAAAATTCTAGACAGATCTGTCAAATAATCGATATAATTTTTTTAAATGTAATCAGGTTTTAGTGTATTTTTACACCTATGTTTTCAATTAAATACAATGCTGAATCAAATATATTGAAAAATGATTCAGACAAATACTTTTTCACTTCTGTGTGCAGCAGCAAACAATTGTAATCATTTACAAGTCTGACGCAAAGTGATAGTGGCACTATAAAGTAAAACAATTGTTTCACTTTGTTTTCAAAGGATTTTCACTATAAAGCTGGCTAATATCCTGTCATTCAATAAATTTCTTCTGTTCATATTGACTACTCTAATACTGTAATGAAGCGACGTATACAGGTGTTCATTCAACAATTTTGAAACCAAATGCTGATGATGTGTAACAGAATGCACTGAGAGCACATTTAGTAATGCTTGTTTCCAAATTTAATGAAACCCTCATGATGTCCCGTCGTTGCTGGAGCAACATCAGTAGCAAGATATTATGAAAAGGAATTTCTCTTGGACTAACTTCATGGTATTGAACATCGATTCTCTCTCCGTATTAGTTTCCAAATTTTTAGCAAATAACTCTTGACATTTCTTCTATGAGCTTTTGTTATTTGGTAACGCTGATCCATCGAGTTGAATAGAAAATTTGCCGGTGTTTAAGTAATAGTATGATGATATTTCAATGCCTTTAGCCATCTTTATTCTTCTTTGTACCGAATAATCACTCAGTATTTTTTCTGATGATATCTGGCGATTTCTTATGATGAAGAACATGTTTTATTATCTCTCTGACAGCCGGCAAGATTAATTTCTCGCCGTTTGTGTGCGGTTTTCATACTTTTGCGATTAACAATATATTATTATATGAGGCTCGTACTCCGTCATTTTATTTAGAAGACTAAAAAAAAGGTTTGATAATGTTGACAGTTCTAAATTTTTCTTTTCTAGTCTGAAAAATAGGACATATCTTTTCCAGAGTTGCCAAGCCCCTCTCCGGCTTTTTCGATACCACTATCTTAATTCAGAAAATGTTTATTTAATTTTAACATTTGGGTGATTTTAAATAACCATATTTTCACTAAGATAATAGTGGTGTACAAAAAGCCGGAGACTTGGCAGATCTGCTTTTCTATAAGTACGCATTTATACTTTTGTACAGAATACTTTTGTAGCCTGGAAGGCTTCATTGCTTCATTTGAAAAAAAAGCATTTTTTGACAAATTAAGCTCATAGGCAGCGAGTGATTTGTAGGAGAGTGCGTAGATCTATATTTCAAATACTCAATATTGTACTACCGCCATTTTTTCTTTGATTAAGATATTTTGAAATAAATTTTTCCCTATTTAAGTAAATTTAAATCTGAACAAATTCATAGATATAATGATTTTTATCACTTTCACTAGGTAAAAGACAAATTTCTTCAATTGATTCATATCACGGGTTCGTTTAAAAATCTCTGTTCAGACATATGTAGTCATACTTCAGAATTTTTTGAAATAGAAGCTAATAAAAAAAAGAATTATGTTTTAAACTTTCAGGCAACCAATTATCGAGAATTTTGTATTCTACAATTTTTAAATTCATAATGATTTTTAATGTGAATCATAGTCATTTTTCGTGTTCCGCTGTGATATTTTGACATTTGTGAAAGAACTGCAGCTACAATGTTTTTAGCTTGATAAAATAAAATTTTGTTCTCAGCTATTTTAGCTCTTTTTCGTCTTCCACGGCGTTTTTTTTTTTTTTTTTTTTTTTTTTTTTTTTTTTTTTTTTTTTGACATTAATAAAATAAATTTAACCCTCAGATCTAGGTTCGTCTGCACAGATTTTCATTTAAAGGTGCAGTTAAGGTTTTCGTCACGGACCGGGCAATGCAGAGGAAATCAACTATTTTCATTATATAATTCCTATATAGGCAAGTAAGCCATCACCGCCCCCCTTGACTGTCCTAACGCCCCCCATTTTTCTCCAGACCCGCTACCGCCCCCCTGGAAGGCCCCAGCGCCCACTGGGGGGCGGTACCGCCCCCGTTGGGAACCTATGGTATAGAAGCTGAGATAGTCTGTATCTGTATCAATACTATTTGATTTGTATCATACAGGAAGTAAATTGCAATAAACTTCAGCAACGCAACACCAATTTCCAAAAATGTGAAATAGTTTAATAGAAACGTGCCTTAAACAATGCTTCCCTCTATACCATTATGTAATGGAATCCTTTTGTGTGGCCCTGTCAATAAATGAAAATATTCTTTCCACCACACATTGCAGAGAAAGCATATTTTAGTATATACGTCATAAAAGCATATCCATTTTAATATGTTCGAAAGAGTATAACATCCTTAAAATGCACTTGAAACTATTTTTTTTCCCGTGGGCCGTAATGTAACGGAATACTTTTGATTGTTCCTGTCATTGAACTATTCATCCGATTTTCATAAAATTTGAAAGAACTCGACAAAATGATGCAACCATTATGTATTACTTACCCATCACACGTAGCATCGGGTAAGTCTTGCAATCGTTTTGAAAATCGAAAAATTTTTTTTGACGGATTTACACGTTTTAGATAGTGGAGATTCGGAAAACATATTTTTAGGGAAAAAAATTTGCCGTCTGTCTGTCTGTCCGTCTGTCTGTCAGTCTGTCTGTCTGTAAACGCTCTATCTCCCGAACAAACTGAGATAGAGACTTGAAATTTTGTATGTGGTTAGTATGTAAGAATGGGACGAACCCTATTTAATATCAGCAACCTCGATTATCCGGAACTATTTCTTTCGGACTCTCGAAAAATTCGTTCTGATGAAAGGTATATAAAAATTTTCGATTTTTTTTTATTTTAAGGAGTGATCGGAAAAGACAATAAAATGACACAATTTTTGCATAAAGAACGAAGTTGATCGGATTATTAGTTGGCGAGATATTTGTAATCTTGTTTTCCACATTCTTCGATTTTTCATGACCCTGTATTTCATTCAATTCCAATTTCACTTTCTAATATTTTGTACCATTTTACAACTGCTCCACTCAACGTTTTGACACATTAAAAAAATTACCTGCCCAGTTCAAATTCATTCAAATTTCAATTCAGAAGTATATTTTAATTGGAAATGAGACGCTTAATCCGACGCAGTTAATTGTCAGTTAATAAGATTATTATTTTTGGAGTTATAAGGATGTTTCTTTTACGCAGTTCGGTACTACTTCAGTAGTTTGCCGTTTTATATAATTTGTCGAAATTGGTACATCAACAGTTCTTTAATATAGCATTACTATGTATATTAACAATATTTAAATTTTGTTTATGAATTGCAATGCATTGTATAAATAGTTTTCACATGTTTCATTTTCATATGCGTATAAATGATGGGTAAGTACTATTACGGTGGCCCCCAACGACTAGTTTTAAATTTCAAACAATTGGATTGGGTCGTTTTTCCTCAGTTAAATGCGGACAGACGGAATGAACGACGACTGTAGGGGCTGCATTAATTACGAACGCACCTAAAAATGAAAATTTTGAACCTCTTTATGTTTCATGTGCCTTTAAGCACTTTCCATATGAATTCAGACCGTGTGTTGTGTGACTTTTACTAGTTCCTATATTTATTTTCCCAAAACAAATAAAAGTTAGCGAAATACTTTCTAACAAGCACGTCCATATCTACCTTATTTTCAGACGAATTCTGGAGTTTTGTTAATGGGAAATGAAATTACCCGAGATATCAAAGTCATTCGAGTGTATTTTACTCGGCGTTGGCAGATGAAGAAAGTTCAATTTCACTTTCTAATATTTTGTACCATTTTAAAACTGCTCCGCTCAACGTATTGTCACATTTAAAAAATTACCTGTCCAGTACTAAGCTATTTCGATCACGTGATCACCCGTTTTTCTACTTTCGTCGGAAAATGTGGTCAAAAACGCCCACTTTGAAGGCTTGTTATGAAAGATCTATTGTGTTTTTTTTTAAACAAAAATTGAGTGCAATTGGACTATTACTGAATAGCAACACCTGCTATTTTCATGCATTTCCGAACAAAAATAAATAAAAGCATGTGTCACAAAGTTGCCATTTTTCTTAAGAACACGTCTGTACTTAAATCAAAAAGAGCAAATTTGTGACATAAGTTTTAATTTATATTTGTTAGGAAATCCATGAAACAAGCAGGAGTTGTTTTTCAAAAACTATCGAATCGAACTCATTTTCCCGTTTTCTTTTGCAAACGCAGTAGATATTTCATAAAATACTTTCAAAGTTGGCATTTTGAACCGATTTTTCAACGAACGCAGAAAAAATAGATAACACAGGGAAATAACCGTTTATAAACTAACTCAATGGATAATTTATTGATTAAAAAATGGAAAACACACTTCGATTCAAAATCGTTTCTAGAGTCACAGGTCTTCCAATTTTCCATCTTTCCGTTAAAAAAACGTATTTATAAATATGGTCAAAACGTTTTGCGCTCGATGAGTTCAGAAAAGCTTTTTAAAGCCATTCCAATTGAATTCTAATTGTGTTATTAACTTTTACCAACATCCAATAATACAGCTTGCTATTTATTTTCTCTTATTTCGGAACGTGTCAAAGAAATAAAAGCGATCGAAATACTTTCTAATAAGCACGTCCTGTCTGTCTACATTATTTTCAGATGAATTCTGGAGTTGGACTTCCACGCGTAAGTAAAATTAAATTATCCCTATAACAAACACTTCGAGACATTAAAGCCGTTCTACTTCGCGTTGACAGATCGAGAAAATTCGATTTCACTTTCTATACATATATATATATATATGCTGAAGTGTATTTGAGATACAGGATCGTGTGATGTTATCATGAAATTCGACTCACGTAAATATTAGACGCATAGACGTGTACGTTTTTTTCAGCTCCTAAAACATGCATTTGAGACGAGTACAGATATATATGATATTTCCACCTATTTTTGAGATATAGGTGAAAAGTATATCGAATATTTATAAGTCCCAGGTTTTACGTGTATAATACTAATCTCTCTCTCTATTTTATTTTATTTTATTTTATTTTTTCCGGTGTTAAAAGTTTTGTTTATTTTCTTGTGATTCGATTCCAGTAACTTTTTAGAAATGTTCTGTTTAGAAATATTTATGTAGGAAAATACTAAATTGCTTTAGAGTAGTGTCTCGGATACAGAGAGATTGCCCAGGCGATTTTTTAAAGAAAATCTTGACTATTTTAATGTTTGAATGTTCTTGACTAAATATACACACATATATAGACTGGAACACGATTATATACATTTTAATGGATGTGCAGCATAAGAAAAAGAACTGAAGTAGGCCGTCTGTCTATCCAAGCTTGTTTAAGTCCGAAGTAGCTTGCCATTATTCCGTTTACCGCAGGCCCGTCTGACCTGGGTTTTCACTCCGAGATAGGCGGACAGCCACAGAACTGTCTGTTCTTCGCTGACACCCGCTAGCATCTGTTTCAATTCTCCTAAGAAAAATTTCTTACTAGGGAACTGCAAGAAGTGTAAGTCACCAATTTTGACGAAAGTGGTATCGTTGGAAAGATCTCATCGAAAGCAGTAAAAAACTCAATGGAACTACCCATCGCAAATTAGCCGTTATCGAGATATCCGACAATCTATGTCACTTAATTAGTGTATACTTAATGGAGGCCGCAAAAAAAATTATTCTAGATTTTAACGAAAGTGGTATCGTTAAAAAGATATTATCGTGAGGGAGAAAAAACTTAATAGAACTACCCGTCGGAAATGAGACGTTTTCGAGATATCCGATAATTTATGTCACGTAGCTAGTGCCTACTGTTCTAGTGCACACTTAATGGGGTACCGCCAAAAATTGTTTTCTCGATTTTGATCAAAATGGTGTCGTTGCAAAGATATCATTGTGAGAAGTAAAAAACTCAATGGAACTAACCATCTGAAATGAGCCGTTTTCGAGATATCCGACAATTTATGTCACTTAATGCAGTTTCTCAGCAGTGTGTATTAGCAATGTGACACAAATTGTCGGATATCTCGAAAACGACTCATTTCCAACGGGTGATTCCATTGAATTTTTTAATCCCCACGATGATATCTTTTCAACGGTACCACTTTAGTTAAAATCGAGACTAAGTTTTTTTGCGGTCCCCCATTATGTATGCAGTAGTTCGACTTTATATTATCATCCAAATCTTTTTCTGTGCCTACTGTTGCGCCTTAATACATTCGCTGCCACTCACGCGCTAGTGCGTGAAGTTCCCATTCATTTAACACAGAGGGCGCGGGCGAAGTTATCGGCAGCGAACGTGTTAATATTGCAGAGGAGAATTCGGAAACGGAGTTGCAAGTTGCCGCTACAACACAGGAGGCGGCAATCAACGTGTTCACGAGGAGTCCTCAGTGGCGTAGCTAAGGGGGGGGCGTCCGCCCCGGGCGCCGAGGCCTAGGGGCGCCAAATTGAGAGAAATTGTTATATATCTATATTGGGGTGGGGGCGCAAAATTTCTTGCTGGCCCCGGGCGCCAAAAAACATGACAGTAGGTGGCTACGCCACTGGGAGTCCTTATACCTGTCATTCCAAGACGTCATTTTAAAAACATGTTCTCTCGTCAAACTTCCTTTTTTTTCACTCGAGAACTTTTTCTTTCCTGTTTTGAAATCCTACGCAGTCTCTTACGATCGTCTTGCTAAAAGTTTTTCTTTGCTAAAAGGGGGGAAAAAAGAAAATAAAAAGAGTGTTTATTTGCTTTAGCCGTGTACTAGAGACGAGATTTATTTCAGGGTGACAACCTGATTATGTTGTTCGCCTGAATATCAAAAATTTCGAGATAGAGTCATTTTTTTCTCCATTTCCCATTTGTTTTTATTCCCTCGCAACCACAAATAGCCAACGGAGAATAAAGTTTGTGAGTTTTTTTTAAGTTTGTGAGAATCGGAAAAAACAAATCCTCTCTCATTTCAGAAAAAAAAGAGAGATTTAAAAAAAAAGCGAATTGAATATTTGCAACTGTGGGAAAAATTGCCCAGGTAGGGAATCGAATCCATATACTTGGCTTACAAGGCCAATACTTTACCTGTTAAGCTAACTGGGCGATAGCCAGCTGAGGTTTTTTGCTCAGATAACCTTTAAAAAATGGTTCAGAGTAAGACCGATAAAATTTGAAAGAGAAAGGGAAAATCCAGATACGTAATATTTGCTGAAGAGTGCGTGTTAAAATTCGGTATGCGCTTTTCAATTTAATTACTATTGTAGTGAATTATGTTTTCCATGTCCAAAAGGTTGACAATGGCTGTAGGAGTGGTAAACTCTCCTGGGCTCACGGTTCGTTTTGTTTATGTTTCGGAGAGGTGTTGACAAAAGAAATGTTCGGAGAATATGTCGAATCTTTAATGTAAATAATGTAACGTTGTTTGTATATAAGATGTATATGGGTGATTCTCAAAATAGGGGACAATTTCAAAAATTAAATTTTAAAAAAATTATTGTTAGCAAAATTTCTGAAAAAAAATAGGTGTTGTTAATATAGTATTAGGTATACTTTTCATGTAGTCAGCAGAGCTAAATATTTAAAAATTAACTTAAAAAAAAATAATTAGTATTTTTTGAGCCATGCTAATGACAAAACAAATTGCATGGAATAAATATATTAAGAAATTTTTATTTTCTTCCTGTTTAAATATTTTTTTTCTACGTTTATTAGCCTTCCTTTCCAACAAATAGTTTCCATTTTTACATATATATATATATATAAGGGGAATAAAAACATTACCAAAGAGCAAACTTTGTTTACATGAACAACATTCTGACACTAACAGTGTAAGAAGCTGTCTTAGTGATTTTCTGACAGATTTAATGCATATTTTAGGGATAATAAATGTAATACCTAAATTTATATGTAAAATTAAACTTTAAAAATGATACAATATAAGCAATGGTTACATTTATGCACATAGGAGTCTTTAGCATGGACAGAAAAACCATGCTAATGACACTGATATTTGTCCATGCTAATGACAAATTTTAATTTAAATAAGATTATGAGCCATAATATAATCGCAATGCAATAGTCCTTTCTGGGGCTTTTTAAAGCACAAAAGTTCTATGCAAATAAGTAAAATAAAAATTTTAACTATAAAATAAACATGAAAATTATTATCCATTCTAATGACATACAATTGATGTACTCGCCTAATATTCAACTTCTATTCTTAAAATGCAATACATGCTTCTATTTTCAGGCTGGAATAAAATGGCTACTTGTTGCCATGGAGAAACTTTATATTTTCAAAGTATTGTCATATGTGAAAATGAAATTTTGATTAATAAACAGCTGTTATAGTATGACCTTGTTTTGAAAACAGAATATGGAGGACAAACTTTAATTCTCTTTTTATATAATATAATTTTATTTTTAAAAAGAAATTTATTGGATAAATCCTCTCCTTGATTAATTTAAAGAAAGAATAACATTTGTTTTATTTTATAAACATGATATTAACTCTTGAAAAAGCTAGTATATACAAGGAACAGCTGCTGTGGACATCCATGCTAATGACATTTTGAACATTTATTCTGTTATTTTAAGGTGTTTTTAAATAAAAAGTGAGTAATTCTTGAGTGCAAATAATGAATAATATTAAGACAAACATATCTAAGTATAAAAACATGATAGAAAACCTCTCAATTTTTTTTGTATGCTGAAAGACATAAATTGTCCCCTATTTTGAGAATCACCCATATATGTTCTTCCAATTAAAATAAGAAAAGAAATACCCGTTTCTACGTTATTGAGAAGATATCAAGCACTTTAAATTAAATTTGTGCTAGTCATAGAATAACTCCGCTGAACCTAATACGATTGCGACAAGTATTTTGCATATTACTCTATATGTATAAATTCTATACTTGTTATACAGAGCTAAAGAATTTGCATATCATTCTTTTTATTTGAGGAAATGGCTGAAGGGGAATTTTCCGCTCAAATATATGTATCTCTTGAATGAACTCAATTTTGGACCGCATGTTGCTAATAGATACAAATCTCTATATCCTATACAGGGCTGCTAAAAAATTCAGATCATTTTCCTATTCTACATGGAAACAGTTGAAATTCAGTTTTGACATGCGTTATACGTTTCTATAGGGTGGAATGAGACGTAATATTTTAATTTCTTAAGTAGTGCAATTCTGTTACATTATTCTAAATGTGTTGGAAAGAGCTTGATAATCTATGTTTGACGCGTGTTTTTTTTTTCTTTATTGTTAACTATGCCGTTCCTTATACGTGACAAGGCGAGAACGCATTTAAACCATTTCGTTACCTTGTTTTCTTTTCAAAGGATTTTAATTACGCTACCGCAATGATTAAATGAAAAGCTGTCACACACTTTCAAATAAGCCAAATTCTCTTTTAAAATTTTAAGTAACGCACTTTAATGTAGTTCTTGGAAGTCCTTAATCCCACGCTGTGCTTATTTGTTATACCTTTTTTAAAAATAGATTTAAAAGCTTTTTTTTTTTATTTTACTCCCCTCATTTTTATTTCATTATGTTTCAAGCTGTCTTTTAAGGCATGTGTTTTTAATAAGAGAAAAAATGTATACAGTGTGGAGATTAAATTAAAAAAAAAAAAAAAAAAAAAAAAAAAAAAAAAAAAAGGTAATGGAAATCTGTCAAATGATCAATAAATAAATTAATAGCGTTGTAACTAAGTTTTTAAAATGTTTGTTGTATACTTCATGGAGCAATATGTTTTAGAAACAAGTCGGAAATTGCACGTTAAGCGTAGCAAATGAGGTGCGTTCTTTTCTAAAACGAAGTTTAAAAAATATTTAGATCTAGGTGTCAAAGTATTACAGTATTTCGGATACAGTATAGCAGCCCAAAAAGTTTTGTGTGTTCCTGTATATATTATAACATTTTTACTAGACAGGAAGTAACTTGTAGCAATCCTTAGTAACCTATATCAATTTCATATAATATTAACTAATTTAGTGCAATTAAAACGCGTCCCAAGCAATTTTCCCCCTTATGGTGTAGTTTCCAGTTATATAATGTAATTTTAGGAGTATGGATTTCTGAAACGTGATATACTCATCGTTCTACTTTGATTACTGAGCTGTGATCGGAAAAATGCAATCGAAAGACGTTGTATAGCAATAATCCAGACAAATCCGTTTCCTGTAGAAAATAAAGCAAATAATTTGAGAAGTCCAGAATAAATGGAAAATCCTTTATTGAATACGAAGAGAGCAAAGCTTCGGGAGGTGGTCTCCATTCACGAGCATTATTTTTGTTACCTTACATCTCAAAGGCTGGTTGCAAAGTAAAAGCCCGATAAACACACTCTGTCGAGCAACGAAAAAAATACGTTAAATCAAAAAGAATCCGTTAGCCTTGTTACATACAAAATTCAAAATCTAACAGCGTCAACCTGGCGATAGATCACCAACAAGAATGTTTCATAATGATTAAATGAAAAAAAGCAATAACTCTTATTTCATTATTTGACTTGCTCTCGTGTATAATTTATATCATATATCAAATATTATTACATTGTTTATATAATCATAAATAAAACTTTTATATTGTTTGTTATGCGTTTTATATTGTTTGTTATGCGTTTATAATTTCTCGATCAAATAACATTATCTGCAAGTCAATCAGGGCCGTAAATCCCGGGGGGGTTTGGGGGGGTGCAACACCCCCCCTAGGAGAAATCAGTCGGAAAATTCCCAGATCTATCGGAAAAAGCATGTTTAGTCGGAAAAAATGGTATTAACCAATAAAATCTTATAAACTGGAAAATCATTCGGAAAATTTCCCGTTCCATCGGAAAAGGCGTATTTAGTTAGAAAAAATAGCATTACGTATTATCCTATAAAAACTTATAAATTGGAAAAACAGAAAAATCAGTCGGAAAAATTCTTGTTTGATCGGAAAAAATGTTCTTAACCTATAAAAACTTATATACTGGAAAATCATTCGGAAATTTTCCTGTTCCATCCGAAAAAGCGTGTTTAGTCGGAAAAAATAGTATTACGTATTATCCTATAAGAACTTATAAATTGGAAAAAGGAAAAATCAGTCGGAAAAATTCTTGTTTGATCGGAAAAAATGTCCTTAACTTATAAAAACTTATAAATTGGAAAATAATTCGGAAATTTGCCCGTTCCATCCTAAAAAGCGTGTTTAGTCGGAAAAAATAGTATTACGTATTATCCTATAAAAACTTACAAATTGGAAAAAGGAAAAATCAGTCGGAAAAATTCTTGTTTGATCGGAAAAAATGTTCTTAACTTATAAAAACTTATAAACTGGAAAATCATTCGGAAATTTTCCCGTTCCAACCGAAAAAGCGTATTTAGTCTGAAAAAATAGTATTACGTAAAAACTTACAAATTGGAAAAAGGAAAAATCAGTCGGAACTCTTGTTTAATCGGAAAAAATGGTATTAACCTATAAAAATTTATAAATTGGAAAAACGAAAGTATCATTCGGAAAATTTCCCGTTCCATCGGAAAAGGCATGTTTAGTCGGAAAAAATAGTATTATCCTATAAAAATTTATAGGTTGGAAAAACGAATAAGTCAATCGGAAAAATTCTTGTTCGATCGGAAAAAATGGTATTAGCCTATAAAAACTTATAAATTAGAAAAACGAAAATATCATTCGGAAAATTTTCCGTTTCAATCCGGAAAGGCATGTTTAGTCGAAAAAAATAGTATTACGTATTAACCTATAAATACTTGTAAATTTTTAAATCGGAAAAAATGGCATTTATCTATAAAAAAAATTATAAATTGGAAAAACGAAAATTTCAATCGGAAGTTTTCTGTTCCACCGGTAAAGGCATCTTTAGTCGGAAAATTACGTATTAACCTATAAAGATTTATAAATTGGAAAAACGGAAAAGTCAGTCGGAAAAATTCTTGTTCGATCGGAAAAAAGTAAATTAGCCGAAAAAAAGGGTATTAATCTATAAATATTTATGAATTGGAGAAATATTTTTGTATTTTTTAATTAAATAAGAAAAACAAGTTAGATCGAAGAAAACCTATAAAATTTTATTCTCAGTCGGATTTATTTCCGCTTGCAGTTTCTGATAAGAAAAATAAGAAAAAAAAAAAAAAAAAAAAAAAAAAAAAACAATTTAGCAACAAAAAACAAATTTATTCTTAGCTGGAACTATTATTAATTAATTTAAATAATTTTTAATTTACTATTTACTTTAATTTAGTAATTAATCAATACAACTTATTAATATATAGGATTTTATTTTTCTGATAAAACTATTCAGAAAAATGTTGATTTGTCAAATATTGTGTTCTCGGAAACTTCGATATGACGGAAAAAAAAAAAAATATTCTTGTACATTTTCTAGTAATGTTAAGTTATACCGTTAATTATAATAGTAATATTTGAGTAAAACCTTTATATTCCGATTTTTTTTCTGTGTCTTTTGACTTGGATATGGAAATATCGAAATCTACTTGTATTTTTTTTTTTACTGTTGGAAAGTTTTTAGTTTAATCTCGAAATTTTAAGATATACTGATCGAAGTGAAGAAACTTCTATTTTTTTAATCTAAACTTTAAATTTAATTAGAAATATGTATCACGGAATTTAGGTGGTATACGATGAAAATTCATTTATAGAAATACAAATATTTGGCATTTTTTCATATCAAAATCTGGATATTTTCCATTCTATTTAAATTTTACCTTTAATTGAAAATAATTATAGTCTCATTTTTTCCTACTATCTAAATTTGTGTTTTCTTTTTATTTTATTAAAAAAATAATAATAATAAAGGCGAAATTGTTTATACTTACTTTTTTACGAAATTTTTGATTGATTTAAAAGATTGTTTAAGAAATTTATATGATACAGAATGAAAATTGAAAATACCCAAATACTTTGAATTTTCATCTCGAAATAATCTGGATATTTTACAGCCTATATGAGTTTACTTCTCTCAGAAGTAATACTTTCGTTAGCTTTTTCCTCAGTCAATTATATTAATTTTTTCTAATATTTTTATTATTACTATCACATTTTGTTTAGTCAGAAAAATGAGTTGTAACACCAAATTGTTACGCTGCTTTTAAGTTTGTCGTTAGAAAGAATTAAAACTTATATTAAGAAATCCCGTATTTTTGACAATTTTTTGTCTCTGAAATATTCCCCAAGCAAACAGATTTCAATTTTACTTAAGAAAAAAAAAACGCTAAGGAGATTTTAACTGAATGCTAAAAAATAGAAAGATAAAACATTGTATTCTCTTCAACGTAAAGCTTGGGCACCTAAATGACTGGACGTTGCACCTCCCGCCCTATGTGTCAGTTACAAAACAAACTGCACCTGCGTTAACTCTTTGTTTAAACCCTTAGTATTCTGGCTCATAGTATGAAATCATTCAATTAAAAAGTGTTGATGGGAGAATATTTTGGTATATAGTTACTAGTTCAATTTTTTTTTTTTTTTTTTTTTTTGATCAGTTATGCCCCCACCTAATGCAAGAGAGAAAAAGTGCAATGTGGGTTATGTAATTATATTCGATTTCGATAGTGATTACAGGAACACAATAAACAAAAGCATGCTGATAAAATTTCAGCCGATATACATATACCGTTTTGCATTGTTGGAGCTCTAAAAAATCCTTTTGAAGTAAGCTAGCTTATTTTATAACAGAAAATTTTAGATATGTAAAATGTGTAAATAACTGAATTGTTTTCATATTTAAAAATGAATTATTTTATTTTATTTCTTTATTATTTCTTTATTATTTATTTCTTTATTTCTTTATTTTTTGAGGGGGCAGATAAATTATTTAATAACTTGTAAAAATGTACTGTTATTCGATATATATAAATGTTTTTAACAGTTAGCATCGCAATTCCCTAACTATTTGCTAGTTTTGTTATAAACTGGAGATGACAAGCTAGTTGTTATTTAAATTTCATGAAATTATTATCATTTTTAACTACTTTTTTTTTTCTTTCAATATATTTGCCTTCTTTTTTGCCAACCATTTTACAATTTGCAATTGCAAGTCAATGTATTTAGTATTATACACGAAGTTAAAATTGTATTATAGATCTTTTTATATTTTATCAATTTTATTTCATCGTTATTTAAGAGTAATGTAGTATTTTAAGAAATTTTTGCCTACGTGGCTTTTCATTTTTATCATCTCAAGGTTCAACAACTAAGAAAGTTCATTTATTTTTTGAAGTTTAAATGTCAATGTATGTAAAATATTCTATATTTTTAAAACTTTGTTACAGTACAAGTAAAAATAATTTTGTCTCCCTGCATAACAATATTTTGATTATTATTTTAAGGATAGATGTTTTTTTTTTTTGTGTGTGTGTATAGATAAGAATCAAAATTTAATCATTTGAAACTTAAAAATAATTTTAGCCTTGGTGGAGGATAAAACAGAGCGCAACTTTTGACTGTTTAAAGCTAATTGATGATTAAATGGATTTTTAAACCTCTTGCAATTTGAAATTTTAAAAAGGCATTTCAACTTTACTGGTACATTTTTTGTGCCTGATGTGCCTGTGTGTGTGGGGGGTGGGGTGGGGGGGGGGGGTAGATGAAAAAGGAACTAGAATTTTACTTTTGGCTTATGCATTTCGTTTATTTGTTTGGTACTTTGCGCATGTTTTCTCAAGGAGTCAGAAAAACTATGTACAATTGCCTTATTTATTAAAAAAAATTGAGTATAATTTGAAAACCCTTTGAATTCGCTCCTAAAAATTTACATACTCTGCTTTAATAATTTATTTGTTATTTATCTATATATTGCATCTAATATACTTATATGATGTATCTAATTATATATTTTATCTAATGCTAGAAGAGATAGCTATAAATATATAAAATAGTTTGTCTTGACAGAGTGATAATCAACGCACATCCCAAACTACTGAATCTAGAACCATGAAAATTGGAGAGAAAGTACTTCTTATGATGTAAGCATGCACTAAGATGGAAATTTTGAAATTACCCCCCTTAAGAGGGGCAAGCGGGGGAGGTAAAAAATTCTGGAACAAATTGCCATATCTCAGCAAACATTTAAAGTAGGAGCATAAAATTCCAGAAAATAAATCTACTAAAAAAATTATTAAACACATAATCCAGTGATTTTAGAAATCTCAACATAAGGGGTTAAAAGGGGGGAGTCGAAAAATTTAGAACATTTGGCACATCTCAACAGTCTTTTCAAATAAGAACGTGAAACAGCAGAAAATAAAATTTTTAAAAGCTAATTAAATACGTGTTTCAGCGATATTTTAAATTTCCACCCCCGAGGAGTTTAAATGGGGGTGGAAAAATTCCATACTTTTTTGGCCATATCATAGGAAAGCCCTCAAATCACTCTTTCATATAATAAATCTTTCTCCCCCTCTCCCCGCCTCCTCTTATCCTCTATTGGGGACAATTTTCGATCTTTTTTGAAATTGTAACGTTTTATTATTTTAGACCGGATTTTTTTTTATTTTTTTTTTGGGGGGGGGGGGGGCCCTCCGATAAATATTACTTATAATTTATGAAAATTTTATAGTTAGGGGAAGGGTCTATTCTGGGAGGGAGGACAATTTCCTAAATTTGGAATACATCTCTCTTGTGATATATCGTTGGATTCCTATTTTGCCCTCACGGGCAACCACTTTTCTAATTTTAGCCGATACCTTTCATGTGATATATTGCTGGAAAGCCCTTTGACTGCTTATTTGTATTATGCACGACTCGTGTCCCTCTCGGGTGGAACGGTTATTGTATTCCATCAGGAGATCGCCTAATAATGGGGAAAATAATAATAACATAATATAAGATTATTTGACTATCTCGATACACTAAGTCATAATTATCGTGCGAATTATGATATATATATATATATATATTAGTCTTCATGTTGGCTATAGTACTCGGAAATTTTCCTTCTTGGAGTCGGGAAATTTTGAGCTGACACCCCCCTACGCGATTAGGGTGGTTTACGCCCCTGAAGTCAATACGATCATTCATTTCAAAGTTAGGATCGGTTTTTGAGAATCATTTTGTCACATTTATTTTACATTTAAAACATGTTCTTTTTATTGTACCAAATAATATCAAACTTATGAAATGTCTTCAAAATAAAATTAATCAGGATCATCAGTGTCTTCCTCAAGATCGTTAAAGCAGCCAAAATCTTTCTATTAATAATTTTGTATTCCAACTTAACTTTTGTAAACCAACTTAATTTTCAAAGAAATAGTAACTGTATCGACTTGCGGATAGTGTATTAGGCCCAAGAATTATGCAAGTTTACCCCCCCCCCTCCCTTCCGAAACATGGTAAAAGTTTATTAATTTATTTATTTTTTGGTTATAAGGGGGGGGGGGATTAGGATATTCATTTCTAGCATCAAAACAAAGTTTTCCCCCAAATATTTATAAATAGCCATCAGTTTCTGTATTTACTTTAATTTTTGGTCTATTTTATCTGTACTAATATGTCAGACAAATGGCGCCCTGTCATGGTGCACTCTGAAGTGACTACCTCATCTGTCTATATTTTGTAGGCATACTTTAGTATACTCAGTAAATATAAATAGCTATGAATTATTAGTACATATAATATACATTTATATCCGAATAACTTTTACAGATCAGATATAAATTCTTTGACTTCAACAATTCTTAAAAATAATTAAATTTTCATAATTACTTGGTATCAGATGAGTACATAGTCATAATTTGGCTAAATTACTCAGTACATAATGATCACTTATTTTGGCTTTACTGATTATATGGATCAATAACCATTATGAGGGCTCCGTCATAAAAAGAATATAAATACTATAAAAAACACCTCCCAAAACTAATATAATAAAAAGAGGAAATGTATTACAATTCCATAAAATGCTGCAGGGATGTAGTGGAGGGTATACGCTGTATACCTTCTGGATTTTTTAAAGAAGCACCGTATACCCTCTGTTTCTCAAGAAAATTATAATATGCATACTCTAGGGCAGGGCTGTCCAACGCGGCGCCCGCGGGCGCCATGGCGCCCTTTGAGGATTTTTTGGGCGCCCTTTTGAAGATTTTTTTAAGTAAAAATTCTGTTTAAAAGGATGCTTTATTCAAAATCCTTCATATTTGCTTGAGAGATATTTTTAAATTTTCTGTAAGTGTATTTTAGGCATCGAAATGAGAAAGTTTTTTTTTTAATTAATCATTTATTATTGCGTTTTCTTACTAAGTTATAGCTATTCTTTATGAAAAATGCTATGGACATTATAGCAAGAGAAATCTGTATACGTTTGCAATAACTTTTTTAATATGTGAAATGTAAAAAAAAATAAATGTTATCCCTATCGTTGCAAAGGTTTGAAAAAAGCCGGTTTAAACCCGGGAATAAACCGGGTTTTTAGGAATAAACCTGGAAAAAACCCGGGATTTTTTGGAATAATTCGGTTTTTTGGGAATAAACCTGGTCTATTGGAAATAAACCCGGGAATAAACCGACTCTTTGCAACTCTAGTTATCCCTATTTTCTCCTTTCGTGCATAAAAGTTAACTTTTTTGTTGTTGTCACACTGATCCATCGCTGACTTATAATACGTGTAAAAGGGTGTCATTTTATCTTCCAGACGTTTAAAATTTTAGCTATTTTTCTCATCTTTCTAAAAAAAATTATAAAATCGTGCGAAATAATTTTCATCAATAAAAGCTTTTCCAGACTATCTCTTTGGAACTACTCATGGATTGGTCAATAATATGCCTGTCTTTGTTTTTGTATTTTTTTTTTTTTTATAACGGCCTATTTGCGCCTCCAAAATAAATCAAGGAGTATTTATTTATCATAAAAGAAAACATAACTATATCTCTGATTACCATTTTACTTCAATTAAAAGCTAGATTGAAATTTCTGGCTCCTCTTTCTGCTACAAAAAATCTTGAGATAGCAAGTTACAGAAAAGTGTATAATTCAAAATGTACTACAATTTAAAATTGTTTTTTTTTTTTTTTTTTCTTCTTATTTACATGGACCTCCAAATTCACAAGTGCACTTAGGTCTTCTACTGCGATGTGCATTTCTATGTATGAAACACTACAAAACAGTGAGAAAATTTCGTTTCAGAACTTTTATTGATGGCGCCCTTTATAGTTTGTCAAGAGCTGAAATGCGCCCCTGCTTAGTGAAAGGTTGGACAGGCCTGCTCTAGGGTATATCCTCTACTTAGAACGCATATCTTCCGTGATTTTTACGACTACACCCCTGACTATAACAGTATATACAAAATAATGTAAAAAAAAAGCATATAAAAAAAGGATAAATTTAGCCTGAAAATTTTAATTATCATAACTGTAAATAAGATAGTGAGAAACAGTAGCAAAAAACTCATATTTCATTTTGCTAGGAAAAGGTTTTTATTATTATTATGCACAGTATATAAGGTATTTATTATTTATTATTTATAGTAATAAGGTATTTATTATTATTATTGGCACAACCAATTTCAAAATTTATATTGGCTGTTTGCAAATTTTGTTACAAACCACTAAATCACCATAATTCTATTTTCGCAACAAGTGTGTGACACATATTTATTCATTTTCAATGCTTTATATCTATAATAATAGTATAAAAAAATTTCAAAATTCAGTATGGCAGAAACTTATCTATGACTAACTGTATCTTAACTTTTAAAAGTTGTGTGCACTTGGAGGGAAGGGCGAGAGGCGAAAATTTCTGTGGAGTCAAAAAGAAATAGATATTTTAATGATTGTTTCAAGAAAGTTATATTAGGAGGAGGATATATCGCTCAGATCTAATAAATATCGCTTATTATCGAATAAAATATCGCTTTAGTTTAAATAGGGTAATTTCTTGGTCTGGTCAATAAGCAAGATATTTAGAAAAATATAAATTTGTAATTAAATTAGGAGGGAAAAAAAACCGGCCTTCAAAACACTAAACTAGTAACGCAAAATTAAGACTGGAATTCGTTACTATAAAAACTAACACAGTAATTAAATACTGCAAATAAAGAACAAGCTAAAAAAAAAAAAGTATCTTTCTCATAATTAGCACTTATTATAGCGAAATCTCTTTTACAAGTGAAAATTTGGAACAATTCAATGCGTAACTTCAGCAATCCAAGAGTTGATCATTATGAAACTGCTTTCATATCATGGAGATTCTTCATTTTTCATACGAAGAAAGTGTAAACAAACCTCATCGAATACTCAAGCAGACCTGCGCATGAGAAGCTGCACGGAGTTGATTGGCGCTATCGTGAAGTCCCGCCAAGCATTTTCTCGCCACCTCGTACAGAGTGGTGAGATCTTTCGCTTCCCTCGAAAAACATTCTATTTACTTCTTCTTCTTTCTTTTACACCTGGCCACACAGCTTCGATAATTCACCTTTTTCTATTTACTCTCGACCAGGAGTTCCGGAGAGTGGCGGAGGGAAATAGTCCGATGCAGGTGCAACACAGAGTGTAGCCCACATGCGAGAGTATATCCCACATTAATAGAACATTACTATGCGTATTAACAATATTTAAATTTTGTTTTCGAATTACAATGCATTTTATAAATAGTTTACGCATGTTTTATTTTCATATACAGTTAAACCTCCAAATAACGGACACCTCGGGAGCGCGGAAACTGTCCGCTATTGGAAGAAATCTAAGAGATTCAAAAATTGCTAAGAAATGCTTAAAGTGTCATTAATTGACTTTTATATGTCCTAAAATTCTAATATATGATCAATCAGAAATTAAAATTATTTGTTAAGCAAAAAAATTAAAATAAAATGGTACATTGCTTTATACACTATATTGCCATTGATTATGGGACACTTGTGATTTTAGACGTTTTACTAAATATCTAGAAAAATACATGAGGAATCATCTCGAAACTCTTAGTGTATAAATATAATAGTATACGTCATACATCACCGTGAAGATTTTTTACCGAAACTCCATAGGGGACCGTCAACAAATTAAAAAAGAATGAATATCTTTTGAATAACCCTGTCAAAACTAATGTAGCAAAAGCGCTCAAACTCTAGATTATGATTAAATGCCTTATTGTAATACACTGTGTTCATTTTTATGCAAATAGCATGCATACTCGCAGAGTAATTAAGGTTTTTATAAAAATGGTCCTAAATTTTTCCAAGTTTTTTCCTTATAATTTTCAGAGTTCTTAATATAAAATAATATTTTTTTCAGAAAATATGACAAACAACATTGCACACAGTACCCTGTAATCAGAATTAAAAAATAATGAAAATTGTATACAAAATGAGTTGGTTTACTAAATAATTTTTTACTGCGCATGCGTCAACGATATCAAAATTTCATTTGCATATTATGTTAGATAAATGTATAGAGCAACTTCTGTGAAAGTCACAAAATCATAACTTGAAAATTCTGAAAATAATCGTCAATTGAATAAGGTGAAAATCCGTTATTCTCAAAATGAAGCAAAAACAAGTGGGGTTGTATCCATATATTCATTGATTAGTGTCAATATAGAATACACAATAACGGGATGTTACGACTACTTTTGGATAAAATCCCTCATTTTTTTGCTTCATTTTGGAAACAACGGATTTTGTCCTTTTTCTATAGACGATTACTTTCAGAATTTTCAAGCTATAATTTTGAGACTTTTACAAAAGTTGCTCTATACATTTAGCTAACATAATATGCAAATGAAATTTTGATATCTTTGACGCATGCGCAGTAAAAAATTATTTAGTAAACTTACTCATTTTTCATACAATTTTTATTATTTTTTAATTCTGATTACAGGGTACTGTGTGCAATTTTGTTTTTCATATTTTCTGAAAAAAATATTATTTTATATTAAGAACTCTGAAAATTATAAGGGAAAAACTTAGAAAAATTTGGGGCCATTTTTATAAAAACCTTAATTACTCTGCGAGTATGCATGCTATTTGCATAAAAATGAACACAGTGTATTACAATAAGGCATTCAATCATAATCTGGAGTTTGAGCGCTTTTGCTACATTAGTTTTGACAGGGTTATTCAAAAGATATTCATTCTTTTTTAATTTGTTGTCGCTCCCCTATGGAGTTTCGGTAAGAAATCTTCACGGAGATGTAGGACGTATACTATTATATTTATACACTAAGAGTTTCGAGATGATTCCTTATGTATTTTTCTAGATATTTAGTAAAATGTCTAAAATCGCAAGTGTCCCATAATCAATGGCAATATAGTGTACACTGTTACATTCATGCAAAAAAAAAAAAAAAAATGTATTTTAAAAATTTCCTTTAGCATTTAAAGATTACATTGTTTTTTTTTTTTTTTTTTTTTTTTTTTTTATGTGAAGTTTTAACCATGTGAATACTTTTAATTTTCCTGAATCATCTTTTTTTTTTTTTTTTTTTTTTTTTTTTACTGTTGATTGTATTTTGCCACTTCTTAAAAGCATAAAATCTCAAATCTTCCGGAGGGGAGTGGGGGGGGGTATTATGATGCCCCGGCATGCAATATCCCTCGGACCATCCCCTGAATTTAATACTGGACGTGGGAGGGAAGGACCGAGTGGGACCCGTCCCACTCTCTACATTTATCTGTGATCACAATTTTGACACATTGCCCTGACAAATTTAGAGGTTTTTTACTTTTTTTTCTTCGTTAAAAAACAACTTCTCATACTTTATCGCAAAAATTACTGTTCGCTGTTCATAATGTCCGTTATTCAGAGATTAAACATACAAAAATTTAGATTTTCGGAGTGGGGATCGGTAAACTGTTCGTTAAATAGAGGTGTCAGCTATTTGTGAGTGTCCGTTATGGAGGTTTTACTGTATTATCCTCTTCAGACCTGAGCATAAAATAACTCTACAAATATGTATTTATTGCTTTTGCATAATCGAAATGACACCATAGATGACAGAAAAAGTAATTTTTTATGAAATCAGTACTTTAGGGGACTGGTAATTTAGGTTTTAAAATATGTATGTAAAAGTATTAATCCCCTTAAAACATCAGTTTAACTATCAGTAGTATAAATTTACGCACTAACAATATTAAGGTCTTTAAACAAGTAAATGATCAGCAAATCCTTAAAATTTTCCATTGTAAAACATTTAAGTTAAATAATCATGAACATTTCGTACTTTCTTGGCCACAATGTCTTGAAGGTATTTTCGAAACTCGGATGAAAATGAAATTAATTTTATGAGATAATATTCATTAGTGCTGGTATTTATTGGTTTTGTTTTAAAGCAAAACACATTCAGATGTATAGAAGTAAAGTAAAAATGCAAACAAATCGAACAATTTAGTTTTAATGGGAGAAAAATTGGAGGTACACATTTGTGCATCTCAGGTCTGAAGAGGTTATATTATGCATATCCATGATGGGTAAGTATTATGGTGGCACCCAACGACTGGTTTTAATTTATTATGGAAGTAGAATTCCAGAGACTTTTCAGCCAAAGGGTTGAAAACAGAAAAATCTTAAACAGAAGAATTTCAGCGGAATCTACTTCCTGAAAAGTATACGTTTCAGCACTCTCTGCTCTCCTTCACTCCTCGACGTTTTAATGGAGTCTTGGAAATAGAAAAAAAAAAAAAGAAAAAAACTACGTCTTTTATCCTTTTTTTAAAGCGATTGCAGCGAAACTTCCATTGAACGAAGCATCACTTAAACACTTCGGCATGAAGAAAATTCATTGACAGAAATCAAATCAAATTCGTTGAATTTGTAGAACACATGTAAATGCATAGAGCACACATGCATAAAATGAAAAATACACATAAAATGGGGAAAAAAAAATTTAAATAGTGTTTTCTTTCTAACGAAAAAAATTTTTCCGCGTAAATATTAGAAAAAAAAAACGAGTTGGATGTGCCAATCCCAAGACTTTCTTCTCTCTCATACGTACATTTTAATATAAAAAAATAGTTACGCATGTTAATGCTTTAATAATTTTAATTCAATACTATACCAACTTTGATTTTCATCTTAAAATTCTGCTTCAGTCAATGAATCGGAGTAAAAAAGAGCTAACGTGGATCATGATGTTTACCAAAATCAATAATTTTTCCTAGGACGCGAATTCCCGTCTCTGCACGAGCTGATGAACAATAAAACGATAGGCAGAATTTTTTTTTCAAACTCAGGGATTACCTACTTGACGTACCCAAAAATAATCATACACAAAAATTTTAGTTCAGTTCTATTTTCTGATTAACCCTTTCGGGTCTGCTGTACTATTAATAGTACATGTCTTTTTAATGAAGAATTACTTTATTTAAAAAAATACTTTTGCTACTATACTTACGTGTATAGGTCTATGCAATTACTGTATGACTTCATTTATGTTTAGGCATTTAGTAATAATAATATTTATTATTATTTGCTTACTTCTCTCTGCGTCGTTTGCGATTCTTTTATTTTAAACCTATATTTCACTCTTTCAATTTACAATAAAAGCTACTTCCCTGAAAGAATCGTGTGTCATAAAGCGCAAACAGTATTAGAAAGTTGTAATACAAGTTCAATCGTATTATAATGCAATATTTTCTAAACATCTCCAAATATTCTTCCTTAGCCTTTTGTCACCTGAATATGAATCGAATAGTACGGAAAACAACAACGTATGTTATCTTGCAGACAATGAAATAGTCTTTAAACACTCATCAATCTATTTGGATTAAGGTTTTTAACGTAAAAGTAATTTTTTCTAAAAACTGAAAAAAAAAAATTCGAAGCCGAAAGGGTTATGGACTCTGGAACGGACAGACAGACGGAGAAGGGAGACGAATAGACTTTAGTCAGATGAAGGAAATCTTAACCCCTTAACTGGTTTGGCCGAACGGCGTTCGGGCAAGACGAATTTGCTTATTTCATCATTTAAAGCTTTTTGACACCACTATTATTTTTAATAAAATTTTCATACCATTGAAAGGCTGAAATGTTTAGACTAAATTTTACGAATATTTCATTTAAATAATAGAGGTGTGAATCCGCTATTTTCAATTTATTGATCGGAAAAGAATTAACCAGTTAAGGGTTTAAAAAATAAGTGAAAAAATGATAGTTTCCCCGATGAGATATTTTAAATGTACGAATGAATCCAACACTTATAGGTTTAACGTGAACGAGGGGACTTGGACACCAGCAGCTTTAAAAGCACTTTCCAGCGATAAAGAAAGTCAGCTTTCTTTAAAGGTTTGCACGGACTCAGGCCGAGCCGGTGGAATACATGTAAATATTCAAATGGGCCGGGTCAATAAAAAAATTTCGCGGATCTACCGCCGCGATAGAAAGATTTCAGCAAAAACGATAAAATTTGAGCTATTTTCAATGAGTATGGCTTTAACGTGAATAAGTATAACTGTGCTAGTTTGGCAACATCAGTACAGAAATGTAACTTGTACAGTGTGGAGATCGGCATCGTAACCTAACACGGGCTTAATATTTTTTAGCAGACTCGTACCTTGCCGAGATCAGACTTGTGTTGTTTTTCTACACAGTCAAGCAGAGCCAGAACTGGACTTAATTGCTCTCAAGTTGTGTAGGGCAGACAACATGATTTGTAAAAATATGAAAAGCGATAGTGAACTTCTGTTGATGTAATCTTTGGAAATATACTTCTTCGTATGTGTCAGGTTTGGATAAGCGATCATTATCTAACACTATTCTTATGTGATACTATTCTTTTATTTGCTAATGTATTCTGTGTAATGTAAGCTCTAAAACAGCATTCCTTCCTTATCTGGAATCGTAATCCAAGTGTCGGAGTGACATAGTTCTGGTTGAAAGAAGGTAACATACAATAGATGACCTTTCGCTTGTTAGACAAAGTTCATAGATAAAGCATGCGGATAGGGGTGTTGAAGAAGAAAGATATGTCTTGAAAGAATGACCTTCCTTTTAGAGGAAGACTCCGTGCGAGGAAAGGAATGAACCCCGTTTCTGGTTGGAGGATGAGAGCTGAGATTTTAGTCTTCCCGGGACGAGAAAAGTGTGAGGTTGGTCAGAGAGGAGTTCTGGTCGAAGGAAAACGTCGTTCAACGAGGCTCTTAGAGAACTGAGTCTAAGTGTACGCGAAAATTAAGAGTGATTTCTGAGTTAATTCACGTCTTCAACCCTTTCAGGCAAGGGCAAAATCTGTTTGTAAAATGAGAAATTATCGACTGAAACCGGATTTAACAAACGTTTATTATAACGTTATTTATATGTTAACGTTATTTATTAACGTTATTTATATGAATTTTTAAAATATTTTAAAATCCTTAGTTTAAGCTTTTGTTGTAAAAGCAAAATTTTCCTAAAATATGATTGGTGCACATTGTAAGTTTGGAATTAAAATTAGGTATCCCAGATCGGGCACAGTGTGCCGGAAAGGGTGAAGAGATGTATAGAGTAACTTAAACAGAACGGGTGTTCTGTATTCAGTTTAATGTTGAACCGGATCGCCTATATCCGAGTTCGTAATTGTAAATATTGACTTATTATTTGTCAATAAATTATTCGTTAAGTTTAATTGAAAGAGTTAGTCTTCTTCACTACATACATCTCATGCGTGTCCGATATCATGTAATGATATCTTTGGTGGCAGCATATTAAAGTAAAGGACTATTCTTTAAAGTTTTGTGGACTTTGAGGGGAATCCGACAGTATGGTTCTTAAATTCACTACTCAACATCGCGAAGATTTGACAGTAATTTTTAACTGTGAAGGTGTAAAATTGAGAAACCTGGCTATATTGAAGGGATTTGGAATCGAATAGCACTTTTCATTTTTGGTAAATACATTACTTGTCAAGATATAAAGAGATTCTTGTCACGTGGCTGCAGGTTTTTCTGCCTTTCCATGCTGTCACTTACTTAAATTCGATTCAAAACTCTAACTTCGACAGTAATTTCTCAAAGATATATTGCTTGCATCAAAAAATGTATAACTACATTCTATCACATAGTTTCTGAATAAGAACACCTGATAATCTTATGTGTTTCCTAAAAGAAATGAAATTAGAAATGTATCAATAAGTAGCTGTATTTGATTTGCGAAAATCTTCAATAAAATGGTATAGAAATATTTTCATAAATCAATTTTTGTTTTTTCAGCTTCAAAAGTTAGGATCTTTTTAACTTTTTTTTTCTTTTATTCTAAACCACATTATTTTTTTAAATGAATATTTATTTAAATGTTTAAAGTCTCAGAATCTAAGTAATCATTAATGTTGCTAATGTGTATTTCCTGTAAAATATATTGTAAAATCATCCCATAGACATGTATGCAGTATTGTTTAAAGAAATCTGAATTTTTTCTAAGTAGTAGAAATTGGGTTGGGCCGGGCCTGTTTTTAATGAATTCTGTATGTCCAGACCGGGCTTAGAAATGAAAAAATACAAAAACTGGCCGTGCCGAACTCTTGACTTTTACATCGGGCCGGAACGGGCCAAAATATCTTTCATTCGGACCGGCCCGGACCCAGAAACTCCGGCCCGTTCAGACCTCTAACTTCCCTCCCCCCACCCCCTTTTCGGTTCAGTTGATTGTTTTTTCTAAAACAAAGAATGGTTTGCAAGAGCTGAATAAATAGAAGAGAGGCTTTAAGGCCTAAACACATTTGACCACTTCTTGAAGTTCGGTGTCGGCTCGTTTGTTGTGGCGACGTGCTGTTTTTGATCTTTCATGAGTTTTGCGGGAAAGGGACGGTTGTCCGGCAAAAGGGGAATCTTTCCGTCAAGTAGGGTGGATTGCTTATCTCCCGATTCCTTCGTTCATTCCCCTCGTTTCTTTTATAAAAAGAAACCGCAAATAGATCCTATACAAAAGATTTCCCCCACTTTTTCCAAGAATTCAATTAAAAGGAAAAAATATTGCAATCTGAACGGAGCCTTAAGGTCAAAACAGACCCGACTACTCTGAAGTTGAACTGAATTCTTGGAACTCCCTTTTCTTTTCTCCCCACTTGCGGTTTACTGACAATAGAAAAAAAGGGGAGATACAATGGCCAGGGAGATTACTATCTCAACTCTCCTACTTAAGGGTGTATTCCGATTCAAACTGCTTATTTTCCGATTTATTTTTAAATTCATTTTTGCCCTCAAATGCATGAAACTGGCAAATTGTCTTATTTAGAAAGTACACAAGGTGCCGTGATTGCCAATTCTTTGATAAATGGAAAAAATATTGCAAAAAAAGCAATCAAAAACGGCATTTTGAACTGATTTTTCCGAAGCAGGAGATCTGTGAACGAAAAAAAAGGTCATACTCAGAAGGTAATTATTTATAAATCAAATTCTAATGAATTGAGCGTAAAAAGACTTTACTCGGCACCTCATACGTCCCTTCAAGAATACCCTCAGCAAGTTTCATGTTTCTACTTTTAAAAATGTGTCTGAAATTGTATCGGAAAATTTCGAGCTGTTGTGTGTGGAAAAGCATTTTTTCGAATACACTCTTAAGGGAAATATTCCTGTCCTACACTTGGATTGAAGTTGAACCACAAAACTCATTAACATCAAACGCGCCGAGTGGGGACATAAAACGCACCGCCTTAGTTGAAGAGAAAGTATTAAAGTGTGAACGGAGCCTTATGGGCAAACCTTTATTGTTTCAGCCATTTCCTGGTACACCCTCTATTTTGACGTTATATTCCGATATTTCCGGCTCAAAAAACCTTCAATCGACTGAAAAACAAAAAGATTCCCGCTGGGTGACATCTGTCACCTAAATTAGACAGACGAAAATGAGTCTTTTTATGTCGACATTTCCCACGCGTATGCTTTTTGATTTATAAATTAAATGGAAGCAAAACAGGTAAAAGCACACTCCTATTAGAAACAAGTTGGAAATTGCACGTGAAGCGCAGCAAATGAGGTGCGTTCGTACGATAACGAAGTTTTAAAAATATCACTCTCGTAAAATTGTAAATAGTTCATTACAATTAAAATGCGCACAAAACAAAATGTTCTCCCTATACCATTATGGAATGAAATACTTTTGTGTTTGTCAATAACAAATGTTCTTTGCACCAAAGAGTATGCAAAATGCATATTATAATATCTACTTTATAGATACATATCAATTTTATTAAGTTCGAATGACTGTAACACCATTAAAATGCATTTGAAACATTTTTTTCCCTTTGACCGTAATGTAACGGAATACTTTTGATTGTCCCTGTAATTGATCTATGTATCCGTTTTTCATAAAATTTGAAATGAGTCAACAAAATTATATAATTACTATGTATTTTAAATTTCAAACGATTAAAATGCATTTGAAACCCCCCCCCCCGTCCCCATTGACTATAATGTAATGGAATTACTTTGTCTCGGTCATTGATCTATGTGTCCAATTTTCATAAAATTTGAAATGACTCCACAAATATTTGTAATAATTGCATATTTTAAATTTCGGTTGGGTCGTTTTTGCGTTGTTGTATGCAGACGGACGGACTGAGCGACAACCATAGGTGCTACGTATTTACATAATTACGAACGCACCTAAAAATAGATTTTAGAATACAGATTGAAGCTCATTTTTCAAGCGCGTTCGTAATATTAGCGCCTATAGTCTTCCTTCAGTCCATCCGTTTGTCCATATCTAACAAAGCGAAAACGACTCAGCCGGATCGTTTGAAATTTAAAATATACAAGTTAGAACCCGTCAAGTTTTGACGGAAGAAAATGCTTTAGAAGAAACTGTTTCATCAACTTATAATGAATATACAAAATTAGTTATAGTAAAATATGCATTTTATTATTAGTACATCTAACTCAAACTATATTTATAGTCAAATTAACAAAATACTATTTCTATAAAACGTAGTTGTAGAAATTGTTAAAATTAAACTTTAATCGTATATGTAAATGTAAGCAGTAAAAAATAATAAAGATATGTTATTATGATAATGTTATCAATTAAGGTTCTTATGCTAGTATTCCAAAATGATAAAAAGAAAAATTTATTCAACTTTGACTCAATCACAGAATCTTTTTTCCCGTGATATCTAAACCCGGCATCATTTTCACCAAATCATGATTTACAAATGTACATTTCACATCTATATTCACGTTTCAAAGAATTGGCATTTTAATTTGATAATTTTGATTCAAAATTTGAAATCTCAATGCTATTAGCTGAAATAGATATTAAACTGTTGATGTTCTTTTACATGTAAATCAAATTTAGTAAATGAAGTCAAAATTCACCGGGTTTTATAACAGAAGATATTTAAATTTCTATTTTTTTCCTTTTAGTGAGAAAATGGCAACATGAAGATGCAGCGCTCAATTTTTTCCCTTTTTTTCTTTGCTTTTAATAGAAATGGAGCACTCCTGTTGCCACGATCAAGAAAAGAGGTATTAAAATCTACAGAAAAATTAATATTTCAAAAACAAATTAAGATACAGCTTTTAAACAAATTTCATTTAAAAGTACATTTTTTTCCTACACGATGGTGTATAAATTGAAAATGTGCGACATTAAGAAGTTTAAAAACTCTTAGTAGCAAAAATTGCAATACCGAAATTCATTTAAAATTTGAAAGTGTTGCCATGCGCAAAATGACGTATGCGTTACGCACATATACGTTTGGCCTTTATAATATAGATTAGATGGTACCCGTCAAGATTTCACGATAAACATGTTTAAAGATTAATTATAATAATGTTTGATTTTCTTAATTAGTAACCTATAAAATTTTTCGAAAACTTGATTTATTTCTATGTTATTCCAACAGATCCAAAGCGTTTCATAGTTCTATCAGTTTAACCTACTTAAGTAATCAACTGAAAGAATTTCAAGAAGTTTAACAGCTCTTGCTTTTTAGCAGAGGGATAACTAAAATAATTCAACGAATACAATTTTTATTTTTGTGTGTTGTATTCGTTGTTGTTTATTTTTTTCTTTAATAATGTGATTTGTAAGGATTTTTAACATTTTTATTCTCACAAATATATGTCTAAAGCCCTGAACTGGAAATTGGCTATTTATATCTAATAATTACTATGTTTTAATTACTTGAAATATTTCAAAAAAAAAAACAAAACATTGTTGAATGTTAAATTTTATTTAAAAATACAGCGTCAAAAAAATAATAATAATAACAAAAGAATAAAAATCATATAATTTTCCCTTGTTGTAAAATGCATCATTATTTAAATAAATTATTTTGCAGAGCGTTGGGATAGATCCCGGGCCGTAACTAAGGGGGCGCTATGGGCGGCTCAGCCGCCCTAAAATACTTTGTACCCCCCCCCCCCCCGACCCTGGAAAAGTTTCCAAAGTCACTCAATGAATTTCTGTTCTGAAAATTCTAATGAAATTCTGTTTAAAAATCTAATTTAGTTTTGAGAGCCTTTCACACTTTTGCAGAATTACTATATTGTATCTAAAATATCGTATTTACTCGTGTATAGGGCGCACGCGTGCATAAGGCGCACCCCTACTTTACAAGTAAAAATGACGATTTCTTAAAATCTCGTATATAACGCGCACCTTAAATTTGATACGCTAATGAAGAAAGACAAAATGAATTTCAGTAAAAAAAAATCGAAGCAAACATTACACCAGACCAGAAAAACAAGACGAAAATGCATTTGTAGACTTCGGGTTGTAAGCGAATGGCGGAAAATAGGAATGAGTGACGGTAAAGAGAATTGCTAATTAGCGTTTAGATAATGTCATTAGCTCTGTTGTGTAAAAAACTGCAAGGAATATGCAGTAAATATATACGCAGTAAAAAATAAATATGCAGTAATACTTCAATTAAGTAACATTTACCGAGTTTTAATATCTTCTTTGAATAATTTCTTGTTTTATATGTATATCGTTTGACTGCACCCAACATTAAAAAAATATTCCGTGTATAAGGCGCACCTAAGAGTTTTGCCCTAATTTTTTGGAAAAAAGTTCGCCTTATACACGAGTAAATACAGCAAGTAATTCAACACTCCCTCATCCTATTTGTACATATGAAGCTAACGCGATGTTTAATTTTGCACCAGTTATACACTCGAACATTTCATCATCCTGTACTTTTCTCAGTATAAAAAGAAGTTACTACAACAGTTTAATAAAAAGCATAGTACCTAATGTGTGAATAGGCACCCATTTATCTTTCTGCGTCAGAGAGAGAGAGAGAGAAATATATGAGCCCCCTTCCTACAACCTCTTGACCCCCCTATTGATCACTTCTAGTTACGGCCCTGGATCGATCCCGAGTCCTCACTTCACGCATGCGCAAATGCCAGAATTTTTGAGTTGATCTTAAAGAATTAGACTACTGTTTTAATATATGTGATACTTCATTTTGTCGCGTCATTTCAAATATTATGAAAATCGGATGCATAGTTCAATGACAGGAGCCATGAAAAACATTCCGTTACAGGACGTTCCATGGGAGTAAGAAGTTTCAAGTGCATTTTAATGATGTTACACTCTTCCGAACATAACAGAATGGATAGGATATGCATTCAGCAGAAACTGTGAGTGCAAAGAATATTGGTTATTCATTTACAAGGTTACACAAAAGTATTCCATTATACAGTGATATAGGGAGAAATACTACAGTGAAACCTCGTTAACATGAACTCGCTTAACGTGGATTACTTTTACCATGAATTGTTTTCCCAGTCCGCTATAAGGACGAATACAAAGAATTAATACTGATAACATGAATTACTGTTAACATGAACAAAATTTGTATTCCCCTTGAGGTTCATGTTAACGAGGTTCGACTGTATTTTCGGCGCTTTTTAAGGCTATTTAAAACTATTTCACATTTTATGAAAATGATATACGTTGCTGAGGATTACAAGTCACTTCTTGTATAACAGAAAGCACATATACTATTGACAGAGACACACAAAAGATTTCGGCCACTCTACAGTATTTCTAACAAGGGCACCACCAAACATGGTGCTCACAGATTTTGATGATTTCAAAGTATGTTGTAGGGGTCATGCCACTAATTATTCTAGTGAAAGGGTTTCCTCAAATGGAGCTTGGTTTTTGAGAAATTGGGGGTTAAAGTTTAGCGTATATTTCAAATACCTATTTGTACATACGCCGAATGTGAATCCGTGGCTCAGTGCCAGCACACGAGGCTGCGAATCGAAAGGTTGTGGGATCGAGTCCCTCCTCAGTTTTAATTTTCTCATTTTACTTATATTTATATTTTTTACACGTTACAAATTTTAAGCAGAATTGGGAATTCTGCAGCTTTGAACCTTTTGATATATTCTGAAGAAGAGAGTTTACTTTTTCTTTCTTTCTTTATTATTATTATTATTATTATTATTATTATTGAAAAAAATATGGTTCAAATGGTGAACTGAGTCAATTTCAGGGTACTTCAAATAAAAGTACATTTTGCAACAAATAAATAAATAAAAATGCGTATTTAATTAAAATTTTGAAAAAGTATAAGAAAATTTTAATATTTTAAAATCTCCACTACTTTAAATATTAATATTTTTAAATTAATAATTCATTTTTTGTTTTTTCTTCATATGTGTATTACACAATACTGGGTATGGATATTTAGATAATGTAATACTACATTAATATGTATAATTATTTGATATAAGTAGTGTAAAGTGGTGAAATCTAACACTCTTCATATATATTTAATAATAAAAACTTTTATTAATAACAATAACAATAATAATAATAACGTTAAGACTAATTTCTTGCTCATATTCAACGCATATAAAAAAACAAATTGTACAAAACATTTTAAATCTCTGTATCAAATACAAAAAAAGCTTTATCATTTTTAAAACATGAAAGCGAAGAAAATATAAACACAGAGGGGAAAAAAGTTTAAAGTTATCATTAGTGTAAGGAATTTAACCAAAGGAATTTAATTAACAAAATTTACACTATCTAAAAATATAATTGTTGTATGGGTAAAAATGACATATTAAAATATTCGCAATTAAACAGGCTTTCATTTAATGTTTAAAAACAAAAATCGATTTTTTTTTATCAGTTTAGTAGTAAACTGTCCCCTTAAAAACTAAAGTTTATGTTCATGAAATTTTTGAGAAAATCAGTATTTTTTACCGAAATTTTTAATCTAAACACATTTTTTAAAACTTACATAATTTATATTCCTTAAGTACTTAATTTGTGATAAATATGTTTAAAAATATATTCAAAGTAAAAAAAAAAAAAAAAAAAAAAATCATCTTTTGTATAAGTGCAAATATAAGATCAATAAAAAGAAATCTTCATTTATTCTGATATTACAAAGGAAAGGAAAGCTGACGATAAAAAGAATAGTATTTTTATATGTATCGTAAATTTTATCTCATTATAACAGACGATTTTTCATTCCTGTTGAATCACGGAAATAGTGGTTTGATTTCTAATTAAAAAAAAAAATAGTTTTAAATGTAATCTGTCATTTCTTATGTGTGCAAATGATAAATTTTGTTGAGGTTGAACTTGGGAGATAAATCTATTTACAGAAAATTGGAAAATTAAAAATTTGGATAAATGATAACAACTTGTATTTTAGCATTACTGCATTAATATTTTATTACCCTTTCGGAGATGTGCATTACTTAAATTATCTGATCCTGAAAACGTTTAAGAAATTTCACCTGAAAATTATTTTGTATTATTTTTATAAAAAAAGATAAATTTTCATTTAAAATGCTACAAAATAAAATAAAAAAGCGATAGGAAAAAGAAAAATCATTATTTCAGAATTGTGCTTAAAGTAAAAAAAAAAAAAATGTAGATAATAATTAAGAAAAAAAAGTCCTAGGCGTAAATTAGTTTTGCAGTTTTGTCAATAGAAATATTAGTTTAAAAATTGCAGAAAAAAATTACTTTTCATAAAAAATTCAAAAATGTAAATTCAATTTATCAAGAAAATATCAAACGCTGTAGCAATTTCTCTAGTAATAAAAATACTTAAAATTTGTAACGTGTAAATAGTACAAATATAAGTAAAAAGAGAAAATTAAAACCGAGGAGGGACTCGATCCCACAAGCTCTCGATTCACAGCCCTGCGCGCTGGCACTGAGCTACGGATTCACATATGGCGTTTGTACAAATAGGTGTTTGAAATGTACGCTGAACTTTAACCCCCAATTTCTCAAAAACCAAGGCCCAGTTGAAGAAACCCTTTCACCAGAATAATTAGTGGTATGACCCCTACAACATACTTTGAAATCATCAAAATCTGTGAGCACCTGTAAGATCTGAATATATTTAAAAAATTGCGATAGTACGAATGCACCTCATTTCCTATGTTTAATGTGCAATTTTCAACTTATTTTTCTCAATAGCGAGTGGGTTAGAATTCAGTTTCGGTTTTTGTTTTTTGCAGGACGGGTTGATGCAATTTTTCAAATGAAAGTTCTTAATAATGTTTCATATGGAAATATATGCATACTAGTCGCCATTGACGACCAGTTTGGTCTCCCTTGAATGTATACTAAGCATTAAATAATATTGCTTTTATTCATGATTTATTTTAATTGCTCATCTTTTTTTGCCCAATTAGAAGACTCTGCTAGAGAAATAGACACAGATGTCCTATATGCACTTCATTGGCACGATTGCAACAAAATGTCAATTATATGTGCCTCACAGGGTAATACGGCTATTGTTATTTATTTATTAATAGACTGTTTGTTTGCTTTTATTTTCTTTTTTAAAATGATATAGATTGTTTTATTCTATGCTTATTAACTAAACTTTATTTTAAAATTATCATTTCCCTTTTAAAATTATAGAAATCAGTTTAAAAATATGTATGTAACTGGTATTTGAAAACGGAATTTTCGCCGAATTGGCGTCAGAAAAATAACGCGTCAATGTGGTGCATGTATAGGACATCTGTGCTGATAAATCAAGAACTCTGTATTTTTATGCTAGCGCGGCGCAGATAATAAATCGCAAAATATCCTAACCGTGGTATTTTTTCGTATTTCATTAATTATTTAAAATATAATAATATAATCCTTTCACTCATTTCATTTATAATGCATAACTTTAATTTGAAACTCAAAGGTTTAAAATTTATGACTTTTATTTATTTTTTTAAGTAAAAAGAGCAGAAAAAATAATAAAAGCAATAATATTTTGAAGCTCCATAACTGCAGCGAAGGAACAAAACATAAATAAAACCAATTTACCACAGCCTAAATCTTACCATAAAGGACATTTTCACAGTAAGCCATAAGATGTGTTTCATTTGGATGTTGCCAATAAACAATTAACAAATAATCGTTATTTTTGTGCCACATACGTTAGCGTAACATATATGAACAGCAATGCAACTTTACACGTTCATTTTCTACATGAACGATGAAATTATAATGAAATAAGGTTTCCGAAGAAATTTGTTCTTAAAATTTTATTCCTTTTAATTTTAAGTTTTTAAAAATATAATTGTGTTGGGAAATTCTATTCAGATGAGAATTTTGCTGTTTATATGTTATTACTTTTCTTTATTTTCTTTTTGTTACTATGTTGATTTTTAACTAATGTTACTTCTTCTTTTTTTTTTTTTTTTTTTTTTTTTCTTAATTTGTAACTTTTAGAACATAAAATACTACCAATTTTTAGTTCCGTTTAAAACTTTTGAACAGACGATTTTTAATTATAAGTCTTGTACATAAACACAGCACTGTGCGAAAGGGGGGAGGGCGAAGGGAATGGTCGCCCCGGGCGCGGTAATTGGACAGACAGACAAATTTACACTACCAACGCTACTTTTGGCCTGTGACAAAAAAAAAAGTTGGAAGGGTGGGGGGAGGGGGCGCCAAATTGCAACTTGGCCCCAGACGCAGTTTTCTCTTCGCACGCCCCTACAAAACTACTGCCCTGTGAGTTAATCTCGCCTTTTATTCATTTTTCGCTGGAGCGGTCTGACAGACCACTTTACAGTAGTTATTCAGACAATTTTTGTTAGATCAGTTAATCTTTAATAAGACATAACATTTATAAACAATTTTCTGAAATTTTCGCAAATCGATGACTTATACTCATCATTAATTAAAACATTCAAAATAAAATGAACAAAATTGCAAAACGAATATAATTTTGTTTAATGTTAGAAATAAGAGAGATAGAAGACAACATTGAAAAACATTGAAAATTAATTTTTCTAAAACATACTGTTCAAATAGCGTTCAATACACATCCTAAAACCTCTGTTATAACGCGATTACTTTTTAGCTCACAGGCTATCATAGCCTGAGAGCTTATGTGCCCGCCCGTTCTGTATGTATGTGCGTATGTGCGTAACGCGATAACTCATGATAAAAATATCCGATCCTCTTAAAATTTTGTATGTAGGTATATCCTGACAAGGCGCTTCCCTGATTAGTTTTTGAAGTTCATTCGATATGTATAAGAGGGGGAACGGGGGGCTCATGTCCCCCGTTAGTTGATATAAATGGGATTTTCATGCAGAATTAAGTTTTCAAAATTTAGATTAGGATCATTCTGATGAGGCGATTCCGTGACTGTTATTAGGTGTTCATTGATTAAGTATAAATAGGGGGAACAGGGGTTCTAATGCCCCCCCCCCCGTTAGTTGATATAAATGGGATTTTCATGCAGAATTAAGTTTTCGTTCAAAATTTAGATTAGGATCATTCTGATGAGGCGATTCCGTGACTGTTATTAGGTGTTCATTGAATAAGTATAAATAGGGGGAACAGGGGTTCTAATGCCCCCCCCCCCCCGTTAGTTGATATAAATGGGATTTTCATGCTGAATTAAGTTTTCGTTCAAAATTTAGATTAGGATCATTCTGATGAGGCGATTCCGTGGCTGTTATTAGGTGTTCATTGAATAAGTATAAATAGGGGGAACAGGGGTTGTAATGCCCCCCCCCCTTAATTTATATAAATGGGTTTTTCAAGCAGAATTTTCAGATTTCGTTCAAATCTCTGAATAGTTTTGGAAGTTTAATGGTTAAGTATAAAAGAGGGGGATAACTCCTTTTAAATTATATAAATGCTAAATGGGTTTTTATTAAGAATTATCTCATTTGCTCTGAATTTTGGATATAGATTTTTTATATGATAAAGCATGTCTTTGATAGTATAGGAGTTTCAATGATTAAGTATAAAAAAAGAGGAAAGGGGAGAGCTGTTTCCCCTTCTTAATTTTTTTTCGAACGGAATTAACCCTTGAAAATATAAGGCTTTAATGTACAATTAGTATTTGTAGCCTGTGAGCTCAATGCCATCAGTTTAACTTTATTTGTTACTCATTTGACAGCGTTCCATTACTTTTTTTTTTTAATTTCAACACTATATTTTTTTCCTCTTATAACAAAATCATCTCTTAAAAGACAGCTTGAAACATAATGACATGAAAATGAGGGGAGTAAGATAAAAAAAAAAAAAAAAAAAAAAGCTTTTAAATCTATTTAAAAAAGGTATAACAAATAAGCACAGCGTGGGATTAAGGACTTCCAAGGACCACATTAAAGTGCGTTACTTAAATTTTTTAAAGAGAAATCTGCTTTTGAAACTGTGTGACAGCTTTTCATTTAATCATTGCGGTAGCGCAATTGAAATTCTTTTAAAAGAAAACAAGATAACGAAATGATTTTAATGCGTTCTCGTCTTGTGACATGTAAGGTATGGCATAGTTAAAAAAAAAATACTGCCTCATTAAACACCTTAAACAGATAACAGACATTAAACACATAAAACGTTTGTAAAGTCAGGAATTTATTTGTATTATTCAATTCAGCAATTTATTTGTATTATTATTCGACATTTTATTTGTATTTTTATTAATTTTTTACTAATTTATTTGTATTTTCGCTATTTAAAGTAAAGAAGTTGGAAATTGCACGTGATACGTGAAGCGTAGCAAACGAGGTACGTTCGTACGATAATGAAGTTTTAAAAATATTCAAATCTTGCAATCATAGTAGACAGTACTTCGGATACAGTATAGTGGTCGAAATCTTTTTTCTGTTCCTGTAAATATGAAGAAGTAACTTTTATCACACCTCAGCAACGTATATCATCTACATAAATAGTAAGATAGTTCAATATAATTTTAATATAGCATTATGTTGTGGAATACCTTTGTGTGGCCCTGTAATTTGATAATAAAAATTCTTTGGATTACAAATTGTATAGAATGCATATTTTAGTACATATATACTTCATAGGTTCATACCAATTTTATAATCTTCGAATGAGTGTAACACCATTGAAATGCATTTAAAAAAATTTCCTCATTGACTTTAATGTAATGGAATACTTTTGATTGTCCCTTTAATGGATCTATGCATCCGATTTTCAGAAAATTTCAAATGACTCGACAAAATTATGTAATAACTAGCAAAAGCCATGCTTTGTTTGAATTCGCGAAGCATTATTTCTTAAGACAAATATTTGAAATTAGCACTACTTTTTTATATTATTTTTGCACCTTTATTAAGAAAAAACGTTATTTTATATTTTGCCGCATTTTAATTTTTGAAATATAAATTCAATTGAATTCCATAAATTGTTTTTAAGTGGCAAACACATTAAAAAATATACTAATAGTAATTATTTCTTAATGATAAAGATGTTTCGGTTAGTTCAATTTTCAACCTTCAAATTTGAATAACATTTTATCTAAAGAATTTAAGAATTAATTTTATTTGTTTACAATTCGTTTGTTGCCACTTTGCAAAATATGTATATAATTCTTATTGCGTTAGTATCGTTTGCACAAATGATTCCACATAGTAAAAATTAATTGTGCATTTGAATTCTTAACACTAAAAAACACTTTTAAAACTGAATGTGAATAATTGAATTTTCACAAATTTTTATTCATTAAAAATATGCTATAATTTTCATAAAGGGTATTTTAATAAAAATTTCGTAAAAGAAATCGTAAAACTATTGTATGTTTAAAAGAAGTGGCCACCAAAAAATGCGCCATTTTCAATCAATCTTAATAAAACATTCTATTAAAATACATATTTTCCTCTCAAACAACATAAATTTTTAATGTAAAAAATTTTGTTGTTTTACAGTTCGAAGTATAAATTCTATTTTATTATAAATTATGAAGTATAAATTCTATTGTTTTTAGTTTATTTTCAATAGTTTAAAATATAAAAAATCGTTATATTCACCTGTCTTTAGTTCATTATATTTCCAATGTGACGTAATATCTTCTTTAAAAAAATCCGTTAAGCTATTTATTTTATTTTAAGTTTTTACGTTGAAATCTTGTATAGAAAAATTATGACATAATATTCAATTTTTCTAAAATTCATCAAACTATTTTATATTAATTTTTCACGTGAAAATATTTCAATTTTAGTCTCAAAAAGTTTTTGACAAATTTTGTTGGAATAATGAAAATATATTCTATTTATTTAAAATATATTCTATTTATTTATTTAATCGTCATTCTGACTGTAATTACTAACTCAGTGATTTATTTTCTCTTCTGAAAATAAACGTGTATCATTTTTTGTTTGCAAAAATGCGTCCGTAATAGAAAGGCATGTAAAATTAATTAATTAAAATAATATATATTTTTTAAGTATTTCTGTAAAAAAATAATATTGTGCAAATCTACAGATTATAATTTATTTTTATGTTTAATTTGAAGTCAAAATACTGAATAGTTTTCTTGTAAAGTGTACGACAAAATGTAATTTGAGTGGCCTAGTAGAGGATTCGCTTCGCTCATTCTAATTGTACATTTTAAATTTCAAACGATTAAAATGCATTTGAAACTTTTTCCCCATTGACCGTAATGTAACGGAATACTTTTGATTGTCCCTGCAATTGATCTATGCATCCGATTTTCATAAAATTTGAAATGACGTGACAAAATTAGTAATAATTACACAATGTAAATTTCAAACGATTGGATTGGGAAGTGTTTGCGTTGTTATATGCGGACAGATGCTACGTATTTACATAATTACGAACGCACCTAAAAATTATGCCAATCTGTATAATTTTGCGACGAAATGGGTCAATCATATAGTATCCGCAATTTCGCAATAGAACATTGCTATGAATTAAAAATATTTAAATAGAAGTTTAAACTTTATTTTTGAATTGCAATGCCTTTTATAAATAGTTGACACGGGTTTTATTTACATATTTTATATATATGCTTATCCATTATGGGTAAATACTACACGGTGGCCCCCGATGACTACTTTCATTTTATGTAAAATAGTAATAATAATAAAAGTTTATGATGGCACTTTTAGCTATAAATTTGTTAAAACTCTGAAATTTGCAATACAAATAGTTTTCATAATTTAAGAAGATAGAAATTAACGTCTGAATTTAATTAAGTTTCAAAGGTGCATATATATATACATATATATATATTAGGGATGTTCTTAAATCAAAAAAGGTAACTTTGTGACACATGCTTTAATTTATTTTTGCTCGGAAATATATGAAAACAGTAGGTGTTGTTATTCAAAAACTGTCGAATTGCACTCAATTTTCCGTTTTTTTAAACGCAATAGATTTTTTGTAACAAACCTGCAAAGTTGACGTTTTTGAGCACATTTCCGGACGAAGGAAGAAAATCCAGTCGAAAAGCAGGTGATAAACGGGTGATCACGTGATCGAAAAAGCTTAGAACTGGACAGGTAATTTAATTATCATAAAATGGAAAACCAAGTTCCATTCGAAATCGCTTCCATAGTCTGGCATTCATATTTTATATGTTTCTGTTAAAAAAATGAATTTTTAAATGTGTCAAGAAGTTTTGCGCTTGTTGAACGGAACAGTTGAGAATAATCTTAAGACAGACATAAACACAATTAGTACAATAACCCAGTATGGAGTGAAAAATTAGCCGGGGTTCAGGAATCGAACAAGGTTCGACAGCGTACCGTGCTGTTACTCTTCCATCTAAGCTACCCCGGTGGATATCCTATAGCCCGGTAATTTCCCACTAACAAACCATGTTGGATACATACATATGTACCTTTGATATAATTAATTAATTAAATTCAGACGTTAATTTCTGTGTTCTTAAATATACATTGCGGTTGAAAAAAAAATTATTTCCCGTCATGAAGTTTGCCGAGCGGTTGCCGGCCGATGGCGTTGCCCTATGCTGCATTTTTCAGAAAGTATTGACATGCTTAAAATCGAACAAATTTTTCGGATCTGACTATGGTTTAATTCTAGAACTTGAAATAGGATAGACTTGATAGACTTAAGGGTGTCTTTTAAATCAAAAAAGACAATTTTGTGACACAAGTTTTAATTTGTTTTCGTTCGGAAATGCATGAAACTAGCAGGTGTTGTTATTCAGAAACTGTCTAATTGCACTCAGTTTTCTGTTTTTTTTTAAAAAACGCTATCGATATTTCATAACAAGCCTTCAAAGTGGACGTTTCTGAGCTCGTTTCCCGACGGAAGCAGAAAAACCGGTCAAAAAGCAGGAGGAAAACGGGTGATCACGTGATCGAAATCTCTTAGAACTGGGTAGGCCATTTAATTATCCTAAAATGGAAAATTGAGTTCGCTTCCATAGTCAGTCACTCCAATTTTATAACTCTCTGTTAAAAAAATGAATTTGTAAATGTGTCAAAACGTTTTGCGCTTGCTGAGCGGAGCAGTTAAGAACACCTTTAATTGAGACAAATCTGGATTTTCCCTTCTCGACCAGAATTTATCGCTCTGTCTCTGACCCCCCCCCTTTTTTTTTAAATCTTTTTCTGAAATGAGAGAGGATTCATTTTTTTTTTCCCCCGATTCGCGCAAACAAACCACTTTATCCTCTCCCTTGGGCTATTTGTAGTTGCGAGGGGGAAAAACGAAAAAAAAGCAAATGGGAAACGGAGAAAACGACTCTATCTCGAAAATTTTGACATTCACGCGAACAACATAAACAGGTTGTCACCCTGAAACAAATCTCGTCTCGAGTACACATCTAAAGCAAATATAAACAGTCCTTCCTTTTTTATTTGTCCTTTTCAGCGAGACGATAGTAAGAGACTGCGTAGGATTTCAAGCCAGAAACGCAGGGCCTAGGTAAGGGGGCACTATCGGCCCCCCTAAAATATTTTGAGCCCCCCCCCCTTCCTGGAAAAGATTCCAAGGTCACTCAATGAATTTCTGTTCCGAAAATTCAAATGAAATTCTGTTCAAAAATCTAATTTAGCTTTGAGACCCTTTCACAGTTTTGCAGAGTTACTCAATTGTATCTAAAATAAGTGTTTCAACACTTCCTCATCCTATTTGTACATATTGAAGCCAACATGATGTTTAATTTTGCACCAGTTATACATTCAAAATTTTCATCATCATATATTTTTCTTAGCATAAAATGAAGTTATGACAACAGTTTAATAAGAAACAGAGTACCTACAATGTAATTAGTGTCGCGAATTCGATTAATATTTGTAATTACTTTGGTGTCCACACTCTCATAGTGACTCCATGGTCATAGTTTTATTTTTCGCAGACGATCACGAGAAATGAAAAAGTAGTAGTAGAATTATTCTGGAATAAAGTGTGTGTTAAGTTTTTATCTGAAATGTTTTGAATGAAGCTTCGTTTTTTTTGTGGGAGATTTAAATTACTTTTCGCACGTTTAAAGTAAAACGACGATGTTTATATTTTCGGGTAGAATTTATGACATCGAGCTCGCAATGTTTGTGATAATTAGGCACTCATTTGTCTTTCTACATCAGAGAGAAAGAAAAAAAAATTATAAGTCCACCCCCCCCCCTACATTCTCTTGAGCTCCCTCTATACAGTGTCTCACAAAAGTGATGGGACTCTTGTGCTTTATAAAAAGAAACTGCAATAAAATAAATAAACAAACATGTACAAAAATTTTTTGGGTGTGTTTCATATTTAAAGTTAGCAACAATTATTACATAACATACATTTTGTCAAAATATTAAAATATTAATTTAGTAAAAATACAATTGTTCAGAACGGAGCAAAAAAATGGCTCACATAAGTGATGGGACACTTACTTTTCCATCAAATATTTATCCAAAAATTTTACTTTTTAAAAGGTTTTAATATTTTGTTGGATTTCCTTTTACTTTTAAAACACGATTTAATCTTTTTGGGATGGATTCGACTATTTTTTTGTGATTTCTGGAGTGATTTTACCGCATTCTTCTTGAAGCACCGATTTTAGTTGTTGTTTTGAAGAAATGGTGTGTTTGCGAATTCTTGATTCCAATTCTTGCCAAATATTCTCTATGGGATTTAAGTCTGGAGATTGTGGTGGTGTTTTTATTATTTCAGGACAGTTATATAGCAGCCAGAGTCTAACGTTCAGAGCAGTGTGCTTGGGGTCATTGTCCTGGCAGAATTTAAAATCGTTATGAAGGTTCAATTTTCGTGCTGAAGATTTCAAATTTTGCTTTAAAATATCAATATACTTATACTGATCCATTATACTGTCAATTAAAACAAGATTACCAACTCCAGCGGACGACATACACACCCATACCATAACTCCTCCTCCACCATGTTTTACTGTTGGTACCAAGTTCTGTTTGCGAAATTCTTCCCTGGATTTTCTCCACACCAAGATTCTACCGTCAGAACCAAATATATTAAATTTACTCTCATCAGCAAATATAACTTTATTCCAGTAATCAGAAATCTTATTTATGTTGGATTTTGCGAAAGGTCTGAGTTTTCTATTCTTTTCACTTACGAAGAATTTTTTCCTGGCTACTCTACCGTGATATCCAGCAGATCGAATTACCCTTCTAATAGTCTCAGGATTAACAATTATTCCATATAATGCTTGTAAATCAGCAGCAACTTTTGAAGCACTATTTTTTGGATTTTTTTTAATATTTCGAACGATAATTCGCTTTATTCCATTGGATAGCTTTGATGGTCGGCCAGGTCTTCTTTTATCCTGAATCATATGATTATTTTATATCGTTTAATGATATTGAAAACTGTTGAACGACTCAAGTTAACTGTTTCAGCAGTTTTTCTAATAGATTTTCCACGTTCAATATGCAAATTAATAACTAATTTTCGAATTATAGGCGAAGTTTCTTTTCGTTTAGCATTCATGGCTACACAGAGCTAAAAAACACAAACATTCCAAAACAAACTGGAGAGAAATACTGCAGACGATTTTATAAATTATTGCCAATTGCTTTTAAGTAAAAATAAAACCCCAAAAAATATTTTTATTGCTTATTTCAGACGATTTTTATTGCATATATAATGATGTCCCATCACTTATGTGAGCTATTTTTTGCTCCGTTCTAAACATTTGTATTTTTATTAAATTAATATTTTAATATTTTGACAAAATGTATGTTATGTAATAATCTTTACTAAATTTAAGTATGAAACACATCCACAAAAAAATGTGTACATGTTTTTTTTAATTTATTTGATTAGTTTCCTTTTGTAAAGCACAAGTGTCCCATCACTTATGTGAGACACTGTAGTTCACTTGTAGCTACTGCCCTAGCGAGACGATTGTAAGAGATAGCGTAGGATTTCAAAACAGGAACGAAAAAAGGTTCTCGTGTAGAAGAAAAGTGAGTTTGACGAGAGAGCATGTTTTTAAAATGCTAACATCTTGGATTGACAGGTATAAGGACTCTTCGTGAACACGTTGATTGCCGCCTGCTGTGAAGTAGTGGCTGCCGTTTCCGATTTTCCCTCGCTCATGTTATGTCTGTAGGCATTTCATGCATTTTTTAGTTAAACTATCTCCTCGGAGTATTAATATTTTTAATTTATTCTTTCGGTGCATTCTTCTTAAGGGGTCTCAAGACTCTTAAAGCTCACAAATTTTTGAAATTTCATTTTTTTTTTTTTTTTTTTTTTTTTTTTTTTTTTTTTTTAAACTGCTATTTTTTTTTTATTATTTTAATGTAATTGTTTTCTCGAAATTCTCATTAGAACACAAGTTATGGGTTTTAGAATTTTACCCGCTCAATAGCTGAAGCGATACTTAGTCATTTTTCTCCAAATGACATTTTTTTTTTTCATAGTGCGCACGATATCTCTTGTAAGTATTTTCACATAAAATTTTCAAAATATATTTTTCATGTTAGTCTGTATGAACTGAACCTAAAATTTCCTTTTTATTGTTCAAAAAACTGTAGAAAAATTTGGAGAACCAAGGAAAACAGTCAGATGTGGCAAATTTTTCAAATGTTTCAAAATTTTCTTCTATCGATTTTATGTTAATAATTTCAAAAATCGCTATCGCAATGTCAAATTTCAATGACAATCTATGCCCATCGTGAGGATTCTAATGGTATGAAATTCCGTGCATTAGTTCTTGAAATAGGACTATTGCGAATATCGGGGGAAATGCAGAATAAAAGCACCACCTGCTTTAAAAAGCGAAGAACGCAGAACGCCTCAATCTCTGAAAAAGTTCCGTTAAAGAGAGAGAGGAGGAGAGGGGGGAGAGAAAAGGTTCATACAGGGCCCGACTAAGGCAGGGGTATACGGGGCAATTGACTCGGGCCCCCCGATTTAGGGGGGGGGGGGCAAGGACAGATATAAGTTTTTCGTTAAAAGAATGTCAAATGATAAAAAATGGTCAAAAGTGACTAAAATTCTTTTTTTTTATTTTCAATTTTAAGGGTTTTTCTTCTCCTACCCTCTCCTTATTCGTACCCCATGCCTCCTTAAGGCTCATATTCCTGTAATTGAAAAAAAACCTGTATTTTTTAATTTTTTAAAGTTGTCTATCTTCTGCTATTGTTAGGATGAGCGAAGCGAATCCTCTACTAGGCCACTCAAACTACATTTTGTCGCACGCCTTACAAAAAAACTATTCAGTATTTTGATTTGAAATTAAACACAAAAATAAATTATGATCTGTAGATTTGCAGAATATTATTTTTTTTTACAGAATAATCTTTAAAATAATTATTATTTGAATTAATTTATTTTACATGCTTTTCCATTACGGACGCATTTTTGGAAATAAAAAAAAAAAACATTTATATTTTCAGAAGAACAAATAAACCATGGAGTTAGCAACTACACGTAGAATCATGGTTAATTAAATAAATAAAATATGTATATTCCGACAAAATTTTTTACGCTGATGACACTAGCGCATATTAAAAGAATGATATATTATGATATTTTTTCGTAAAGTGGCAACAAAAGGATTGTAAAGAAATAAAATTAATTGGTAAATCTATACTAATAAAATAACAAATCGCTCTGTCTGCGTGTGTGTGTGTGTGTGTGTGTGTGTGTGTGTGTGTGTGTGTGTGTGTGTGTGTGTGTCTGCGATGGCTAGCAAAATCTATGGGACGTACGAAGCTCAAAATTTTTATGAGAGTAGCCCAATATCTCTCCTGATGCACCTGAGCTTCAGAATTTCGAAATTCTATTTATTAACTGAGTAATTAATTAAATTCCAAAGATCACTCTCATAAAAAATCGCCTTTTTTCTTCTTTTTTTCTCTTCATTCAGTTATGGTTGGTTGGTTGCATAAAATTTTCGCATAAATAATTAAAAAAGCTGGGAATAGACCTTTAAAATTCATAGACTGGCAAACTGTCAGTTTAAATGATGATTTTTTATCACAGCGGTTGTAAACCATGGAGGAAAAAGATAGGTGGTGGTGAAGTGAACCGAAAAAAGGGTTGCAATATTAAATCATTTATCGCTCAAATTTTAATGTCCCAAACAAAAGCATGTGGAAGTGATTTTGTATTAATAAGACGAATTGAAAGAAATGAATTACAGCCGAAGCGTATTTTATGAAGAAATAGTAATTTTTTAAAATGGTCTTTTTTCTATTATATTATTTATTTTTAAAAAAATGTTTGCTTTTAAAATAATTGAAATTGATAAATTCGAAATAATTAAATGTCAAAATAAAATAAAATAAAATATTGAAAACATTTGATTTGAACTAAAAATTGTATTACTAAAAGGTTTCTTTTTTTTTCAGAACTTTTTAATACTTTATAACGTAGATGAAAATATGGTTTTAATATAACAACATATTAATAACTCTATATCAATATATAAAATATATTTATGAAAACATTCTTTTAAAATCATGCGCGAAAACTTAAATAACAAATATTAGTCTAAAATCTAGATTTCAGAGTGCAGACGATTTTAAGACATTAACGAAAGAATGCTAACTTTTCAAGCAAAATCTTAAATGATGCTTCTATATTGATATTTCAAAGTGACGGCTAGGTTACATTTATGTTATATTTAAGTTACGGTAGGGTAATGTTAAGTCGCAGTTAGGTTACAGACAGATTATGGTTATGGTACAAAAGTTTACGGTTAGGAATTTGTCCACAGAGTCAACATTACGCATGCTTTGATTAAAAATATACACTTTTGTTAAATGGCTCTGAAATTATAATACTATATACCAATCTTTTATCATCGCGTATCGATTCATTCAAGGTATAGTTGGATTTAAGAATGATATAATTAGTTTGAAATTCAAAATATTTCACTTGGGATTTCTATGTGAAAAAAATAATTAGTTACGTGATTTAACAGTGATTTTTACGGGTAAATATCAACACTTTAACACGAAACTAACGCAATCGTTGGATACATGTTCCCTCCCGTGTTTCTCATTGCTCATTTTAAGTATTTTTAGAGCTTAATATTAGTTGTTGTTTTTAAAACCGATTTTTCACAAAGTCAGCTGCAACGTATTTCAGACAATGCATTTCTGCATGCTTCCAGTTATTGATAAAATCATACAAATTTCAAGTTCGTTTAATATTGTTAATACGGACCCGGGCAACGCCGGGCGGGTCAGCTAGTTTGTTATATAAAGAGTTATGTGAATTCGAAAGTTAAAAATTGAACCACATGAAACATTTATATTATTATAATGGTATGCATAGTGTTATTTTTTAATAGTTTGCCGTTTAAAAGCAATTTATTGAATGTATTAGTTTTATTATAAAAAATGCCAAGAAAACGTACATTTACTGGTTGAAAAGAACGCGAATAAGGCTAGATATCAGCGTAAAAAACGACGTCAGAGGTGTCATATACACACCACATTGGCGCGATTTTTCCCACGCCAATTTGGCAAACACCTCATTTTCGAATACCAGTTACAATGTACATTTAAAAAAAGGAAATAACAATAAATTAAAAAAGTTTTATTAATATCTATCGAACAAAACAATTTATATGGGTGATTCTCAAAATAGGGGACAATTTCAAAAGCGAAATCTTAAAAAAAATTACTGTTAGCAAAATTTCTGAAAAAAATAGGTGTTGTTAATATAGTATTAGGTATACTTTACATGTAGTCAGCAGAGCTAAATATTTAAAAATTAACTTAAAAAAATAATTATTATTTTTTGAGCCATGCTAATGACAAATCAAATTGCATGGAATAAATATATTAAGAAATTCTTATTTTCTTCCTGTTTAAATATTTTTTTCTATATTTATTAGCCTTCCTTTTCAGCAAATGGTTTCTATTTATACATATATACATATAAGGAGAATAAAAACATTACCAAAGAGCAAACTTTGTTTACATGAGCAACATTCTGACACTAACAATGTAAGAAGCTGTCTTAGTGATTTTCTGACAGATTTAATGCATATTTTAGAGATAATAAATGTAATACCTAAATTTATATGTAAAATTAAACTTTATAAAGGATACAATATAAGCACTGGTTACATTTATGCACAAAGGAGTCTTTAGCATGGACAAAAAAAACATGCTAATGACACTGATATTTGTCCATGCTAATGACAAATTTTAATTTAAATAAGATTATGAGCCATAATATAATCACAATGCAATAGTCCTTTCTGGGGCTTTTTAAAACACAAAAGTTCTATGCAAATAAGTAAAATAAAAATTTTAACTATAAAATAAACATGAAAATTATTATCCATTCTAATGACATACAATTGATGTACGCCCCTAATATTCAACTTCTATTCTTAAAATACTATACATGCTTCGATTTTCAGGCTGGGATAAAATGGCTACTTGTTGCCATGGAGAAACTTTATATTTTCAAACTATTGTCATATGTGAAAATGAAATTTTGATTAATAACCAGCTGTTATAGTATGATCTTGTTTTAAAAATAGAATATGGAGGACAAACTTTAATTCTTTTTTTATATACTATAATTTTATTTTTAAAAAGAAATTTATTGGATAAATCCTCTCCTTGATTAATTTAAAGAAAGAATAACATTTGTTTTATTTTATAAACATGATATTAACTCTTGAAAAATGCTAGTATACACAAGGCACAGCTGCTGTGGACATCCATGCTAATGACATTTTGAACATTTATTCTGTTATTTTAATGTGTTTTTAACTAAAAAACAAGTTGGAAATTGCACGTGAAGCGTAGCAAATTAGGTGCGTTCGAACGATAGCGAAGTTTTAAAAATATTACTTTCATGTATCAATCTCATAACATTGTAAATAGTGAATTACAATTAAAAGCTCGTCAAACAATGTTCTCCCTATACCATTATGTAATGGAATACTTTTGTGTGGCCTTGTAAATCAATAACAAATGTTCTTCGCACCACAAATTATGTAAGATGTATATTATAATATGTACTTTATAGTTGCATATAAATTTTATAAAGTTCGCATGAGTGTAACACGATTAAAATGCATTTGAAACATTTTTTCCCATTGACCGTAATGTAATGGAATACTTTTGATTGTCCCTGTAGTTGATCTATGCATCCGATTTTCTTTAAATTTGAAATAACTCGAAAAAATTATGTAATAATTGCGTATTTTAAATTTCAAACGATTAAAATGCATTTGAAACTTTTTCCCCCATTGACCGTAATGTAATGGAATACTTTTGATTGCCCCTGTAATTGATCTATGCATCCGAGTTTCATACAATTTGAAATAACTCGAAAAAATTATGTAATAATTATGTATTTTAAATTTCAAACGTATAGAATATACTTGAAACTTTTTCCCCATTGACCATAATGTAATTGAATACTTTTGATTTCCCCTGTAATTGATCTATGCACACGATTATCAACAAATTTGAAATAACTCGACAGAATTATGTAATAATTGCGTATTTTAAATTTCAAACGATTAAAATGCATTTGAAACTTTTTTCCCCATTGACCGTAATGTAATGGAATACTTTTGATAGCCCCTGTAATTGATCTATGCATCCGAGTTTCATAAAATTTGAAATAACTCGAAAAAATTATGTAATAATTATGTATTTTAAATTTCAAACGTATACAATATATTTGAAACTTTTTCCCCATTGACCGTAATGTAATTGAATACTTTTGATTGTCCCTGTAATTGATCTATGAACACGATTATCAAAAAATTTGAAATAACTCGACAGAATTATGTAATAATTGCGTATTTTAAATTTCAAACGATTAAAATGCATTTGAAACTTTTTTCCCCATTGACCGTAATGTAACGGAATACTTTTGATCGTCCCTGTAATTGATCTATCCATCCGATTCTCATAAAATTTGAAATGACTCGACAAAATTATGTAATAATTATGTATTTTAAATTTCAAACGATTCGGTTGGGTAGTTTTTGCGTTGTTATATGCGGACAGACAGACGGACAGACGGACGGACTGAACGACCACTATAGGTGCTACGTATTATATAATTACGAACGCACCTAATGAGTAATTCTTGAGTGCAAATAATGAATAACATTAAGGCAAACATATCTAAATATAAAAACATAACAGAAAACCTCTCATTTTTTTTTTTTTTTTTTTTTTTTTTTTTTTTTTTTTGTATGCCGAAAGACATAAATTGTCCCCTATTTTGAGAATCACCCATATAATTTTAAGAAAGGAAATAAAAGTAAATAAAAAATTTATTAATAAATAAACAACATCCGAGTTACCATGCGAAGCAAAATAACGACACTTCACTGCTAACTAAGCACCCCGGTGCGTATATGACATTAGCGTCTGAAAAAAAAAATAGCATCAGAGTGGTGTGTATATGGCATCTGTGCCAAAACGAGGGCATGGCAAATTTCTTCTGAAAGAAAGTGCATGTGATTCGAAAAATGCTTTAAATTTCGAAGATTCGAAATTGAAAATCATATTTTTGAAAAATTTGTCGTCGTTTTTGGTTTGGCAATCATATTTAATCTAGTGGATCTTATAAGATTTGCCATAAATGTATAGTAAATAATAAACTAAATATTTTTTCTATAGCTAATAATATCGATTCTGATCCACATACTTAAATATCGAAGCGCTTAACTTTCGTTGAGGAGAAATTAATTGCCCAAGTTATCCAGTTATTACTGTTTATCGCATTAAGGGGGTCAGCTAGAACGCAATGCGCAAATTATTAAAATTTTCATCAAGATATTATAGAATTTTGTACTTCATTACCTCATTCGGGAATAGCTCCATGTCCTGTTCTGGTTCTTTTGGCGAATTTTTTTGGTATTCAATGAACCAATGTGGTTACGATTTTCAGCCTTTAGGGTTGCTTTTTTAATTACTGGAATGGACTTTACCCATATGCCTTTTGCATTCAGCATATTTTTCGGAAAGTTTATGACTTTTGCTTTATTTTGACATATATAATAAATATAAAAAATTTCAAAAATATATAAGTGTATAACATTTATTTATGGGTGTATATAATGCGCATTTATAAGTGCATATCTCTTTTTATAATTACATATATAAAGATATTTATGTAATATATATACATAAAAATAAAAATGTTGGTACTTACGTATTAACGCCACCGCAGCAGAAGTTGTTCTAATGCGCCTATAAAGTGCAATCCTTGTTGCCTTATTGCTTGCTGATTTTGACGCCATTTTTTAATGCTTTTTTAGTGCTTTACTATTTTTAGTGCTTTTTTTTTGCTCATTTTTTAACGCCATTTTTTTGCGCGCGTACGGGCAACAAGATAGCTCTTTTTAGGCGCATTAGCACCGCAATTTCTGCTGCGGTGGCGTTAATACGTAAGTACCAAAATGTTTATATAAACAACGTATTTATTTTTTTAACGTGTGATACACGCAATATTTATTAAATAAAAATATGTTTATAAATATTTAAAGATCATGATTTTTCACATCTTGAAAAGTTTAATACGATGCTAAAATGTTTTTCTGGCATCATTTTGGATTCCTTCGCCAATCACACCAACCAAAACAGGATATGGAATTCTTCCCTTTTTCCATAGATACTATATCACAGTACCTTTTTGGGTACTACTTGGTTATCCCATCGACATAAGATCTAACGCCAAATTTCAGGATTAAATGCCCATAATGGTCGTAATGTCACGTATTACTTATGTCTTTAAGTGATTTTTTGTTCGACTTTTTATTTATATTTTTATTAATATTTTACTAATTTATTTGTTTTTTCTTTATTTAAAAAAATGCGTTTATTTGTATTGGCTAATAGTTTGGCGATTTGTATTATTTAACGAAATTGATCGACTGGATAACCAAGTAGTATCCATTGTCGTTAGAAGACAAGATAAAAAGAAAAAAAAATACGTGTGGTACTCGGGGACTGCTGCGGTAAAGCTATTGCATAACATTTTTTATCAATTTATGCAATTATAATTATTTATTTATTTTTTATTTATGCACTTTTTTTGTCTTTGATATTAATTCAAGTTTTTTCTTTTTCTTTGATATTAATTCAAGTTACACTTTTTGAGCGTCATGACCGATAAGAAAAAAATTTTTTTTTCTTTTATTGAATAAATGAGAAGTCTGCCGAACTGAAACGACGTTAGCCGGAGTGTTAGGTTTTTTTTCTCGTTACGGAATTTCTAGATTCGGTCAACGCGCTCAAAGCCCGCGATAAAAGCTATGGAATAGCTTAATAAGAAAAATCTTTAAAAAAGAGTTTTTAATTGAAAATTTTTAAAAAATGTCAAATTTTGCTTTAAAAAATATATATTTATACCAGTCTTATATCATAAATAAAATATTCCTAGTTATTAGGAAATTCTTAGTTATTTGGCTGAATTTGCATCGGTAAAGTTAAAATGCGCCAAAACATAAAATAGCGTTTTTGTTTAATAAAGATGCAAAAATAATGGGTACTACTTTGATATTCCGTCAACCAATTTTGCCAAGTTATACATATCTCCAAACTTTTGACCAAATTAAACAAATTGATGTAATTTTTATTTTAAATAACGAAAGAACAAATAATTAATAAGAATACAAATAAAACTTCCTATTGAAAATCACTTTAACGAACACGTGATACGACTTTAATATTACATGAAAGTGACATATTTTTATCATCATCATTGGCATTTAATCTTTTAGTTTGGCAATACCTTTTTGGTCGACGATGTTATCAAGTAGTGCCAAATAATATAATAAAAATATTGTTATTTCCAAATAGTTATCTAATGCAACAATGCTTCGCGAATCCAAACAAAGCACGGCTTTTGCTAGTGTATATAGATGTGAATAGTACTTAGTACGAAATTTGTGTACACATACAATAGTTATAAATTTCAGTTTTAGTCACTTCAGTATAATTTAGGAAAATTTTTGAGATAGAAAGCCCCCCCCCCCCCCCCACACACACACACAAACTGTCTAAGTCGGGCCCTGGCTTCTTAAGTAATTTTTTGCTATTTCCAATCTCAAAACTAAATTTAGGAGTAAAAAGGCAATCTGGCATGAAAGAAGAAAAACGAGAATTTGATTTTTATTTTGCACAACAATTTTTTAAAAGGAAATACTGAGAAATGATAAAATGATCGGAATGTCGAATTTCATTGTAGGTTGTCAAAAAAGTAGAAAAATATAAAATTAATGTATTGTCTTTTTTTAAATTTTTTTAGAAATTTAATGTAGAGTTTTGGCGTAGTTCGGGCAAAACTTTTTCTAGGTCGGGCTTTGCCTGACCCCCCCCTCCCTAGCTACGGCTCTGCTGTGTGAAAATAGTTTATGTTAAAAGTAATTCATGATAAACGTGTTCATGTTAATGAAGTTTGACTGTCTATCAATAGTGTCACTTCGTGTTTCAATCTACAGTCATAATCAATTTAGAATGCCATGTCCATTTTATGTGTTGTAATTGATTTTGACGATCGTAAACTTCATGATGGGAAAAATAAATCAAAAAGTGACGGGCTGAATCGGTCCGCATGTAGGGCGATGCCACCCAACATCTAAGGAAAACACGAAACAAAACTCTTAAAACAACTGTCAAAACAAGGGGAGAAAATCGTCTTTCGTCCGGAAACATGAACGTCGATGCTTTACAGTTTTATCGGAGAAAGCCAATAGAGGGAGAATGAAACTTTTCTATCAAGAGAAAGGGAGACAAATAGCCTTTTAATCGCAAGTACGCGTCTCCTGCAGAAGAGAAAACATCAACTTTGTGAAACTCTGTATCATCGCTCCTAGAGGGCGCTGTGCCGGTCTCTGCACCCTCCCACTTTCATCCCGGTCTTCCCATTGCCGCGGAATACGCGCGTCGTCGTTCGGATGCTGGCAGACGATTCTCTTGCTCTGTTTTGACAGTTCAGTTGTTGTGTTTTCAACTTTCATACATCGTGGGTGTTCCACGTGACTCGTTTTAACACCTCATTTCACAGGACTTTTTTTTATTTATTTATTCCCTGATGTCGTGGTGATGGCGGGCGAAGCCCACGTCGAGCGGTTTCTGCTGCTGGAAGACCATCCGGACAGCGAGGAAAGTTGCTTCGAAAAATACAGGGATTTACCCGATCCAGGTAAATAATACTACTATTCAGTATTTAAAACAGTGGCATTGTAACAGATGATTTAAAGCGAGGTCCGGTGCAAAGATTTTCCGAGGCCCTTTCCAAAACCGCTTATTTTCAGATTTATTTATAAATTCATTTTTGCTCTCAAATGTACCAAACTTTCAAAATATGTTATTTAAAAACTACATAAAGTTTCAGTGTCTGTCAGTTTTTTTGGTCAATGTAGAAAATATTGCAAAAAATGCTGCCAAAGTTGCCAATTTGCCAACAGAAATTTCCGAACCTGGAGAAATGGAAGCGAAAAAATGATCGAACTTAGAAAATAATTGCTTATAAATCTAATTCTAACAAATTCAGCGAAAAATGACATCACACGGCATCTTGTACATCCCTTCAAAAAATCCCTCCAGCCTGTTTCGTGTTTCTACTTATAACCTCTTCAGACCTGAGCATAAAATAACTCTACAAATATATATTTATTGCTTTTTGCATAATCGAAATGGCACCCTAGATGACAGAAAGAGTCATTTTTATGAAATCAGTATTTTAGGGGACTGGTAATTTAGGTTTACAAGTATGGATATAAATGTACTTATCCCCTTAAAACATTAATTTAACTATCAGTAAAATAAATTTTACGCAATAGCAAAATTAAGGTCTTTAAACAAGTAAATGATCAGCAAACCCTCAAAATCTTTTATTGTAAAACCTTTAAATTAAATAATCACGAATATTTCTTACTTTCTTGGCCACAATGTCTTGGAAGTATTTTCGAAACTCGGATGAAAATAATATTTATTTTATGAGATAATATTCATCAGTATTGACATTTATTGGGTTTGTTTTAAAGCAAAAAACATTCAGCTGTATGTCAGAAGTAAAGTAAAAATGTTAAAAATTCCAACCGTTTAGTTCTTATGAGGAAAAGAATGGTGGTACACATAGGTGTACCCGAGGTCTGAAGAGATTAAAAATGAGTCTGAAAAGGTATCGGAAAATTTCGAGCTGTTGAAGGTGAAAAATCAATTTTTCGAATACACCCTTAACATAATCTTACCTACTGAAATAAAAATAAAAAAGATTTGTTCTCACCTATATTCTATGATCCGAGGAGCCAGGGTTCTATCCCCTGACTGTTATAAAGGAGTCGCTTTTGTCTGTAGGGGTCATTTCAGGGAACTACTGAATCAATTAAAAAAATAATGTTGGCAAATGGATGATGAAAATCTCTCTTCTGACTTAGATTATATTTTATGCCAATACCACTATCTTTTCTTAGTTAAAATCATAAATTTATATCAAAGATTTTCTATTATATCATCTTCTTTTTATGAAAGAAAAAATATTTTGTTGCCCAGATCGTAGGCCTCTCTAGACGCGAGGCCCGTGTGCGGCCGCACCTGTCGCACACCCCTAAGGACGGCTCTGCACTGCAATCTTTTTTTTTTTTCAGGTACATTTTCCTCAAACAAATGAGTGGTCAGTGGCGCAGCTAAGGGGGTGGTTTTGGGGTTAAAACCCCTGCCAGAGCTAAGAAAAATCACTGTAATTGCCGCTTACATGAATCAAAACCAAACTTAATATTTAAATGTTTCGGCGTATTTCGGAATCCGCCGCTTTATTGAATCTGATTTCATTTAATAAAGTGATTCAACTAAAGGCGAAAATTCTACTTAAAACTGTGAAAGTGCATATTACATGCATTAGTTAAGTTAAAATTGGTTATTTAAACTATATCACTTTTATGAGACGTATTATGCTAAAAGAATGTTGATTTCCTGCCACACAGATGCTCTTTGCGTTTAACTATTATACAGGAATATTCTAATTAGTACAGATTCTGTTAACCGGCGATTCAAATGACCGGCAATCACCTTTATTAGAATCTCACCCCCCCCCCCCTAGAACCGAATTCTGGCTGCGCCACTGTGAGTGGTGTTTAATTATTCATTTATAATTAGTCAAATAAAGTGTTTTATCGAAAGAGGCGTGTTTCTAGGTGCAGTGTTGAATGAATTCTCGAAACTTTTTTTTTCTCTCCGGGAGGGATTTTTGTGGCTCTGACAGCAAGATATTATAAAATTCCGGGAAGAAATTACCCTTTGTTGACTACTGAAAACACAAAATTTCGAATCTTCCTTGGGGGGACACCTCATGGCTCTGCGGGGAAAGGCGGATGCCATCTCCTGAATTCACCACTATCAAAAACACGTCAAAAATCACTTCGCATTATTGCATTCACCGTTATGTGTTTTTATGTGCGTAAATGAAGGGATGATATCAGAACAAAAATTATACATGATAATACTCAGTGGCGGATCCATGGGGATCATGAGCCCCCCCCCCCCCTGAATGAAGAAAAATTTTGAAGGAAATTTAAAAAATGAAATATCCCTTGCTTAACAATCAGAATCTTTCTGACTATTTTAAATTTGTACTTAAACCCACAGTAGTAGTTAATTTCCGACAAATCCATCAGGTATTTTTTTAAATTTTTTATGCAATATGCATTTATTCAAAGCAAATGTGATTGATTGACGTTTTCCATTTTTCAATAAAGGCAAAGAAACTTTCGCGAAATTTCCGTAATCTTTAAAATTTTAAACTGAATTTCAGGCCATGGCAGCTAATTGCTTCCTCATGACGGCTTTTTGTAACTATCAAGCTCTAAAAATTTGAATATAATGCTCAATTTCTTCAATAGTTGTTATTTGATTTTATTAAAAATGGAAAAATCTTCAATTTCTTGGCATTTGAATAAAATATATATACTTATATTTTTACGAATATTTTGCAACTTCTTTTGTTTCAAATGAAAACAACTTCAAACAAGTTGGAAATTGCACGTGAACGTAGCAAATGAGGTGCGTTCGTACGATAACGAAGTTTTAAAAATATTCAGATCTTGCTGATATAGTAGAGCGTACTTCGATTACAGTATAGTAGTCGAAATCTTTGTGTTTCTGTAAATATGCAGGAAGTAATTTTTATTACACCTCAGCAACATATATCTTATTCATAAAATGTGAAATAGTTGAATATAATTAAAACACGCCCCAAACAATGTTTCCCCGTATAGCATTATGAAGTGGAATACTTTTGTGTGGCCCTGTCATTTAATAATAAAAATTATTTGCATCACAGATTGTACAGAATGCATATTTTAGTATATATTTCATAGATTCATGCCAATTTTATTATATTCGAATGAGTGTAACATCATTAAAATGCATTTGAAACTTTTTTCCCATTGACCGTAATGTAATGAAATACTTTTGATTGTCCCTGTAAATGATCTATGCATCCGACTTTCATAACATTTGAAATGACTCCACAAAATTACGTAATAATTATGTTTTAAATTTCAAACGATTAAAATGCATTTGAACTTTTTTCCCCATTGACCGTAATGTAACGGAATCCGTTTGATTGTCCCTGTAATTTATCTATTCATCCGATTTTTATAAAATTTGAAATGACTCGACAAAATTATGTTATAATTATGTATTTTAAATTTCAAACGATTCGGTCGGGTAGTTTTTTCGTTGTTATATGCGGACAGACAGACAGACAGACGGACGGACTGAGCGACAACAATAGGTGCTACGTATTTACATAATTAGGAACGTACCTAAAAAGTATCAGAAATTTAGCTATTTTTGGATGTGGGGACAATCTTCAATCTTACTCTTACAATTGAAATTTTTTACAATCAAATTTCCGGGCTAACAAAAATTTAACTGAGCCGCGGCGTATACGCGCGAAATTACGGTAATGTCCAGAAATTTCATGGCAATCCGAGTGTATTTATGTGAGTTAGAGCGCGGACAGACAAACCGAATGCATAAGAACTTTTCAACTTTGTTGGAAAGTGTTAAAAAGGATATCATGTTTTCGAGTCAATTCCTCTTACATTGACTGCTGTTAACGCGTCATAATTTAACTATCGTTGTAAAGTTATCCTTTTCTTTTAAATATTCATATAAAAATCTATTTTTTATGACATAACTTTCGACACTTACTGCTTTTAACACATTATTACGTAGTTTTTATGTTATACTTGCCTTTCTATTTTTAAAATTCATGCGTAAAAACATTTTTTTATTGAAAGGAAATACTATCATTTGGTTTGTTTTAAAAAGTGACAAGAGGTTAAAAAGAAAAAAAATTCTAAATGTGAAATAATACTCGATTGAAATTGTAAAATTTTGAATAAAAATTTTAAAACATCCGGAATTACTGATGTCGAAAAATGTTTCTACGATTGATTAAATAAGAACAGTAAAATTTGAAAACCAGTTTATATAAAATAAAGTAAACAAACCATGTCAATGTCTCACAGAATTTTTTAAACACGCTATAAGAAAATTATTTTAAATAAGACATTTTGAAAGTATTGCTGGCGACATTTTCACGAATTTTTTTCTTTTTAGTAGTGAAGTATAATCTCCGTTTTTAATTGAAAGAAAATATTACTCTATGCGCTGTTTTAAAATATGGCGACAGTTTAGAATAATGGGTCTTTTCTAAACATAGCTGCCAACTTTCAACTAATCTTGCGCAATACCTGGATCAGTTTGATCCAGGTTAACGTCATTTCAAACCAGAAAATATATTTCATGAATCTTTATTCGTTTAATTTCAGAATTGTTAGTGGAACATACTTAATTTCATTTCTTTGAAAAAATTCTGGTTCGAAACTCATTAAACCAGGGTCAAATCAACGCACGTGTTACGGATAACCAATGTCAGGTTCGCACCTATGTCTAAATATGAAATTAATGTACCTAGATATGATGGATATGTGAATAAAAGATTGAAAAACCTCTAAAAAATGCATTTAAAAAATGATTTCACGCTACAATCTTGTCAATAATGTCACTGCGAAAGACGGTTCATTCGCTATGCATGGTTTTTGGATCCTATAAAATTTTCTTAAGAGTGTTCTCAAATCTAAAAAGGCAACTTTATGACATAAATTTTAATCTATCTTCATTTTGAAATGCGTTAAACTAGCAGGTATTGTTCAGAAACTACCTAATGAAACTTTTTTTGGCAAATGCAATAGATTTTTCAAAAAATAATATCGGAGTAGACATTTTGAACCGAATATCCGCTTGAAAGAAAAATAACCACTCAAGGAATGGTGAAACACGTGATGAAAATCGCTTATATTTCAATAAGCAGCTTATTGATCAAACAAATCGGAAATTGTACGTTATACATAGCAAATGAGGTGCGTTCATACTATAACGAAGTTTTAAACAGTACTTCAGAAACAGTACAGTATCCGAAACCTTTTGTATGTCCCTGTCAATATTTTCTGTTTTTTTTATTATACAGGAATTAAATTGTAGTAAACCTCTGCAACATATATTTATTTCATAAAATGTGAAATATAGTTTAATTCAATTACAGTTCACTCCAAACAATGTTTCCCCCTATACCATTATGTAATAGAATACTTTTGTGTGGCCCTGTAAATAAATACAAAAAATAAGAAAAATAAAATAATAATAATATAAAATATAAAAAAAATAATAATAAAATAATTTATAAAAAAATAATAACAAAGAAAAATAATAAATAAAATAAAAATAATAATAAAAAAAAATTCTTTGCAGCGCAGATTATACAGAATGTATATTTTAGAATATATTTCATAGATGCATATAAATTGTATTATGTTCGAAACAGCGTAACATCATTAAAATGCACTCGAAACTATTTTTTCCCATGGGCCATAATGTAACGGAATACTTTTGATTGCCCTTGTCATTGAACTAAGCATCCGATTTTCATAAAATTAGAAATAACACGACAAAATTATGTAATAATTCTATATTTTAAATTTCAAACGATTAGTCTGGGTAGTTTTTGTATTGTTATTCGGGACGACTCTAGGTGCTAAATATTTATATAATTACGAACGCCCCTAAAATGGAATACACAGTTCGTTTTCTAATCTCTTCCATAGCCTTACCTTCAAATTGAATATCTTTCCGTTAAAAAATGAATTTTTAAATGTGTCAAAACCGTTTTTCGCTTATTGAGCGGAGCATTCAATATTTAACAATAGGCAGAGCCTAAAAAAAGCCATTTAAGGCACCATTTAAGGATCCATTTAAGGCACCACACTAGGCACAGAAAAAGACCCGGATGATAATGTAAAGAGTATGGGGGTGTTCTTTTCAAATATCTCGCCCAAATTTTAATATTTTTACAGGATTTTTTTTTTTTTTTTTTTCACACAAGATAGCTGAAGACGATCTGCAATCGGCTTAGTTTTTACTTTTTCGATTTTGGTTATATATTTTATTACGATTGTTTCAATTTCAGAACTGGTTTTGAAAGTTAAAGTATTTTTTTTTTTAAAAATCTGAAACCAAAACTGAAAAAGTAAAAACTAGGCCGGATGTGGATCGTCCTCAGCTATCTTGTATAGAAAAAAAAAAAAAAAGACGTCAAAATATTAAAATTTGAGCGAAATATTTGAAAAGAACGCCCTCATAGACTTTACAATAATATCCGGGTCTTTTTTCGTGCCTAGTGTGGGGGCTTAAAAGTAACTTCAGCGTATGGATCGAACATTTCTCTATGAAATCTTCCCATTTCCATATTTTTATAAGGAAATGGGGTAGCCGAAAACGACATCCGGCCATAAAAATGTGCCTCTTTATGGAAGCGACAGTATAAAAACGTTTGTAACTTTTTTTCCCCTTTTAGAATAGAAATAGACAATTGTGAATCGACCCAAATAAACAGCAAGCATTGTGAACTATGTCTGTTCGAAATACGTATGTGTACAAAAACTACCATTGTTTTTAAGTTTTTATTTGTTTTTTCTAAAAACTGTTTTCCTCACTTAAAGGGCAAAAAATGTTTGCACAGACCCTTGGCGTATACAGAGAGTTATCATTTCGGAATAGGGTCATAATCTTATATATCTTATCTTATATATATTATAAATGTGAAAGTGTGTCCGAAAAATTGGAATGAAATTGGCTTCAGTACGGAAGTCTTTGAAGTCTTGTATTGTTGCATACAGATAGATTATAGGCCTGAAATGAACATAGGCTAGTTTTTATTTATTTTAATCAAATATTTTTTCTTAATAATTCTTTCTTTTTTCGTTGCCAAAAAATAAAAAACCGGAATGATTATTTCTCTTCAGAATTAATTTTCAATTGAAAGATTTTCACGTGATAGAGCAAAATGAAATAAATAACTATAAAATCTAAAAAATATCATCCTGACGTCATATTGGAAACAAAACAAGTTTTAGAGTATTCATTTCTTATAACACAAGGTATATGGATTTTGAGTAAGTGCTAAAAGGAGACAAGTGTGATGTCCTATTTGGAAAATAAAATGGATTTGCTTTGATGTTGGAATAAAATGAGATTTAGTTATGCAATCAAATATTATTCGCGTTTGTAATGACCGAAAGGTGGCGTTGTATAGACCTGATAATCGTTTGTTTACTTTAGAATGCAAAGAAGAAGAAATAGAGATCGTAGGCTCGTGTTTACAAACAAGCCAAACAAAAGGAAATCCCCATATTATTTCAGGTTTGCTAGTAAAGGAAAACAAAAATTTTAAAATAAAAAAAAATTTCATGCAATTTCAGCGAATTATGCAAGCATTGTGTTGCTGTCATGTTATTTTGCCATGAGTAAGTCAAATGTACTTTTTTATATTATAGATCTAAACTTTGTGTATAAAATTTTCATTTTAGATAATTTTAATACAAAGAACCCAACGTTGCATGCGTTATAGAACTGTTTATTTATTTATTTATTATAGAACTGTTTATTTATTTATCGGCCTTTTAAACACTGATTTCAGCGGAAGATGCTCACGGTATCAGTTCTATTTCGTTTCAGACTTTGTCCGCGAGAGGGCGTCTATTTCATTTCAAACGCGAATTATTTGAAGAAAATTATGTTTATCGTCTGCCACGGTTAATTTAAATATTTAATTTTTAATTTGAAAATGAAATAAGTTAAAAAAGAAAAAGAATAGAAATTATCAATAGTTTATGTCGGAAAACTATCTCAGTTGTAAATAACGTAATGAATTATGTAAATAACAATTTTTATCATTCTTAAAAAGGTTAATAACTCAACTAACCGAAGAAAAAAAGATTTTTGACAAGTGTTAATTCTTTAAGCTGTTCAGTTTAAAATGTATGAATAAAAGAAAACTTTTAAAATGTACTTTCTAATTTAAAACATAAAGATTTAATATGACCTGCGAGAAAATAACATCATTCCCCTCTGTCAATATCTCAATTTCAGCATTGGGAGCTCGAAGTGCATTGGGAGCAAGTTTGTAAATGGTGATTTGCAACCGGATATTAATTCCACATTTCTTTTAGCTTAACGAGTAAAACTATGTTGTCAGTTTTAAAAATATTTTTTCATATATAAAACCAAAGTTGCAGATTTTTAACACGTAAAACATGGTTTTGTAGTAGAATTTTCCTAACACTTTTATTTATTTATTTTTTATTTATTTTTATTTTTTTATTTATTATTATTATTATTATTATTTTTTTTTTTTTTGGTTTTACGAAGATAAATTCCTCGATTTTTATGATTTTATTAAATCCTGTTTTTTGACACTTTCTAACATGGTTGAAAAATGTTTACGACTTCGATCTGTCTGTATGCCGGATGCCGTCTTTCTATCCATTCTTTAAATTGAGTAAATATAGTCTGATTCCCACGAAATTAATAGATGTTATTGCGATTTATCACAGTATGTTCGGCATTGAAAATGAAGCATGTAACAGTCATACGCAATCACATGATCACTCATAAGGAGAAGCATTATTTGCTAAGAGAAAAAAATATTTATGATATTTTTTAGTAATGTTACATATATCTTAAATATAATGAAACTTTTATGCATTTTTAAGGTGCACAAGAACATGATTACTATCGAATATTTTAAGTGTAGTATTTATAGTATGCATGCAGGGAACTAAAAGTATTTCATTATATTATAGTCTATGAAGAAAAATCATTTGCAGGATATTTTAATGATGCCACTCTGTTACAAAAATAATGAAATTGATATCAATTTCAGAAATGCACTGAAACAGTATTTCTGCAGAAAATGAGGTCAAAGCACTTAACATTAATTTACATGGTCACAGAAAAGAGGTCGGCAACATAATATAACTACATATATATGATCTACGAGGAAAAACATTTTCAGCGTATTTTTATTGTTTTACACTATTTCAAATAAGATGAAATTAATACACATTATTAAGATTCACTACAATATGTTTGCGGTTGAATATGATTTGCATCACATTTATTGTTCATTTACAGGGACACATAAAAGACTTCGGGTACAATACTGTATCCGAAGTTGTATCCTGATACAATACTGTATCCGAAATATGGTCTATTACACTCTCAAAAAATCTTCCGTCTATTCACAGAAAATGTACTGGCAGCACTGCTGCCAGTAATTGTCTGTATATTGACGAATATCCGTTTATTTTTTTCTCCGTCAAAAGAGGTAAAATATCCGTCATTTGAAAAAAGTTCGGAAAAGATAAACGCGGCCGGCGGCGTGTGGATCGAACTTAAGGTCCCAGCATTGGAAGGCGAACGGTCTTCCTCAGCGCCACGGTTGGACAAGAGAAAAGTGCTTTGAAGTAGAAGCGTTCATTTCATGTAAGTGTGGTTTGGTCTATTTCGTTAAAAAGTTTTTAATTTTGAAGTTAATTTCGGGAAGATTCTATCTTTAATTAAACTGTAGCTGGGGTTTTTATACGTTTATATTAATATAGTATAAAAATGTGAATTTTTAATATATTTACGTAGATTGCTAAAGGAAAAATATGGATGTTCTATTTTTATTCGATAAGATTTTTTTTGAATACCATTTTTTTCGCATTTTATTTTTTATTAAAATATCTTTTAAATGTGTTCACTTAAAGTATATTTTAAATGCGAATATTTATTATATAAATAACTTAGTAAATTCAACTTTATTCAACTTATCCAACTTTAGATATCAAATTGTGAGAATGAATGAAAAAAGTAACTGTTATTTATTTTTAAATTCGAAAACATTTTTGTCTTTTTAAACTAAATTAGACATTTTAATCTATAGAATATTTTTGTTTTTCATTTTAGAAATAAATTCGAATTTATTACTAACAGACCCAATACGCATGCGTGCTAGATATAAATCTCTTCCTTATTTTTCAACGTTCGGAATGTATTCACTGATCAAATACGTTTTCTGGGAGAACAGAAGTTATTTGTGAAAAATTAACGATAACTTAGTGTATCAGAGTTTCCCCCAGAGGGTTTCAGGGGGGCGCTCCGCCCCTCCTTCTCTTTAGTTTAAAAAATAGCGCCCCTCTTGTCATTCATTCAAAAAACTAGCGCCCTTCTTGCCCCTCATTTGAAAAAACGCAGCCCTCCAGCGATGATCCCAACGCGCTATAGCGCGTAAATTACGCAAAAAATCGGGGACGAAACGCAAAAAATAGCCTCATACGTGTCCCGTGGAACGGGTAATTTCGTCAAAAATCGCTAAAAAAAGCCGGCAAGTTTCGTTAAAAATCGCGAATTAACGACTAATTTTCGGCAAGATTTGCGCCCCACCAGTGGTCGAGAGGTACAGACCTCTCAACTGGTAGACGGCAGGTGCTGGGTTCGAACCCAATCGCGGCTGTCGGCCTAACCGTTCGGAGTTTTCGTGGTTTTCTTCGAACCTTGCGTAAATACGGGTTAGGTTCCCTTAGAAAGACCCCCACGAAGGGCACTCCCCCCGGTCCTATATCCCTAGCGCAGATAATCAGACGACAAAAATAAACCAAACCAAACCGGCAAGATTCGCAAAAAAATTGGCTAATTTCATCACAAAATTTCACAAAACGGCAGATTTCCTCAAAAGATCGTGGAAAAACGACAAATTTCTTCCAAAAACCGCGATAAAACGGAAAATTTTGTTAAATGAGTCGCAAAAAACGGCAACTTTCGTCAAAAAAAAAAAGCGATAAAACCGCAGATTTCGTCAAAAGATTTCCGAAAAAAAGGCAAATTTCGTCCAAAAATCGCAATAAAACGGAAAATTCTATGAAAAGTTCCGTTTTTTTCCCGGTATTTTTACGAGATTTGTCGTTTTTCGCTATTGTTTAGCAAAATATGCCGTTTTTTCGCGAAATTTGACGTTTTTTTGCGATTTTTCAGCAAAATATGCCCTTATTTGCGATCTTGTAACAAAATTTGCTATTTTTTGCGATCTTTTAACAAAATTGGCCGTTTTTGTGATCTTTTAACAATATTTGCCGTTTTTACGCGATCTTTTAACAAAATTACCTTTTTTTTTCTTTTTTACAATTTTTTGATGAAATTTGTTTTTTCACGACTTTTTGAACCGCTAGATAAGTGCCCTTAAAATAAAAAATTGCCCTGAAAAATGTAAAAATTGCCCTTTTCAGAACAGTAGCGCCCTGAACTTTTTTAAACCTGGGGGAAACTGGTGTATATTGACGGATTTTTCTGACAGTGTAGAAAAAGCAGAAGTGCAGTTTCAATTATGGTATGCAATTTAAGGTTAACTAATCTTTTGCATAATTTGTCGTTTGCTTAAATTATAAGGACGACTACACAAGAGAATTCGTAAACAGTACTGAGAATGAGCATGAATTGATTAAGATGGTTTTAATTTGACTTATGCATTTTTAAGTTTACATTTATTTATTATAATAAGATATATATGTAGAATTTAAATAAAATCATATACCGGACTATACAAAAAATTGGGTACATGGTCATTTGTGAAATAGGAAGTCCCAGAAATGTGGATTCCATAATTTTAATTGGATTTTTGCTTGAATAATTTAAGCTAATTTTGTGGCCCGTACATAAATCTGCCAATAATATACAGGGATGTACAAAACAAAGTACATTTCTGTCTGTTATTAGAAATTGGTAAAGGTGAATTTTAATCTTCATTATATTCTTTCTGACTAAACTATATTTTAGCATTCTATTTAGAATATTTACACATACATAGATCATAAATAGCTGCACAAAAGATTAAGCCGGCAAAATTACGTATTTTGAAAGTGTTGGGTATTTAATTATTATCTAGGTTTAAAGCATTATTTTTCTTTCTTTGATATGAAATTCTTAAATTGCCTCCCATAGAATGGGATAAAATGTGTGTTAATTATATATCTTTTAAATTATCTTAAATAAAACGTTTTGTGTAGTAATGCGTTTATCTTTTTTTAATACTAAGTGAACGAAGTCACGGGTAACAGCTAGTATATTATAAATGTGAAAGTGTGTCCGAAAATTGGAATGAAATTGGCTTCAAAACAGATGGATTGATGTCTTTGAATCTTTGTATATAGATAAGTTGAAGCCCGAAAATGAACATAGGCTAATTGATTTATTCAAATATTTTCCTTAATAATTCAAAATTTCATTATTTTTCATACAGAATCAATAGGCATTTTTTAGATAAAATTTAACCATTTTCCTTTCCTGTTGCCAATAAAATAGAAATCTGGAATTTTTTCTCAGCGGCAATAAATTTTCAATTGAGCAATTTCCGTGCAAAAAAAAAAAAAAAAAAAATTAAAGAAAATAAATATGACGTCATATTTAAAATAAAAATAAAGAGTATTTTCTGTTTATATTAAACATGTATATTTGTTTCATTTAACAAGAATTTTTCTGTCAAAAATGGCGACATAATTAGAAGTAAAAAAAGAATGAAAAAGAATAATATTTTCAATGAAATATTTCACTTGGAAAAATGTGACGTCATAATTGAAATAAAACAGGTACTTTATAGTAGTCGTTAAAAATACAAGAAGCATGAATATCAGTAGCTAATCGAGCTAGATAAATAATGACGTCAGATTTAAAATGAATGAGAAATATTTTTTACTTATACTAATTTAATAAGTTATAAGTTACATACAAATGAAAAATTTTATTCAAAACACATAATTATCAGTGGAAGAAATTTTTTGTGGGGAAAAGACGGAAAATAAAACTACTGATTAATTTATTTTTTACTCTAATTTTTAACACTTTCCAACAAAGTTAAAGTTATGCTTTCGGTTTGTCTGTCCGTCTGGCCGCTTTCAAACTTTCGTACATTTCATTGCAATCCGAGTAGCCATGAAATTTTTGGACTTTATTAACATTTACCTTAGCACGAATACCTATTGAAAATGAAATTTCTACCATGATTAGTTTATTTATAAGGATAGTCAAAATTTTTCTTTACATTACGGCATTATGGGGAAAAATGTTTCAACTGAATTTTAATGATGTTACACCCTGTGAAACATATTCAAATTTATATGCAGTGTTATAGCTCAGTAGGTGTGAGTGCTCATGTGTGGGCCAGTAAATTCTCGGAGCAGTTCTATTTTATGAATATATTTTTTTGCAGGACAACACTTCACGAAAAAGACAAACCACGAACAGGAACTCAAAAATCAATAACACACAACCAAAATTGTTCTTCTTTCTTGTTCTACATTATTTCCATTTACAGTCGAAGCAAACCGGGCCGCCTTTTTCTCACACCTTCGCAGGTGGTGATCATTCCTCGTTCTGCTAGTTTCCTTTCATCTTCCAAAAGGGGGCGCTACAATGCATCAATAAAGTGCACTAAAATATGCATTTTATAAAGAATGCAGTGAAAAGGTCACTTATTCATTTACAGAGTCACACAGAAAAATTCCATTGCATAAGAATAAAAGCAGGAACAGTTTGCGACACATTTTAATTTTGGTAAACGATTTCATGTATAATCAAATTGATATACGTTGCTGAGGCTTAATGTGAGTTATTTCATGCATAATACGAAGTGAATAGCATTTACAGAGACACACAAAAGATTTTAAATAGTATATATTCTATCCGAAGTACTGTATATGATGGATGATAACTGTTGCATGTATGAAATGCATTATGAATTATGATATGTGCTTTTAAGTTTCACAAAATGTATGCATATTAAATGGTGTGTATAAATGCTAATAGTTACACAATTTAGATATACAGGATTACACAAAAGATCTTGGAAAATTTACTGAATATGAGCGTAGTTTACTTGAAGGTAGATTTTAAATAAAATATGCATTTTTATTTTGAACTGCATTCAGTAAACAAAGAAATGTTTGTAGTATACAGATAAAATGATATACAGGGTCACGCAAAGAAATGGATACATGGTTGTCTTCATATGATAATTTCTGAAAATGTAATTTAAGTAGTAATAAAGAATATTTTTGTTTGAACTAAAGTTTAGAAAAATACTTTCGTATATTAAAGGTACTAGGTAAACTACAAGGCTGAACAAAAGTATTCAAGAATGTTTCTATCTATTAGTTTAAGTCGCTGAAAGGAAAATTTAAACCAGGAAAAAAATCGGCTAAAAAGGATCATCTGAAGATTTTTACTATAAATTGCGATAAAAAGTTAATCACGCATGCTATAAAAGAAATTGTTTTCTTAAGAATAAAAGAAATTGTTTTCTTAATTGATGGATTTGTACTTCTATAAATGTTATGTGAACAAAGTCACGGGTAACAGCTAATTAATATCCTAAAATCCTCAAAGTTGCAAATTCAACCTATTTATGTTTGGGAATTTAGTATGATTGCTACATAAACAAGTTGGAAATTGCACGTGAAGCGTAGCAAATGCGGTGCGTTCGTACGATAATGAAGTTTTAAAAATATCACTCTCATATATCAATCTCCATAAAATTGTAAATAGTTAATTACAATTGAAATGCGCACCAAACAATGTTCTCCCTATACTCATTATGTAATGGAATACTTTTGTGTGGCCTTGTCAATCAATAACAAATGTTCTTTGCACCCCAGATTATGCAAAATGTATATTATAATATGTACTTTGTAGATGCATCTCAATTTTTATTATTTTCGAATGAGTGTAACACCATTAAAATGCATTTGAAACATTTTTCCCCGATTGGCCGTCATATAACGGAAAACTTTTGATTGTCCCTGTAGTTGAACAATGCATCCGATTTTGATAAAATTTGAAATAACTCGACATAATTATGTATTTTAAATTTCAAACGATTCGGTTGGGTCATTATATGCGGACGGACGGACGGATTGAACGGCAACAATAGGTGCTACGTACACTATATTGCCATTGATTATGGGACACTTGTGATTTTAGACATTTTACTAAATATCTAGAAAAATACACGAGGAATCATCTCGAAACTCTTAGTGTATAAATATAATAGTATACGTCATACATCTCCGTGAAGATTTTTTACCGAAACTCCATAGGGGACCGTCAACAAATCAAAAAAGAATAAATATCTTTTGAATAACCCTGTCAAAACTAATGTAGCAAAAGCGCTCAAACTCTAGATTATGATTGAATGCCTTATTGTAATACACTGTGTTCATTTTTATGCAAATAGCATGCATACTCGCAGAGTAATTAAGGGTTTTATAAAAATGACCCCAAATGGCCAAGTTTTTCCCTTATAATTTTCAGATTTCTTAATATAAAATAATATTTTTTTCAGAAAATATGACAAACAACATTGCACACAGTACCCTGTAATCAGAATTAAAAAATAATGAAAATTGTATACAAAATGAGTTGGTATACTAAATAATTTTTTACTGCGCATGCGTCAACGATATCAAAATTTCATTTGCATATTATGTTAGCTAAATGTATAGAGCAACATTTGTGAAAGTCACAAAATCATAACTTGAAAATTCTGAAAATAATCGTCAATTGAATAAGTTGAAAATCCGTTATTCTCAAAATGAAGCAAAAACAAGAGGGGTTGTATCCATATATTCATTGATTAGTGTCAATGTAGAATACACAATACGGGATGTTACGACTACTTCTGGATACTATTCCTTATACTATTATATTTATACACTAAGAGTTTCGAGATGATTCCTCATGCATTTTTCTAGATATTTAGTAAAATGTCTAAAATCGCAAGTGTCCCATAATCAATGGCAATATAGTGTATTTACATAATTACGAACGCACCTAAAAAGGAGCACATTTGGAGTATAATTTCGGGAGATAATAATGAAAATATGAGACCAAAGATTTTAAATATCTTGTTAAAATTGAGTATTGCCAATGAAAATATTAAAAAAAAAAAGTGTTTGGGTTTGTTTGAATATATGGATGGCTCCCTAAGCAAATTTTATATGCACCATTTAAAAGTAGATTTTATTTCCAATCATATGGTACTATTAAATTTTTAAATTAACATTAAATTAACATTAAACTAATAAATCAAAGTGATTTTTTTAAGGTGCATTCGTAATTATGTAAATACGTAGCACCTATTGTTGTCGTTCAGTCCGTCCGTCTGTCCGCCTATAACAACGCAAAAACTACCCAACTGAATCGTTTGAAATTTAAAATACATAATTATTACATAATTTTGTCGAAATCGGATGCATAGTTCAACTACAGGGACAATAAAAAGTGTTCTGTTACATTACGGTTAATGGGGAAAAATGTTTCAAATGCATTTTAATGGTGTTGTACTCATTCGAACGTAATAAAATTGATATGCATCTATAAAGTACATATCATAATATACATTTTGCATAATGTGTGGTGCAAAGAATATTTGTGATTGATTTACAAGGCCACACAAAAGTATTCCATTGAATAATGGTATAGGGAGAACATTGTTTGGTGCGCATTTCAATTGTAATTAACTATTTACAATTTTATGAGATTGATATATGAGAGTGATATTTTTAAAACTTCGTTATAGTACGAACGCACCTCATTTGCTACGCTTCACGTGCAATTTCCAACTTGTTTAAATCTAGTTTTGGTCAATTTCCTGTAAATCAATTAAAAAAAAAAAAAAAAAAAAAAAAGCAAATTAGCAAATTACAACGACTATTTGGAAAATGATATTTTCAAAAACTCGAATTTTAAAGATTTATCATTAAATTCCATATTTAAATTAATAATAAAAATAGGTATCATTTTTAGGATGATCATAACGAGTCCCATATTACGTACGCCATGCATTAAACATTCATTATCCCAAACCAACGATAAAAGAAAAAAAAACAGTAGATTATTAAAGATAGACAACTTTAACTGTTTAAAATGTGCATTTTTATTGGATGGAGTAAGATCAGACTGACTTCTGAACGCCTCCTATTTCGTACGACTGCAAAATTTTCAAATTTCAAAACATCGCACATCTTAAACTTTTACACAATTGCGTAGAGGAAAAAAAATGCTCTTTTTTAATGAAAGTTGCTTGAAATCTCTATCACAATTTGTTTTTAAATTATTATTTTTTTATAAGTTTTTATTACTCTTTTTGTCGCAGTGGCAACAGAAGTTTTCCATTTTTAGGACATGAAACTTGAACCCATCAGAAAACGAATAAAATGAAGTAAGTTGCGGAATTCAACCAATCAAAAGATTCAAATATACTTTAGGTTTCCCAATTCTCTACCGAGAACAACTATTTTTTCCAAATAGTAAAAGGAAATGCACCATGGTTAACCGATATTAAAGTTGGAATGAATTACATACGCTTGTTTTTAGATAAATAGAGTACGTAATCGACGCCCTCCCTTTCCTGAATGTTTTACGCATTCTAATAGGATATTCGATTAAACGGAGTCATATTTCAAACGGATTCGTGAATGGAGAAGTAGGGGGAAGTTGCGCCTCATGGAATGTTAAATAGTAGAATCGATGCTCTGTGTTTTAACATCCCCCCCCCCCTTATCCGATTTGTATAATCTTTTCAGCTTAGCAGGGGCTGATTGGTTCTAAACTAAACCAGTCCATCCTTTTAGGCTGTATTTCGATTCAAACTGCTTATTTTCCGATTTATTTTCGAATTCATTATTGCTCTCAAATACATCAAACTTTCAAAATCTCTTATTTGGAAAGTACACAAGGTGCCGTGATGGTCGATTCTTTGATAAAAGCAGAAAATATTGAAAAAAAAAAAAGCAATCAAAAACGGCATTTTGAACCGATTTTTCCCAAGCCGGCGATCTGGGAACGAAAGAAAAAGGGGTCTAATAAGGTAATTGTTTATAACTCAAATTCTGATGAATTGAGCTTCAAAAGACATCACACGGCACCTCATACGTCCCTTCAAGAATCTCCTCAGCAATTTTCATGACTCTACTTTTAAAAATGCGTCTGAAATTGTATCGGAAAATTTCGAGCTATTGAAGGTGGAAAAGCGTTTTTTCGAATACACCCTTTACGAACGATTCAAAACGAGTGGGGGAGGTAGGTGCGTACAGGTCTACTTCGCTCAAATGAAAAGAGAGGTTCGTTCATGCTAATCCTATGGAAAGAATTTATAAAAATATATGGTTGCATTTCAGTACTTTTATTTTTATTTTATTTTTTTGTACCGGATAGCTGAGAGGAATCTCAATGAAGACCATTTATTTAATTTTTTTTTTTTTTGTCTTGTTTGCAGATATATTTTATGAGGGTGGTGCTTTCGCTTTCCAAACCGGTTCCGAAAGTGAAAGCCTCCTCGTAAAAAAAAATATCGGGGAACAAAATCAAAAAAAGTAAAAAAACGGCCTGCATCCAGATTCATCTCAGCCATCCAATGAAAATAAAATATATTTTTCAATATTGAAGTGCAACCGAGATCTCTTTTATAAATATAACCCATAGGATTAGGGATTAGTATTAGCGAGCGGGTCATTTCATTTGAACGAAGTAGCCTCTTACATTGTGGTCTATTCCAGTGGGAGGATATGGAGTGGGTATTTGTGTACGTTTCAACTTGATTTCATGACCTTGACCATCTCAAAATCTGGAAAGTGATTCGTTTCTATGGCATAAACTACCATTTTAGAGTTTATGGTTCCTTGAATTAAAAGGCATTACCATGTTTTTTTTAATCGCATATTTTAAAGGTTATAAAGTACATAACATATATGAAATACTTGATTTAAGATCAGAAATTTCAAACACAGTGGAACTTCCATTTAACGACTTTCTACTTAATTTATTTTCCTGCTGTACCTTGACTTTGAACAAACATTAATATGCAAATGAATCTCCCTATTAAGAGAAATATATTCTATATAACGAATTCTATTTAACTTTTTTCGTGTACGTGTAACGGGTGGCTGCTGCATTTTCCAGGAAACATGCATGTGATAGAAGAACGTTTTGGGATTGTCATATTTGATTAGTATTCCGTAAGATCCATCTTTACAAATTCTATAAGTATTCATGTTTGCCTGAAGTCTATTATAGAGTGAGTACGTTTTAACAGTTTACAGGATACTGTAACAATTGATAAAATTTAGAAGAAAAAACTGTCTAAAACGGATATGTCCAAAGTCTCGCGAAATACACGCCTTTAAAATATACCTTCTAAAACAAAAACCTGTCTAAAACGGAATTTTAAATAACTTTTGTTATTTGTCTTAGCAGTTTTGACTAGGGCTGTGGGGTCGGTGGAAAAACGACCGACTCTGACTCCGGAAATTTTATCGGTTTCGACTCCGACTCCGGACTTGCTTGGCTAATACACTAGTATTGTTGTTGGTTAAAACTATGAGGGAACGCAAGAAAAATAGAGGCAAATATTGCACTATTTCGATATTAATTCTATCCTTAGAGCTTTGAAATTAAAAAACGAAAGATAATATTTTTCGTTTTACTAATTTTTCAATTTTCTGTCCCACAATCCGAAAAATCCATCTATCGAAATTTTAAAAAATAAAACAAAACAGAAATTTTACTATTTCGGATCCGAAGGCTTGAAAGAAGGTAATTTTTACGATTTTGATGTTAATTCGTGCCTTCCAGAGAAGAAACAATTCAATGGAAAGAGGGGAGGGAGGATATTAATGTTACTAGTTCGGAAATAATTCAAGATATACCAGAGTTTTTAATTAAAAACAGTTTTCATCTACTGTGTACTTCGAGCAGTACATTGGGAATCTTTAACTGGGGTAGTACGATATAACTTAAAAATAACAATAATAATTTCTTTTATGGATTTAAAAATACATATAATTGGTTTAATTTAACTTCAAATTGTCTAATAAACAAGTTGGAAATTGGATGTGAAGCGTAGCAAATGCGGTGCGTTTTTATGATAATGAAGTTTTAAAAATATCAATCTCATAAAATTGTAAATAGTTAATTACAATTAAAATGCGCACCAAACAATGTTCTCGCCATACTCATTATGTAATGGAATACTTTTGTGTGGCCTTGTAAATCAGTAACAAATGTTCTTTGCACAACAGATTATGCAAAATCTATATTATATGTTCTTTATGATGCATATCAATATTATTATGTTCGAAATGCGTGTAATATTATTAAAATGCATTTGAAACTTTTATTTCCATTGACAGTAATGTAACGGAGTACTTTTGGTTGTCCCTGTATTTGATCTATGCATCCGATTTTCAAAAAAATTGAAATAACGTGACAAAATTATGTAATAAGTATGTAATTTAAATTTCAAACGATTAAAATGCACTTGAAACATTTTCCCCCGTTGACCGTAATGTAACGGGATACTTTTGATCGTCCCTGTAATTGATCTATCCATCCGATTCTCATAAAATTTGAAATGTCTCGACAAAATTATGTAATAATTATATATTTTAAATTTCAAAAGATTCGGTTGGGTAGTTTTTGCGTTGTTATATGCAGACGGACGGACAGAGACGGACAGACAGACGGACTGACGGACAGACTGAACGACAACTATAGGTGTTACGTATTTACATAATTACGAACGCACCTAAAAAAACCGGAGTTCGAGTCGGCTTATTTTTCAGAGACTCTGACTGCTACTCCGCAATCCTGGTTTTAGCAATTGTTGTATCCATGTTTCAGCAGGCAGGGGGGGGGGGGTTTAAAACCCCTGGTTACCCCCACGCCACTGGTCTAGATGAAATGCTTTCTAAAGGCAGTGATTGATTTTTCCGGGGAAATCTAGTACTATTTGACATACCAAATTCTTCTGAAGTATACTGTAGACGTAGTGTTCAACGTTTCATAAAGTTCGCTGCCGCTTACGTGAAGATGTGATGATAGTTAATGCCGCACTGTAGAAGTGGGTTTTTCCCAAAAGCCGATTTACTTTTCATAACAAAGAATCAGTGAAAGATTTTCCCGCTATTGAGACATCACCCCACATCACGCGCTAGCACATGATTGGCCCCTTAACGTTGGCGCCATATCACGCGCTGGCGCGTAATCGGCAGCGAATGTGTTAACAATTTTGTAGAATACTGTAAAAATGGATAAAATATATATGTAACATTTTAACATACGTTTAAACAGGGTTGGGTTTCTGACGTCAGAAACTGGTTTTTGACATGACAAGTGTCAAAAACTGGTTTAAACCGTCAAAAACTGGTTTAAACCGTCAAAAACTGGCTTAAACCGTCAAAAACATGTAATGCGCTTTAAACATTTTAAAAACAAGAGAGAAACATTGAGTAATTTTTTATTTAAAATTAATTATACTGTAATTTAATAATTACAAAAAAAATTAAATTACTTGCAATAAAACATTGTTTTTTTAGAATGTTCAAACAGTAAAAAATTATTTTGTACAGTAAATAATCTGGATCAATTTTACCCCACAGCATCCTATAGCACTTAACCAATTTAGCACATTTATTTACACCCAAATGGTTTATGAGTTTAGAGTGTATGAAGTCAAAGTTACAAAATACTCTCTCAATTGGTGCTAAGCTAGCAGGGCTTGACAGCAGAAGCATTGCTAGTTGAGCAAGTTTGGAGGCAGGCCAAATTTTCAGATTAATGACAATTTTTTTTTCTTTTTTTTCCGGAAATGATAATATACAATACAGTAAAAGTGAATTTTTAATATTACATCTAATATTGTATATTTGTGAGAGATTTTTTATGTGAAATTTTACAGATCAGTGTAGTATTTGAGGTTTCTGACGAGGTTTTTGACAAGAGGTTTTAGCCATGACGGTTTAAACCACGGTTTTAACCGGATAAAACCGTACCCTGTCAAAAACTTGCCAACCCTGCGTTTAAACATTTAAACATTTCGTTTATTATATATTTAAAATATATAATAAACGAAAAATTCCGCAGTCTTCCGAAAGACATATCTTTGAATTATACCTTCTAAAGCGAAAAATTGTCTAAAGCGTCCTTGTGATTCCAATTTAGCAGTTTTGATAGTTCGTTCTATCCATGTTTCAGTAACCAAGCTCTTATTTTCAGGGGCGGGGGTTGGTTTGGACGCCGCCCCCCCCACACGCCACTGATCTAGTTGAAATGCTTACCAAAGACAGTGATTGAATTTTTTCCGGAAAAAAATCTACAATTTGACGTACCATTAAAAACAATGGGGTCTTGAAGCAACAGCTCCACCCATCACCCACTGGTTAGCCCCTTTTTTCTCTTCTTCGGGACGAAATCGTTCGCCCACGCACGCACACTGAGCCCGGAAACATGATTTGACGACTTATTACACTTGACAGGTCTACTCCTTTTTTATCATCTAATTTTGTTCTTTTTTATTCCTGTGCCCAACCAGAACGGCAGTAGCCCCGCAGAGAGGGAAAGTGCGTGTGCCCATCGATTCGGGAAAATCCATTTTAGACAGACGGACCGACAAGGAGGCTCCATCATCCAAGAAGCGTTTTTTGTTCATAATTGTGTTAAAAGACTATAGAAATACATACAGTATCACTCGTTCATGCGCCATGTTTTTATTTTATTTTTATTTTTCTTCTATGGGGAGAGGCTTTGGCTTTAAATAGACGTGATTCTTATGATTTTTTTTTTTTTTTCCTAATTTGCAAAGAAAAGAACTAAAGAGCTTTTCGACTTTTTTACATTCTGTTGATTGACATGTTAATGACCCATTTCGGTTTTTTCTTTTTTTTTTTTTTTTTTTTTTTTTTTTTTAGTTTCCGTAAATTAAAAAGTATTATTGCAAAACGCAAGCCTCCATGAACATTTATTTTAGAGCAATAATTTTTCTCTTTTTATTTTGGCAACAGCCATTTTTAATGTTTTCAGAATTAGAATGTTTTTTACGATGATTTTTTTACGATGTTTTACGGGGTTTTTTCCCCCCTTATAACAAAAACAAAATATGATTGTTAGAATTTAAACGAAAAGTAATTTTTTGTATATACTGTAAATAGAACTGTTTTGTAAGTTTAAGTGTCATATAAATAATTAGAAAAAGAATGAAGCTATCGAAACTTTGTTAAAACAAAGTTTCGATTTCGTTGCTTGACTCAGATTTCGTTACAGAGTTCTGATTTATCCCGAAGGCGAATAACCTTGGATTGGTAAGTATTTTACTTACCTTTTTTACTTTGTATGCTAATTTTATTATTGTGTACAAAAAGTATATTTTGTGCTGTTTCAACTCTCGTGCCGTTTTTCTCCGGTCACAAGTCTTTTTAACACATTGGATCACCTTGTTATGAAAGAGGTTTGGAACTTTTTAGACCCCCATGTGGGGTCTAAAAAGGTGGGACGTTCAAAAATGTTCTTTTTCAAATCTCAAAATACATTCATTTAGAGGTCTGCGTGATTCGGAATTTCCAGACCCGAACTCGTCCCCGTGTAAAACTCATTTCTTTTTCTCTTTTATATTTTTACATTTCTTGACCGGCCGGCTCGTACAAAAATTCTGGCCCGACACAATTTCTACTATTTCGAGAAAAAAAATCAGATTTTTATCATATAATTAAGATTTCTATAAAGAATACTGCATATTTATTACTTTCTTCTATCTTCAATAGAAGAAAGTATTGTAATCGAAATTTTTTTCGACTTTCGTTTTTTGACGGATTTACACGTTTTAGGGGTCAGAGTTTCCAAAAAACCCGTTTTTACAAAATGTCTGTCTGTCCGTGTGTCTCTGTGTGTATGTCGCCATTCTACCATCAAAAAGTGTATGAAGTTATGCATAGAAATGAACCAAATTTTTTGTTAATGTTTCTGGCTGGGGCAAGCAGGTCCTCCTTCAGTTTTGAAATATTCCGCCGGAAGGGGGCGCTGCAATTGCGATGTTTGTGCCATTTTTAATATTATACCGGTCAAAAGTATATGAAGTTATGCATCGAATTGAATGAAATTTTTTGTGTAAGTGTATGAGTATGGCTAGTTGGTCCTCCCTGAATTTGAAAAAAATCCGACGGAAGGGGGCGCTGCAACAGCCAATTTTATTCCATTTTCAATATTGCACCACCTAAAAGTGTATGAAGTTAGCCCTAGAACTGAACTAAAATTTGTGTATATAATTATTTTTTGGTAAGGCAAATAGGTCCTCTTTGAATTTAAAAAAAAATCTGCCTGTCATTCTGTTGTTCATTGGCTCGTGTAGAAACGGAAATTCGTTTTTACTCCGATTAATTTATTGAAGCACAAATTAAAGATGAAAACCAAAGTTCGTATGGTATTGAATTAAAATTATTAAAACATTAAAATGATTAACTATTTTTTTTTAAATATTAAAATGTACTTGCAACGTTAATGATTACTTAGATTCTTAGACTTTCAACATTAAAAGAAAGAATCATTAGTAGTAGGAAAATGAGAGTTCTGGCTCAGGAGGCGGTCCCGCCGTCTCAGCAACCACCGCCGGTCCCGTCGCCACTTTCGATTCTCTCATCTCCAATGCCTCCCCCTCCACTAACACAACATCGCTTCTTAGCGGGAAAAAATAATTTTCTATTATGACATGAGTGATGAACGACCCTCTATTCAAATATTATCAATCGCCCCTCAACATGTCAATACCTCTCTTTAATAGACATTTCCTCTCTGAAACGGCCATTACCCCTGTAAACGACCATTTCTAAAACTATATTAATCTGTGTCTTTCGATGTTATTTTTAAAACGATGTTAAACAACGAAGTGACGAAGTGATTAGCGTTTATGTAAATTTAGATTGTAATTTTGGACAACCAAAACCTTAATGAGTATTATTAATTAAGCAAAACAGTGAAAAATATCAGTTTTTAGCCACTTAATTTAGATTTCTTCAACTACAAGATGAGATTATCAATTTAAAAGAGGAAAGTTAAATATATATTTGAATTTTGATTGATACACATCTTAATGAGTATTATTAATTAAGTAAAAACAATGGAAAGTATAAAGTTTTATAGAAAAAGACAGATTTCTTACGATTTTTTCAACTGAAACTTGTACATTTATTTCAGTTTTTAAGTGGTTATCACCTTAATGAGTATTACTTTTCTATTTTGCTTATATATTTTTTATATTATGATAGTTTCGATTTCAGAACCGGTTTTGAAATATAAAGTAATTTTTAAAAATAAATCTGAAACCAAAACTGAAAAAATAAAAACTAAACCGGTTGTGGATCGTCCTCAGCTATCCTATGCAAAGAAAAAAAAAGCACTTAAAAATATTAACATTGGAGCGAGATATTTGATAAGAACGCTCCCATAGACTTTACCTTATCATCCGGTCATTTTCAGTGACTGTTGTGGGGCCGAGATGACCCTTTCCCTGACTTATTAGGGCTTCGACTCCAGCCTAAATGCTGCAATTCAAATGAGTGTAATGTATTTTCTTTTGAAAAAAAAGAAAAAAAAATGTTTTAACAAAATGTCCATCTCAAGAAAAATGCACAGAATTTCACAAAAATTTAAACGCAGATAGACCTTCATATAAACTGCATCTGGTTAGTTTTTGGTTTATATCGCCCAATAGGTTGCGCTATTATTCTACCTTCTTAACGATTTCCACAATAGATTCTGTTAAGATTCTGTTAATGATTGATACAATATGCTTCTGATTGCGTTTTAGTGTAAATCGCACAACAAGTGGCGCTGCTATGCGGCGGTATTCATGATTATCTCAAGAACTAATGCACGAATTTTCATCCAACTTCAGATTCAGTTAGTTACTGATATAAATGAGTATTTTTTAATTTTTAGAATAAATCGCTCAACAGATGGCGCTTTTATTTTTTTTAACGATTTTTGCGATGATTCCATCTTAGGTACTTTCATTCAATTTCAGATTAAGTTAGAACTTACACTGAGTTGACAAAAGTCATGGGTTACCCTGCTAATAGCCTGTCGGTCCTCCATTTTCCCGGCGAAGGGCAGCAACACGGTGTGGTATGGACTCCACGAGTCTTTGGAAGTCTTCTGGAGAAATATTGACCCATACAGCCTCTATAGACGTTCATAATTCCTAAAGTGTTGCCAGTGGAAAAAACTTGCGCACGAATAATACTTGATTATGTCCCATAATTGTTCGATGTTATCCATGCCGGGTGATCGCGGTGGCCAAATCATCCGCTGGAATTGTCCAGAATGTTCGTCAAACCAATCGCGAACCTAAATGACCCGGTGGCATGACGCATTGTCAGCCTGGAAAATTCAATCGTTGTTTGGGTACGTGAAGTCCATGAATGATTACAAGTGGTCTCCCAGTACATTAACGTAATCATTTCCAGTTAGCAATCGGTGCAGCGGACCCAGTCCATTCCATATAAACACAGCCCACACCATTATAGAGCCACCACCAGCCTGTACAGTGCCTTGTTGATAACTTGGGTCTTTGGCTTCTTGGGTTGTGTGCCACACTCGTACCCTTCCATCAGCTCTTACCAACTGAAATCGCAACTCATCTTATCAAGCCACTTTTTTACAGTCGTCTACGATCCAACTGATGCAGTCACAATCCCAGGAGCACCGCTTTTGGCGACTTCATGGTGTTAGTAATGCCACCCGAGTCGGTTTTCTGCTGCTATACTCCATTAAAGCCAAATTTATCCGGATTTTCTTAACTTATACGTCTGTCGGATGCCCCGTGTATTCATTCCTACGATTATTTCCCGCATTATTGCTTGTCTGTTCACACTGACGCGTCTACGAAGACGTCGCTGGTCGCGGCCATTAACACTTTCCGGCGCACTACTTTTTAAAGTCGGAATTTAAAGAAAACAAATCAGGCAATCTATTTAGGCCTAGAGGAGTACACAGGTATTGTTTTTTACAGATTGCACTCACCATTTTAATTATACAGCTGTTGCCAAAGTGGTAACCTCCCATAAGTAAAGCATTGATCAGCGCAGTGAGAAGAGCATTGCTGTGAAGCGCGTATTACAGTAAAACATTTTACCTATTATTTCAAAACAGTAGAGTTTGATCTCCGTGGTGCTGCCATCAAGAACTCATAAGAAATATTCAAAGTAGCCATTAGAGTAGTTTTTGAAATATTCACGGAGTTTTTGTGTCTCTAAACAGGGGGGAACTTTAGGTGTTGCCGACCCGACAAAATTGCGCGTTAAGGGGTTAAGTGCCGGCGGTCGAACACTGCATTGTCCATGATGGGAGATTATGCCTGAATTTCGCTATTCTCGGCACACTCTTGACACTGTGGATCTCGGAATGTTGGATTACGTAACGATTTCCGAAATGGAATGTTCCATGCTTCTAGCTCCAACTAGCATACCTCATTCAAAATCGATTAATTATCATCGTGTGGCCATAATCGCATAACCAATCTTCTCACACGAAGCATTTGAACACAAATGAAAGTCCTGTCCAGCCACTGACCGTTTATGCAATTTGTAAGCGATACTACAGCCATCTATATATTTGCATAATGATATCCTATGACTTTTGTCATCTCAGTGTAAAATAAGTAGTTGCTGATTAAATTTTGGTGAAAATTATCTAACCGGTGTGCGCTGCTATGTTTTCTTTTTATAGAAATATTAATGTGTGTGAGATAGAAGAAAGTTTTGGGATTGCCACATCCGACTTGTTTTAATATAACTTATAGGACACAGGGGGCATATAAAAGTTTATTTTTTGATGTCAGTTTTTGAAAGGGAATAACTCTTTAGTCGGCATAGTCTATTGTAGAACATTTTTGCAATGCACATTAACTTTGCCTCTCCAACACGTAACTAAATGAAAACGCATTTCATTATTTCAGGGATACCCTGTATTTTTAAAAACCTTTTTTTCTATATTATATTGCAATGCAGAAACTCTTCTACAAAATCGTCTTTAAAAATTGGAATTCGTGATCATTTATTAGCAAATACTCATATCACAACTAAAAATGCACTTCTAACAATCATCTCTAATATACAGTATTTCGGTTACAGTATGGTAAACGAAATCTTTTGTATGCCCCTGTAAATACTTTCTATGACACAGAATGTAACTCATAGTAAATTCCAGCGATGTGTATCAATTTCGTTATATGTGAAATATTTTAACATTCTTAAAATACGCCGAAAACAAAGTGTCACCCTATACCATTATGTAACGGAATTCTTTTGTGTAGCCCTGTAAATGAATAATAAACAGATTTTGAACCGCATATTGTAACAGAATATATATTTTAGCACACTTCAGTAAATGCATATCAATTCCAATCTGTTTTAAAGGCTGTAACACCATTAAAATGCACTTAAATATTTTTTCCTATTGGTTGTCATGTAGACTTTTCACCGTCTCTGTAATTAAACTATACGTCCGATTTTTATAAAATTTGAAATGACGCGACAAAATTTTGCAGTAATTATATCTTTTTAATTTCAAAGCATCTGGTTGGGTAGTTTTTGCTCTGTTAATTTGCGGACGGAGAGACAGATGTCTCTTAGGTCCTATGTATGTGGGAAATATCAGTCGTTACTTTAATATTATTCATTTCTTTCTGTTTTATGTAACTTACCTATGACTGTAACCATGTATTCATTATTTTCATTGTTTCAATTTACATTCTTATTCTGTATCTGGCAACGATGGAAGAGATAAAGACGTCATGTGCACTGACAGATTTACGGCATTGCATTCGGGGCACGGGCCCCCTGATTTCCAGGGGGCCTCCAAGGGATTAAAGGGCCCCATTTTGAGAGGGGCCCCCAAATGCTGCTGAAGGTTTGTCCAAAATCTCATGTAGTTTCAATATCTAATGTAATTTTACATTTCATTCTACATTCGAATATGCTCATTTTAAACTTTTTTATCACATTTTAAACATTTTTAAACATTTTTTTATCTCATTTTTAAAACATTGTACATTTTGTCGGAAACAGCTCATTTATTACTTTGTTATAGTGCTTTTTTTTATTTTTATTATCGTTATCACTTTAAAAATATATTGTATTTTTAATTTTTGTTTAATATTTTTCTGTTATCGTTAGATTATTTGAATGCTGCTGAACGCAGCTTGTAGGCTTTAGAACCTCCTAATAATCTGAATAAATGTATTGTAGCTTGATATTGTAAAAAAAATATTAATTGTTGCAAACTTTATAATTACAGATATATAAATTTGCATAGGAAAGTATAATTAGCCCCACACCATTTATTTTAAAACGTCTATTCATTTAAATTTCATAATTGTGAAATAATTATTTAAAAGTAAGTTCTTGATTATTAGAACTAATTAATTAAAAATTTAAAATCAATATTGATTACTTTATTTTTTTTACACTTTTTAGTCAATCCTCCTGTAAGTATAGGTACAAGGGGGGGGGGGGGGCGTCAGCATCTGTGCCCAGGGCCCCCAAATTTGTAAATCGGTCCCTGCATGTGACGTAACAGGTAAAAAACGGGGAGTTCAAGTTTTCTGCTTTGAGCGGGAGAGCCACGTTTTGTGATTAATACAATGCTTATTTTTTTTTTTTTTTAATTGTGTGTTTTTGTTATTATTAAATGTTCCATTCGTCTTGCAAAATGACTGAGTGATTCATTACTCCTAGACAATCCGACCCACATGTATTTACATAACTACGAACGCATTTAAAAATGAAAGCGCCTTTCAATCTTTCAGGGATACCTGTATTTTTCCATATCTTTTTTTCAAGATAGAGAAACATTTTACGACAGTCCAGAAACTCTTCTATAGAATCGTGTTTAAAAATTGGAATTGGCGATCAGTTACTAGCAAGCAAAGTACCGTATTTACTCGTGTATAAGGCGCACTTTTTTTCCAAAAAATTAGGGCAAAACTCCCAGGTGCGCCTTATACACGGAATAATTTTTTACTGTTGGATGCAGTCGAATGATGTACATATGAAACAAGAAATTATTCAAAGAAGATATTAAAACTCGGAAAATGTTACTTAATTGAAGTATTACTGCATATTTATTTCATTCCTCGTAGTTTTTTATACAACAGATCTAGTGACATTATCTAAACGCTCATTAGCAATTCTTTTTACCGTCGCTCATTCCATTTCTCGTCATTCTCTTACAACCCGAAGACTAAAAATGCATTTTCGTCTTGTTTTCTGCTCTGGTGAAATGTTTGTTTCGACTTTTTTTTAATTAAAATTCATTTGGTCATTCTTCATTAGCGTATCAAATTTATGGTGCGCCTTATATACGAGATTTTAAGAAATCCCATTTTTACTTGTAAAGTAGGGGTGCGCCTTATACACGCGTGCGCCCTATACACGAGAAAATACGGTACTTCTTGTTCTATCCAAACATTGTGTGCAAATTGGATTTTCTTTTTCTATTGCTACTACTATTCCTAGGTGTGAAAACCAGCCGTTGACTTTCACGATAATAATGATTAAAAAAATATGTTATCGCAGATTTGATTAAAAAATTGTCATCTTCAATTTTTAATATATCCTGAAGATATCCTGATCCTAATCTTATCTTTGCAAATTCAAGTCTTTAACGTTGTTTTGTATCGAAGCGTGAATCATCCCGGTTTTTAGCACTTTCCAACACTTTGATGGAACATTTTTTTTTTTTATTGTGCACGAGTAGATTATTTCAAAAGTGATACAATTTTATAAGGCATATCTATCAGTGGCGTAGCTAGCGGGGGCGGAGGGTGCGGTCCGTCCAAGGTGCCACCGTCTAAGGGGTGACACTCAATCTTTTATTTGCACATATGTATTATCTTATAAGATTTTGGAAAAGAATTCTGAAATAAAATGAAATTTCTGGCCCAAGACGCAACAGAGTTAAATTTCTTTAACTGATAATTTCTTTCATTCTCAAAGATAGGATGTGAAATTTTATACAGAATGGTGTGTTTAAATAAGATACATCACCGACAAAAACCAACTTATCCAGCAAGTGGGTGGCAAAAGCTAAATTTAAAAGAAAGATTAAAGGTAAATAAGGAATGGTATGGTCATTTGTTGCAATAACGTAGAGTTGTGATTGAAAAAATATGATGGATTGAGGGGGGAGCACCCTGACGCGTGGGGGTGACGCCGCTTACATCCTCCCCCGGTGTCATCCATCGTAGCTACGTCACTGTATCTATCTATCTATCTATCTATATCTGTATTATAAAGGTCAAACGAATCTGTGCGTAATCATTTTGCGAATGACAACACTGTTAAGATTATGCAATTTCGGTTTTGTATTTTTTGCTCCTGCAATTTTTTAAACTTCTAAACGTTGCACATTTTCATTTTTTACATCGCCGTATAGAGAGAAAAAAAAATAGGCTTTTAAATGCAATGTTTGAAAACTGTATGTTATTTTATTTTTCAGCTATAACTTTTTTGTAATTTTTAATACTTTATTTGTAATCGTGGCAAGAAAAGCACTTCATTTCGATTAAAATTGGGGGAAAAAAGCAAATTACTGTACCTTTTCGGTGCCTTTTTTTAATATAAAAAGTGAAAAAAAACTGAAATTAAAATGTGTGCTTTGACAAAAATATCATCTGTTATATCACCAGCGACTTTTGGTTTCATTTCGTTTATATTTATCAATTCAATGTTTTTTTAATTTATTACAAACATACTTTAGGTTCGATAGAACACTTTCTCTTTACAAAAAATTTTTTTAAAGAATAGTTGAGACTCGTTGAGAATAAATTACTCTAAAATTCACTTACTGATTAGCTGAATGAATACATCTAATCACATGACGTATCATAAAATTTTTAAAATTGTCTAATATTATTTTAATAAAATTAATTCATTGTATGACATCCGACTGTGAAGAGTCTCAGTGGCTGCAATGGTAACATGTCTGCCTGCTAATCGAATGGGTTCCGAATCAAAACCCGGCGTCGGAGATTGAAATTTTCCCCCGGAATACAGTTCAATTATTTTTATTGTTATGATTACTATTTTACCATTTTAAGATCAAAAGTTAATGTAAAAATATTACCAATGAGTCTTTGATTGAAAACTTCTTTTTTTGAGAAATTGTGAAATTTTAAATAGATTACATTATTCCAGTGGACTTAAGGAGATTCTTCATTCACTTGAGAACTTCCGCTTCGTAATGTTAAACCAATGGACAGGTTATTTTCGAATTTCTCGTTTAAATTTGAATATTTTTAAACAATTTTTGTCGCATAGGATAGCTGAGTTCGATCTTTTTTTTTACTTTTCGGTTGCAGAGTTTTTTAAATAAAGATACTTTCAATTGCAAAACCGGTTCCGAAAGTGAAAGCACCTTTATTGACAGAAATTGCGACCAAAATAGAAAAAATAAAAAATAGTCCTATTAAAGATCTAACTTAACTATCCTATGCAACAAAAATTTTTTAAAAATTTTCAAATTTAAACGAGAAGTTCGAAAATAACCCGCCCATTGGTTTAACATTACGAAGCGGGAGTTTTCAAGTGAGAGAAGAATCCCTTTAATTAAAAGAACTTTCGCATTCTTTTGTAATTTTAAGGATTTCTTTTATTTTCCTTTCTTTAATTTTTTTTAGTTAAAATTAAATCATGTAACTATATATGCTTTTCAGATATACAAAAACATATTGTTACAATTGTCTGAAAAGTAGTTCTTGAATATTTTTAGTTGGGTTTAAAAAAAAAAAAAAAAAAAAAAAAAAAAAAAAAAAACACTTTCAGTTTTGATAATTGTAGAATTAAATTTAATAGTGTTGCCTTCTATGTTTTATTGAAAAAAGGATATTACAAATTAACTATTTGGATTTATTGGTTCTATTTCTATTTGTAACGACTGAGGCACGAGGTATATAGGCCCTAGGGGGAGTGCCCTCCCCGGGATTCTTTGTAAGGGAACTTAACCCGCATTTACGCAAGACAATCCAAGGTTATAAGAAAACTTCGAACGATTAGGCTGACGGTCGCGATTAGGCTCGAACCCAGCACCTGACGTCTACAAGTTTCGAGAGCAGAACCTGTCAACCACTGGTGGGGTTTGGAATTGTTAATGAAAGAATGAAATGTTTTGAAAACAGGGCCGTAGCTAAGGGGGCGCTATGGGTGGCTCAGCCCTCCCTAAAATATTTTGAGTCACCCCCCTCACCCCCTGAGAAAAGATTCCAAGGTCACCCAATGAATTTCTGTTCCAAAAATTCAAATGAAATTCTGTTCAAAAATCTAATTTAGTTTTGAGACCCTTTCACAGTTTTGCAGAATTACTAAATTGTATGTAAAATAAGTAATTCAATACTCCCTCATCCTATATGTTCATATGAAGCTAACATGATGCTTAATTTTTGCACCAATTATACACTCAAAATTTTCATTCTTATATACTTTTCTTAGTATAAAATAAATTCATTACAAAAGTTTAATAACAAACATAGTACCTACAGTGTAAATATGCATTAATTTATCTTTCTGTGTCAGAGAAAGAGAGGAAAAAAAAATATGAGCTCCCCCTACAATCTCTTGAGCCCTCCCTCCCCCCCTATAGATCACTTCTAGCTACGGCCCTGTTTGAAAATGATATTGTAGGGAACGAAAATCCTTTATGCGTTTTCGGTCATACTTACTCACTTGATTATGCTTTCAAAATCCATCTTTAGTAAAAATGTTGGAAATTTTTGCAAACGTTTTTTGCACGCTTTTGTTTGTCTGGATATCACCATGCCACTTAAATTCATTGACTTTGAGAAAATAATATTCATGCATTGTCAGGTCCTCTACCTCATCGGGACATAGTAAGGTAAAAGTGTTATTTAACGTTTTTTTTATACATATAAAAACCACGTATTTAACGATTTAAATTTGCTCCAATTTCACACGGTCCTGGATACAAACGACTCGAACTTGCAAAATTTCATTTAAAGTCAGAAGTCACAACCCGACCCAAACCCGACAATAATGTTTGTCGATTCAGTCTTTTTATGGTACCGAAATCCGACCCAAATTACACCTGCAAAGAGCACTCGAAGAAAATGTATCCGAAATTTAATGTAATTATAGAAAAATAATCTACAATTGTACCATCTTTAACCCTTTAAGCGTCTTGTGAATGGATAAAACTGTAATGTTGTTTTCTATGCATTTTGTTTTAAATGCCCAGAAAATATGATTCTTTCAACATTATAAAAACTCAGTTACAAATATGAATGTAATCCTTGAGATTATTAATCATTCTATAGAATTATATTATCTGAAATATTGCTTATATTGCAGTGAAACCTGGAGCTTAAGTAAACGGAATATTGCGTTCCAAACACTTACAGGGTTAACATTAATTTTATTTCATATGTCGAAAGCATTCCTTTTCAGATAACTTTTTTATCATAAACATTAATATGAAGTTTCTTTTGAAGAATCGAGCAGATCTGAGTACAAAACAATTAGAATCAACGCGACCCAAAACTACCAACCGTAATGAAAAAAGTAGGCAGCATCTCTGACAGAAGCGAACCAATAAAAAAAAAAAATATTGCCCAGTAGAACTGATGCCATTGAGCTCACAGGCTACGCATACTAATTGTCCATTACAGCCTTATATTTTCAAGGGTTAATTCCGTTCGAAAAAAAATTAAAGGAGGGGAAATAACTTCCCTTTCCCCTTTTATACTTAAGTTTTGAACCCATTAAACTAATCAGGGACATACTTTATCATATAAAAAATCTATATCCAAAATTCAGAGCAAATTGGAAAATTCTTAATACAAACCCATTTATATAATTTAAGAGGAGTTTTCCCCCTTTTTTATACTCAACCGTTAAATTTCCAAAACTATTTAGAGATTTGAACGAAATCTGATAATTCTGCATGAAAAACCCATTTATATCAATTAAAGGAAGGGGCACGACTCCCGTCCCACCTGTTATACATATCGAATGAACTCCAAAAACTAATCAGGGAAGCGCTTTATCGGGATATACTTATATACAAAATTTTATGTGGATCAAATATTTTTATCATGAGTTATCGCGTTACGCACGTACATACAGAACGGACGGGCTCATAAGCTCTCAGGCTATGATAGCTTGTGAGCTAAAAAACTGCTTTTATCAGAACGCGAGTTATAAAAGTTCGAAATGAAATTTACTTTCATAACCGGGTTGACTTAATTATATAACATTCTCTCTTAACTCGAATAACTAAACAATGTAGAGCGATGTGTTATACATTAAAATTTACCCCTACAATTATCTAATCGACCCTAAAAGTCTCACAAAAGTCTGCTTTTAGCCGAATGTGAGTTATTGGAATTCAAAATGAAACTATCTTCAATAAGATAAGAAAAAAACGGAAACTTATATAATGCAAAACATGTTGTCAAGGACGCTATTCCATACTATCAGTTTATTTCTGCGTTACCGAATAACAGAAATCACATTTTACTCCAATACACTGTGATAAAATAACTTCAATTACGAATGGATAAATTCGGAACATCAGGACATGAGATGAATCGTAAGTATAGATCAGGAAGTTGATATAGAAATATAATTATGCCCAGTTAAAATGCGTTCATTAGAAGATTTCGTGATTTTTTTTATGACAAGAAAACATTAAAAAAATCACGAAATCTTCTAATAACCGCATTTTAACCGGGCACAATTATATTTCTATATCAACTTCCTGACCTCTACTTACAAGTTTGGCAAGCGCATGGAGTGATTTTTAAAAGTACTGCTGAGAGCTATTTTATGACATTTTAAAATAACATCATTAATGGTATGTACACAAATAAAACTAATAGTAAAACGACTAAAAGTGTTTAAAAAAAAGAAAAAAAACCTTATCCCCTATTATATTATAATTAGAATAGGTGCCGTGTCAGTCATCGTTGATTGACAGTCTAAAATGTGATATAAAACTTAAAACTTTATATTTTCGCGAAAAACGCGCATATTGTATACAATGATAAAATTAGCATACAAACTAAAAAAGGTAAGTAAAATACTTACCAATCCAGAAAAGACCTTCAGAAATCCAGCCTTCAGAAAAGACCAGAACATTGATACGAAATTTGAGTCAAGCAACGAAATCGAAACTTTGTTAAATAATCGATAGCTTCATTCTTTTTCTAATTATTTATATGACACTTAAACTTACATAACAGTTATATTTACAGTATGTACAAAAAATTAATTTTCGTTTAAATTCTAACAATCATATTTTGTTTTTTCTAGAAGGGGAAAAAAACCCTGCTTCTTCTTAACATCGTAAAAAACATTCTAATTCTGAAAACATTAAAAGTGGCTGTTGCCAAAATTAAAAGAGAAAAGTTAAAGTTCTAAAATAAATGTTCATGGAGGCTTGCGTTTTGCAATAGCGCAAATTTCGTCAAGAGATCGCGAAATACGGGCCATATATTGTTAAAAGATCGCAGAAGATGCCTTAATTTTGACAAGAGATCGCTAAAAAACGCGAATATCGTCAAAAACTGAAGAACTTTTGAAATTTGGGTCCAATTTGCATCAAAACGTAATCAAACCATATTATATCAAGGACTAACAAAATCTGAAGTTTTATGAAAATCCGTCCATTAGTCCTTGGGATATAGCTATTCTGGAAATCGTGAAAAATTCAGCCTAGCAAAAACACTTGTTGGACGATATACACCAAAAACTATTCAGACACAGTTTACATAGCTGCCAACTCTTCTGAATTTTTTACCCGGAAAAATTTAACAGAAATATTTGGCTTTATTTAATCAGCAGATTTCGGCGATTTGAAATAGTAAAATTTACTGTAAAATTTTTTCGGGCCGAAAAAGCGAAAGACGTTGGTCGCTATGAGTTTATGTTAAAGTCTGACTGAATCTAAAATTTTGTGAAATTTCATGCATTACGTTCTTGAGATAAAGCCCCCACAAAATTTATGTCACGTTACAGACAGACAGACTCAGACAACATTTTTAAAAACATGTTTTTCGGGTCCTCTGACCCCCTAAAACGTGTCAATCCGTCAAAAACGGAAATTCGAAAATTTTCACGAATCCAATATGATTTCTTCTTGTAAAGATAGAAGCAAATAAAAATAAACAAAACTGTTGAAAACGTACACTGTCCCCTAAAGGGTGTTCTTAAGTCAAAAAGGGTCACTTTGTGACACATACATTAATTTATTTTTGTTCGGAAATGCATGAAAATAGCAGGTGTTATTATTCAGAAACTGTCCAATTGCATTCAATTTTCTGTTTTTTTTTTAAAAAAAAAACAATAGATTTTTCATAACAAGCCTTCAAAATTAACGTTTTTGAACGGATATCATGACGAAAGCAGAAAAACCGGTCGAAAAGGAGGAGAAAAACGGGTGATCTCGTAATCGAAATATCTTAGAACTCGGTAAGTAATTTAATTATCATAAAATGGGAAATTAAGGTCGATTCGAAATCGCTTCCATAGTCAGATTTTCTAATTTTATATACCGGGTGATCCAAAAGTCAGGACGAACTTTAAAAATGAATAACTCGAAAACGAATCAAGATACAAAGATACGGTTTGCACCAAATGGAAGAAACCGGATTTTGTGTGACAACGAAAAAAATAGTTTGCCGTTGACATCCAAAAAATGACACGGTAGTGTTTTTTGCACCAAAAGATGATTTGCAAATGAAAAAATGTTGACAATTTCCAAGTCAGCTTAGTTACAGTTAATTAGTACAACAGAAAATGTTCAATGTGCTGTCCCTCATTCATAAGTGCAGCTGTGAGACTAGGCACTACACCGTTCACAGCATTTAGTAGCATTTCTTGCTTTATGGCAGACACGTTTTGGCGGATGGCATCTTTCAATGCTGCTAGTGATGCCGTTGGTCGCCAATAGAACAATATTTTTTTGTTGTCACACAAAATCCGGTTTCTTTTCCATCCATTTGGTGCAAACCGTATCTTTGTATCTTGATTCGTTTTCGAGTTATTCATTTTTAAAGTTCGTCCTGACTTTTGGATCACCCGGTATTTCTGTTAAAAAATGAATTTGTGTTAAAACATTTTGCGCTTTTTGAGCGGAGCAGTTGAGAACACCCTTAAAAAAGAAGGGAACATAACAAAACCAGCGTAGAATTAAATTTATAGGATCCACTAGTGGCGAGGTCACCCTGTACGTATCTATCCATCGTATTGGACGAACCTTAGCATAACCTTTTAAAAGTGTTTGATAGGATGAGGTGAAACTTATTCAGTTATCCTTTTTAAATGCTTCCAATGATGATGGATGTGTGGAAATAAATTTTTTTTTTCGCTCAAACTTTTCGAACTTGTCAAATTATTTCATTAAAAGAAAAAATGTTTTTCGGGATTTCAGTCCTCGTCCATCATTTTCCCATCTGCAGCCAAACTTGTTTCCGATTTCATTGAGAGCGGAAAAATTAAAGCTGCATAAAAAGGTAAATATATATACCGGGTGTCCCAAAAATGACTGATGGATTTTAAAATTAAATAACTTGCAAACGGTGACAGCTATTTTAAAAAATGTTATAGGAGGGTTATGTATAATGTCAGGAGTTTTTTACCGTAATTTTTTATTTTAGTTCGCATCTCAAATAATAGGTCGCGCTGACATCGATTGAAGGCCAGGTGATCAATGCTGAGTGAAGCGTCGACCTGGCCTTTAATCGCTGTCAGCGCCATCTATTGTTTGAGATGCGAACTAAAATAAAAATTACGGTAAAAAACTCCTGACATTATAAATAACCCTCCTACAAAAAATTTTTAAATAGCTGTCACCGTTTGCAAGTTATTGAATTTTAAAATCCATCAGTCATTTTTGGGACACCCGGTATATAGTATGGATGATCTATTAAACGATAAAAAAAGCGAAAAACAAAAATCGGTATAAGAATTTTCTTAAAGGGACTTTAAAAGGGTGTGTAATATAATAGTGTACTGCAGGGCTGTTCAACGCGGCGCCCTTTGACCGTTTTCTTGGCGCCCTTTTGAAGATTTCTTGCTATTATACATTTTAGAAGTAAAATTCCATTATAAAGAATGCTTTCTTTTAAATCATTAATATTTTATCAGAGATATTTTTAAAACCTGTATTAGGCCTCCTGTTGGCTTGCCGTTGTACATTAAAAACCAGAAACATACTTTGAAAAAATAATCATACATTTTTTTTGCAATTTTTATGTGGTATAATTATGGTAGTTAAATTTCTTAGTAGTTGGAAATAGCTCTTTTTAATACTTAAAACTTTAGGGAAAAAAAGTTTTCATCTGCCCCCATCACTATTGAAGATACATGTGCATGAAAGCTCAGCCTTTTTCTTTTTGCTGTTGTCACACGCCCATTCACAGTTTTATATGAAGGATAAAGGGACTTAATTGTTCTTTCTTGACTTTTTAAATTTTAGAGGGTTTTAATTTTGCTAAGAAAATTTTATAAACAGCGCAAAATTATTTCCATCTATGAAACCACTATCATGCTTGTCTATTTTTATAAATTTCATAAAACTAATTCACGCCTTCAAAATAAATCAAACCGTATTTTCACATCCTAAAAGAAACCTAGCAATATCTCTGATTTTTATATTCATTTATTTGTTATTGTTGTAATTATAGATGTGAATAAAGTTTCTGGCGCCTTAACCCAGAAACATTTTTGATATAGACTTCTTGTTTAAAAAAAAAAAAAAAAAAAGTATAGCTTGAAATTTAATACGAGTACCACTGTACGATTAATCTGCATTTATGTTAAGACGTCGTGTACACTAATACTATGCGATAATATTGCCACATGTTTTCAGACATGCAAATAATGGCGCCCTTCATTGAGTACCAAGAGCCAAGATGCGCCCTTAGTTACTGAAAGGTTTGACAGGCCTGGTGTACCGTAATTCTGATACAGTATAGTAGCCGAAATATTTTGTGTATCCCTGTATAGATTATCTGCTTTCTATTATTATACAGGAAATAACATGTAGTAAACCTCACTCACGTATATCAATTTCACGCAATGTTAAATAGTTTAATAGAATTAAAACTCTCCTAAAACAACGTTCCCCCCCTATACCATTATGTAATAGGATAGGGGCTGTGCAAATATAACATTATCATTTTAGGGGGGGAGGGGGGTCTAGCAGATGATATCGTAAGTTATCGCTGGGGGGGGGGGAGTTTATTTTTTAGGTGCCTTCGTAATTATGTAAATACGTAGCACCTATAAAAACATTTCATATTTATTTACTTAGAAGGTGTCACAAATAAAAATTAAATTAAAAAATTGACATGTTTCGGTTCATTCATAAGAACCGTATTCATAACATATAAAATCAGTAGAAAATTAAATGACACTGGATATAAACATAATTTAAAAATCAAAACAAAACATTAATAAACAATCTAACTTTAACATTATCTGGCCAACAACCTTTTTCAATAATATCTTTCACCTTTTTGTGGATTTTATTGTTTTATATTTTATTGTTCCTTAATTGAAAAATCTCCTTTGAATAAAATCCACAAAAAGGTGAAAGATATTATTGAAAAAGGGGGTTGGCCAGATAATGTTAAAGTTAGATTGTTTATTAATAAACAGGGTGTGATTCCACGTTTGATAGGTAGATTAAAAGATCATAAAGAGGGGTATCCTCTACGCCCCATCGTTACAAGATGCCAAGCACCGACTTACTATTTGGAAAAGGCGTTTGTGCTTATTTTGAAAGAGTTACTGTACGCCATCAGAGTATGTTGTGGATTCCACTGGAAGTTTCGTTGAAAGCATAAGGACACTTGAGATTCCTCATAACTGTTTATTAGCTAGTTTGGATGTCAAATCACTTTTTCCGTCGATTGACATTTTTGAAGTTTGTGATGATATTAAAAAGAGGATTGACAAGGCAGAAATATATAATGACAGTATAAAATGTACTTTAAAAGATGGATTACAGTTGATTGTACAAAGTAATTATTTTGTTTTTGATGGTAAAATTTATAAACAAAACATGGGTGCCCCTATGGGTTCTCCTATTTCGGGTTTTTTAGCTGAGTTTAAAATGAGGCCTTTTGAAGAGAATATTTTCGCAAAGTTCGAGAAAGTTCCTAAATTTTGGAAGAGGTATGTTGTCGATGGTTTTTAATTTGGGAGGGGGGAGTTGAGTCTTTCATTGTTTTTGTAGATAAAGTTAATAAACAGGATAGGAATATTCAATTTACGTTTGAATTGGAAAATGATCGTGCTATTTCATTTTTAGACGTGTGGCTTATTAGAGAGGGTTCTATGTTAAAAAGGAAGGTTTACAGGAAGGATATAGCTAGTCAGCATATTATTCCATTTTCTGCGTATTCACCCTTTGGATATAAGTTTTCTACATTCCGGTTCATGGTTAATCGTGCGTTTATTATTTGTTCTGATGAATTTTTGTATGAAGAGTTGAATTATATTTTTAATATTGCTAAGTTGAATGGTTACAAAAAGGATAAAATTAATAAATTGGTTAAAAATTATAGGGATAAAAATAATTCTCAGGTTAATTGTAATTTGGTTGATAATGCCTGTGAGAAAGGGGAAGAGATTGGGGTTAAAAGACTATCGTTTCCTTATATAAAGGGTAATTTTGAGAGGCTTAAAGCTAAATTAAAAAAGTTTAAAATAGAATTAGTTGCTAAGCCACCTCCTAAGTTAAAACATCTTCTATACAGAGCTTTTGATCCGGTTCCACAAGATGATCTAGCAGGGGTGTATGAAATTCCATATGAGAATCAGAGCCCGATCAAGCTCAAGTTGGGCCCAGGGCCTGTAAAAAGTTGGGCCCCCCCCTACCTCCCCATTCCTGGCGATATTTTCAGAAAAAAAAGTAGGTTTATTTGATGAGTTGACTAAGTTGTTTGAGTGAAAGTTTCAAGTTTAAAAAAAAAATTAACTTACAAGAATAATTAAGAAAATAAACTACCATCCACTTTCTCAAATAAGCATTTGTACAATTCACAAACATCTAAGATCCTCATTTTATGCTGCAAAATAAATGAGGTCGTCTTTTTCAAAACTCACCTTATTCAAAATCATAAAAATTGTGTTTTAAAAATATTTGATCAAGGAAAAAAAAAATCAGCCACATAATTTGTGGGCCCCTGAAATTGGTGGGCCCAGGGCCGAGGCCCCGGAGGCCCGTGCATTAATCAGGCCCTGATGAGAATGAAGGGGGGGATATTAATTTTTATATCGGTATGACAGGTAGAAAGTTTGGGGTTAGAAAGAAAGAGCATGAATGTGACATAAAATTTGGTAGGGATAAGACTGCGTTATTAAGATTGTTTTTAAAGAGGGGGGGGGGTTAAAATTTGTTTTAAAGATAGTAGATTAGTGTTCATTTCAAGTTTATTCCGAAAATTAATCATCCGTGAATCCATAGAGATATATTCTAGGAGGGATAGGGTTTGTAATGATTCTTATTCTTATGACATTCCGAGTTTGTGGTTAGAATTACTTAATAAATATTTAAAGGGTGAGTCTAATAGGAGGAGCCGCGGTGGCATTGCCTATTCACGATCATAGAGGGCGCAATATTTTGTGTTTTGGGTTTTTAAATTACCTTTATATCCAGAGTCATTTAGTTTTTTCTACATTTATTAATTTTAATTTTATACATATTAAATTTAATATATGGTCAAAATTTATTATATTTATATGCCGCGGTGGCAATGGCTATATTCACGATCATAGGGGGCGCAATGCTTTGTTTTGTTTTTTAAATTATACTAGCTGCACCCGTCGAAACTCGACGGAAAAAAAATATATATTAGGTATGATATATATCAATCTTATATAGACAGTAAAATACTGAGCGAAATAAACAATTGCCACCTCTTAAAATAGGGATAACATAGCTTTTCATGATGACGATACACAAACTTTAGAAAATAACAAAAAATAAGGAAAATAACTCATAAATTATTATGTTGTACCTAACTTCAGCTACAAATCTTTTTTTAATGCGGTTTCTAAACCTTAAATATTATTTAAATGCCAAATTATTTAGGCAGTTAATATTATACCCCGGAAGTCGAATTCAAAAATATCTGCATAGTTTATTTTTTCTCCGTTTAAATATCACTTGATAACTGTAGAATAATTATAATATCAATGAAACATTTTATAATTCGCGTTTGAAATGAAATAGACGCCCTCTCGCGGACAAAGTCTGAAAAACGAAATAGAACTGATACCGTGAGCATGAAATCAGTGTTTAAAAGGCCGATAAATAAATAAACAGTTCTATAACGCGTGCAACGTTGGGTTCTTTGTATTAAAATTATCTAAAATCAAAATTTTATACACAAAGTTTAGATCTATAATATAAAAAAATACATTTGACTTACTCATGGCAAAATAGCATGACAGCAACACAATGCTTTCATGCTTCAGCTTCTCTAAAGCAATTACTAGATTTTCCAGCATCTACAAATTCTAAAATTGTCGATATTTGTAATTTATCTCCCATAATTAAATAAAAAAGATAAAAAACTGCACTTTAAATAGCTCTTTAAACTGGTTCTATGCTACAGTGCTACAGCATGGAACGTAAACAAACAAACGTAAACAAACGATTATCAGGTCTATTACAACGCCATCTTTCGGTCATTACAAACGCGAATAGAAACAGGGACTTACTAAACTGCCTAACCAACCCACTACATATTTACAGCATTTGCAATAAATTTAATTTATTTATTGGTTTGTATCCTCCATGAACATGTAAAAATTAATTTTATTGTTATGGCAACGAAAAAAAAAAAAAAAAAAAAAAAAAGACGATACCTCTGTTATTAAAAAGAATAAAATTGTTGTATTTGTTACTGAAATGCAGATTTTTTTTATTTTATTTTAAACAATAACTTAATACAATGAAATGATTTTAATTATTTTTTGATATTATGTAAGATAGAAATATAATAATACCGGCATATCACAGATTTTATTCTTTTTTTTTTTTTTAATATGACATCATTTACACCTTCAGAAATACTCATCTTTTCTTAAATAAAAGCGTGATTTATGCAGTTATTTAAGAATTCTTTAGTTTCATAAAATATTCATTATAATTAAATAGAAATGGCGCAGTTTACAGAAATATTTTCATGTGTGCACACCATGGACCTTTAAATTAATAGAGGTTCACTTTATTTAGATGCAGGAATAAAAGTCAATGAATATGACATCATCACTGACACAGCTTTAACAATGCATATTTTATTCATGGAATAAATTTATCTGGTTTCTGTACGACGACATTTTCTCCATCGACAAAATTTCACTTTAGATATTTTATTAAAGTTTATCTTCTGTTATTTTACTTACATAATACTTAATAATATTACTCAGTAAATAATCTGTGTATTGCAGGGAATAACTATGTGCAATCATTTTATTCTGATTAAATTTTACGAAAACCTTTATTTATTTATTTATTTATTTATTCTTTTTTGAAATGCGATTATACATTCACCGATGAGATCAAGCTCCTGACTGGAGAAAAATAATGAAAGAAAATAAATTTTGAGAAAAGCTTAACCTGTTGCCACTGTTTTGAAGAAATGTCATGAAAAAGCTTTTAAAATTAAAAATAAAATATAAAAATTGAAATAAATTAAAAATTAGCCAGAATGGGCACATCTACACATAAACAGCTTTCATTTAAAAAATGATTATCAAAATCGGGCCAGTAGAAAGCTCACGGCTGATGACCAAAAAAACAGCCAGGTGTTTTAAATATATAGATTTATATCCAGTATCATTTAATTTTCTACTGATTTTATATGTTATGAATACGGTTCTTATGAATGAACCGAAACATGTCAACTTTTTAATTTAATTTTTATTTGTGACACCTGTTCTAAGTAAATAAATATGAAATGTTTTTATACGTGAATGAAAAAGGTGAAGTGATTTTGTTTTAGTTTTTGAAAAAACGAAAGCTAACAACAGTTTTACGTAGCACCTATTGTTGTCGTTCAGTCTGTCCGTCTGTCCGCATATAACAACGCAAAAACTAGCCAACCGAATCGTTTAATAATTACATAATTTTGTCGAGTCATTTCAAATGTTATGAAAATCGGATGCATAGATCAATTACAGGGACAATCAAAAGGATTCCGTTACATTACGGTCAATGGGGAAAAAAGTTTCAAATGCATTTTAATCGTTTGAAATTTTAAATACATAATTATTACATAATTTTTTCGAGTTATTTCAAATTTTATCGAAATCGGATGCATAGTTCAATTACAGGGACAATCAAAAGTATTCCGTTACATTACGGTTAATAGGGAAAAATGTTTCAAATGCATTTTGATAATATTACACTCATTCGAATATAATAATATTGATATACATCATAAAGTATATATTATACTATAGATTTTGCATAATCTGTTCTGCAAAGAGCTTTTATTATTGATTTACAAGGCCAACAAGAGTATTCCTTTACATAATGAGAATAGAGAGAACATTGTTTGTTGCGCATTTTAAATGTAATTAACTATTTACAATTTTATGAGATTGATATATGAGAGTGCTATTTTTAAAACTTCATTATCGTACGAACGCACCTCATTTGCTACGCTTCACGTGCAATTTCCAACTTTTTTTTTTTTTTTTTTTTTCAAAACAATATGCTTTTGTTTTTTAACATGGTATCTATTTTTATGAAAATACAAAGTTTTTATCAAAATCGCTAAATTATTATACAAATATTGAATTCTTAAATATGGAATAGCCCAATGTTCGGAATTCTTATATGCATGTACAATCACTGTTTGAGAAACCCTAATGTGAAGTATATTTGAAATGATGCTTCTGTTTACTAATAGATAACAGAGGAAGAGGAAAAATGTTGCCCACTTATTTTATTGATAAAAATTTCTATCACTCCGCCCCCCCCCCTCCTTCGTGCGGAACAAATAAAATAAGATATTATTACTGTTAAATGCATCAGATAACAAAAAGCTATTACCAAATACTTTTAAGTGTTTTATGATTTAAAACGATATTTTATTAACATCATTTGGATTGAATCGATAAACTATGCAACCAGCTTTGTAATATCACTCCAAACAAAAAATAAATAAATTCCAAAGATAAAAATTTTTTTAGACATTCATAACGATAACTTTAGCGGGGGGGGGGGGGAGGGGGTTCGAGGAATGATAACTTTTGATATCGGATGGGGGGGAGGGGGTCCATAATTATCAAAATGTTGATAACGTTATATATGTACAGCCCCATACTTTCGTGTGGCCCTGTAAATACTACCTGCTTTCAATCCGTGGACTTGAAAAGGAGAAAATTTTGAGTGATGAGCTGCCTTCTCGAGAGCAGAAAAAATTCGATGAAAAAAAAAAAAAAAAAAAAAAAAAGAGAGAATTTTATTATTTTGTAAATAATTGGAAATCTACTAGAGTTTTTATTAAAAACGCTTTTCGTCGACTATGTACGCCGGGTAGTATATTGGGTAGCCAGATATAACACAAAAATAACTATTTTATGGGTTTAAAATTATTTATCATTGGTTTAATTTCGCTTGAAAATGTCCAACAAATAAAGCTGGAGTCGGCATGTCTTTTTAATGACTCTGACTCCGACACTTTTACTTCAAAATGGGCCTGATATCGGATGGGGGGGGCAGCCCTGATTTGAACATTAAATAGTGCTTTAAAAAAATTTTCTCTTTAGAATGGGCGTTTTAATAGATTCCTCTATAAAACTAAGAGTTTTCATGTTTCTGTAGGCAGCTTTTTTTGCAGAATAAACTAAAAATAATAATAATGAAAAAAAGGTATCCAAAGGCGCGTATTGGCAGTAAAATACTTTTACACCGACAGTCTCCTGAAATAATAATAAGCTCGTTGCATTGACAGAAAATGGAAGCGATCCGAAAATTGAATGAAAAAACATGGATTCAAGGTTTTTTTTTCAAAGCTGTCAAAAAAGACAATGCGTATCTCCCGCACTATCAATAAAGCTTGTCATCTCGCTGAAGCTCAGTTTAAATAATTAATTCCGGTTAGTGAAAAAAGGCGGATTATTCGCTGGAAATACCTGTCAGTTTTTCTCATGATAGACTGAAAATTGGATTAACATCACATTAAAAATAATAAATTTCATTTGTTATTTTCTATTTTTTTTTCTATTTTATTATTTTATAAATTTATCATTTTCGGTCAGTTTAATTAGACCCGATAACTTCTTTTTTTTTTTTTTTAAACAATTACTAAAGTTTTCATAACAGATGTAATTTTTCCATTGAATGGGAAAAATTACATCTGTTATAATTAATTTACCGATTAAATAATCGTGTTTCAAAAATTAATCTAATACTAAAGTTTTCGTTCCAGATAAAGGGGGGGGGGGAAGTCATCAGCGCCACCGTCCGAAAGTGGGGGCTAAGGGGATCGTCGCCCCGTACGCGGAAACTTAAGGGGCGCCAAATTTTTACTATTAACCCGGGAGAATGCGCGCTTACCCAGGATATGAATGGTTTAACTTTGCAACCAATAAAATCAAATTCTAACAGTCACTTTATTTAGACGAAAACAATTCTTACAAATTTTGAGATAAAATAAGTTGAAGATTACTTTAAAAAAATTAGTGGTGATAATTGTAAAAACCATACGCACTTCGGGTCTTTTAGGCCCTGCGCGCGTCCTCCCGGGTTAAAGTCATTTTTTGACCAATCGCAAGGAAAAGTTGGGGGTGGGGAGCATCAAATTCAACCTTTGACGCGGGCGCAGTTTTCTCTTCGTACGCCCCATCTAGTCATATGTGGCAATTTTAAAACTTTCTTCTATCTCATACGTGTCAATACTTCCTGAAAACTGCGCCACCGGTTAGGTAATTTACACCAAAATCAAATCAGCAACAACTTATGTAGATATCTAACTGAATCTGAAGTTGGATGAAAATCAATGCTTTAGTTTTTGTGATAGAACCATTGCGAAAATAATAAAGAATAGGAAGATCTGGATAGAAGCGCCACCTGTTAAGCGATTTACTCCAAAATCTGAAAAGCTCTTATTTATACCAGGGACTAATTGAAACTGAAGTTGTTTCAAAGTTCGTGTAATATAGTTCTAAGGGATATAGCTACTGCAATAATCCTGAATAATGCTGCAAAGCAGTGCCATGTCCAGGGCGATTGACATCAAAATGGAAAAAACGTCAATTCGAATTAGATACTAACCTAATTTGAAGTTTGGTAGAAATCCGTTTATTGGTTTTTGAAATAGAGCTATTGCGGAAATCGCGAAAAAAAAAGGATCGCTCAACAGCGCTACCTGTTCAACGATGTACACCAGAGAGTTAATCAACTAACTGAATGTAATTTTTTATTAAATTCTGTATATGAGTTCTTGAGATAGTGCCCACAAAATTTCTTTCATAGACTGACCGCCAGTCTTACAAGCAGACATTTTGTAATAACATGTTTTTGGATTCTCTGGCCCCTATAACGGGTAAATCCGTCTAAAACCGGAATTTGAAAATTGATATGAATCCAGTACTTTTTTCTTGTAAAGATAGAAGAAAATAATAACGTTACGTTACATAAGCTAGCCGCAGGGACTGACTTACAAATTTAGGTGTCCTGGGCACAGATGCTTATCGGGACCCCCTATAACCGATGCTTACAGGGACCTTGACCAAATAAACAGTCACAGAAAAAAAAAAAAAAATCTTGACACTTGCGATTTCAGACGTTGTGTTACAATATCTAAAAATATATATAAAGAATAACTCCGAAACTCCACAAAACTAGTCGTTGGGGGCCACCGTAATACTTACCCATCATGGATATACATATATGAAAATAAAACATGTGAAAACTATTTATACAATGCATTGCAATTCGAAAACAAAATTTAAATATTGTTAATATACATTAGTAATGCTCTATTAAAGAATTGCTGATGTACCGATTTCGACAAATTATATAAAACGTCAAACTACTGAAGTAGTACCGAACTGCGTAAAAGAAACATCCTTATAACTCCAAAAATAATAATAATATTAACTAACAGTTTACTGCGTTGGAGTAAGCGTGTCATTTTCAATTAAAACATGCCTCTGAGTTGAAATTTGAATGAAATACAGGGTCATGAAAAATCGAAGAATGTGGAAAACAGGTTTACACATATCTCGGCAACTAATAATCCGATCGACATCGTTTTTTATGCAAAATTTGTGTCATTTTATTGCCTTTTACGTCCATTGCTTAAAAATATAAATATATATATATATGAATGTATACAATTTGACATTTAACCCTCTAAGCGTTTGTCCCGTAAAATTCCGTACACTAAGCTCCAGGTTTCACTGCAATATAAGCAATGTTTAAGATATTATAATTCTATAAATTTAATGAATTTTCAAAGCATTGAAGAATGATTAAGACTCTCAAGGATTACATCTATATTCCTAAATAAGATTTTTTATGTATTATTCAAAGAATCATATTTTATTTGCATTTAAAACAAAATGCAGAGAAAACAACATTACAATTTTACCCATTTGCAAGACGCTTGGAGGGTTTAATTGATATCTTTTCATTTTGAATTGTCATAATGAATTTATTCCTATTGTGGTATCTTATATATAATTTATATATAACATCCGTTGCTAATAGCAATTTTATAAATATGGTGCGCATAGGTAATTGCTGCTATCCGCATAACCTTTGTGTATTGTCTGTGAGATTTCTACAATGTAGTTTTCCGTTACCACTTAATAGGATTTCCATTAAGAGTTGCAAATCGTTTCATCATGAATATTATATATGTTATATTTATAATATTTTAACTGTTAATTTTGCTATTATGTTTAATTCATTGTCTTGCTATATGGTATATTAAATGTCAGCATCAATATTCATTATTTATTATTTTTTAATATTAAAGTAATACATTGAAATTATCATTATTTATTAATTTTTGATATTCAATAAATACATTGAAATTATGATTATTTAAGCCTATGTGAAATATAGTAATAATGTGAGGATTGTGCTGAAATGTTAATTGGATAAGTTGGTGGTTTATTATGTACGGAGATTATTTCACTTTTGAATGAGTCGATTTTGTGAATTTGCCTTCATTGTACGTGGGTACTATGATTCTTATTATATGTGGTGTGGGATGGTAGTATTATGGTCGTGTATTGTTTCTTTTTTTGAGGTTTGAGTACTGCTTTAAAGCTTTCTACATATTGTATCTATTTTCATTTTATAGTTGTATTATTCTAGATCCTTTTCTTTAGTAAATTATATTAGTCAAGATACTCGATTATTTAATTGTAATTTTTCTAATTTTCTATTTTTATTATATTTGTAATATCTCTTATATTATGGCAGTACTTAGTAAAAATCTCGATCCTGGCAAGATACACAATGCTTCTTTGCAGTGTAGTGCCCGGTACAGGAGCAATAGTAGGGTTACTCCTGGATCGTCATCCAGTTACCATATACATGCTCCTTCTCCTCAATTATATTTTCAGAAATGTTCTGATATTCGATGTAAAACTTGTCCATCTGCTTCTCAGTCACAAATCGTATCAGATCCTCATATTTCTATTTTTTGTAAGGCTTTTAATGTAATTTATTGTATAAAGTGTAACATTTGCAATTTGAAATATATTGGTGAAACTTCTGGTCCTCTTCATATACGCATGAATCAACATCGGTCAGATTCTGAAAAAAATTTAGCAAAAAATATACAGTCTACAGTTGAAATACAGCATTTTCATAAACATAAGTTTAAAAATACTACTATTGAAATAATACAAATTCAGAAAAATAAATCTGAGCGTCTATATTTAGAGTCTTCATGTATGAAATATTATAATACAATTTATCCTTATGGTCTTAATAGTGAGGTTTTTAAAAGATCTGTTAAAGTTTTTTCATCTATAAATGATACTACAGATTATTCTCCCATTTATCATAGTTTAAATCATCTTATAAATCCTAAAACAACACGTAACAAAAGAGGAAAAGGTTCATTTTCTAGTATTACTCCTAAAAACATTATAATTCAACAAATTAATAATCTGCATCGTAATTATTTAAAAAATTACAATTGGTTTCTAATACGTAAATATATTTTTGGAATAAAAAAGAAACATATAGTACAATATTTAAATATTTTTCTCAGTAAAACCTACTCTAAACATTTTTCAGATGTTTTTTATGATCTCATTATGACTCGTGTCAACCTTTACAATATAAATTTACTAAAAAAACCTAAAAATTTACAAACTAATACTCAAATGGTAATTACTTTTTCTAATCCAATATTTAATAAAATCAATATTAATTCCATATTAAATGATAAAAACTGTCAATTTCCTATTAATAATATTCATATATCTAAAACCTTTAAGTATCCCATATCTATCGGTAGAACGATTTTTAACTATAATTCTTTCTCTAAATCTTCTTTTGATGCTAGTACATTACCCTGTATATGCAATGAGCCCTCTCTACAAAAATATATAAATAAAGATCATGGACATATTATTACTGGTAATCTTAATCTAGTAGATGATTTACAACTTAGAAGAATTATGGGTTATGGGACCAAGTACAGAATTCCATCCAAATTAAACATTAACTCTATCATAAAACAATTTACCTATGATATAGATATATTTATTTATAAGCTTGCAATTTATTATAATAAACCCATTGAATATTTTAATCAATGGAAAATATTAGTTATCGATAAATTAACTAGGTCCTTAAAATATAATATTTCACACCTAGAATATGTAAATACACAGCATCTGTTTAAGCAAATCAATAAATTACAACAAAACTTTGTAATAACTTATGTTGATAAATCTCCAAATAATTATGCAATTATTTGTAAATCTTATTATCATCAACTGCTTAAATCTAGTATATCTAATAACACATTCCAAAAAATTAATGATAACTTACTTGCCAATAATCGTAAAATTAAAGGATTCTATAAATTATTAGACATTAACCCTACTAACTTTAAATATCCTTATCTAGTCCTTATACCCAAATTTCATAAGCATCCTGTTAAATTCAGAACTGTTACAATTGGTTGCAATACTTACAATAATGCTGCTAATAAACGTCTATTAGTAATACTTAATCAAATATATAATATTACAAAAAAAAATGATAATACACATTGCATAAAAAATAGTTATGAACTGGTCCATATTATGAAAAATCTTAAATGTATAAAAAATATCACTACTTATGATTTTAAGGATTTATTTAATAATATCGATTTATCGGATTTACATAATATCATAAATGAGCTTTTAAAAAAATATCAACACGAGTTGGATATATCACATAATATCGATCCTGATTATTTTCATACTTTAACCAATTTCATTATCTATAATAATTTTATCATGCATGATAACAATATATATATATTCAAAATGTTGGTATACCACAAGGTGGTAGTACATCTAGTGTATTATCTGACTTATATTACTATGAACGTCATTATTTAAATAATAAAATACATTTATATCGATATATACATGATGTAATTTTAATTGATACTGATAACACCTGTATATCTCAATTCCCTGTTGATTATCCTTCTAATCTAGAACTTTCAAAAAACCTACTTTTTAATAATACAATCAATTTCTTAGATATTAAAATTATATTAAAAGAGAACAAATTTATAACTGATATTTATGACAAAAGGAAAGAATTTAATTTTAAAGTTAATACCTTTACTAATTTTAAATCATGTCTTCATAATTCTGTATATCGTAATATAATACTTAACTATTTATATAGAATAAAATGTCTATGTTCTTCCCATTTAATTAATACTAATATTAAAAAGTTTGTATATAATGCTATAAATAATGGTTATCCTAAAAAATTCATATATTCTTTAATTTATAATTAGATATTACATGATCTTATAATTAATTCTTTGCGTAAAAAAATGTATAAAAAAATTATAAAACATAAAAATAATAATAAAAAATTAAAAATGTTAAAAAGTAATAAAAAAATATATATATAGGTTGGTTGGGTGGGTAGATGTTAGAGTACGGAGGAGGGTGGTGTTGTCTGGATAAAAACGCAAAGGTTAATTATTTAAATATATATATATATATATATATATATATATATATAATTGAGAGTGGGTTATTCATTTTAACATAATTTTAAACTGTTTAATTGACTCCAATATATGGATATTTGTCTAGTTAATATCTATAGTTAAATAGCTATATTTTAATTATCAAATTAATTTTAATGTTATTGATATAATTTTTGGTATTATTAATAATATCATTACTATTATTAATATTATTTTATTTTATTTTATTTTAATTTTTAATTTTTACTTATTTTTATTTTATTTTAAATTTTTTTTAATTTTAATTTTTTAATTTTTATTTAATTTTATTTTATTTTATTTTTTAATTTTTATTATCCTATATTAAGATAATGAATTTTTACCATGTACAGTCACAATAAATGTTACTGATTAAAGTAACAAATTGGTATTTTAAGTTATATGTTAATATGAATGTTATCTCTTAATTCTTATTTTAATTATTTTATTAATTTAATTTTATGTTAATATCGATTATTAATTATTTTCTCCGGTTCAATTGTATTTCCATTCAGCTTTATCTTTTTTGTTTGTTATGGATAACTATTATTTTTACTTATTTTCAACTCCTTTTTGTAAAATATCTTTGTTCCTTGTTTAATAATTTGGTTTTTGTGTGCTGGTAGCCCCAAATACGTATTATTTTGCTATTTCATGGCTAATACGTGGATGAAACCGCACACTTCATTTGTAGTTCCAGAGCATTTGGGGCCTGATGATTCTGCTTTTGGAGCTACAAATTCTATTTGCATTCATTTTATTTATTTATTTTTTCAGATTTACTCGTTACACTATTTTTTTATTTTATTATAATTCAATTCTAATTCTTCGTTTTGGTTTATTGTTTTAATGATAAAATCCATTGGTGAATCTTGTCTACTTTTAATGGTATTATATATATATATATCTTTTACCAGAGCGAATTTTTTGAGTCCGAAAAAAATAGTTCCGGATAATCGAGGTTACTGATATTAAATAAACTTCGTCCAATTCTGATAAACTAAGTACATACAAAATTTCAAGTCTCTATCTCAATTTGTTCGGGAGCGTTTACAGACAGACGGACGGACGGCAATTTTTTTCCCTAAAAATATGTTTTTTGGAATCTCCACTATCTGAAACGTGTAAATCCATCAAAAATTTTCGATTTTCAAAACGATTGCAAGACTTACCCTATACTACGTATGATGGGTAAGTAATAGTACAGGTCATACATTTTCGAAAAGATTTTTTTTCCACAATCCAATAGGGGAACGCCAACAAATTGAAAAAGAACGAATATCGTTTGAATAGGCCTGTCAAAACTAATGTAGTAAAAACGTTCAAATTGCAGATTAGGATTAAGTGGCTTATATTAGTAAACTGTGTTAATTTTTATGCGGATAGCATATATACTCGTAGAGAAATTGTGGTTTTTTTAAAACGGTCCCAAATTTTGACAAGTTTTTTTGCTTATAATTTGCAGACTTCTTAATAAAAACTAATGTTCTTTTCAGAAAATATGAGAAACGATATTGTACATAATAACCCCGCAATAAAAATTTAAAAATATTAATAATTGTATAAAAAATAAACAAGTTTACTAAATAAATTTTCACCGCGCATTCGTCAACTCTATTAAAATTTTATTTGCATATTGTGTTGGCTAAATATATAGAGCAACTTTTATCAAAGTTTTAAAACCATAGCTTAAAAATTCTGAAAGTTATCGTCGATAGAAGATTAAAATCCGTTATTCCCAAAATGAAGCAAAAAGATGAGCTGTATCCAAATTAAAAGTACGTGCAATACCATGTAGACACTAATCAATGGAATATGGATGCAACCCGTCATTTTTTTTTTTTTTTTGTTTCATTTTGGGAATATCGGATTTTTACCTTATTCTTTAGGCGATAATTTTCAGAATTTCCAAGCTATGATTTTGAAACTTTAACAGAAGTTGCTCTATTACATTTAGCTAACACAATAATGCAAATGGAATTTTTATAGAATTGATGCATGCGCAATGAAAATTTATTTGGTAAACCTGCTCATTTTTCATACAATTATTAATATTTTTTAATTTCGATTACAGGGTATTATGTATAATGTCGTTTCTCATATTTTCTGAAAAAAAAAAAAAAAAAAAAAAAAAAAAAAAAAAAAAAAAAAAAAAAAAAAGTTTTTTATTTAGAATTCTGCAAACTATAAAAAAACTTGGCAAAAACGGGACTGTTTTTATAAAAACCTTAATTTCTCTACGAGTATACATGCTAACCGCATACAGTTGAACACAGTTTATTACCATAAGCCACTTAATCATAATCTACAGTTTAAACTGTTTTGCTACATTAGTTTTGACAGGATTATTCAAAAGATATTCGTTTTTTTTCAATTTGTTGACTCTGACAAGTTGTTGTTTCAGAATCATCAGTCTCATGTACATTTCTAGATATTTAACAAAACATCCGAAACCGCAAATGTTAAGATTTTTTTGCTGTGACTGTATATATGAAAGCCATATTAAGTTCACTATTGACTTTAACATATTTTTTAAATATCCATTAAAAAACTAAATTTTATAATTCTTAATTTGCTTTTTAATAATTATTTCATTATTATTAAATTAAATTTAATTTTCTTATAAATTGTGTGTTTCAGATTTCTGTTTTCTATGTCATTTCAAATATCTGGAATGACAAAGCATGCAACAAACGGTAATTTTTCTACAGCACTATAATGTTTTAAATATTAGCTATTAATCAAATAATATTTTCTTTCCAATGTAAACACTTAGGCTCGCCTCACACCAGGGAGACATGCTTCAAAAATTGTGCAACAGGACGCACTTAAACCGGTTTTTTCTTTGTTATCAGGGTGAAATTGTCGCATGTCGCACGTTTTTTCGTTCAATGTTTCACTGGTGTGTGGCGGCCTTACTGAAAAAAATGCATACATTTCCTTTCTTAATAGTTATTAATAGTTAATCATCTAATTTTGGAGAATAATTAAAAAAACTTCAACAGCATTTGGGGGCCACTGAAAATCGGGGGCCCTGGGCCTATGCCCCGAATGCCCTGACGTAAATCAGACACTGGCTAGCTTTAAAGAAAGCAGATGTATCATGATACGGTTCAATAAGGCTCATCTGAACCGCATTTTTAGGTGCGTTCGTAATTATGTAAATACGTAGCACCTCTGTCATTCAGTCTGTCCGTCCGTCCGCATATAACAACGCAAAAACTATTCAACCGAATCGTTTGAAATTTAAAATATATAATTATTACATAATTTTGTCCAGTCATTTCAGATTTTATAAAAATTGGATGTATAGATCCATTACAGGGACAATCAAAAGTATTCTGTTGCATTAAGGTCAATGGGGAAAAAAGTTTCAAATGCATTTTAATCGTTTGAAATTTAAAATACATAATTGTTACATAATTTTGTCGAGTTACTTCAAATTTTATCAAAATCGGATGCATAGATCAATGACAGGGACAGTCAAAAGCATTCCATTACATTACGGTCAAAGGGGAAAAATTGTTTCAAATGCATTTTAATGGTGTTACCCTCATTCGAACATAATTAAAATTGATATGCATCTATGAAGTACATATTATAATATACATTTTGCATAATTTGTGGTGCAAAGAACATTTGTTATTAATTTACATGCCACACATAAATATTCCATTACATAATGGTATAGGGAGAATATTGTTTGGTGCGTGTTTTAATTGTAATTAATTATTTACAATTTTATGAGATTGATATATGAGAGTGACATTTTTAAAACTTCATTATCGTACGAACGCACCTCATTTGCTATTCTTCACGTGCAATTTCTAACTTGTTACATTTTAACATAGCAGGGAGGAAAGTACTTTAAACTGTAATTTGTTTGAAACCTGCATCTCCCTTTATTTTTGAGACATATTCAGCCATCTGGGAATCTCAATGAACTTTTAAAAATAGACCCCACTCGACGAAAGAATGGACGAGACTTCCCCCTTTTGTTTAATTTCTTTCAACACACCACTTTTGGCGGAATAATGGTTGATGCCGAAAGAGACTAATACCTGTTTTTTTTTTAACAACGCTCGTCTCTCCTTTATCTTAACATGAAGAGCGTCTGCAACTGATTTTAAACTGTGCACGCTTTAAGGAAATAGCCACCCCTTCCTTCCTTAAGGGTGTTCTTAAATCAAAAAGAGCAACCGAACAATTCATTTTTGTTCGGAGATGCATGAAACTAGTTTTTCAGAAACTATCTAATTGCACTCAATTTTTTGTTTTTTAAAAAACACAATAGATGTTACATAACAAGCTTTCAAAGTTGACTTTTTGAGCACATTTCCCGACGAAAGCAGAAAAACCGGTCGAAAAGGAGGAGAAAAAGGGGTGATCACGTGATCGAAATAGCTCATTACTCGATAGATAATTTAACTATCCTAAAATGGAAAAATAAGTTCGATTCTAAATCGAGTTTCTAGTCAGGCCTTCAAATTTTGTATGTTTCTGTTAAAAAATGAATTTGTAAATGTGTCAAAACATTTTGCGCTTGTTGAGCGGAGTACTTGAGAACAGCCTTTAAGGAAATAGCCACCCCCTCCTTCCTTAAGAGGCTACTTCACTCAAATGAAAAGACCCGTTCGCTAATGCTAATCCTATGGGAGAAATTTATAAAAATATCTCGGTTGCATTTCAATATTTTTAGACGATTCTTTTTGCATTGGATAGCTCAGATTGATCTGAATGGAGGTCGTTTTTTAGTTTTTCGATTTTGGTTGCAGATATTTTTTATGGGGTTGCTTTCGCTTTCCAAACCGGTTCCGAAAATGAAAGCGTCCTTGTAAAAAATAACTGTAAACAAAATGAAAAAAGTAACTAACGTCGTGCATACAGATCGATCTCAGATATCCAAAGTCAAATAATCATTTAAAAATATTGAAATGCAACCGAGATATCTGTATAAATTTCTTCCATAGGATTAGCATTAGTGAATGGGTCTTTTCATTTGACTGAAGTAACCCCTTAACTATCGGGAAAATAACCCTTTCGGGGGCGATTTTTTTTTTCTAACTTTGAGAAAAAAATATTTTTATTTTCTTAACATTAACACTAGCTATCCCAATAGATTAATGAGCGTTTCACGACTATTTCATTGTCTGAAAGAGAACGAACGTTATAACAGAAGTAATTTATTTCATTTTTCAATATTGGGTGAAAAAAGTCTGGGCCAGGATTCGAACCAGGGACGTATTGCCTGAAGCCGCCAATGCTCTACCAACTGAGCTATCCCGGACACGAGCACTGTATAGAGCATTGGCGGCTTCAGCCAATACGTCCCTGGTTCGAATCTTGGGCCGGACTTATTTCACCCAATATTGAAAAATGGAATAAATTACTGCTCGTGACATAATAGATATCTCCAAAAAACTTCTTAAAAAACTAACATAGCAAATTTCTTTGCTTTTTAGAAAGTACTTCTGTTATAATTAATTTAGCGATCGAACAATCGTGTTTAAAATTAACATAACGAATGTTGTTGTTTTGCGAACTATTCAGTTCCTATTCATAGTACAATAGGCTAAGGAGGAGTTTTCGGAGATGTTTAGAAAATATTGTATTACTACAAGATGTAATTGATATTACAACTTTCTAATACTTCTTGCGTTTTATTATATACATGTTTTCTTCGTGAAAATAATCTTTATTTTAAATTTAAAGCGTGAAATATATATGTTTAAAATAAAAAGAATCGCAAACGATGCAAAGATAATTAAGGAAAAATTTTAAAGTTTGAGATAGTTGATAAGTAAAGTTAGTTTATTTTTCGTTATGATTTTAAAATAATGTTGAACTGACCATATTTTTTGAAAAGTGTGTAGGATATTTCAAAATGGAAAAAAAAAAATCTGCTTTCAATTTTAATATAGTTTTTAATTTATTCACTTTAAGAAATTCGCACATAAAATTTAAACTATATCTGAAATATACTAACGAAATTATTATAATAATGTGGATTATCTAAGTTATAAATAGCCATAAAGGAAATTTATTTTAATAACCAGTAGTAATTATCTTTACTGAGTTTACAGTAGATCGTCATAAAAATAATTTATTAAAATACGTGTTTTGTTTTAATAACATGTTAATATCTTTAAAAAAAAATAAATAAATGTGAATAATATTACAATAAAATTTTAAAACTTCTCCAACAAAGAAGGAAACATAACTCTTATTACATTCTTTCATACATTTAATATTTTAAAGGCTAAAATTTACTTTTTATAAGGTTGAAATTAAAAAGGGGAATTATGGAAAGAAAATCTGTAAAGCATTTAAAACTATATACACTAAAAAAAAAAAAAGTATATAATATCTACAAAAATAAATTCAGTGTTCAACATCTTGCCTTTGCTTTATAAAATGCTTCTGAAATAAATAAAGGTATTTGAAAGCGTGGTTTGCGTAACCCTGGCGTAACGGTATTCCGTCGTAAGCTGCGAGAGTGGAGTTCCCTGGTTCGATCGCCATGGAGGGTAAGTGACATTTATTCGCTATTCGCTGTTGTTTGAATTAAATTTACGTGTTCTGACCCTGTTGTTGACGTGTCCTTGTAAGGTAAGAATGTAAATCATAAAATTGTCAGTTTGTTCTTGAAAAAAAAAAAAAATTGCCTTTCAAGCGAAAATTTTTATATAAAATATATAATATTATATAAATTTTTATATGAAAACAAACGGAAATATTTTGTGAAAAAACGGAAGTATTTCTGAGATTAAAGGGATTTTTTCCGTTAAAATATAGTACAGGCCAGTATTATTAATACAATTTCCGTATTTTAACGGATTTTTTTTTTTTTTCTTTCATAAATTCGATATGTATTTGGGAACTTTGAATAAGGGCCAATTCCATGAAAACATGTCATGTCTGTCATATACAAAGATTTTTGGCTGCCAATATTTTAGAACGGAAAAATGTGACTTATTTTATCTCATCAGTTGAATAGGATGAAGTAAACTTTTCGAAAATAACGGTGGCCAACAAGCATCGCGATTTTTAGCTGTGTGACAGACGTGACAAGTTTTATTGACCTAAGCAGATTTAAGTCTGCAGTAACTCAAAATCTTCAATCGCATCAATCTTCAGCTCCCTACACCTAATTTGTTACTAAATGTAAATCGTGGAAAATGTTACTACTGCATATAGAGAATTAAAACATTTAGTTGTGAAATATAGGTATAACATACAAAATTAAATAAATGAATGTATGGAAAACACAGCATAAGAACGTTTGCACGGAGACAGTTTCGAACCAAAACGTCATGACTGACGTCGCGACTGAAAGTGTCTGTTGAGCCGTGTTCTCGCTGTCGCTCGCCATTGCGCCAAATTGCGACTAAATTCTTCATTTGGCGAGTAAACAAGCGATTAGATTCGCCAAATTGCTAGTGCTCAGTTTTTTCTTTTTCGTTTTACATACATACGCATATATACATACTTTTAATATATTTGTAGCGGATAGTTGAAATTAGATTAATAACAATCGTTGTCGCAGTTACAAAAATTCGGTTATTTTAGAACGTATAGAAAAAGAGGGGCGGATACATTAAAGGATTAAAGATAACATTGTTTGAGTGCTACGTGGCGAATCTATTTTGTTAATACTTTTTTCATTTGGCGAGTGTTTTTTATTTTTAATTAACCAAATTACTACCGTTAGTCAAATGTCCGTGAGAACACTGCTGTTGAGGCTTTGATTTTAGGTACTATGTAATGAACAATCCAAAAAATGTGCTCCACTGTGACACACACACACACACACACATATATATATATTTCACTGAAATTTAAAAAGAAAGTCGTTTTCGCCTTCACAAAATTTACATGCGTTCGTATTGACTATTTAAAAAATATTTTAAAGTGCAGCAGTATCTTATGACATCAGTGGCGTAGCAACCCAATCTCTTTTTGAAAATCTATATATCGATATAAGATTTTGGAAAGGAATTCTGAAATAAAATGAAAATTCTGGCGCACGACGCAACTGAGTTAATTTTCCTTTCTTTGAGAATGTGAAATTTTTCTAAATAAGATATGCATTAGAGAACAAAATCCAGCCTATCCAACGAATGGGTAGAGAAAGCGAACTTTAAAAGAAATACTTCTACATATAGACACCGCATTGACTTATGCAGATTATGGGTTAGTACTCCTGTGATTTTTTTTTTTTTTTTTTTTTTTTTTTTTTTTTTTTTTTTTTTTTTTTTATGTAGGAGGACAAAAAGTAAATAAGGAATGGTATGGTCATTTGTTGTAATAATATAGAATTGTGATTGAAAAAATATGACGGATGGGGTGAGGGGGTGGAACCCTGGTAAATCGGGTTGACACCATTTGCATACTCCCTGGGTGTACCCATTCTAGCTACGCCACTGAATGATATATTATTTCCAAACTTCATGTCACATTCACCGTTTACAGTTTTGCATGTGAACATTCGCTTTTGCGGATCTAATAATATTAGTACTGGGGAAATCCAGAATATTGTAGCAATTTTAACTCGAGCTAGTTTTCTTTTTATGCTGACGTCATTTTCACGTTGAAATTGTCTGAATCTCAATCTTAGTGTTAGCTAAATGACAAAAAAGAAAATCGAAATTTACAAATTTATTTATTTAATAACATACGTCTGACTTGTGTGCTCAACATGAAAGCCGGCTTATAAGTCATCGTCAATATTACAGGGACGAGATAGCACAAGGAAATTTTACAAAACAGGCGAAGTATAACCAGGAGCTCCACACAAAGAGGGTGTGCAATGGAGCCAGCGGGATTCGAACCCACAACCTCCTACGACCGAAGGCGATTAGCGGAGTGGTGTCTTAACCACTCAGCCATGGAGGCCAGTTTTACAAATTAAAGTAATTCGCGTTCGCAACACAACAAGGAAAACAGGAGACATCTATATCGATTTAAACAGAAGAAAAATTGCAGAAGTATACGTTTCAGAAATTCTTGCGTCCGAAAAAGAAAGGAAAAAAGGGGAGAGGGCGACAAAACACAAGCATTTCCCTTTTGACCTTACCCTTCAGTGTTGCGGAAAAACAAAAGCTAGATTTTAAGATAATGGAGGGTTTTAGATTTCAGCTTTTCCCAAAACGGCTGTTTTTTATTTCCTCCTACACCCTATATCGAAAGAGCTGCGGATCGATTCCAACCTTTTAGAAATCTATATGCCTGGTTTTGTCGTCTTTTCTTTTCTACACTTTATACTCTGTCTGTTTCGAATATTTGTGTATTCGCGTCATTCAATCTGGTTTTTGATTTTGTGGGAATGAAATTTTGCAATCGATTTTGAAGACACTTCCTGATTTTCTAGAAGTTTAAAGTTATGGTTAGAATTAATGAATAAATTTCTCGTAAGAGCTTGAATGGGATGAACCAAGTTGGAAAATTATTTATGGCATATTTTAATTTTATACAATAGAGCAGGTGGTTTTTGATGGAAAAGACTCTTTTTCTCTTCATTAAAAACTGTTTGTTTCCAAAGCACTCGTCAGATGGCAGCAGCATAAAACTTTTGTCCTGAAACCAAGAAAAGAACTCTTTAAAAACTTTTTTTGACGTCACATTTTTTCTGCGAAGCTACTCTCTCTCGAAAATGATTCTAAGCTAGTGATGTTTACATTTTTCCTGAAACTGTTAAATCGGAAGCAAAGTATTCAGCTCCGATAATATTTCTTTTTAAAAAACTTTAAGATTACAAACATTTAAAACTCTTCTTAATTGTGTAATTACGTATGCTGTTCAGTGAATTTTTTTATTTGTGTTATTAAACAAGTCATCTTTCCCAAAACGGAAGTGCACGAATTATTTATTCTAAAGAACACATCGAACATAATAATAATCTACTATTCTTTCAGCCACACTGAAGATTGCCCTGAGCAAAATAAGTAAATTGACATCCTTATAGAAGACGCTTAGCAAAGGTAGGCATAAATTTATGTATTTTATTGAAATATCACTTAACCGTAATAGAACTCACGCCCTTTAGATTATGAGTTCTGAGATGTTCTTATATATAAATAAAAGAGCTTGCCCATGATTATATTATTTGAAAGTATTAAAATATAAACAGTCTTTTGAAAATATATATATGATTGTTAAATAAACGATTGAATTAATTTAATTGAATAACGATTGAATTGATGTTGATTTGAATTAATATAATGGCTACCAGTAACATAGCCCTTATTGAAAAGCTGAATGAACAAAATTATAGTAATTGGGCATTTAAGATTGAAAATCTTCTCCAAAAGGAGAATGTGTTCTCCGTAATCAAAGATCCTCCACCGGATCCTGTCACTGCACAATGGAGTAAAGATAATATTAAAGCAAAATCTATTATCAATCTGTATATTGAAGATTCTCAAATAATTCATGTGAAACATCTAGTAAATGCTAAAGATATCTGGGAGGCTTTGAAAAACGTTCATTTAAGAAGTACTCTTTCTTCAAAACTTTTTCTCTTAAGGAAATTATATTCTCAAAAACTGAGTGAGGGGGGAGACATGATCTCCCATATCAATAATATTTTATCCATCAAAGATAAATTATTTGCTATTGGCGAGGAAATCCCTGACTCGCATATATGTGCCCTCTTGCTTTGCTCCCTGCCTAGGTCTTATGACCCAATGGTTACCGCGTTAGAAGCTAGCGAGACGGATCTAACTTTAAATTACGTAAAAAATAAATTGATTGATGAATATAAACATAGATGTGAAAACAGAGACGCGAGTTCAAATTCGCGAGATTCGGCTTACAAAGCAATAAATAAACCTGAGAATCGTGAAGCTGTTTCGAGCTCACGCGACTCAGCATATAAGGTAGTAAATAAAAATGCTAGAAATAAAAAATTTTGCACGTTTTGCAAACGAGACAACCATGTACGCGAAAATTGTTATCATTTAAAGAATAAAATGCAAAATGATAACTCGAGAAATAATCCGAATCGAAATAAGTTTTATAATAATTCAAACTCTTTCAGAAATAATTCGGGAAATTACAAAGGTAATCAAGGTAGTGTAAGGGATACTTCCAACTTCTGTTTTAAAGGTAATGTTGACGCAGAAATAGGTACGAATAATTTTTCTACCTCAACGAATTCGGAAGAAAACATTTATAAGTTCTCCGAACAAAATTATCCCGCGTGCGATTTAATGTCTGCTAATAGCGCACAAGAACTTAATGTAAATAAATTCGTTATCGATTCCGGCTGCACAAGACATGTAGCATTCGCAAAAGAAAATTTCATAAACTTTAAAACCGGAAATTTTGGTAGCATAATGATAGCGGATGGAAATAAACTAGATTCACACGGCATGGGTGATATTAAACTTTGTACAAATTCACCACATCAAATTATACTTAAAGATGTTCTTTATTGTCCTGAATTACAAAGTAATTTATTATCCGTTAAGAGAGCAACAGAAAACGACTTTAAAGTCATTTTTGAAAAAGATTCTTGTAACTTTGTTAAAGACAATAACATAGTTTTAACAGCGGAGTTAAATAATAATCTATATGAAATTTGTCTTAAAGATGAGTACGGATATGCTGTCAAAACACAAATGTTTTGTGATAATCCGAATTGTATTACAACTTGGCATAAACGCCTAGGACACAAAAATTTTGAATCAATCAAATATCTTGTGAATCATAAGTTAGCGGATGGTATAACTTTAAGTAAGTGTAAACATGATAATATATGTACTAAATGTATCGAAGGGAAAATGTCACAATTACCTTATCCAAAGGTAGCATCAAATAGATCTAACGAAGTCCTTTCACTAATCCATAGTGATATCTGCGGTCCCATGAAGACGGAAACATTCTCAGGTAAAAGGTACTTTATTACTTTCATTGATGATTTTAGCAGGTTTACTATGGTTTATTTACTTTCACACAAATCGGAAGCCCTAGAAAAATTTAAAGATTTCTCTGCACTAGTAAAGAATAAATTTGGTAAACAAATAAAAGCCTTTAGATCGGATAAAGCAGGGGAATATCTTGGGGAAATTTTTGAAGATTATTTAACCCTTAACGGTATCGAACGCCAATTAAGTATACCATTTTGCTCACCTCAAAATGGTGTTGCTGAAAGAAAAAACCGTACCCTTGTAGAAATGGCGCGCACAATGCTGTCAGACGCAAATCTACCAAGACAATTTTGGGGTGAAGCAATTCTCACTGCCACTTATTTAACAAATAGGCTGCCAACCAAAGCAAACAATAACATAACCCCATTTGAACTTTGGAATAATCGTAAACCAAATTTGTCACACATAAAAACATTTGGTTGCAAGGCATACGCCTATGTAGAAAAATCTAAAAGGGCTAAATTCGATGAGAAAGCCATTGAAGGCATTTTCTTGGGATATGACCAAAGGAGCAAGGGATATAGAATATATATCGGGGAAAATAGAGTAATGATATCTAGATCAGTAAAATTTCTAGAAAACGTAAAAAATGATACTAAACAAGACGAAAATAACATTTCGGCCCCAACCGAAGTTGCTCAAATTGAATTAGATGGTGATAAACATGACGCGGACGCAATTCCACATCAGAGTCAAATACAGCTTAGAAGATCGGGAAGAGAAAACAGGGGAGTACCTCCCGATAGGTATGGAATTAGCGCAAACATGTGTCAGGTTGAGGAACCCAAAACTTGGGAAGATATAGAAAATATGAAAGACCCAAAAATTAAAAATAATTGGCTAGCAGCTACAAATGAGGAATTCAATTCACTTATGCTAAATAAAACTTGGGAATTAGTCGACCCACCTCCGGGAAAACATATTATAGGTTGTAAATGGACTTTTAAAACAAAACGCAATGCACGTGGAGAAATAGAACGCTACAAGGCAAGACTTGTTGCGAAGGGTTATTCGCAAAAATTCGGGTGCGATTATGATGAAACTTTTGCCCCTGTCGTGGCACACACCACAATAAGAAGTTTCCTAAACGCTGCTGTATATAAAAATTTAGATATAATTCATTTAGATGTAAAAACAGCATTTTTGCACGGAAACTTAGACGAGGAGGTATTCATGAAACAACCCGAGGGATATATAGTAGAAGATCAAAAGGAAAAGGTGTGTAAACTGAACAAGGCTATTTACGGGCTAAAACAGGCTGCTAGAGCCTGGCACCTAAAAATTAGTCAAACACTCAAAAACATGGGATTTAATCAGTGCACATCAGATTTATGCTTGTTCAAACGAAATAAAAACGGAAACTTGTCTTATATTATAGTGTATGTCGACGACATTTTAGTAGCAGGAAAGAAAAGGGATACCGAAGAGATACACAAAGAGTTATCAAGGGAATATGAAATAAAATCGTTAGGTAAAGTATCGCATTATTTGGGGATAAATATCAAACAAACAGAAGATGGAAGTCTAATGTTAGATCAAGAAAATAAAATTGACGAAATTGTTAGGAAATTTAACTTAGTAAATTCTAAGCCGACTTATACTCCCATGAATACAGATTATTTTAATTTAGATCCTGATAGTAAACTAATGAGTGATAATACCCTTTATCGACAAGCAGTGGGGGCACTCTTATATATCTCCACCATCACCAGACCTGATATATCTGCCTGTGTGAACATATTAGGTAGAAGAAATGAGAAACCTAGAGAAGTAGATTGGTTAGCAGTTGAAAAGGTTATTCGATACTTAAAAACGACCAAAGATCTAAAACTACTAATTGATAAGAATAAAGAGCCCGTCTTAACAGCATATTGTGATGCTGATTGGGCATCAGATAAAAGTGACCGGAAGTCCACTACCGGCAATATCTTCAAATTGGGCAACAACTTGTTAAGCTGGTCAAGCAAAAAGCAAACCAGTGTTGCACTCTCCTCTACTGAGGCAGAATACATTTCTGTCTCAAACACCTGTCAAGAAATGGAGTGGTTACTAGCATTATTGACAGATTTGGACCTACCACAAACCTTACCGATTTCGATTTATGAAGATAATATTCCATGCATAAAAATCTTAAAGAATGAAAAACATTTATCGAGAAGCAAGCATGTAAGTGTTAAATACTACAACGTAAAAACTATGATAGAAAACGGAACAATGTGTCTACACTATTGCCCTTCAAAGCAAATGATTGCTGACATAATGACAAAACCCCTTGCGAAACTTCAGTTTGAAACCTTGAGATCTCAGCTGCAACTGAGGCTAGCACTTTGAAAACAAAAGTGGGGGTGATGGAAAAGACTCTTTTTCTCTTCATTAAAAACTGTTTGTTTCCAAAGCACTCGTCAGATGGCAGCAGCATAAAACTTTTGTCCTGAAACCAAGAAAAGAACTCTTTAAAAACTTTTTTTGACGTCACATTTTTTCTGCGAAGCTACACTCTCTCGAAAATGATTCTAAGCTAGTGATGTTTACATTTTTCCTGAAACTGTTAAATCGGAAGCAAAGTATTCAGCTCCGATAATATTTCTTTTTAAAAAACTTTAAGATTACAAACATTTAAAACTCTTCTTAATTGTGTAATTACGTATGCTGTTCAGTGAATTTTTTTATTTGTGTTATTAAACAAGTCATCTTTCCCAAAACGGAAGTGCACGAATTATTTATTCTAAAGAACACATCGAACATAATAATAATCTACTATTCTTTCAGCCACACTGAAGATTGCCCTGAGCAAAATAAGTAAATTGACATCCTTATAGAAGACGCCTAGCAAAGATAGGCATAAATTTATGTATTTTATTGAAATATCACTTAACCGTAATAGAACTCACGCCCTTTAGTTTTTGTAGATTATATCTCATTGTCCCGTGTCATTTGTACTGACCGTGGAACGATTTGAATTTTTATTTTTATTGTGATTATGGACCGTATTAGACGGATCCGAAACATGTCAATGTTATTTCTTTTTAATTTTTCAAAGACCTCTCTCAAGTAATATAAAATTGTACTACTTGGTTATCCCGTCGACCCATTTCGCCAAATTATACAAATCGCCAAACTAATTGCCAAATTATACATCTTGACATAATTTTTATTTTAAATAATGAAAAAACAAATAATTAGTAGAATATTAATAAAAATATTAATAAAAAGTCGAAATAAAAATCACTTAATGACGTTTCAAACACGTGAATCGTATTTAAAGCCACTGAATGTGACATTCACGATCATCCATTATTGGCGTTTAATCTAACAGTTTGGCGATAATTTTTTGGTCGACGGGATAACCTAGTAGTACCTATAAAATTTTTATTAAAAATGACGTGCAAATATTGTGTTTCCGATGATATTTTATAGTTTAGCTATATTAATGAGTCCATTAATTACAAGATGTAACGGTCTCTGTCACACTGACCATTATAAAGGAGTTGAAACCACATTCAGCTGTCCTAAATTTTTTGGAAATTATTGATGTTTACCCTTGCACGAACCTTACTTCAAATAAGGTTTCTAGCATGTTAAGTTTATTTACAGTCAAAAGCTTTATTTTCTTTAAAGCATTATGTTCTTTACATAGAGCTTATTACTTACCCATCATACGTAGTATAGGGTAAGTCTTGCAATCGTTTTGAAAATCGAAAAATTTTTTTGACGGATTTACACGTTTTAGATAGTGGAGATTCCGAAAAACATATTTTTAGAAAAAAAAAAATTTGCCGTCCGTCTGTCTGTCTGTAAACGCTCTATCTCCCGAACAAATTGAGATAGAGACTTGAAATTTTGTATGTAGTTAATATGTAAGAATGGGACGAAGCCTATTTAATATCAGCAACCTCGATTATCCGGAACTATTTTTTTCGGACTCTCGAAAAATTCGTTCTGATGAAAGGTACATACAAATTTTCGATTTTTTTTGTTGTAAGGAATGAACGTAAAAGGCAATAAAATAACACAAATTTTGCATAAAGAACGAAGTCGATCGGATTATGAGTTGCCGAGATATTTGTAATCCTGTTTTCCACATTTTTCGATTTTTCATGACCGTGTATTTCATTCAAATTTCAATTAAGAGGTATATTTTAATTAAAAATGAGACGCTTCATCCGACGCAGTTAATTGTTAGTTAATAGAAATATTATTATAAGGATGTTTCTTTTACGCAGTTCGGTACTACTTGAGTAGTTTGGCGTTTTATATAACTTGTCGAAATTGGTACGTCAGCAGTTCTTTAACCCTTTCATGCATACGGGCCTCATATGAGGATAGATATTTGTTGCATTATTAAGCAAAAAACTTTTGAGCATTCATTTATAGAGATCTGATTTGTGGATAGATAATAGCTAGCATGTAGTGCAATAGTAAAATTATTTTATAATGGATTTACATTTATCTAAAAAAAAAAAAAAAAAAGGTTTCTTGTGAATAATAGAAAATAATGAAAAATAATTTATGCATGAGAGGGTTAATATAGCATTACTAATGTATATTAACAATGTATAAATTTTGTTTATGAATTGCAATGCATTGTATAAGTAGTTTTCACATGTTTTATTTTCATATACGTATCCATGATGGGTAAGTATTACGGCGGCCCCCAACGACTAGTTTTCTTTATAGAAATAATCATCTTTTTATCCTTTCCGGCACACTGTGCCCAGTCCGAGATGCCTAATTTTAATTCCAAACTTGCAAAACGGCACCCATAGTATTTTAATAAAATTTTGCTTTCGCAATGAAAGCTTCAATTAAGGGGTTCTTAATTTCTCAAAAAGTTGTGTCTAATTTCCGGTGTCTGTCGATAATTTGTCATTTTACTAACAGAATTTGCCCGTGCCGGAAAGGGTTAAATGATTGTTTCTCTTTGACATTGTGTTAGCACACCTCTTTGAAACTACTTAACCCTTTGGGGTCTCGTATACTGTTAATAGTACATGTCTTTTAAATGAGTACTATTTGCATGTAGTTATGTTAGTACAGTAAAACCTCTAAATAACGGACAGCTCGGGAGCGTTTAAACTGTCCGCTATTCGGAGGTGTCCGCTATTGGGAAAATCTCGGCGATTCAAAAAATGGATAAGAAATGCATATGTTTCCTTATTTGACTCATATATATATCCTAAATATAGAGCTGTAAAAATATACCACCGTTTATTACATAATTAATAAGAAATTAATTTTTTTTTTAAGCAATAAAACTGAAATAAAATTGTGCACACCTTTTGCTTTTGCTTGCGATTACATGTAATTTGCTTTTCAGTGTCAAGTTCTAGTCAAGGTAATAATATTAATACTTTTGAATCATATTTACTTTTTTTTTCTTACAAAAAAATTGTATAACTGCTCACCACATTTTGCCGCTTCTTAGCAGTATAAAATCTCAAATTTTCTACGAGGGAGGAGGCATACCAAAGCTCTGGAAGGGACATTTTCTCCCAACTCACCCCTTGAATTCAATACAGGACACGAGAAAGGGATTTAACCCAGCCTAACCCTAAATTTATCAGTGGTCAGAAAAATTATGACACATTGTCCCGATAAATTTAGAGATTTTTTACTTTTTTTCAATTTTGTTTCACATTAAAAATAAAATTCTCAGCCTTCATCGTCAAAATTAGTGTCCGCTATTCGGAATGTACGTTATTCAGAGGTTAAACATATAAAAATTAAGGTTTTGGGAGTGGGGATTGGAAAACTGTCCGTTAAATAGAGGTGTCCGCTATTCGGGAGTGTCCGTTATGGAGGTTTTACTGTATATGTTTATGCATTTACCATAGGACTTCATTTATGTTTAGGCATTTAGAAATAATAATGTTTATTATTATTTGCTTACTTCTCTCTGCGCCGTTTGCGATTCTTTTATTTTAAACCTATATTTCACTCTTTCAATTTAAAATAAAAGCTACTTTCCTGAGAGTATCATGTGTAATAAAGCTAAAAAAAGTATTAGAAAGTTATAACGTAAGTTAAATCTTATTGTAATTACAATAGTTTCTAAACATCTCCAAAACTTCTTCCTTAGCCTATTGTTTTTAGAATATGAATTGCATAGTACCCAAAACAACAACATTCGTTCTCTTTCAGACAATGAAATATTCATTAAACCCTCATTAATCTATTTTGGATAGCCAGTATTAATGTTATTAACGTAAAAGTAATTTTTTCTAAAAATTGAAAAAAATTCAGACCCAGAAAGGGTTAAAATAATATCTCTTGAAAATATCAGTATGCAGATTTATATTATTATATAGCTCGCATGTAACTTATGCGTGCGAACTCGTTACATGACGTGGAATGGGAAACAATGATATCGCCGACACAAAGATCACTGACAAGGAAGGTCTCCATTGGGGGCATACTGAGATTTTTTTGAAAAAAATACGAATTAAACTACTCATGTAGGGAATAAAGGATCAGTGAAAATTAGCGGCGGAATTACATTATTAGATACGTAAAAAAATAAAATAGTTTGGAATAATTGGCGTGTGAAAAGCTGAAAGCGACGAGGGATTTGGCGAGCAGTGCATTTCCTCGCCAAAAGCAGACGATTTTAACGAATCTGAAAATTGATTTTAATTGACTTCACTGTTAAAAATCTGCAGCATTTACTGCAACGTCACTCCACTACTTTTATAGAATATCTCTCTTCTGACCAATGAGAATGCTCCATAGCACGGTGAATTGACCGTGTCATACACTGTTAAAAATCTGCTGCATTTTGTTGCAACGCACTCCACCGCTTGTATATAATATCTCTATTCCAACCAATGAGAAAGCTCCATTTCACGGCCAAGTAACCGTTTTCTATACAAGCAAGGGAGGGCGTTGCAGCAAAATACAGCAGATTTTTAACAGTGTATTTTTCAATTTGGAACAATTTTAATCAATTTAAATTGTGTTTTAAATGATAAAATATATTAATTTCATTTTGTTTAAGTACGTATAAACGTATATGACAAAATTACACTTAAAGTAAAGTAAAAATGCAAAACTAAAATTACTTAAACTAAACTTATTTAAATAAATTGAACATACAAAGTTTTTTCTTTAAAAAGTATTCGAAGCGTAAAAGCATATTTTTCAAAATTTAGTTTTTTCGTCAACCGGAGATAAATCGCCAAATAAACGAAATTTTTATTATATTTTTACGGACGTTATAAGGAGGTTCCGCCGAAATATTTTTTTATAAACATATATAACTATATGAGAAGAACATTCTGTAATTTTTTCAGATTTTTCTGAGTATGCCCGTATGGAGACCTTCCTTGTGAGCTAGAAATCAGATTCGTAATTTCCTTGGCCCATTCAATTCATTAATCTTGTCGGAATACAAACCAATGCTCATGTTCTTTGTGGCGATTTGGTTTTAGCATTTATTTTTATTTATTTCACTTTTTGCGGGAAAAAAAAGGTAAAAGCTTTTGCGTTAAAAGACTCGATCCGGATTCACTTTGCGAAAAATGGCGAAAATATTAATTTTTAAACTTTTTCCTTAACAGGTCCGATTTTTTTTCTTTTTTCAATTTTTAGAAAAAAATACTATTACGTTAATAACATGAACACCAGCTATCCAAACTGATTAAGCAGTGTTCATTGGAAATTTCATTGTCCGAAACATACGAATAATGCTGTTTTGCGTGCTATTCCATTCATATTCATAGGACAATAGGCCAAGGAAGAGTTTTTGGCGATGTTAAGGAAACATTATATAATAACAGGATTTAACAGATATTACAACTTTTTTATATTTTTGGCGTTTTATTACACATGATTCTTTTATGAAAGTTAACTTTTATTCTAAATTTAAAGAGTGAAATGTAATGTTTAAAGTAAAAGAATCGCAAATGGCGCAAAGAGAATGAAGCAAATAATGTAAATTATTACTATCACTGAATGCTTAAACATAAATGAAGTCCCATAGTAAATGCATAGACCTTATATTGACATGACTACGTGTAAATTGTAGCAAAAGTATTTCTTAAAACAAAATAATACTCCATTAAAAGGTATGTACTTTTAATAGTACCTCAGACCCGAGAGGGTTAAAATGTGTCTAGACCAGGTTACCAGTTTCACCTTTTTTCAAAATACTAAAAAATTCCGAAGTGTAATTAATGAATGACAGGCATTTCGTGATAACATAAACTACAAAAATCTTCTTTCAACATTTCCGGTATGAATACGGAATTTCTTGATTTTTTTTTTTTTCTTTTAAGGATAAAACTGGAAATTGTACACACACAGACAAAAAAAAAAAAAAAAAAAAAAAAAAAAAGAGAGTAAACCGATGTACTTATATCGAATTGAGTATATTTAGATAAAAAAATGAATACATTGCTTTGTCAATTTTGAAACATCACATCTAATTAAATCCGAATAAAACGACAATTTTATACCATGTAATTATTTATTTCACTTAACCCTCTCATTGACAAGCCCGTCTGTAGACGTTCCCTAAGCTCCAGGTTTCACTGCAATGCAAACAATAATTAAAATGATATAACTCAGTTGATTTAATGGATTTTTAATACATTGTGCAATGATTAACACACTCAGGGATAACATTCATATTCGTAAATAAGATTTTTCTATAATTTTGAAAGAATCACATTTTTTTTAGCAATTAAAACAAAATGCTGAGAAAACAACATCACAATTTTACCCTTTTGCAAGACTGTCACAGGGTGGCGGTATGAAAGATGTTCATTAATGTAAGTATTAATGTAAGTATGCAGAATATTTTTAAATAGTTTAAAAGCGATTTCAAATCAGGCTCTTCTCATAAAATTATTAGATTTGAGTACCTTGCTATAGTTTTTATTCTCACCGGTGAAATTTTGTCTCACTTAGCCTAAGGATTTTCGCGATTCAGTTAGGCAAAAACCCGGATATAAAAGATTAAAAATACTGTAAAAGGAATTTGAATGGGTCTACCTACTCATTTCTTCGTTGTTTCTTTTTTATTGATTTTGTACTGTGTGGTTTTTCATTTTAATTTTTTATCTTAGGTAAATAAAATGAAATGGTAAATATTGCAAAAAAAAATCTTTTCCACTTTTATCAAAGGCAGATGAATAAATAATTTTTTTTTTAATGTGAAATAACATCAAAGGTTATTTTGTCTTTTATCCGTAGTGGAGTGTTTATTTTTTAATGATTCGTCTATGAAAAAAAAGAGAACGAGCATTCGTCAGAAAACTTCTTTAAGGGTGTTCTTAAATCAAAAGGGACCACTTTGTGACATATGCTTTAATTTATTTTTGTTCGGAAATGCATGAAAATAGCAGGTGTTGTTATTCAGAAATTGTCTAATTGCACTCAATTTTCTGTTCTTAAAAAAAAAAAATCATAACAAGCCTTCAAAGTTGCCGTTTTTGAGCACATATCCCGACGAAAGTATAAAAACAGGAGAAAAGCGGGTGATCACGTGATCGAAATAGCTTAGATCTGGATAGGTTGTAACGTGGTGGAACACACGTTGGGTGTCATTTGTGATGTGGCTGGTGGTATGTTCGTTAAATGAATACATAACTCTAAGTATAAGATAAAATCAACAGTTTATTTAAACCTCTGGAACATGGGAAAGTGGAGCGATAGTTCAAGATTTCGGTCACTAATCACAATACTAAGAGATTAAACTTCAAACTATACTCACGACCTCGGCTTAAGCTCAGTTCGGGGCACTTCACACCAGCTTCACGTTCAGACTGCGGCTAAAGGCTAGTTTAAATCTTTAATAAGACAGCCCGTGGCTGCAAACACTCTTTATTACTCAAAAATATCTAACGTATTGAATTAATTCTTACCCACTGGCACTCTTCTTGGGTAACTCAGCTCACCACTAACTCGGCTCACACTGCTGGCCACCGCACTTTAGAACACAATCTATCTCACTGGAGGCTATCTCTTCACAACGCAATCTATTTCACCTGGCTGGCTTTCACCTTGGCTTGGCACCACACACACAACACACTCCAACTCGCAGCTTTTATACGTTGCAAAATGAAGACGGCGCTATAAATTTGCATATTACTCTTAACCGCAACTAACTGTAGATTCGAGAGCGACACACACGCTCTGGAAAGTTAAAGTTCAATAAAGGTTAGATGTCGCTTCCGCGCCACACATGTTAAAACATTGACGTCACGATCTCACCAAAATGCTAGAGTGCCTTTATCACAAAGGACACTCCTTCACAAGGTAATTTAACTATCATAAAATGGATAATAAAGATCGGTTCGAAATCGCTTCCATAGTTAGACCTTCGAATTTTATATGTTTCAGTTAAAAAATGAATTTGTGGATGTGTCAAAGTGTTTTACGCTTGTTGAGCGGAGCAGTTGAGGGTTAGCAACAAAATATTGACCTTTCTCTAGAGAGAGAAGCAGCTGAAAATGAAAAAAACGGGACTTCTAATCTCTTCTCATATCCTTTATCTACCTACTTGGATAAAAATAACAATAAAAAATGGAGGTGAATTTATCTATCGACACTCTTCATATCCACTATTGACTTTTTTAATCTGAGCAAATACTTATTATAGATCAAAGCCGTTTTTACAAGTTTTATGACACGAAGATACATTTAAATAAGAAAGGATAAATACTTTGGGAAAAAGAATCGTTTTCAATAACGGCTCGTGTTTCGGCAGATAACAGTACTATCATTTTCGTTAAATTAAACCACAATTTTTAAGTATTTTTATTTTAGACAAGCGCTGGTGGTTAATCGCCAAACATTTTTTTCGTATTTCATTAATTTCATATAAAATATAATGCTTTCACTCATTTTATTTAAAATATATAAATTTTTAATTTAAAACAGAAAATATTTAAAAATTACGTCTTTCACTTCTTTTTTCTTCGTTTTTCATTATTTAAGAAAAGAAAAGAAAAATAATACTACCATAAACCATAACGCTTAAATTCAACCTCAAAACATTGTTTTAATCCTTTCTGGCACACTGTGCCCAGTTCGGGATACCTAATTTTAATTCCAAACTTGTGAATAGTGGCCGAGAGGTTCTGACCTCTCAACTGGTAGACGGCAGGTGCTGGGTTCGAACCAGATCGCGGCCGTCGGCCTAACCGTTCGGAGTTTTCTTCTAACCTTGCGTAAATACGGGTTAGGTTCCCTTAGAAAGACCTCCACGAAGGGCCCTCCCCCCTGGTCCCTATATCCCTAGTGTAGATAATCGGACGACAAAAATAAACCAAACCAAACTTGTGAACGCCACCAATAATATTTTAGTAAAATTTTGCTATTGCAATAATAGCTTAAATTAAGGAATTCAAAATACCTAAAAAATTCGTTTGTGAATTCCGGTGTCAGTTGATACTTTCTCATTAGATTTTGCCCTTGCCGGAAAGGGTTAATTAACAACGCGGAAAATAAAGTATGCTACATAGCGGGTTAAAATGTTATAGGCGATATTAGTGCCCGGAAAACATAAAAGCAACAAGAAGTTTTTGAAATCATGGCAACGTTTATGTAGCTTTAATAATAATAAAAAGAATGTTTTAAATAAAAATGGATGTCTTGCACACAATAAGCGAAAGGATCAGTTCTAACTGTTCAGGACAAAGAAAGTAAAAAAAAGCACGTTCACTGATTCCGTCGTGTAGAGAACCTCATCAAGGAATTCAGAGTTGATTTAGATATGTATGCATATTCCGCTGATATATTTATCAAGGTGAAATTTAAGTATTTCACCTAGAAATACTGTTTGATCTTAAACATTTTTTAAACAGAGGAAATAAAAGTTTTTTTGTGACAAATCTTGATTGTTCCACGTCCCACCAAAACACTCACCACGACCCACCGGTGGGTCGCGACGCATAGTTTGGGAACCGCTGATATAGATAATTCGCTTTTTAATATCTTTGAAATAGAGAGCGAGACTGTTTATCAGAAAACCTTCTTTTAAGGTTTAACAACAAATATTGAACTTTCTCTTGAGACAGAAGCAGCTGAAAATGAAAACGAGACTTATCTTAATCTTTTCTCCTATCCTTCATCAATACCTACCTCGATAAAAAATAATAATAATAATAATAATAATTATAAATGGAGGGTGAATTTATCTATCGACACTTTTAATATCCGCTAATGACTGTTTTTAATCTGAGCAAATACTTATAGGTCAAAGCTGCTTTTACAAGTTTTACAACACGAATAGACATTTAAAATGGGAGAGGATAGATACTTTGGGAGAAAGAATCGTTTTCAACAACGGTTCGTGTTTCGGCAGATAACATTATCAGTTTAGGAAAATTAAATCGGGCCTGTGAGGAGCATAGCGTAAAAGTCGAAAAAAAAATCCAATTAAATTCTAGTGCTCATATAAATTCTTTTGCAATGAACTGCTAGTGCAATAGGTACTACTTGGTTATTTCGTCGACCAAAGAACGATCGCCAAAGTATAAGATTAAATGCCAATAATGGATGTTTGTGAATGTCGCATTCAATGGCATTAAATACGATACATGCATTTCAAACGTCATGAAATGATTTTTATTTCGACTTTTTACTTAAATTTTTATTAATATCCTTCTAAATATTTGTTTTTCGTTATTTAAAATAAAAATTATGTCAATATGTGTAATTTGGATATTACTTTGGTGATTTGTATAATTTGGCGAAATGGGTCGACGGGATAACCAAGTAGTACCGTATAATATTACCTGCTTATTAAAATTTGTTTAAATGGGGCATTGTTATTTTGCATTGTTATGTTGCCACAAAATACAATCGAAATAACGTTTTTTGCCCGTTTCCCTCACTTATTATCTTACTTAAGCAATAGTACCCCAAACTCTTTCTTGTGGAATGTGAAAATGTACTGCGAGGACAAGTTAAATAATTTTGTACTCTAGTCGGACATTGTTGCTGTTATCTGATATAATCTGTTAAATATTCAAAATTTTCAAACACTGCAACATTTAAATGATTGTAATCTCAAAAAAGCATCACAATGGAATAAAACAAAATATATCATGCAGTAGTTGAACATATGTACAAAAACATGGAAAAGAAAAAGAAGTGGGGTCTCTTGATAGTTTTAGGTAAAAACTGACAAAATTTTCAAACAAACTATATCGATGATCACATTTCTTCTTGAACAGAAAATGAAAATTCCTATTTTTTTTTTCTATGTTTTTTCCAGGGTTGGCAAAAACCCAACCTACCCGGGTTTTTGTGGGCTTTTCTGGGTTTTAGTTATTCTTTCGTATATTTTGTATATTCAATAATATATGTGTGTACTCATTTAAAAATATGCTTTTTAAGTTGCATTTATGAATTACATCTGATCTATTTATTACTAATTAATATTATTTATAATATCAGTTAATAAATATATTCTATTCTGATATTAGTATTAATGCTAATATCAATAGAAAACTTAAAACTAACATCAGAATAAGTTAAGTGATATTAAATAATTTTCATACTATTAATAATTCATGTTAATTATTATTAATACTATTATTGGTTATTATTAATACTAATAATAATAGTACTATTATAATTAACTTAATACTATTTTAAGTGTTAAAAGTGAGTTTTTATCACTTTTAAACATATTTTAGTAATCACAATGAATAATTAATTTTATTTTTGTAGTAACTATAATAATTAAAATTGCTATAATAATTAATAACTATAATTAAACTAGCTGGCTTTGTCTGCTAGTTTAATTATACATAACTTTTTATACATAAATCTCGAAGCCAAACTTCGAACCAAACTCTAAGCCAAAATCTCGACCAAACTTCTAACAGGATCCTCGCTGCCCCGACCCAACAAAAACCCAGGTGGGTTTTTGTTGGTGGACCCGCCCAGAAAACCCGGGTGGGTTTTTCTGGGCTGGGCCCACTTTTCCAACCCTGTTTTTTTCCCTATGGGGAAATGAAATATCCCTTTTTTCTTTCCCCTTCCGAAAGAGAAAATATCTTTTTTGTCTGAATTTCAAAATAATGTCTCTTAATAAATATTGACCTTTCTCTAGAGAGAGAAGCAGCTGAAAATGAAAACGAGACTTCTAATCTTTTCTCCTATCCTTTATCTCTACCTACCTCCATGGAAAAAAAAAAAAAAGAGTAACAATAAAAAATGGAGGTGAATTTATCTATCGGCACTTTACATCCGCTATTTGCTTTTTTAATCTGAGCAAATACTTCTACGTCAAACAGCTTTTACAAGTTTCATGACACGAAGATACGTTTAAATAAGAAAGGATAGAAACTTTGGGAAAAGAATCGCTTTCAATAACGGTTCGTGTTTCGGCAGATAACAGTATCAGTCTAGGTAAATTAAACCATGAACTGAATTAATTTTTTGTTTTCATATATATATATATATTTTAATTGCCAGAAACAGGGCCGTGCGAAGTGGATAGAATTGGGTGGGGGGGGGGGAGAAGGGGGGAAGCCGCCCCGGGCACCGAAAGTGATGGGCGCTAAATTTGTATTACCAACCTGATTTGTGTCTTTTTTTTCTTGTAAGGAAAAAAATGGATATGGACTTATTAGGAAGTTTTTTTTGTGACAAAAACATACATCCTCAAAATAGCATATGACTTCTTTTTTGGAAATCCGAAAGGAAGTACAAGCTGTTATACTGTACCGTAGATACATTTATTCCACATCTAATTTCTAGATACCCTTTGCCAAAATATAAGTGAAATTTTATCTTATATTATTTTAATTGTTAAAATTAAACCCTTTAAAGTTGTAAAGAAAACGCGAAATATGCATTGAAACAGAATTCATTTGTGTTTCCCAAGGTTGGAAAAAAATCATGATTTAAAAAAAAAATAAAAAAAATCTGATTTATTTGATTTAAATCATATTTTTTTTAATTTAAATCAGATTTATTTGATTTCTTTAGAATTCTATTTTTAATTGCTGTGTTTTTATGTTTTTACAATACATGGAGCAGTTTTTCATAAAAATAACTAAAAAAAAAAATAAATAATGTTCATAAAAATATATAAAAATTATAATTTATAAAAATAATATAAGAAATAATTATATAGTTCAGTAAATACTATATTCCAGTTACTGATTGGTACTAAAAATTAAACATCTAGGCTTTAATCTAAAGCCATTCTATTATTTTGTAATTGAATTATGCATACTAAATAAGAAATAAACTTAAATAGGTTGTAAATGAATAAAAATGGTAAAATTAAAAAAATAATAATAAATATTTATTTAATGCAAGCTATTTATATTAATGGAAAAAAATCACAATTAATTCAATAGTTTTTAAGCAAATAGAAATAGATCAGAGATATAATTGATTGAACAAAAACACTAATTTAGAAGCTTTGTCCACTCCTAATTTATTACGAAGACTTGAGTGAACTAGCCCAAAAGCAGAAAATTGTCTTTTTACTCCAGCAGATGAAGCCACGGCTGTTGTTATTTGGTAAATAAATTCAATTTCAATTTCGCTGATTATCTCCCATTATGTAAAAGGACTTCCACCAATCATAATCTGTCATAATATCTGAAACTTTTTTCTCAAGCAATGGTAATTTTTGGATTGGGCCATTTTTTGCTTGAAAATGTGCTACAGTTGCGAAAAGATTTGGATAATTTACTTTAATGAATGCCAAATTTTCATTATTTTCCTCTACGCTAAGTGAAATTTCATTTCAATTTAAAACAGAATGGCTTGATAAAACTCCAGCAAAATGACAATCATTAACAGCTTGTTCATATTTTGCTTTAAATTTTGTAATTCTATCTCAGACTTGCCAAGTTCTAAAAGTTAAAAATCAGGAGATTTTATTTCAAAAACCAGGAGATATTTTTGTCAATGAAAACTTGTTAATTTGTTGATGTTGATGTAAACATCTTTAGTGAAAGTTTAAGTTTATATTATGTTATAAAAAAGGGATGTTTTGTTACTCATTAACTTATATAAAACTACTAGCTGTTACCCGTGACGTCGTTCACGTAGCATTAAAATAAAAAGATAAACGCTTTAATTAAACAAAACGGTTCATTAACAATAATTTAAAATATATATAACATTTATCTTATAGAAGGCTATGCAGTAGTTTTTTTATAGGGGACTTAAAGAACTCAGTCAAATAAAAGGAAAATGTGTTAGATAATATGAACAATCGCGAAAATGAAATTGTAACCGCTTATACTGCAGAACAACTGTAACGACCCCAATTGTACAGAAATCATGTTGTAGTGCATTTTAGAATTCCATATCAAAGAAAGAAAAATCATGTATTAAACCTAGGTAATAAAAAAATATCCAACATTTCCATAATGCATAACTTCTCCGGGACATTCTTTTCTGCAGCTGTGTATATGATCTATGTGTTTGTAAATATTCTAAATACAATGTTAAAATTTTGCTTAGTGAGAAAAAGTATAACGAATATTAAAATTCACCTTTAGCAATTTCTAATTATAGACAGAAACTTACTTGAATTCTTTTTTACAGTCCTGTATATTACGTGCAAATTTGTATACGATCGCAAATTTAGCTTAAATTATTCAAGCAAAAAACCCGATTCAAATTATTGAATTCATATTTCCGGGAATCGCTATTGCACTGGTGAGTAATCCAGTTTATTGTATAGTCTGATACATGATTTATTTAAATTCTACAAACATCTCTTATTATATCAAATGTAGCTGAACTTCAGGATGCATTAGTTTTCCAAATACATACGATAATTGAAAAACCTCTTCAGCAATCTTGTCTAATAGACCACACTTTGGATACAATATCTAAGATCTGGACACAGGTCCAAAATCTTTTATGCGTCTGTGTAAATGAACAACAAATGTGATGCAAATGATACTTAACTGCAAGCTTATTGTAGTAAATTTCAGTATTTATCATTGTATTGATTATCTCAGTATATTAATTTCATCATGTTTGAAATAGCGCAACGCAATTAAAATACGCTGGGAATATTTTTTTCTCCTTAGACTATTATATTACCGAACATTTTTCTGTAATCTTGTAAGTGAATGTTAAATCTTTTCACCCCATTTTCTACAGAAATCCTATTTTAGTGCACTTCAGAACCTGATATCAATTTCAATACTATTAAAATAACCTTAATAAAATAACATTATTAAAATACGTTGCAAATGGTTTTTCTTCACAGACCATAATATATTGAAATACTTTTGAGCTCCTTGTACGCACACTATAAGTACTACATTTAACATATTCGATAGTAACCATGTTCTTCTGAACCTTAAAAATGCATGTAAATTTCATTACATTTAAAATTATGTAACATTATCAAAATACACCACAAATGATTTTTTCGCCTTAGACCATAATGTAAATTTTCCTTTTGAGTGCTCCTGTGATTCAGCTATAATTGCTACCTGGTCCATTTTTAATGCCGCATATGCTGTAATTGCTCACTGGTAAATCTCAATAACGTATGTTATTTTCGTATGAATTCCACTATATTTACCCAAGTTGAAAAACGGACAGACAGACGGCAGACTCCAGGCACTCGGCATCCGGTATACAGACAGGTTGAAGTCGTAAACACTTTTAGACCATGTTAGAATGTGTCAAAAAGCGGGTAGTTTCCGTAAAACGAAAAAAAAAGTGTTAGGAAAAATATACTACAAAACTGTGTTTTAGGTGGCATTTTTGTATAATTTGTACATATGTGCTCTGCATACCATAAAAATGTATAGAAATTTATTATAAAAAACATTCTTAAAAGTCACAACATATTTTTACTTTTTAAGAGCTAAAAAAAATGTGCAATTAATATCCATTTACAAACCTGTTTCCAGTACACTTTGAGAACATTATGCCAAATTGAGATATTGACTGAGGGAATGTATTTTCTCACAATTACATTAAATCTTTAGATTTTAAGCCCGAAAGTGCATTTTTAAAGTGATATTTATTTATATTTTCAGAATTGAACAATTTTCAGAATTGAACAATTTTCAGAATTAACACACAAAAATATTTTTTTTTGATTAGTTGAGCTTTTCTTACTTTCTAAAAATGATAAAAAGTTTTTCATTGATCATTACGTCATTTACGATATGTATAAATTATTAATATTTTCTAATCGTTTAATATTTAACCTTTAAAAAAACTTATTTCATTTTAAAATTAAATATTAGCCACGCTCAGACGACAAACTTAATTTTCTTTAAATAATAACTTTTGATATCATAATTCAATCTCATTTCATTTCAACATCAGAGATATTTTATTTTCAATATGTGACGTCACAGTCGTCTCTTTGTAGCACTTACTCAAAATTACATTGTGTTATTAAAAATGAAAACTTGAAAACTTATACTTTGTTTCATATATGACGTTACATTGATATTTTTAAAATTCTTAATGGAAAGTATTCCTCTGACGTCACAATTGGTAAAAAGTTGAATTTAATAGCCTCGAACCGAAAGAAAGAAAAAGGTTCATTTTGATTACGGATTAATATCCGGAAAAACTACTAAAATATTTATATTCTTGTAAAGTGTGAAGTTATATTCTTGTAAAGTCTTCTAAGTGTAAAAGAAATTTTATATAATCGTTTGCGTAATATAAGAAGAAAAACAGCATTCCTCTGACGTCACAATTGGTGAAATTGCGGTTTTTAATCTCGAACCGAAAAACAGAATAGGGTCCATTTATTTATTTCATTTTATTTTATCACGTGAAAATCTTTCAGTTGAAAATTAATTACAGAAGAGAAATAATTATTCCGTTTTTTTTATTTTTTGGCAACAAAAAAAGAAAGATAATTAAATATTATGGAAAATTTTTCAATTTATTCTGTATGAAAAATAGTGAAATATTGAATTATTAAGAAAAATATTTGAATAAAATAAATAAAAATTAGCCTATGTTCATTTCAGGCCAATAATTTACCTATATACAAAAATTCAAAGACATTAATCCATCCGTTTTGAAGCCAAGTTCATTCCAATTTTCGGACACACTTTCACATTTATAATATACGAGATGGAACCCGCCGAAATTCGACGAAAATCTTAAAAAATAATAATAACTGTTTTATTTTTTTATAATAAATCTGCAAAATTAGTTACATTAAAAAATACATCTTGTATTGATCAGTCTAACTCTCAAGCAAATATTATTTTAAGCTAAAATTAACAAAATACTGTAAAACTCAATTATTCAAATAATTAAACGAAATAAAACCAAAATTTACCGGATTTTATAACAGATATTATTTAATTTATATTTTAATTTTTAATTTTGAGAGAAAATTGTGTGATTCTGTTGCCACAATTTCAAAATTGGTACTAAAAACTATAAAAAAATTAATATCTCAAAAATAAATTGAGATACAACTTCCAAACAAATTGCATTTAAAAGTACATGTATTTCTCTATACGACGATATAAAAATTAAAAATATGCGATGTTTAGAAGTATAAAATTTGCAGTATCGAAAATTACAAAACCGAAATTGCAGGGGAAAGTGTTGCCATTCGCAAAATGACGTATGCGTTACGCACAGATACGTTTGGCCTTTATAATATAGATATAAGGATAGTAAAGATCATAAGTAAGTCTTAATAGAGACAAATTATTAATAATTCAATACATGACCATAGTAACAATAACAAACCTTAAAGATACATAGTTTATAATGCATCTGAATGTAATTCATCACACAAAATACTACTGGTCAAACATACTAAAAAACAATTACACTTGTACTAGAGCTTTTCTCATTGAATCACAGCACATTTGATTGTTAAATAATAGAATATTTAAAAAGTATGAAAAATCAGGAGCATGGAGCAAACATCTGCCAAAATCAGGAGTCTTCTGCCAAAATTAGGAGATTTGGCAATTTTGCTATCTTTATCTAATACATTTTCTAACTTTTTACCCAAACATTTTAAAAATTCGTAAGCTTTGATTGAAATTTGATTGTGTAATATGGCAAGTTTTAAAACTTGTTCCTTGCACGTAGTATCCGATATTTTGGGGGACATTAATGAATTTGTTTAATCATTTACTTGTGAAACAAAAAAGATCCAGATCATTTAGTTGCCAAGATTGGCAAACGAAATATGATTTATAAAAAGTTTGTGTTTTGCCTCTAAAGTTTATTACAAAAGAACAAACAATTAAAGGATTAGGAGGGGGACACCTGGACTTAGCCTGTACCTGCCACATTCTTTCTGATATAAGAAGGGGGGGAGGATTGTACTTTGTGCTTATATATAACTAAATAAATAAACAACGTTAAAGAGCACAAATATTATAAAATAAAAGATGTTAAAAGCATACATGTTTCGGGACTTCTAAAGTCGCATCATCAGTGCTAAAAAGTGTAAAACGTAAAAGAAAGTCACATCGTAAAATAAAATAAACCGTGTAACTGAGCTCGCCGCTAAGGCGAACTGACTAAGAAACGTCGCAAAGCAACAGTAAAAATAAGCTGGCACGCGCACCCAGAGGAGACCAATCATA